>CM059812.1:17433746-18033746 GCA_030435695.1 Brachymystax lenok tsinlingensis
CCACTCCCTCCCTTAACGTTCCGAAATTACATTCACTGGTAGTTTTTTCTCTCTCTCATTCTCTCATTTACTCTGACTGTCTGGTCTGTCCATCTCTCTCTCTCTCTCTCTCTCTCTCTCTCTCTCTCTCTCTCTCTCTCTCTCTCTCTCTCTCTCTCTCACCCCCTTTCTCTCTTTCTGTCTCTCTCTCTGGATAAGATCACAGATGAGAACCTAAGCATGAAGATGGAGGTAAGGAGTCTACCATGGTCAAGAAGCACCTGGAGTTCTGTGAGCAAAATAAAGAGGCGCTGGCTCTGAAGGTCATCCTATGCCAAATACAGAAGGAAAACTGGAAGCTAAACTTGAAGGATGGCAAAATATCAGTAACTCTTATCCAATAGTTGCAGTTCAAATAAAAAGCCTTTATTAAGTTAGCACATCCATGCATGACAGTTAGAACAAGGAAACAGACCAACTGAAGCTGGGGGAAAAGTGATAATAACACTATCGTGCACATAGTGCAGGTGTATTGGTCCAACAGTCCCTCACTGTGCAGAGGATGCTGTGTATGTTTGTGTGTGTGTGTCTGTGTGTGTGTGTGTGGCTGTGTGTGTGTGGATGTGTGCGTGTGATGGGGGGGATGTTACACAGTATGCCTATGGTCTGAACAGATGGATTTGTGGGGAGCACCGGAAGGTAGTCGCAGAGAGAACAGTCCTGACGTTCACGGGTAGCTGACTCAACCACTGGGGGGCCAGGGAGGGGAACAGGGACCAGAGAGGGGGTGAGAGGTAGGGGGGATTGGGAGGTGGGGAGAGAGCTGGCAGTTAGATGGGTAGCTAGTTTTGTTTTTAAATATCCTTTTGTCTACCCATCTGACAAAATGTCTCAAGACTGTTTACAGTATATTGCCTCCTTTCTCACCTCCCTCCCACTGCCCCTTAGCAGACTACCCAGCATGCCTCAGGAGGAAGCCAGCGCCTCGTGTTCGCTCGGTACATGGCAAACCCTCAGATCCCAATGGTCCCTGATGGCTATCGCTCACCCTTTAACACTCTCCAACCGACTACTGTGTCTGCTGTCACTGATTAGTACAGAGGCTTCCTGTGGGCGCCACGGGACACTGAGTCCAGTTATCTGAGGAGAGAGAGAGGGAGAGATAGAGAGAGAGGCAGAGAGAGAGAGAGGCAGATGAGAGAGAGAGGCAGAGAGAGAGAGAGAGAGAGGCAGATGAGAGAGCGAGAGAGAGAGAGCGAGAGAAAGAGAGAGAGAGAGAGAGAAAGGCGGAGGGAGGGAGGGAAAGAGAGAAAGAGAGAAAGAGGACATAATGATGTCAGGGGAGCCCAACCTAACCTCCAAGACCCTCTCCCCTTTCCCACTTGCCTTAGAAGAACCCATCTCTCTCGCTCCCCAAAAATCTACTCCCTCCTTCCCTCCCCTCCATCGTCTGATTGCTGAATTAATGAGAGTGCAGGAGAGTGTGAAAAGTAGAAAAGATGACTAGCGGGCCAGGCAGAAGGATCCGGAACTTTTCTTCACTCTGATCACATATGGACATTTTGGATGACAAGTTGAAAAGTGAAAAGCATTGGTGGGAATAGGGGATAAAGGAGTAATTTATTTAGTCATAGACTTGGAGCAAGGCTATGGAATTGCAAATGTTGTATTCATCATAAACGTAAAGAGTCATCCAAAAGTGTACGCATTGAATTGAGACATTTTATTTCTTAATGCTCGTCGTCTTCGTTTTTTTTTTTTACACCATAATGCCATGCCCTATATTCCGCTTCCTCATCCAATCAATATCATAATTGTTATATGCCACTGTTCTGATATTGCTTTGATAATTGAATCATAAGTTACGCTGCAATCAAAAAAACATTAGCGGCAGCGAGGCGGCTTCAAATGGTGCTTCCTTTATTTGAATCCTCAAAGCAATTCCCAATGAGAATGGGAGATACTCAGTCATGAAGGCCTGCTTCAGATCCTTACTCACAGTTCATTGCCTTTGAGTGTTAAGCAACGGTACATAATATAATTATGTATATTGGAGGAAATTAACTATTGTAATAGTTGAGAGTATAACGACATCGCATCCTGACAATGCTGAAAATGGTTATGCAAATCATGGTTATGAATCAGACTTCTTAATATTCTCTAACTTCTGCTCAAAGTATCGTCTTGGAAATGTTATCAGTGAGAGAGGGAGGGGAGAGAGAGAGAGAGAGAGAGAGGGAGAGGGAGAGAGGGAGGATGGGAGAGAGAGAGAGAGAGAAAGAGAGAGAGAGAGAGAGAGAGAGAGAGAGAGAGAGAGAGAGAGAGAGAGAGAGAGAGAGAGAGAGAGAGAGAGAGAGAGAGAGAGAGAGAGAGAGAGAGAGGATGGGAGAGAGGATGGGAGAGAGGATGGGAGAGAGAGAGAGAGAGAGGTAGAGAGGATGGGAGAGAATAGGAATATAAAAGATTGTTTCATGTTCGAGGGTCCTGGGGGATATAATGCAGACAACAGTAAATTAAAGAGGAAGCTGTACAACAGCCTTAAATAAACCAGACATATTCAAATACTTTTTTTTCTTTCTTTCATTTTTTATTTTGGTCTTAGTGGTTCAGTTTTCAAAGGCTCAGCTCGCCCGAAGTATCCATCTCTCCATTTCCCCGCCATCTTCAAGTCATCCTGTTTTTCAATCACTCTTCTTGTCATAACATCAATGTCATTCATTTCACTCACCTCTCTATGGCATGAAGACTTTTCTCTAGCTCTCTGACACGTTCTGTACTATCAGTTGAGTATACTCTGTTATATCGCTCTCTCTCTCTCCCTGGCAAGACTCAGTGGAGGGAAAGCCACTTAGCAAATGTTCAATACCGACAAAATTATACATGACTTCAGTGCATTCACTTTCAATGAAGTGGCTCTAAATGGTAGATTTTCACCCACATGTTATTTAACAGATTTATCTGTGGCCAGCTAATTAAGAGGTCACTGGGAACTGCGTCCCAAATGGCACCCTAATCCCTTTATAGGCCACTATATTTGACCAGAACCTATGTGCCATAGTCAAAAGCAGTGCACTATAGGGAATAGGGAGCCATGTGGGACGCAAACTGTGTTTGGAAAGCCATTACAGCCATCTATTCACTTAATCTTAATAGCCTGATTGACGTTTACCTCTACGATATGCTGTAGTAGCCCACAGTACCACCCAGCAGTTTCTGCCGTGTAGACTATTCATCCATTTCTCAGTCTGTCTTTGGTTGGTTAATGAAGGGGTTTTGGGGGGTGCTGCAGGGAGAAGGTGGATGCTGAATAAAAGAATAAGGCTTATCACGAGAGTCGAGGTTTGAGCTCTGACTAGCTTTCTGCTTGGCTGAGAAAAACAAGTGTCATTCGAAGTCATTTCAGCAAGCCATGACACCCACTATCTCAGATTGTTCTGAAATCGTTTCCGTAGTTAGAAATCCTCTTTCTTGTGGTTTGAGGTGGAATGACCCAAGTAATAACTCGACAGAATAAGCCGTTTTCAGATTGTAACACAGACTGTAATCCTACCATCCATGACTTGAATCTCATAACTTACCACGTAGCAAATTCTGTTTTGTAAAAAAGTATGGAGAGACATGGACCTAGTAGAAAAGAGATGTAACGTCCCCTGTTCAGATTGCCTTATAAGAACTGAGGTCTGGGCATTTGTATACTTTAGTTTAACTTTACTCAGAAGTCCGTTGGCATTACATACTGTAGTTCACATGGCATATCACTCCCACTGTCAGGCTCCTGAATACACGGCCTGGACTGGTCCCCACAAGAATAGTTAAACACGTACACACACACACACACACACACACACACACACACACACACACACACACACACACACACACACACACACACACACACACACACACACACACACACACACACACACACACACACACACACACACACACACACACACACAGCTCTGAACGCCAAACTCAATTATTCCCTCAATTATTCCCTTACCCACAGGTTGCTGTGTGTGTGTGATATTAGCCACTCGACTGTGTGGCCTTGACGTCTCTCATCTTGTTATCTGATAAAAAAGGAACACTGTCTTCATTTGTAAATGTGTCAATCGAGAAAGTGTGAAAGGAAGAACACAAACTGGCATGTGAGATAGACTGTCTACCTTCTGTACAACATTTAATGCATTCCATCTCTTATTCATGTAATACCTTTCTGTATGGAAGTAGCAGTGTTCCACCATCTATGGCTTTGTCTCTTCCACCATCTATCATCCCTTTTTGCAGTTCCACATCTAGTCATTTAGGAAAATGTAGGAAAACGTGGACTTTCTCTCTGAAGTGATTACGCGACCAGCAAAAACATATCACAAGGGGATCTCTCTGAAATGTTTAATACACTTTGAATTTCCACTTTCCCTTACAAAATATGTATCAACCCCTACAAAAATGTCAATGTATTATAATGCACATAATAATTCATATTTCCTGTTGCAGCAGGATTATTTTCCTTCAAATCAAGATTCTCCATCTGTACGTTTGATGTATGATACTGGAAGTTATAGGTCTTTATTTTTTTATTTTTTTATTTCACCTTTATTTAACCAGGTAGGCAAGTTGAGAACAAGTTCTCATTTACAACTGCGACCTGGCCAAGATAAAGCAGAGCAGTTCAACACATACAACAACACATAGTTACACATTGGAGTAAACAAACACTCAGTCAATAATACAGTAGGGAAAAAACAAATCTATATACAATGTGTGCAAATGCGGTAGGATAAGGAACATAAGAGACTGAAAAACAGCTTCTACCTCAAGGCCATCAGACTGTTAAACAGCCATCACTAACATTGAGTGGCTGCTGCCAACATACTGACTTAAATCTCTAGCCACTTTATACATAGGAATTGGATGTAACAAATGTATCACTAGCCACTTTAAACAATTTTGTATATAATGTTTACGTATCCGACATACTCATATCAAATGTATACACTGTACTCTAAACCATCTACTGTATCTTGCCTATGCCGTTCGGTCATCGACCCAAATCTCTAGCCACTTTAATAATTATAATTGGATGAAATAATGTATCACTAGCCACTTTAAACAATGCCATTTATATAATGTTTACATATCCTACATTACTCATCTCATATATATGTGTATATACTGTACTCCATACCATCTACTGCATCTTGCCTATGCCGGTCAGCCATCGCTCATCCATATATTTATATGTACATACTCGTATTCATTCCTTTACTCTTGTGTGTATAAGGTAGTTGTTGTGAATTTGTTAGATTACTTGTTAGATACTACTGCATGGTCGGAACTAGAAGCACAAGCATTTCGCTACACTCGCATTAACATCTGCTAACCATGTGTATGTGACAAATAAAATTTGATTTGATAAGGCAATAAATAGGCCATGGTGGCAAAGTAACTACAGTATAGCAATTTAACACTGGAATGGTAAATGTGCAGTAGATGAATGGACAAAGTAAAAATACTGGGGTGCAAAGGAGCAAGATAAATAAATGACTACGGTAGGGGATGAGGTAGTTGGTTGGGCTATGTACAGGTGCAGTGATCTGTGAGCTTCTCTGACAGCTGGTGCTTAAAACTAGTGAGGGAGATAAGTGTCTCCAGTTTCAACGATTTTTGTAGTTCGTTCCAGTCATTGGCAGCAGAGAACTGGAAGGAAAGGCGGCCAAAAGAGGAATTGGCTTTGGAGGTGACAAGTGAGATATACCTGCTGGAGCGAGTACTACGGGTGGGTGCTGCTATGGTTACCAGCGAGCTGAGATAAGGCGGGGCTTTACCTAGCAGGGACTTGTAGATGACCTGGAGCCAGTGGGTCTGCCGACGAGTATGTAGCGAGGGCCAGCCGACTAGAGCATACAGGTCGCAGTGGTGAGTGGTATAAGGGGCTTTGGTGACAAAGCGGATGGCACTGTGATAGACTGCATCCAGTTTGCTAAGTAGAGTATTGGAAGCTGTTTTGTAGATGACATCACCGAAGTCGAGGATCGGTAAGATAGTCAGTTTTACTAGTGCAAGTTTGGCAGCATGAGGGAAGGAGGCTTTGTTGCGAAATAGAAAGCCGATTCTAGATTTAATTTTGGATTGGAGATGTTTAATGTGATTCTGGAAGGAGAGTTTACAGTCTAGCCAGACACCTAGGTATTTGTAGTTGTCCACGTATTCTAGGTCAGAGCCGTCCAGGGTAGTGATGCTAGTCAGGCGGGCGGGTGCAGGCAGTGAACGGTTGAAAAGCATGCATTTGGTTTTACTAGCGTTTAAGAGCAGTTGGAGGCCACGGAAGGAGTGTTGTATGGCATTGAAGCTCGTTTGGAGGTTAGTTAACACAGTGTCCAAAGAAGGGCCAGAAGTCTTGAATTGTAGTCATTTCATGTAACATTATCAGTTCCTCAAGAGGCTTCCAGTATTGAAAACTCAACTTAAGAAAATGTATTTTATCTTCTGTATCATCCCTCAGGGGCACAAATTTCACTGGGGATGGGTGACACACCCCACATTCTGAAATTAATCTTCCCCCGCCCAGTTTTATAATTGGAATGTGATACAAAACGAGGCAACGGTGTGCTTTGGGACCATGCGGACGCCTCCTAGCGGTTGGGTAGGCTGTTAGGAGCTTTTTCCGACTGGATAATAATAATAAAAATTAAAAAAATATGTCCCTCCCACTTCTAAAACCAAAGTTGCTCCCCTGTCATCACTTATGACCAATAGTGTGCAATGCAAATCAGTAGACTGTTGCATAAAGAAGCATGAGGCAGAGAATTACTCTAAAGAATGAGATATAGTTTTCTTTAGTATTGGGGTATTTTCAACTTACGCAGTTTGAAGAGCGAGAGCCTATTCTACGCAGTAGTTTTGAAAAGAAGGTGCTCACTCTCCCATCAAACCTGACTCCTGCTCCCTTCCTTCCTTCCGCCTTTCCTCGAAAAGGGCAGTCGTCGGTAGGCCTAGGCCTCTGCCTCATCAAAATTCCAGTGAATTTTACTGGTATATGTTGGTCTAGCGCTGCGTGTGATCTCTCTCTCTCTCTCTCTCTCTCTCTCTCTCTCTCTCTCTCTCTCTCTCTATAATAAACAATTACAGAGCACCTCATACTGTAACAATCAATTAATATTTTAATGAATGAGATACAAATTCCAATCATACAAAACATGGTGGTGGATAATGGGAAACCGTATCTGGGGCCGTCCCTTTCGAGTTCACACAAAGGTAGCAAGTCTACATTGATTGCCCTTACCAAAATATTATTACATGCTTCATTCACTGTCTCTAAGTGTTTGAGTTGAAAAGGTAAGGTTGAGGTTACGTCCTCAAGCCCAGCCAATGTAACAGAGTTTTAAGTGACTACACCTTGCCTGAGACCTCAAAAGTTGCACTGGCTCCCAAACCAATAAAGAGCTTTTAGCTCAGTGGGCTAAGGAAATCCTTTTGGTGCACAGGAGACCTAGGTTCAAGACCCTGAATCACACATCAGTCAATGTTGTTCAAGGGGCAAAAGTCAGACTGGTATGTGATTACTGTGTGTGTTTATAGCCGTTTCCTTGTGCATTTCTACGTATCTTCTCATCATAACATTTAAAGATCATGCGTTTACAGTGGTGGTCTTTCTGTTAGTCAGTGTCTAAAAGTCAAAGGTCAAGTTAGGTCCTTTTGTGTCCAAGTCCAAGGTTAGTTTATCTCAAGGGATATATATCCTCTGTTCATTTATTTCTACCACAGACCCCTCAATGGTGAATCTCTAGTCTAAAACCCCAAGTAATTACGTGGTAGAGAGAAAAGGAGAGGTCCCCTTGTTATACAAGGGACTGTTGTATTCATCTCCCCATTTTGCTCAAATGTCAACACCAGCCACAGTGGTTGGGGCACCACCAGGGCCCTGTTCTGGGAGAGTGGCCAGGGAGAAGGCACCTGACCTGGGTGCAAATTAAGATCTTCAGCCTCTTTCAATCTTATCAGTGTGACTGTTAGTTAACCAGCAGCCAGCCACACTGCCTTATTTAAACACAGTGAAAGAGAACAGGGGTTAGCACAAAATATCAAATAGAAACAACTATTTCCCATATCTCTTGCTCTCTTGTGTCTAGTTTCATTTGTTTGAGGTGCCTCTGTTTTCAGCTTCTCTCTGAAAGGGTAAGGTCACCTCAATAGCTGTAACGTATTTTCAAATGGCTTGTTTAAAAACACAGTCCAGACTGTTATCTTTCTAGAGCGGCAGCTTATCGTACCCTTTATTAAACCTAGAACCGTGTCTCTTGGCCGTAGACGAGCTCCAGACTGTAGACGGTGCAGCAGTAGACTGGGGCTCAGCAAGCAGAGCAGTAGTTCATTGACAACCAGGAGGCAGAGAGGAGAGAAAGCTGCTCAAAATCATAGTCCTCACTGATGCTGACTGGCTCCGACAGAAGAAAGAAGTGGATCAGGTAAGGGGAACAGAGAACAGAGAGGGAGAGATAGAGTGAGAGAGCGGAAAGGTGAAAAAGGGGTCTCCCTGCTTCAATGAGCTAACTCGGTGTCCGCCACAGGGATAAAAGAGGATAAAGACTAGGGCCACTCAAAACCTCATTAACCGCACAGCGCGCACACACGCCTTTGCACACACACACACACACACACACACACACACACACACACACACACACACACACACACACACACACACACACACACACCTGAATCCCAAAGCTAAAGATCCCTCTGACCTCTTAAAGGTATTACGCAGCAGTCCGAATGCCTCTCGAAAACCTTACGCTTCGCTTGACAATGGAGATGGAGAGTGTGTTTGATATGGGTAGCTGTGGATGACACTGAGCATCGCGCCATCAAACGGGCATAATCGCTGTGACAACTTGATGAAATTGTGCTGATTTTAGTTAAAAGACCAAGGTGTTGTGATCCAGTAAGCCCTTCGGGGGCATCTCGCTGCCTTTGAGGTCCAGGATGGTAGAGCTGTTCCCATCAGAAAGTAGGAACTAGATTCAATCAGCAACTTTATCGGTCATGACGACATCGTCTCTGACGTCTAACCCTAGCCACCTAATTGTGTCCTACTCTGGGATGGAGGTTAGATCATGGTTAAGTAGGGCAATGACTTCTGACTTTTTACATACAGAGCTATTTCTGTGTTTTAAATGGATGACTCTATAGTAGAAAGTGTAGGTTTTTAAGTGCTTGGTAGGGTGTCAGCATGAATCTAACAACACTTTCTAGGAAATAGCAGCGTCCATGGAAAGACATTTGGATGAAAATTAATATATGTGTTTGCATATGTTCCTAAAGGAGAACAGCATCACGGCAAGGACTTGAGACAACATGAAAGACTTGAGATGGAGAAAGGTGAGATGGAGAAAGAGAGGGAGAGAAGAGATGGAGGAGAGGGAGAGTGGCAGAGGGAAAGACTAATATGGCCGAGAGACACGGAGAAAGACAGCGAGAAAGCGAGAGGGGCAGAGGCCGAGAGCGAGGGAGAGATCGAGAGTGAGGGAGAGATTGAGCGAGAGGGTGAAAGAGGGTGAAAGAGAATCAGACAGAGGGAGTGAGATAGAAGCCCTGCCCAGAATGTCTAGCACTGAAACCCATGCTGAATTCATGTACTGTACAACCAATGTTATTTTAATTATGTACTTTTGGTTAATTCATGTTATTTTACCCTGGAACTTATTTTTGTAGCGTGTCGCTTTGGTTAACCTTTCAACGAGAGCAGGCACACTAGAGTTACTGCAATTAATAATCAATGAAGTCTAAATTATGCATTAATATTCCAAAAGAATATTCAATTTTACTTTATTACATTCATTCATTCAAATGTTTTGCAGTGCTCTGGGGATACTATTTAGAAATGATAAATATTTATACATTTATTTATCCTATTGCAAATATAGTTGGTCATATTTTGTACTGCAATACCTTTGCATGCCTTGCACGTATTGGTGTAGTTATGAATTTTGGGGACTCAACATAAAAGCTCCACATTTAGCGTTCTACCTGTTTTGCATTATACTCATGAAAGGATTAGAATTTGCCCAATTTAAGTGCACAATTAGAGAACATGATTGACGAAAGAATGTGTAACTACAACAAAAAATGATTGAGGGCAATGGTGCACGCACGTGTGTGTGTGTGTGTGTGTGTGTGTGTGTGTGTGTGTGTGTGTGTGTGTGTGTGTGTGTGTGTGTGTGTGTGTGTGTGTGTGTGTGTGTGTGTGTGTGTGAGAGAGAGCGAGAGCGTGCGTGTTATTGGCTGTATGTGTGTTAGTATTTCCTGTTTGTGTGTGTGTGTGCTTGCATGCCTGTGTGTGTGTGTGTGTGTGTGTGTCTTCCGTGCAACTGAATTTGAAGAAAATTGTCACAGTTCATGTTTGTCACATTTAATGAGCAGGGTCATCCATTTGAAATTATTTTAAAAGCCACGGGAGAAAGTAAATAATTATTTTTGTAAACGCATAAAACTGAGCTCTACTGAGCGTACTGCCCGCTAATTAAAACCCACTATGCTAATACACATTGTCAACGATCAATTACGATTGTCCCCCCACTTTCATGAGGAATTTCATAATGTGATTCCACAGAGTGAAATGGAAAGGCATTCTGGGATGATGAAATTCATTTTTTCAACTCGTCCACTGGCATGTGTAAATCCTGTTCTCAAAGGTCTAGTAACAACCAAATATATTGTACTGTACATGTAACTGGTCTAGTAACAACCAAATATATTGTACTGTACATGTAACTGGTCTAGTAACAACCAAATGTATTGTACTGTACATGTAACTGGTCTAGTAACAACCAAATATATTGTACACAAACAAATGTAACTGGTCTATACTTATCGATGCATTTCCTCCCCCGACCCAAATCAGACTCTTCCATCCACTAACAGTGATGTCATTAATGTTTGTTGAAATGTATGCAAATGTTTAAGTTGTTTGTTTTTGTTTATTACAGTTGAACCATAGAGAACACACCCTGCCCCCAACCCAAATCACACTCTCTCATGCACTAACAATTGAGTGAGGTGAACGCGCACACACACACACACACACACACACACACACACACACACACACACACACACACACACACACACACACACACACACACACACACACACACACACACACACACACACACACAGGCTAGGTGAACAGTACAGGATACAGCATATGTTATTCCCAGTCATCGGTTCATTAGGTGCCAACCTAGTTACGCTCTGCCTGAACGGGAAGCTGAAATGCCACAGACAGCCCAGATGGATCCCTGGCAATCACACACACACACACGTTCACTCGCGCACGCTCACAGACGCATGTTCACTCACGCACGCTCACAGATACACACACACACACCATGGTCTGGACCTATTTGGTAATTACTATATTATCTCCCTGTGATCTACATGGCTTTAGCTGCAGTAGTGATAACACTATGTGGTAGTGGTTTGCTGAGGCCCAGCTAGCAGCCGGTGCCTCCCACGTCATGCCCTGTGCCATTATATCCATTATATGGACCCTGTCTCATGTTTTAACTGGTGGGCAAATGATCTGTCTTCTAGGCTGTGTGTATGTGCAGGGCGTGTGTGTGTGTGTGTGTGTGTGTGTGTGTGTGTGTGTGTGTGTGTGTGTGTGTCTGTGTGTGCGTATGTGCGTGTGTGCGTATGTGCGTGTGTGCGTGCGTGCGTGTGTGTGTGTATGTGTGTGAGCACGTTTGTCTGTGTGTTCGTTTTTCCACACAAACCTAATTATGATGAAAGATTGGAAATAAGGGGGCGACTTTAATCTCTGGTCTTCCATTCTGTTTAATTGACGTTATTCCCCTCCTCCTCCTCCTCCTCCTCCTCCTCCTCCGAGAGAGAGAGAGAGAGAGAGAGAGAGAGAGAGAGAGAGAGAGAGAGAGAGAGAGAGAGAGAGAGAGAGAGAGAGAGAGAGAGAGAGAGAGAGAGAGAGAGAGAGAGAGAGAGAGAGAGAGAGAGGTGAGGAATGAAGAGAGTAGAGAGAAAGAGATAGAGACTTTGAATTTTTGTATTTCTTTAATGAAGCATTCTCATTTAATTAAAACCTCACCACTCCCCCCCTTAAATTTTTTTTTATCCTGTACTGCAGTACTGCATACCATACTCACCTTGCCCTCTACACCACATTCCAAAACAACACCACACATCACAATAACCAAAAACCTCATCACTTCTACAACCGTGTGTCCAACGTCATCCCCAGCTATACAGACAGCCCCCTCCGACAACACCATATCTCCTGAAACATAATCACACTTTTCATCATTTAATAGGACTCAAATTCCACCCTAAGGCACACAGAGACATCCCATTAAATAATAGTAAAGGGTTTGTTATACCCTCAACTTTGACCCTGTTCCTCCTTGTTAGCCAAATAGCCAACTTTTCCTGAGCAAACAGAAAATTCAATTTTGGCCTTCTCCTTATTTGAATAACTGTACCCCATTATAAACGTCCCGACAGTAAACCCCACCCCCAACCTCTCACACAGACATTCCAACAGAGACATTAATGGCATTAACCTGGCACACACAGAAAACACATGAGTCACAGTTTCACTCATAACACAGAAAGGACACCCCTGTCCAACTCCCGGTTCAACCCGTGGCAACCAGCTGTTAGTGGCCAGGGCTCCATGTAGAATCCTCCAGTGGAGGTCCCCTGACCTCTTTGGTATTGGGGGTGTGTAGAGCCCCCTCCATCTAAATCCCACCATACTCTCCGCCCCACATACCCCCTGTTAGGTTCCTAATGTTCCTCACCTTAATGCAGAGGTTGTAGAGGGCTTTGCCTCCCACTCCCTCAAACTCCCCCAGGTTCGTGGTGTTAAAATCTAACAAGTCCTCCAGACCCCCTTGCCAGTCCCAAGTTTCTGCCGTCACCTGCAGTGGCGGAAACGTTGGTGACCCCTCACCCTTTGGCCGCTCAAACACCCACCTTACTGGCACAGACAGTGACTCCTGGACCTCCTCCAGGAATCTCTCCAGCAGCCTAAGAGACGTTATTCCTGTTTGTTGTGCCAGGACTTCCGAGGTTTTCCACCCCTCCTCTCCCAGCAGTCGCAGGTCACCCAGCCTTAGTAAACCCGCTGCCATCAGTCGCCTCTGCAGGGTGGCTGACTGAACCGATCTCAAAGGGATGGCTAGGTTGTGGAAGATAGGCTCCTCCCACTCCCCCAGCCCAAGCTCCACACCCCCTTCTCGTGTGGGCCTTAATAGCTGCCAGGCCCCCAGCACCGCAGAGTAAAATAAAGTGAGAGAGAGTAAACTGGTTGTCCAGAGGCTAGTTGTTTTTCTCTGGTTCAGCCAATTTTGAGAAATGTTAGTGTTTTGGCAGCACACACAACGTCACCATTATTAGTCAGTTGTACAACCAAATGCCTTCAACCGAAATGTGTCTTCCACATTTAACCCAACCCCTCTGAATCAGAGAGGTGCAGGGGGCTGCCTTAATCGACATCCACGTCTTTGGCACCCAGGGAACAGTGGGTTAACTGCCTTGTTCAGGTCAGCTTGGGGATTTGAACTTGCAACCCTCCGGTTCCAAGTCCAACACTCTAACCACTAGGCTACCTGCCGCCCCTCAACACATCACACTCTCTCTGTCTGTCTCTAACACATTCGCACACACACAGAGAGAGAGACACACGCAAACACACACACATAACTATTGCACTAAAAGTTTACTTGTTTAATGAATAGGAAGAAGACAAAATAAAAAAAATAAAAAGAGAATTAATGTTTGCTGTTAATCATTCTTTATCTCTCTCTTAACAACTTAGTAGTTAGTAGTTACTGTATTTTTGACTGTGCTATTCTTTCTTTTTGCAACATGAATTCGCTATCAGTTAGCATGTGGAGCATTCATGGTCTAAACTTGTCAACCTTTGGGAGAGACTGTGGTGAGAGAGTGAGGGTGAGAGAGAGAGAGCTAGACAGAGAGAGAGAGAGAGCGAGAGCGAGAGCGAGAGCGAGAGAGACAGACAGACAGACAGAGCGTGGGTGTAATTGGCTGTATGTGTAATTGGCTGTATGTGTTCCGGAGTTCCAAATTGAGCAGCAGCTGCTGAAAAAAATTTGCTCCTACAAAAATTTAAAAACGGGTTTTAGAGTGAAGTACATCAGAAAAAAACATAAGAAACTGCAAGACTGAATAGGAGACAAAACAAGCAACAAACAAGGAAGATAGGCTTTTGAAAAAGTAACTTTTTCATAAAATTGTACAGTTATCTTAGCTAGCTGAATTGTTTACCTGTTGCCAAACAGTTGCTAGGGACTCTCCTGGAAGAAGCTAGCTAGCTAACAAAGAATATCTCGCTAACAGAAGAAAAGAAAAGACAAAACAAGACAAAATATGAACAGAAGAAAAAGGACATCAAAGTAAAACAGTCCTCTAAAGACACAAGAGACAATAATACAAGAAACAACGCTTCTATTGCAACACTGTAGCCAACATCACCAGCGTTGCTATGGAAATTGTTTACCCACCAGACATCCAAATGGAGAAAGCTAAGAAAAGTTTCAAAGGTTTGTTGATGTGACAGAACCATGAATGCCTGTTTGCAGATCTTACCAGTTGCAAAACAATAGCAAATGTAATATTTAATACCAAACGAGGGCACATATGGAAAAGGGTTATTTGCAACAATTTCCCTTTCTCAAAAAAGAGAGGCATCAGCCAAGGATGTCAGATCAGCATTTTTGAAGAAGCTGACCAGAGCAGCATGTATCAAACAGTAAACATATATAATAATGGAATTGTATTGATACAAGGCAATGATTCAAGCCTCCAGGCTTTTGAGAATATGTTTGCTACCCTAAAAGCAGAAGCTAAACTCATCTCAGAAACAGAGGAAAAAGTCAAAGAGGGAGATGGAGAAAAGCAGGCCCCAACGGTCTCTGTGACCCAGCAAGAAGCCCTCAGTGTCCCTCTACCTACCTCACCTGCAGCAGACAGAGCCAAGGACATGCCTACAACACCAAGAACACTTGTTATGCAACGTTTCCACAACACCCTCTCTCTCGTCGAAGCAGAGGTCATAGAACTCAGAGAGAACAAGCTTCAGGAGGATGACACTATCCAGAAACTAAAAGAAGAGATGAAACAATTCAGGGAGGAGAGCAGAGCGTCTATTGCTAAATTAGAAAGCAGAATGGACAAACTGAGTCAGACAAATGATGACCTCAGAGACCATCTGAGCACAACAAGAAAGGAGCAAGAACAAAGAGAGAGGTACATTGATACCCTTAACCAGCAGCTAGTCATTATGTCCTCTGCATCTAGAGAACTTGTCCACCATCTTGGTACAACACAAGCAGAACCTGAGACCAGCATGGCCTCCACCACACAGCCTGATGACACTGCACCAGCCTACCAGTCTGCTCCAGCCCAGATCAGCCAACCAGCATCCCAGTCTGCTCTAGCCCAGGTCAGCCTACCTGCTTCCCAGTCCGCTCCAGCAGTGTGCTCCAGCCCAGGTCAACCTACCAGCCTCTCAGTCTGCTCCTGCCCAGGTCGGCCAACCAGCCTCCCAGTCTGCTCCAGCCCAGGTCAGAATACCAGCCTCCCAGTCTGCTCCACCCAGACAGTCACCCACAACTGCAATCCTTATTGATTCAAACTGGAAGTTCTTAGTCCAGGAAAGATTATTCCCTAGACACCAGGTGTATAAGTTCTGGTGTCCTACAACTGACAGTGCGATGCAGCTACTCAGTCAGACCAGGATTGACACCCCCGACAACATCATCATCCACACTGGCACAAACGACCTGCATGCCAAAGGTGAACATGTATCTGGGGCATTGAGAAGAGTGGCAGAACGGGCACAGGCTATGTTCCCAACATCCAATATAGTTGTGTCCACCCTCCTACCAAGAAAGGACTTCCCAGGAAAGTTGATTGAAAAGATAAATCAACAGATCACTGTGGACTGTGCCTCACTGCTCTACGTCAGAATGGCTCACCACCCCACTCTGACATGTCAACATTTATACCATAATGTACATCTTGATCAGGACAGTATCAGAACCTTTGCCAAGGACCTAAAGGATGCAACACTTGGCAGGGACCCACACACCCATCACCCCAGCAGCAGAGGCCCCCGCCCCACCTTCTGAAACAACAGTACCCCCACCATTCCCAGGAGAGAAGAGCCAGATACAGCTTATTACAGCACAGCTCTACTAGACAAGGCCCAACACAGCACAGATTTACCAGACCAGACCCATCACAACACAGCACGACTAGACCTGTCCCATCACAACACAGCTCTACTAGACCAGGCCCATCACAACACAGCTCTACTAGACCAGGCCCATCACAACACAGCTCTACTAGACCAGGCCCATCACAACACAGCTCTACTAGACCAGGCCCATCACAATACAGCTCTACTAGACCAGGCCCATCACAACACAGCTCTGCTAGACCAGGCCCATCAAAACACAGCTCTGCTAGACCAGGCCCATCACAACACAGCTCTACTAGACCAGGCCCATCACAACACAGCACAGCACTGACCACTACTCTAGGGTTGGGCAGAACACTGTCCTCCAGAGAAGTACACCACATGATGCAGTCCACACCATGTATCATTCATATCATCAGCCTACATATGCTGAGGTAACCTCAGGCAAAAGACACCTAGAACAATCAGAGATAGGAGAGGTGTGCCAACTACTGCATCTAATATGCAGACTACTGGGCTAGACAGACCCTTTAATTCACACACACACACACACACACACACACACACACACACACACACACACACACACACACACACACACACACACACACACACACACACACACACACACACACACACTTGCAGATTGCATTGGATTGTACTTATTTTTGGGGCAATCGTATTCCATTCTTATCTTTTTTTTTAACAACTATTCTTTATTTTATTGGCACTGGTATTATAATAATAATAATATGTAATGGTGTATGTGTGTGTGTATATATATGTATGTGTATTTATGTGTATATATATTTAAATATATATTATTATTATTATTTTGTTTTTTTTTCAATGTACTTTACTCAAACCAGTGAATATCACTTATTAAAATGAGATCATTAACTATCAGCTCATGGAATATCCAGGACCTGTACTCTTCACATTTTGGTTATAAAACAACAAATACAGAATTGATTAAAAACATCAAGGGACAGGACATCATAATCCTCCTGGAAACATGGCTATAGAGAAAGTTTACTACCATCAATCAAACATATAAATGTTAAACGGGGCCAAGACTCATCATTTGGCATAAGCAGGACTTAGCACTGAATGAAATTAAAAAAGGTACTAATCACATTTGGTTAAAACTTAACAAAGTTACAATCTATTGTGACAATGATGTATACATATTCAATCGATCACTGCCCGCACCTGCCCGCCCGTCCAGCATCACTAGTCTGGATGGCTCTGACTTAGAATACGTGGAAAACTACAAATACCTAGGTGTCTGGTTAGACAGTAAACTCTCCTTCCAGACTTACATTAAGCATCTCCAATCCAAAACTAAATCTAGAATCGGCTTCCTATATCGCAACAAAGCGTCCTTCACTCATGCTGCCAACCATACCCTTGTAAAACTGACCATCCTACCGATCCTCGACTTCGGCGATGTCATCTATAAAATAACCTCCAACACTCTACTCAACAAATTGGATGCAGTCTATCACAGTGCCATGCGTTTTGTTACCAAAGCCCCATACACTACCCACCACTGCGACCTGTACGCTCTCGTTGGTTGACCCTCGCTTCATACTCGTCGCCAAACCCACTGGCTACAGTTAATTTACAAGTCTCTGCTAGGTAAAGCCCCGCCTTATCTCCGCTCACAGGTCACCATAGCAGCACCCACTCGTAGCACGCGTTCCAGCAAGTACATCTCACTGGTCACCCCCAAAGCCAATTCCTCCTTTGGCCACCTTTCCTTCCAGTTCTCTGCTGCCAATGACTGGAACCAACTGCAAAAATCACTGAAGCTGGAGACTCATATCTCCCTCACTAGCTTTAACCACCAGCTGTCAGAGCAGCTCACAGATCACTGCACCTGTACATAGCCCATATGTAAACAGCCCATCTATCTACCTCATCCCCATACTGTATTTTATTTATTTATTTATCTTGCTCCTTTGCACCCCAGTATCTCTACTTGCACAATCATCTACTGCACATCTACCATTCCAGTGTCTAATTGTTATATTGTAATTACTTCGCTGCCATGGCCTATATATTGCCTTAACTCCCTTATCTTCATTTAAACTCACTGTAGATATACTTTTTGTTTTCTTTTTTCTACTGTATTTTTGACTCTATGTTTTGTTTGTTCCATGTGTAACTCTGTGTTGTATGTGTCCAATTGCTATGCTTTATCTTGGCCAGGTCGCAGTTGTAAATGAGAACTTGTTCTCAACTAGCCTACCTGGTTAAATAAAGGTGAAATAAAAGAATAATAATAAACATATTTGCAGCTTATGCTCCTCCTTCAGACTCATCATATTATGATGATCAGTCTTTTGACAATCTCCATACAGAAATCATTACATTTCAGGCAGAGGGTAAAGTGCTTCTTCGGGGAGATTTCAATGCAAGAACAGGTTCTGAGCAGGTGCGGGAGGTAACCACCACATATTTCAAAGTCAAAGTCACCATTATTAGTCAGTTGTACATCCGAATGCCTTCAACCGAAATGTTTCTTCCGCATTTAACCCAACCCCTCTGGATCAGAGAGGTACGGGGGGCTGCCTTAATCGACATCCACTTCTTCGGCGCCCGGGGAACAGTGAGTTAACTGGGGCAGAACGACAGATTTTTTCCTTGTCAGCTCGGGGATTCGAACATGCAACCGTCCGGTTACAAGTCCAACGCTCTAACCACTAGGCTACCTGCCACCCCTCCTTGTACAGCAGCCCTATTTTAAATAATAGAAACAGTCCTGACCAAATACTGAACAAAAATGGGAAGGAGTTAGTGCATCTCTGTCGAGCCTTAGGCCTGTACATGCTTAATGGTAGAATCAGAGGGGACTCTTTAGGTCAGTTTACTTACTGCTCAGCTCT
This sequence comes from Brachymystax lenok tsinlingensis, assembly GCA_030435695.1. Taxonomy (NCBI): domain Eukaryota; kingdom Metazoa; phylum Chordata; class Actinopteri; order Salmoniformes; family Salmonidae; genus Brachymystax; species Brachymystax lenok. The sequence goes on from CM059812.1 coordinate 17,452,860, forward strand.
TGGGACAACTGTAGTCGATTACGCCATCACTGACATTGACCCCTCCTCCATTAGCACATTCACTGTCAGACCACAGACACCATTGTCAGATCACAGTCAGATCAACGTGTTTCTCACGAAATTAACCGGCAATATTCATTAAAAAAAAAACAGCCCAATAAACTCTACAACATAAACCAATCGTACATATGGGCTCAAAACAGTGCAGAGAGATTCATTGAATCATTGAATTCAAATGAAATGATGAACTCTATACAGTTCTTCAATAACGCAGTGTTTGACCACCGGCCTGAGGGTAGAGCGGCGGGTGAACGTCTGTTCCACCTGAGGCAGGGGACGAGGAGAGCGCACAGGATTTTTGCTTTGGACTTCCGGACCCTGGCCGCCAGCGCGGGATGGAACGACAGGGCTCTGATTGATCACTACAGGTGCAGTCTGCATGAGGACGTCCGTCGGGAGTTGGCTTGCAGAGACACCACCCTCACGTTCGACCAGCTGGTGGACATGTCCATCCGACTGGATAACCTGCTGGCTACCCGCAGATGTCCGGATCAGGGCCTGTCAGTTCCGTCCACAGCACCTCCGATCTGACGCCCATGTAGCTGGGAAGTGCTACGCTTGGGGCGACCGGAGGAGGGGCCGTTCCCTGCACCATCTGTGGTTGCAGAGGGCACACTGCTGGTTGGTGATGGGGGGGTTCCTCAGGGAGTCGAGGCAGCAGGCAGGGCACTCTCGTGTCACCCCAGGTGAGCCAGCACCAGGCTCACCCAGAGCCCCCTGTTGTTCACATGTTTTTGTTTATGAAATTTCCCCGCATTCCCAGCTTAAGGTGCTCGTAGATTCAGGCGCAGCTGGGATTTTTATTGACAGATCATTTGCCCAGAGTTTAGGGATCCCCATTGTTTCTGTGGATATGCCCTTCCCTGTGCACGCCATAGATAGCCAACCATTAGGGTCAGGGCTGATTAGGGAGGCCACCGCTCCACTGGTCATGGTTACGCAGGAGGGTCACAAGGAGAAAATGTGTATTTTCCTTATTGATTCTCCTGCGTTTCCCGTGGTGCTGGGCCTACCCTGGTTGGCCTGCCATGACCCCACTATTTCGTGGCAACAGAAGGCTCTCAAGGGGTGGTCACGAAAGTGCTCGGGGAGGTGTTTAGGGGTTTCCGTAAGTGTGACTACGGTGGAAAGTCCAGACCAGGTCTCCACCGTCCCCTCTGAAAATGCCAATTTGGCTTTCGCCTTCTATAAGAAGAGGGCGACTAAATTACCACCCCATTGATGGGGGGATTGTGCGATAGATCTCCTGGTAGATGCAGCACTTCCCAGGAGTCACGTGTATCCCCTGTCACAAGAGGAGATGGCGGCTATGGAATGTACCCCTGGGGCAGGGGTACATTCGACCCTCCACTTAACCTGCCTACTCGAGTTTCTTTTTTGGCCGACTCCCACCATGGTGCAGCGGTTTCTAGTAGTAGCCAACTATTACCGGAGGTTTATCCGGGGCTTTGGTCAGGTAGCGGCTCCCATTACCTCACTGCTGAAGGGGGGACCGGTGCGACTGCAGTGGTCGGCTGAGGCGGACAGGGCTTTTGGTCACCTGAAGGCTCTGTTTACCTCGGCTCCCGTGCTGGCTCATCCGGATCCCTCTTTGGCGTTCATAGTAGAGGTGGACGCGTACGAGGCTGGGATAGGAGCCGGGCTCTCTCAGCACTCGGGTACGCCACCAAAGCTCCGTCCCTGTGCTTTTTTTTAGAAGAGGCTCAGCCCGGCGGAGCGAAACTATGATGTGAGGGACCGGGAGTTGTTGGCTGTAGTCAAGTCTCTGAAGGCGTGGAGACATTGGCTTGAGGGGGCTAAACACTCTTTTCTCATCTGGACTGACTACCGCAATCTGGAGTACATCCCGGCGGCGAGGAGACTGAACCCTCGCCAGGCAAGGTGGGCCATGTTCTTTTCCCGTTTTGTTTTCACCCTGTCCTACAGACCAGGTTCCCAGAACGCTAAGGCAGATGCACTGTCCAGGATGTACGACACAGAGGAGTGGTCCATGGATCACACTCCCATACATCCGGCCTCTTGCCTGGTGGCACCGGTGGTGTGGGAGCTGGACGCGGACATCGAGCGGGCGTTACGTACAGAGCCCAGTCGGACAGTGCGCTGTCTTAGTGGGAAGTATTGGTGGTCCACCTTGGCCAAGGACGTGAGGGTTTATGTTTCCTCCTGCTCAGTGTGCGCCCAGTGCATGGCTCGTAGGTACTTGCCCAGAGGGAAGTTACAGCCCTTACCCGTTCCAGAACGGCCGTGGTCGCACCTGTCGGTGGACTTCCTCACGTATCTTCCTCCCTCACAGGGTAGGGAGGATGATCCGTGAGGAACTTCATGAGATGTTGAACGGAGTTTAATAAGCTTTAAAGGACAATCAAAATCCATTGGACTCCCAAATTACTGACGCAAGAGCTCTAAATCAAACGTTAGGCCCTCAAAATTCAAAAAGCATGTGGACCTAAGGCATCTTAAACAGGGGTTGGAACCTGGAACATTTTATTTTTCGATGAACCGAATAAGAACCGGAAACAATAGTGATCTATACTGTTCCGGAAGAGAATCGTTATTTTAAAAGCATTGGAACATGTTAATAACCTTCTTTTATATTTCTGCATTTTTTTCAGTCCCACAAAAAATGCAACAAGGCGCCTATGCCAAGCCTTAACTCTGTCACTCAGAAACGTATTCCTGTGTCTGCTTGCCAAGCTGAGAATCTTTTCCAGTGTGTGTGCGTGAGTAGCCAACCTGCCACTCACCATCAGAAGCTTAGGTTAGTTATTCCGAAATAATGGAGAAATGTTTTATTATAGAAGAAGGGATGAACTTTTTCAATGCTAGTTATGGATAATTTAGTTATCACATTTCACATTGGATTTATTAACTAGAAAAAGGTTAGACATGTTTTTAATTCTGGTTCCACGCTGCACACACAAGCGTGTTAGCTAGCTAGCTAGCTAGCTCTGGTCCAACGTTAAGCCAACTTGGAAGTTCAAAGACAATCAAAGTTCCTCCCTAGGTATAATTCTGTGGGCCTAATTTAGATAATGCATGTCATAACAAGATGCCCAGCGCTTCAAGGCAAGCCTCCTCCTCCACCCTCTCTCACTCTCTTCCCACCCGCAAAATAGCATTTGCATCTCTCACTCTACACTTGTCTGTCCATCGCGCATGTAAACAACTATAGCCTAGGCAGACAACACCTATTCAAATTTGGCAAAAACTAATTGAATGTGTGATTGAACCAATTGCACTTCATGGCAGCGAGGTGTGGGGTCCATTTGCAAAACAAGATTTCACCTAATGTGACAAACACCATTGAAACCCTGCATGCAGAGTTCTGTAAGATTCTCCTACATGTCCATAGGAAAACCACAAACAATGGATGCAGGGCAGAATTAGGCCAATATCCACTAATAATAAAAACTCAAAAAAGAGCAATTCAGTTTTGGAAACATCTAAAATACAGTGGCCCCCTCTCATATCATTACCAAGCCCTGCAATGCCAAGAGCTGAGCAAAGAAAAAAAAAAATCTCATCCAGCAGGTCCTGGGGGTTCACACTGAAGCCTCAGGACCAGAACATACAGCACAGTCAAAAACAAAACTACATTACCTATTGGAAAACACAAACACAAGCACAAAGCAAAATTAAGTGCTATCTGGGTCTAAATCGACAGCACACCGTGGCTAACTATTTGACCATGGTTACTGATCAAAACCTTAGAATTATCTTAACAAATTACAGGCTCAGTGAGCACAGCCTTGCCATTGAGAAGGGTAGACACAGGAAAACCTGGCTCCCTGTAGAGGAAAGGCTGTGCAACCACTGCACAACAGCAGAACCTGAGACGGAGCTGCATTTCCTGAAAAAATGACAAAAATATAAAACAATTAGAGAGTGCCATTTACCCTTATTCAATGTTTCAAAGACCTCTCTGATGAGAGTGTAGGAGACAGAGAGAAACAGAGATAGTGAGAGTGGGGGGGAGAGAGAGAGAGCGTGAGAGAGAGAAACAGAGATAGTGAGAGTGGGGGGAGAGAGAGACAGAGAGGGGAGAGTGAGAGAGAGAGACAGAGACAGAGAGAGAGAGAGAGAGTCGGGGGGGAGAGAGAGACAGAGAGGGGAGAGTGGGGGGAAGAGAGACAGAGACAGAGATGGGAGAGAGAGAGAGAGAGAGGGGGGAGAGAGAGAGAGAGTGAGAGTGAGAGTGAGAGTGAGAGGAGAGAGGAGAGAAGAGAGAACAGAGAGGAGAGAGGAGAGAGGAGAGAGAAGAGAGGAGAGAGGAGGAGAGAGAGAGAGAGAGAGAGAGAGAGAGAGAGAGAGAGAGAGAGAGAGAGAGAGAGAGAGAGAGAGAGAGGAGAGAGGAGAGGGAGAGAGGAGAGAGAGAGTAGGGGGAGAGAGAGATAGACAGAGAGGGTAGAGTGAGAGTGAGAGAGAGAGGGGAAAGAGAGAGGAGAGAGGAGAGAGGAGAGAGAGAGTCAGTAAACTGGTTGTCCAGAAGCTGGTTGTTATTCTCTGGTTCTGAGGGATCACCAGGGTTAGGGACAATTTTGAGAAATATTAGTATTTCGGCAGCAGACTGCACATCACGCTCTCTCTCTGTCTGCCTCTAACACATATTCACACACACACACTCAATCCCCCCCACCGACACACACACACTCTCTGACACCACACACACACACATACACAGAGAGACACAGATGTAGACACACGCCCATTCACACACACAATGAGAGAGAGACTTACCTTACGGGAGCACGCAAAACAACGGAATTAATGCAGAGGCATGGAAATTGAAAAGGCTGAACGGTGGCATAGCCAAGCTCAGTGGAAGTGTTGATTGAAGTTTAGACAGGGCTAGCAGCCTACTGCCATCCTGAATGAATCAAACCTGGTGTGTGTGTGTACTTGCAGGTGTGTGTGTCACAGTGTGTGTGCGTGCGTGTTTGTAAGCTTGTTTGCCATAGTGTGTATGTGGGCTTGCAGGTGTGTGCTTGAAGGTGTCTGTTTTTGTTCCTGTGTGTGTGTGTGTTTGTATGTGTGTGTGCGTATTTCTGTGCCTGTGTGTTTGGACATCCTGCTATCTTGAATGAATCAATCCTCGTCCGCATTACTTTCCTGCCTGTTACTGCATTCTAATGAAAATCGTTTATGAAAAAGTACCAAAGTGGAGGTGACCGTCGGGAAAAACAGGGATAATTAAAATAATGAATCCATGAAGGGCTGGGAATGTTTATGGTATATTTTCTACATCTTGGAAAATACATGAATTCTCTGACAGATGTTGATGGATGATTTGTTGTGCGTTACGGGACACTGATTTATTTGGGTGGATTTAGCCCCTCTGTGGTTGTGACTTGTGATTGACAGATGGATGCCACCAGCATGCCAATAAGACATAAATAATAAAAAACAAAAGTATTTAACATGAAGAAAGACGGAAAACAAAAACAAAGACAGGTATTAAGTGAGAACTTATTTAGAACGTGACAAAGTCTATTCCAATTCATGTTGATAAGTCCAACTTTTGTGGAGATGTTATCGTAGGTGATGTCTTGCTTGGATTGTCCGTTTGGATGGCCCCTGGTGACTGAGTGTCATCTGATCTGATCCCACTCAGAGAACAAATTCCACACATAAGGCCAATTCTCTTCCTCAATCTTCTTTTCTCTTTCCCTTTCATGCTATCTCCTAGATGGTCTTAGGCCCACACTGACTGAAGGAGATTTCAAGCCACACACGTTCATAGTGATACCTTCCATATGTGTATTCCAGAGAGCACAACACACATGGCTGTTTGAGGTAGCCTACATAATGACATCATACCTAGAGAAATCCCTCACTGTGAATCATTGGCTAATAGCTGTTCCCTCATGCGTATAACTGTCTCGGTATGGGTAATGACCTATGATTTATCATAATTTGTCTCTCTCCCCTCTGCCCGGATTGGAGTGGAAATGTCTGGCGCCGATACGCATTGAGAGCGAGATTAGACGTCTTTGGCTTGCCAGTCAATTGGTTAGCACATGGCGAGCTGACGTTTGTCTATATGTACATCTTGTCGGAGTGACAACAACTCATGGATTCGCAGACTACCATCCTGAATGGTAATGTTGAGACTTAAAGGGAATTGATTCAGCCGTCTTGACGCGAAACCACAATTTCATCCATTATCGCTGTTGCCGGGATGAAGAAAGTGAACACTTAGACGTCGTTACCACCAAAACACGTTTTCTCATCCGCTCTCCCTCGTCGAATCTGGACAAGGCCTATTTACTCAACCCCTCAACTCAACACTTGGTTTGCATTTTACTTTGTCCATTCATCTACTGCACATTTACCATTACAGTGTTAAATTGCTATACTGTAATTACTTCGCCACCATGGCCTATTTATTGCCTTATGTTCCTTATCTTACCTCATTTGCACACACTGTATATAGATTTGTTTTTTTTCTACTGTATTATTGACTGTATGTTTGTTTACTACAATGTGTAACTATGTGTTGTTGTATGTGTCGCACTGCTTTGCTTTATCTTGGCCAGTTCGCAGTTGTAAATGAGAACTTGTTCTCAACTTGCCTACCTGGTTAAATAAAGGTGAAATAAAAAAAAAATTGTAGGCTATGCTCAGAGCTAGTTTGTTAGAGGCTTTTTTTTTGTCCAAAAACCACACAAGGCCTTAAAAAAGCTAAAAAAAAAAAGGGTTTGAACTAGAATCATCCAAGCCATTGTGTTAATAAGACAGCAGATAGTGAGCTATAAAGTTGTTTATTTAGTAGCTGAATAATTCAAGAAGCAGGTCAAAAGGTCCAAAATATCTCTCTCAACTTCCATTTGTGTTAATTTGCTTCATTTCAAAACTTGTTCAGTAGCACTTCTGCGGCTCACAAAATGTTACCATAGCAGCCAGGTCACCATGATACAAATCAGTATTCAGTTTTGCTATGGTGTTGTGGATGGGGGATGGATGTAAGCCTTTGCCTCTGATTTCAAAGGTTGCATTTTCAAATCTAGTGATATAAAGTTGTTTTCTATATTTTTGTTTTATGCCTATCCCAAACCGTAACCTTTATCTTAACCATTCAGAGTTAATGCCTAACCTTAAACATTCAGAGTTAATGCCTAAACTTAACCCTAACCTTAAAGCCTTTAAGCTGTTAATTACATTTTTAGCGTGTAGCAGATGTCCAGCAAATGCCAGTATGGTCTACAAGCTCTCACAGTCGTAAGTCAGAATTAGACGTTCACCCATGTTTCTCAAACTTCAAATTTCGAAAGTTTTTTCAAACGTCAAATTTTGAAGTGTTTAGTGTTACGTTTAGGCATGAACCTTTTGATTAAACCTTATTATTTAATTAGAACAGGCTTAGAAACGTTTATAAATCCTTAATTAAAACACATAAGTGGATTTGAAGTCTGCCCTAGTTGTTATGACATGTGTGAGTATAGTATACAGTGCATTCGGAAAGTCCCCACAGCATGATGCTGCCACTACCATGCTTCACCGTAGGGATGGTGCCACGTTTCCTCCAGATGTGACGCTTGGCATTCAGGCCAAAGAGTTAAATCTTGGGTTCATTAGACCAGAGATTCTTGTTTGTCATGGTCTGAGAGTCCTCAAGGGGCCTTTTAGGTGCCTTTTAGGTCCCTTTGTCACGTGCTTTTTACTGAGGAGTGGCTTCCATCTGGTCACTCCACCATAAAGGCCTGATTGGTGGAGTGCTGCAGAGATGGTTGTCCTTCTTGGAAGTTTCTCTGATCTCCACAGAGAAACTCTGGAGCTCTGTCAGAGTGACCATTGGGTTCTTGGTCACCTCCCTTGGTCACCTCCCCTGATTGCTCAGTTTGTCCCGGCCACCAACTCTAGGAAGAGTCTTGATGGTTCCAAACTTCTTCCATTTAATGATGATGGAGGCCACTGTGTTCTTGGGGACCTTTAATGCTGCAGAGATTTTTCGGTTCCCTTTTCGGTACCCAGATCTGTTCCTCGACACAATCCTGTCACGTACCTCTACGGACTATTCCTTTGACCTCATGGCTTGGTTTTTGCTCTGACATGCACTGCCTATTGTGAGACCTTATATAGACAGGTTTGTGCCTTTCCAAATCATGTCCAATTAATCGAATTTACCAATCAAGTTGTAGAAACATATCAAGGATGATCAAAGAAAAAAGGATGCACCTGAGCTCAATTTTGAGTCTCATAGCAAAGGGTTTGAATACATATATAAATAAGGTATTTCTGTTTTACAACCTGTTTTTGCTTTGTTATTATGGAGTATTGTGTGTAGATTGATGAGGAAAAAGGCTGTAATGTAACAAAATTAGCAAAAAGCAAAGGAGTCTGAATACTTTCTGAATGCACTGTATGCTATTATGTGGGTTGTGTGACAAGTAAGAGGTTTACCACAAGCAGAGAGAGCTTGTGTGTGTGTGCATGTGTACGTGTGTGTGTGTGTTTGTTGTGGTCTATGCTTCTGTCTGTGTGTGTTGTCTGTAAATCTGTGTGGGTGTGCGGTCTTAAAAAACATGAATCTCTTGATCCAGTACATTTACTTTTACAGTACTCTCTCTCAGGGACATTAACTTTTTTATGTTCAGGCCCAGCTGTTGAGGGGTTATGGGGAGGTTGTTGAGGGGTTATGGGAGGTTGTTGAAGGGTTACTGGGAGGTTCAATTCCTCTCCGGCGGTAGCATTAAACGACTTTCATCTGGGAACGACCTCAGACAGCTAGGTGTTGATCCAGAGGATTCACTCTTTACAGAGAAGCGAGGAACCCAGGAGTGATACTCGGAGTGGGTTTGTGTGTGTGTTTCTGTGAGTGCATGCATGTCTGTGTGTGTGTGTGAGTGTGTGTCTCTCACCCAGTGTGTGTGTGCGTGCACGGTGGGAAAAGAGAGGTTTTTATTACAGGTAAGCGCACTTCTTCTTCGCTACAAATTAATCTGTTTTTTACCATTGGCTATCCCCAACATCGAGCGTTCTCACCAGGGATAGGTTGTAAACTACTCCAGAGCACCGGGTCACTAAGAAATCAATGGCAACCCAGGCGAATGTGTTCTCTATTTTACGCCCCTCAGAAGCACACAGGTTTGTCTCCAGCGATCACCAGCGTTTTTATGTTTGTGCGAGGCTACTGATGTTATGGGCGATAATGCTTTCGTTTATGGAGATTGCAGAAGCAAAGAAGATGCTTAGGGGTCTTGCATTTTGGCATGACATCTACAGTAGCTACAGTACCAGAGAGAGGAAGAAAGGCCAGATTCATGTCTGCAGGCTTCTTTAGATGTGCTTTGGTTCTCTATCTGTTATATAAGGAGAAAGGAAAGTGTTTGTGTCTTACAAGAATAGTTGATCTACTTGTTAAGAAAAATCTTGCAGTATTTTACTTCAGGTTATTGCGCCTTTCATACTGAACCCCCTTTTTGAAGTAGAAATATTTCACAAAGCAAAACTGGCACATAATGTACTGTACAGTAGCATTGCCTTACCATCAACTTGCAACCTATTGCGTCAATGCCCATGTCCACGTTGGAGAGATCAAGTGCATATTTTTCTCTCTCACTACTATATTCAAACATTTGTCAGGTTCCATTAACTGTTCTGTGGTGTAGTGTTTGATGTAGAGTGTACTTGAATAGATAGAGCAAAGCAACCTCCCATATCAGATATGCCTCAGTAATTTAATCATCCAGTGTTCGGTGTGCTTTATGATTGTGTGTGTGTATGTATGTGTGTGTGTGTCCGTTTCTGTGTCTACGTGAGACTGGAAAAACAGACAAGTCATTTCCTTGACATAGCTCGGACATGGATAGGGCCACAAGGTTTGCTACTGCAAAGTTTGTCTGCAAAGCCCCATAGTCTGGAATAATTTTAGAGAAGAGAGGATGAGAAGAGGTGTGTGAGAGCTTGTGTAAGTAAACAGCGAAGTTGCATGGTCTGTTGTTTGTGTGTAATAGGATAGGTACACAATAGACTCTTATTTTCCTATCTAGCCCCTTGAGCAAATAATGGGAAAAAATCATAGCAATGGAATGAGATTCGCTGCCTCGTATTATTGTCAAAGAGCCGTCTGAAATAACCCAAATCGGTGAGAGATTGCAGTCGCTATGTTTTTGGATCTCTCCAACATACATTACGTCTCTTTACTGTAGCTATTCTGAACATTATATTTATCAAATAATTCAATCCTAGAGTGGTTATAGAGAGATCGCAGTGCATTCATTGTATACTGCTTCTTACGACTTCACCTTCAGCAATAGATGCTTTAGCTACAGTACAATGGAAGTAAGTATCTTTACAGTGCTTTGACCATTTCTCTCTACAGCGCGATTGCCTCTCTCATTGTCTTGACTGTCATTAGAGAAGCAGGAGTGTGACAGCTAAGTCAGTAGTGTCTGCTAGTGTGTGTATGCGTGCGTGCATGACAGGCCCATGACGTTTGTGTGTGCTGGTGCGTGTGTGTGTCCGCGCGTGTGTGTGTTTCCGTCACTGTCACAGTGTGTTTATACAAGCACGTCTTACTCACCTAGTTAAACGGTTGCTGTGCTTTTCAAGTTTCAAGCCTCTTCAGCAAACAACATCATTTGCTGTGGATAGCACTAAAATGTGTCGATGACCTGCAGAAAGAACATAGCTTGTTTGGAGGAGACAAGCACACAACGCAACTGAAGAGATACACCCTTTTACAATACAAAGGCTGCACGGCCTTCAAAATAACTCCCATGTGTCATCATTGCGCACTAATTATGAGGTTATTGACATGGAACGGTGGTTGAGGAAGGTTGAGGATCAGGAGTGTGGGCTTGTGTGTGTGTGTGGGTGTGTGTGTGTCTTTATACAAACGTACCATATTATTCTTTTGATCACATTGTTGATGAGTAGCGTTTGATGATTACCTTATCAATTACTCAAAAGACGGAGTTCGGAAACGATGGGATAATATACTTAGAGTGAATATTACCCACGATCCTTCAGTGTTGTGCCGTGTCAGTGTGCAGCAGGTGCACGGCTTGCTTTAGTGCTATAAATATATCCTTTGACATTGTGTTCATCTGTCTGTGTCTGGCGTAATGCAATAGACTGGGAAAGACTGAAAGAACCAAAGTTCTGACTAAAGAGCCTCAGCACCGAAATATTTCATCATGGGTCCTTTTTTTTTTACTTGCGTGTATCGTATAAGAAGCTTAGAATGCTTTTCAATAAGGGGAAGTTGTTGCATTGTTTTGCTTCTCAGTCTTCATAACCACCACTCTTTTCTCGCCCTTCCTTCCTTCCTTCCACCTTTCCTCGAAAAGGGCAGTCGTCGGTTGCGTAGGCCTCTCCCTCATCAAAATGCCAGTGAATTTTAATGGTATATGTTGGTCTAGCGCTGCGTGTGATCTCTCTCTCTCTCTCTCTCTCTCTCTCTCTCTCTCTCTCTCTCTCTCTCTCTCTCTCTCTCTCTCTCTCTCTCTCTCTCTCTCTCTCTCTCTCTCGGAAACTGCCAGAACACTCCATCCCTCCATCACCCCAATTCCCTTTTTTCTTTTTTACTGGGCTTGTGTCTCATATCATGTCATTAGTGCAGTACAGTAAAACCTGGTTGCTCTTTCTTCACATGTTGGAATCGAGCCAGGTGATGTGGTACAGCACTGTAGCAGAGCCACACCAGCAGTACAGCACTATTACGGCTGCATGTGTTGAAACCTCATTTCTCAAGAGGGGAGTGAGGGGATGGGGGAATAGGGGGTACAGATAATGGATTTGGAGGTGACAGGTACTGTTACCGCAGCACTAAGGAGGCTCCTTTGTTCCAGATTGGCTTTAGATTGAAGTAATATCTCTCTCTCTCTCTTTCCTCTCTCTCACTCTTCCCCCTCCCTCTCTCTCTACCGCTCGTTCTCTCTTTCTCTCATTTTGTGCAAGCTTATTAGCCGACTGTCAAAGTCCTATGGAGACAAGACACCTCCTCCATATGCATCTGTTGCTGCTGTGATGTTGCCCACAAAGAAAAAAACAATTCCTGCCCTGTAGATGGTGCTAGATAACCATCAGGCCAGGTAGAATAATGCAGTGTTTGTGTGTGTGTGTGTGTTTGTATGTATGTAGGGGTTGAAGGCTGCATAATACTGATTATAAACCATCACAACTGTGATTGCAGTGGCTGGTCATCTCGTTGTGTGCCCATGGCTCAGCAATTGTATTTCTTCATTCCCTCACTTCCGAGTGGCAGGTAAAGACGTTCATTTTTTTCACTTCCAGGGTTTGTCATGGTGGTGGTGTGTGTGTGTGTGTGTGAGTGGAGAGAGAGAGAGAGAGAGAGAGAGAGAGAGAGAGAGAGAGAGAGAGGTAGTTGGAGTCAGTCAATCCTGAAATGTGATATTAGCAAACACAGTATCCTCTTTGACAGTTTTGATGGTTACATTTTCAGCAGCTCGCAATAAGTGCCATGAATAAGACATCACACACACACACACACACACAGAATAACAGATGATGGAGAGAGTATTGTTCTAGGAATCTGGCAGCTAAGGAGGGATGTCATTTTTAGATCCCAGAGAGAGAGAGACAGAGACAGATATATGGCACAGCGTGCTGATCAGTGTCACTCAGCCAGGTATCATTTAAATGAGCCTATGGGGACTGGCAGTGAACGTTTGAGCGTTTCCCTGGAATAGTTGCCTCAATTGCTTTATCTTATGCCATAGTCCTGCTGTAGTTGTATTACCGTATTCCCTCTAACAGGTGACGGTGTCTGTGTGTCACAGAAGGGTCTGCTTCACAAGATTTCAGCATTCCAGGTTGTCTACATTACTCTAACCCATCACTAGTTGTACATAGCCAAAGTGCCCACAATGTTTTCCTGCTTTATATTTGTGTGGCACATAAAACGTATTTAGATAACGCAATAAATAAAATCACACTTCAGTGTTATTTTTGAGGTTGGACTTCTTTACATTTTCTGACGTGGTAAGCTGATTTCCTCACATACTAAGTATATTCATTTTAATAGCCAGCAATATGCACGCCACTGAAAGACAAGCGTTGAAGAGACAAATCAAATCGGGGGGATTTGAAAAGGCATTCGCTTCGGTGGCTTTGGGACACAGGAAATAACTCAGAGCTTCTGTCACACGTATGGTGACTCAATCAGGACGCAGAAGAGGAAGTGTGTGTGTTCGATCGGTCCGTTCACACGAACACACCCACGCACAGAAACACAGCACACACACAAACACACCTCAACTGGTTCTATGGGAAACGTGCCAGGCATGTTAGTGGTCTCTTTTACTGCATTCATCTACATACCAATCTAGCACTCAAATCTCTTCTTTTTCATCTGCCACTGCATTCACGCAGTTACTTATTCTTGTACATGATGAATACCAATTCAGCCACAGGGTGTGAGGTATCATATCGTCTGTCATTCTCTCTGAGCTATAAAGGGTATACTCACCCAGTAGGATTCAGTTCGATTTCACTGTTGTTAATCCAAATACGGTCAGAACCGTGACAATGTAAAAAAGACCATATGGTGTTTCATTGTAGCAAACCTACAGATGAAGAATCTTAATTTGAGACAGTTTACTGCAGCGGGAAAATAGTTCCTCAGCAACAGGAAATGTGAATGTGGATTATAATTAATGGACATTGTGTTGAAGGGGTTGATACATATTACGTAACGTTCTAAGTGGAAACGACACACTTCAGAAGCCTTTTTAAACCTTGAATACACAGAATATTGCAGAACAATTCTCATCCGTAACAGAGAGATAAAATGAAGATCCTACATCTGTAGCTATACGGTATCCATATTAGGACAGTCTCAGACACCAGCTCATTGTATTAAGGTATCGCGGATGACAAAAAACGGTGCACATAAACGGAAAACCCCAGGCACATTATGATCTCTTTCCTCTGTGGATCACTTTACAATGTTCTGACCCTGCATGCCCTAGACTACAGACAGAGCTGCAGTCAGTCCCTCAGTCACACACCTCACTGTAATAAATCACGACACAAACACACACCACTAACTTCTGTAGCTTCACTACCTGATGTAACATTGGGAAGACAGTAGACACGCATGGGTTAGCTGAAAGCCCCAGTCACGAGAATATGGAGTTTACAATCCCGGGAAAAGTCTCCATTATAGCTCAGGTGGTGAAATTCCCCCTAGATTCAGATCTCGGATCAGCTTCCCCTCCCCAAATCCTAACCTTAACCATTGGGGGTGCACAACTGAACCATCAATTGCGTCTAAAGGAACTTCTCGAACTTCACGAAAAGACGCACACACATACACAAACGCACACACACACACCCACACACTCCCTCTCCATCTCTCCCTGTATAGAGGTCAGCCAGTGCCCCAGGCAGTACTGTACACATAATTGGTAAGCAACATTAATAATCTATTTGTAACGCCCAGTCCCGAGTTTCAGGCTGGAGCGTTTTGGTTTTGTCTTTGTGTAGGGTTTGTTCATTCTAGGTGTCGTATTTCTATGTTGGGTAATGGTTCCCAATTAGAGGCAGCTGTGTGTCGTTGTCTCTAATTGGGAACCATATTTAGGCTAGTAGGTTTCACTCTGGGTTCGTGGGTTATTGTATGTTCATAGCTGTGTTTGTTTGTTCAGTTATGTTCATCGTTACGTTCTCCGTTCTTTGTTTTGTTCCGTCTTGTTCCCGTGGATTTATTAAATCATGTATTCTGGCTACATCGCTGCGTCTTGGTCTGTCCCCTCAGAAGTGAAACGTGACAGAATAACCCACCAGCAAAAGACCAAGCAACGAGAGACTCCGGGAGTGCTGGACCAGGGAGGACCTCATCGGATCTCGCCTGGCACGGAGGTCCGTAAGGCTGCCCCAAGAAACTTTTGGGGGGCACACGAGGAGGTTGGCCGGTTCAGGAGGGACTCCTGAGCCAACCCTCGTGCTTTATGGAGAGAGCGTTGGGGAGAGCGTCGCAGCGAAGGGAGGCCGTGCTATGCAGTGTTGCGCACGGTTTCCCTATAGGATTCAGAGGCCGGTGCGAGTGATTCTCGCCCACTCATCAGTCGGGCGAAAAGAAGTGTTCAGCCAATAAGAGTGGTGCCATCGCTGCGCACTAAGTCCCCGGTGCGTCTCCTGGGACCCGGATATCCTGCTCCAGTTCCATGTGCGGTGTCTCCGGTACGTGTCCGCAGCCCAGTGAGAGAGATCCCAGCGCCACTCACTGGTCGGGCCGAGGTCTGTGTGTTACCTGGGAGAGTGGTGTCAGCTCTGGCGCAGCCAGGTCTCCAGTGCGCCTTTTGGGCCCATGTTATCCTGTGGTCTTACGGGCAGAATCTCCGGCACGTATCCACAGCCCAGTCCGAGATTCCAGCTCCACTCACCCATGAGACCAGGGTTAGTGAGCTAGCTGGAGGTATGGTGTCGGTTTCATATCAGGTCCCCGGTCCGGGTAGAGGTTTCTACACGTCCAGTCCCCTGCCCACGCCCGAGACCCCTGTTCCACGTGCCCGAGATCCCTGTTCCACGCCTCCGAGATCCCTGTTCCACGCTCCAAGATCCCTGTTCCGCTCCAAGATCCCTGTTCCGCTGCTCCAAGATCCCTGTTCCGCTGCTCCAAGATCCCTGTTCTGTTCCGTGTTCCAAGATCCCAGTCCGCGGTAGTGGTGTCTACACGCCCAGTCCCTGTTCCACGCACTCCAGCTCCCGCGCGCTCCGAGAGTCCAGCACGCCTGTTCGCTCCGCGCGCACTCCAGCCTCCACGCAGCGCCCGAGAGTCCAGCACGCGTCCTGTCCCGGCCCGTGACCAAGCTCCCCGCGCGCTCAGAGAGTCCAGCACGCCCTGTCCCGCCCGCTCACGCACCAAGCTCCCGTGCGCGCTCAGAGAGTCCAGCACGCCCTGTCCCGCCCGCGCACCAAGCTCCCCTGTATGCTCAGAGAGTCCAGCACGCCCTGTCCCGGCCCGCCGCACTAAGCTCCCTGCATGCTCAGAGAGTCCAGCACGACCAGTTCCTGCTCCACGCACCAGAGTCCCAGTGAGCATCACGAGTCCAGTACTGCCAGTTCCTGCTCCACGCACCAGCCGTCCCAGTGAGCATCACAAGTCCAGTACGACCAGTTCCTGCTCCACGCACCAGAGTTCCAGTGAGCATCACAAGTCCAGTACTGCCAGTTCCTGCTCCACGCACCAGAGTACCAGTGAGCATCACTAGTCCGGTACTGCCAGTTCCTGCTCCACGCACCAGAGTTCCAGTGAGCATCACAAGTCCAGTACTGCCAGTTCCTGCTCCACGCACCAGAGTTCCAGTGAGCATCACAAGTCCAGTACTGCCAGTTCCTGCTCCACGCACCAGAGTTCCAGTGAGCATCACGAGTCCAGTACGACCAGTTCCTGCTCCACGCACTCAGAGTCCCAGTGAGCATCACGAGTCCAGCACGACCAGTTCCTGCTCCACGCACCAGAGTCCCAGAGTGAGCATCACAGTCCAGTACTGCCAGTTCCTGCTCCACGCACTCGTGAGTCCCAGTGAGCATCACGAGTCCAGTACTGCCAGTTCCTGCTCCACGCACCAGCTGCTCCAGTGAGCATCACGAGTCCAGTACGCCAGTTCCAACTCCACGCACCAGAGTTCCAGGAGAAGGCCCAGGGCCTCCGGTTCTGGGATGTCAGACCAGCACTGCCAGCACCGGAGCCTCCACCTGGGACAAAGCTTACTCACTCAAGACCCCCCCACAGATTTTTTCGGCGGCCCGGAGTCCGCGCCTTTGGGTACTGCAAACGCCCAGTCCCGAGTTTCAGGCTGGAGCGCTTTGGTTTTGTCTTTGTGTAGGGTTGTTCATTCTAGGTGTCGATTTCTATAAAGTAATGGTTCCCACCAGAGGCAGCTGTGTGTCGTTGTCTCTAATTGGGAACCATATTTAGGCTAGTAGGTTTCACTCTGGGTTCTGTGGGTTATTGTATGTTCATAGCTGTGTTTGTTTGTTCAGTTATGTTCATCGTTACGCTCTCCTCGCTTCTTTTGTTTTGTTCCGTCTTGTTCCCGTGGGATTTATTAAATCATGTATTCTGGCTACATCGCTGCGTCTTGGTCTGTCCCCTCAGAAGTGAAACGTGACACTATTCATATTTATGTGTGTTATTTAAGTCAAGTGCGAGCTATATAGTGATATGCCTTTTGAAGACCTATTACATCTTGCTGAATTCGAGCAGGTCGGATATCCCTCCCCAATTAACGATATTCCCATGGATCATGCTCCAGAGGCCTTCTGCTGCTAAAGAGGTTATATAATATGAGGAGAAGCCAGTATTAGCTTGTACTCAGTCATAACCTTCAGTCATATAAGATTAAATATATACAGTATATCAAGATATCTGTTTCTGGCTTTTCATGTAATGTTAAAGATAGTGAGGACTTTACTGTGTAGGATTGGTAATGCAGAACCCCATGGACTCTGTGTGTGTTTTTACACTAAAATGTGTGTAGTCTACAAGCTAACAAGCACCATGTACTTTCTCTCTTTTATTTACACTCGGCATCTCTGACCCTTCCACCACCCTCCCCCTGCTCTTTTTCAAAATAATATTTTTGCTAAATCTTGTAAAAAGAGGTGGGTAGTTTAATGTGTGGGTCTAGAGTTGCTAAGGAAGCGCCCAGTGGGACATGTACACTCATAGAAAAAAGGGGTCCAAAAGGTTTCTTTTACTGTCCCCATAGGATAACCCTTTTTGGTTCCACGTAAAACATTTTTGAGTTCCATGTGAGTTCCTCTGTGGAAACGGTTCTTCAAAGGGTTATCCTATTGATACTAGAATCCTTCTAGGTTCTAGATAGCACCTTTCTTTCTAGGATTGTACAGTACGTGCGTGTTTTTAGAAATCCCCAATCTCTGAACTGAACGCTTTCCAACTGCCTGACTCTCTCTCTCCTTTATCTGCCCCCTCTCTCTCTGACCCTTCTCTCTCTCTCTCTCTCTCTCTCTCTCTCTTTCTATATTACTTTAGCCAGTGATGGTGTCTTGTGTCAATTGAGAGTACTTGACTCAGTATATTAGTTCTCAAGTCTCTCTTCTCCGGATCCAGCACACCTGATTCAACAATAATAAAACTTAAGGAATTGTAGCAATTTAATATGTCTATTAAACCAGAATAAAACCATGTATGGTTTTACAAAAAAACTTTGAGATTGAGAAAGGTTCTTTATAGAACCCTTCTCCATAAAGGTTCTATAAAGTAAAAATTGTTTTTTCTTCTATATAGTCTCAAAAAGGTTGTAACCATATTATTGAATGACTCTTTATAGAACAACAGGAAAAAAAGAATTATAGCACCATACCGGTTCCATTTAGAACCTTGTGACCATGGTACTTTATAGAACCTTAAAAAAACGATCTGGTACTATATAAAACCATCATATTTTGATGTGTATGTCCTCATGGTTCACTGTTCCTTTCATCTTAGTTTTTAGCCGGAAAATGTCTCCCAATCTGTTTTGCTCTCTCTCTCCACTCCTTCCTTACCACTGTCTTTATATCTCTCTTAGTGCCTGCCTGCCTGCCTGTCTGTCTGTCTGTCTGTCTGTCTGTCTGTCTGTCTGTCTCTCTCTCTCTCTCTCTCTCTCTCTCTCTCTCTCTCTCTCTCTCTCTCTCTCTCTCTCTCTCTGTCTGTCTGTCTGTCTGTCTGTCTGTCTGTCTCTCTCTCTCTCTCTCTCTCTCTGTCTGTCTGTCTGTCTGTCTGTCTGTCCCTCTGGCTCTATATCCTTATCTTTCTCTGCCTCTTCCTCATCTTTCCCTCTCCTCTTTCCATCCCTCTCCCTTAATCTCGTCCCTCGTCTTCATTTCCGGGCCACTCTGCTACCGGCACCAGAGAGAAATGGCACTTAAGGTACAGGGCCAAGCAACAGGCCTTCAAGGCAACCATCCAGACAGTCGTGGTACTCCCAGCCCTCCCAGCCAAAGAGCAGCTGTTTTTCCCCAGCCATGTCCCCAGCCCCTGGCCTGGAGGGAACCACCACCTCTGCAGAGGGCTCTTATAAACCCATAAATCATTCCTCCACTCAGACAAGTTATGAGTCAGGGCCCTTTGCTTCACTTAAATGCATAATTAGTTCATCCCTTCATTAATTAAGAGCTCAACCAGAATGAAATATGTTGGCAAAGTTTGCTACTGACATTAGCGACATTTGGGACGCAGCCCTCCACCCTCATCCGCGGACCCTACTTCTTCCTCTCTCGTTTCCTCTTTCCGACCCAGTTGAAACTCTTAGTTCAATTCAGATGCCATTAAAATAGAAATGGGATGAAATGAGATGGGAGGGCGGGGGAGATTAAAAAGTTATGAGCTGAGTTTTTTTTTCAGTTTTCGCTCATCGTACAGCACGTCACCTAAGGTAACCTTGGTTGTGTGGTGGTACGGCAGCAGGACATTCAACGTTCCTTCTTATTTTGAAAAATGAGTTCAATATATTATTTTAAAACACCTTAGGTGTGCAGAATACGAGTTATTCTTGTTGAAGATCTGCAGTGGGCAGCACATAACTTTATAGGCATGCGACACCTAACTGCTGCCAATGCCCAGAGGTGGAGCCATTCCTAGCATTAATTTACTGGTAATTTATAACCAAGCTTAATGAGATTCATACCCAAGGCACCGTTGGCAAGGGTTTAACTAAACAAGCTCACACAGAAGCAATACCAATGCTAATATGTAGTACGTACCATTTAGCATTAAGCCAGAAACGAAATGCTCTTTCTTTTCAAATACAATATATTTTTTTCCGGGAAATGAACCTTGCTGGTTGATGATGGTGCGTTATTTTGATTCAAATAATTAAAATGTCAAAATGTTCGGCTCAAGAATTCAATATGTGATATAGTTCTCAACATAACCAAACATCATAATGTCTGAAGCCACAATTTGAATGTTCAAGAACGTGATGCATACGCATCAGTCCAAACGATTGAAATGTTCAAATGGGAGACAGCTCAATCTTGTAAATAAACGGGTTTAATGGTGAGGAAGAATGAATGAGCCCAAATAGTACTTGAGCCTACAAAGCACTTTCATTTTCCCTAAATCTTCAATTCCATCGTTCCACTGAATAGTTCCCCTCTACTGAACAGTGTATTAGACTCTCTCTCTCTCTCTCTCTCTCTCTCTCTCTCTCTCTCTCTCTCTCTCTCTATGGTTAGATGCCTCCTCTTTTTTTTATAGTGCCTCACAATTTTGTCCAACAACTCTCTCTCCACAGTGAGTATCTTGCCCTCAGCCTATAAGACACTCTTTGATCAGTGGTGCTACTGTTGTGTTAACAGTCACTGGCCACTGTAGGTCAAGGGCAGAGGGGGACTCTACATGAAATTTGATTATACTAAAGTAAACAGTCCATGCGGTTAATTTTGGACTTCTAAATGATATACATGTTCACAGCAGCATAATGAGGATATTTACGCAGGTTTTATTTCCTATCTAGTTTGTAAAACACCAAGTTCAAATTTCAACTAAATTCCACACATCCATCAAGAACAAATTTTGTTTTCTCTTATTCCACAGGCCTGGTTAACAGAGCTGAACATGCATGTACAGTATGAGGTTGCTCCATGAGTTGACTCAAACACAGCTAACTCAAGCACAGCTAAATATGACTCTAGTGTAGTACCAACCTACTAACCTACTAATCTAGTGCAATAATCACCCCAAGCTCATTCTGAGGTTTCTGAACCAAACTGATTGAAGTGTACAAGGGCTGTGAAAATGTAGAACGTGTGTGTGTTTTTGCCTGAGACCAAAGTGAGTGCGTGCGTGTGTGTGAGATTCTGACTGAAGATAACCTACAATATCGTTGATGAGCAGACATCAGTTGACGGCTTCTGACACGTCGTAAATGATACCTCAAATCACAAAATCACCCGACGTTGGATCAAGGAGAGGCAGCTTAGCTGGGGAGTGGAACAGAGAATCAATGGGCCAGAGAATTGGGCCACCTTTTTTTCATTGTTACACAGTGTTTGACTGGGAATTAATAGAACAAGGGCATGGGAGATTAAACCCTAAATGCATTTGTATGGAGCCAATGTAAGGAAGGAAGGAAGGAAGGAAGGAAGGAAGGAAGGAAGGAAGGAAGGAAGGAAGGAAGGAAGGAAGGAAGGAAGGAAGGAAGGAAGGAAGGAAGGAAGGAAGGAAGGAAGGAAGGAAAGAAAGAAAGAAGGAAAGAAGGAAGGAAGGAAAGTGTATGTTTTAATGAATGGATGAATGAATAAGAGTTTAGTAGAGACAAACTGATGAAAAGCTCTAAATGTAGTAATATGTACTGTATTTAGTGATTGTGTCTCTCTGAGTCATTCATTTGTCTTCATATAATTTTACTCTAATTTGATCAAGTTTAATTCAACATGGATTTATATTTGTTGTGCTCTGGTAGCCATTTTACATGCACACACACACACACACACACACACACACACACACACACACACACACACACACACACACACACACACACACACACACACACACACACACACACACACACACACACACACACACTTTAACCCGATTTCCATTTGCATTCCACTTCTGAACATGCATTTCTATTCCTTGTTCTCTCCTCTACAGAAAGCAAAGAACATCTGTTGGAGATAATTTAACCAGATGTAACCAACATACCCAGCTTCATATTCATTTTCCAATGCAATCAAGAAACGCTCCTGCACACTTGTTTCCAAGCCTTTTGAAACTTCTCGTTCTACTCCCACTGTTTTCTGCTACAGAACTCTCTCTGTTACACACACACACACACACACACACACACACACACACACACACACACACACACACACACACACACACACACACACACACACACACACACACACACACACACACACACAGGTTCATATTCACATAATATGATAAAAGAGGTGACTCGTTTTTTGGATAGGAAGTTGGCCCACCTTAGATAATGGTCACAGATTGGGTAGTAGTATTGGGTCATCCCTCGCCATCTGGTGTAGTGAATATCTGAATCCCAAATGGCACCCAATTCCCTATACAGTGCACTACTTCTAAACAGCCCTGATCAAAAGCAGTGCACTAATTAGGGAATAGGGTGTCATTTGGGATGCAGAACATATGTGAATATGGTTTATGGACTCCACTATGGACTTCCTACTGTCAGGCCTTTGGACCTTATTCAGGTGTCTGGTAAATATGCTGTCATCTCTGAACAGCCGCCAAGTTACGAAACAGTGCTAAACATTGATTATGGTGTTTCTTTATTTGTACTATTTTCTACATTGTAGAATAATAGTGAATACATCAAAACTATGAAATAACACATATGGAATCATGTAGTAACCAAAAAAGTGTTAAACAAATCAAAATATATTTTATATTTGAGATTCTTCAAAGTAGCCACCCTTTGCCTTGATGACAGTTTTGCCAAGAGAATGCCAGGAGTGTGCAAAGCTGTCATCAAGGCGAAGGGTTGCTACTTTGAAGAATCTCAACTATAAAATATATTTTGATTTGTTTAAATTCTTAGGGCTAGGGGGCAGTAAATGTTCCCAAAGTAAACTGCCTGTTACTCAGGCCCAGAAGCTAGGATATGCATATAATTAGTAGCTTTGGATAGAAAACACTCTGAGGTTTCTAAAATAATGTCTGTGAGTATAAAATATCTGATATGGCAGGCAAAAACCTGAGCAGAATCCATCCGGGATGTCTAAATCAGTCATGTCACACTGTTTTCAAATGTCATGCTTTTCAATGCTGGGTATTTTAGCTCCCAGATTGCAGTTCCTATGGCTTCCACTAGATGTCAACAGTCTTTAGAAAAAGGTTGGAACGTTCAATCATGAAAAGTAAGTAAGACCACTAGTTCCTGGGTTTACGTCAAGTGTACTGTTTTGGATTCTGCGCGTAACAGGGAATGCAGGCTCAGTTCTTTTTTTCTTCTATTCAGCAGGTTACATTACAAATATTATAGTGTATATTCATTTTAGGGTATCTGAGTATTGATTACAAATGCTGTTTGACTTTTTTCTGCGAACTTTATGGGTACTTTTGGGATATCGTTTGTCTGCATGGATGAAAGCCTTTGGGCAGGTGGATTACTGAACAAAACGCGCCAACCAAACGGAGCTATATGGATATAAAGAGGAACTTTATCGAACAAAATGACCTTTTATTGTGTAACCTGGACGCTTCGATATGCCATCAGAGGAAGATCATCAAAGGTAAGCGATTTATTTTATGCTATTTAGAGTTTTGTGACACCTTTGCTGGTTATGTTATTATGCTAATTGAGTTTTTGAGTGGCGGTGCTGTCCTCAGACAATCAAATGTTCTGCTTTCGCCGTAAAGCCTTTTTGAAATCTGACAATGCTGCTAGATTAACAAGAGTCTAAGCTTTTGAAGGGTGTGCAGCATTTGTATTTTCATGAATGTTTGAAATGAGTATTTTTGTAATTTGAATTTGGCGCTCTGCATTGTTGTCAAAATTGATCCCCTCCACGGGATTGGATCCGTAACAGGTTAACACTTTTTTGGTTCCTACATAATTCTATATATGCTATTTTATATTTTTTATGTCTTCACTATTATTCTACAGTGTAGAACATAGTACAAATAAAGAAACACCATTGAACTTTTGACTGGTACTGTATATATATATTTTTATACCATAAGGCGTCATAAAATTGCAAAATATCATACATATCTACCTTAACCAGACATATTTTGATGGGGATGTTTTCATTGTGTTCATTAGATTTCCGTGAGGTTCAAGAAAAAGCCACATCATTTTATAGATCAGATCACATTAAAAAAACACTTCTTCAGATCACGGTTCCTTTTGACGGGAGAGTGAGGCAGAAAAGAAGAAAACCCTGCTTGGGCCTGAACCAGCTCAGGGTAAAATACTGCTGTGGTTTGCTAGTTTCACAGGTTGCGATTAGCATGCGCTAGTTGCAGCAGTCCGACACTGGCCCCACACTACACTGGCTGACTGGCTAACATCCTTAAATCGGTGAGCAGACAATCTTTAAGAACTTAAAGTAGCAATTACAGTAAGGTCAATCGTTAATGACAGGTTTCAGACGAGGCTAAACGACTTGAATGAATTTTAAAAGGTGGCATAAATAATGCAAGGGCTTATGGGTGGCCAGACCAGAGCAGTCCAGTGGCCTGTGTTTAACCAAAAGTATGTAAAGCAAGGGAGAAGCTCTTTCGCAGACCAAAACTCTCCCTTTTTCTGCATTAATGAACTAGTGTGGGGGGCAGGCCCATGTCATACAGTAGCAACTACAGTCGAGCTGTCACTGGAAATTAATGGGCTTCAGATACTTTTTTCTGAGACCTGCCACATGCACACAACTACTGTACTGTAGGGCAGATTGAGGTTAGCCGGTGAATAGACTAGCCCTGTCAGTCATGCCAAAATAGTTTGTGTCATTGATGCTGTAGAAGTTGTGGATTCAGAATGTGACACATGGGGAATTCAGTCAATAAGAGACCCAGTCTAGACCAAAGTCTGATCTAATGCCTGCAATTAACCAGAAAGAAAAACGACCCCAAATGATCCATCTGATTGGTATGTGCAAAAAGATTCCTGGCGAAACCATTGACACCAGGGTGAAAACGTTCATGTTAAAGCTACAATATGAAACTTTTTAGGAGACCCGATCAAATTCACATAGGAATGTTATAGATTTGTCACTCTCATCGAAAGCAAGTCTAAGAAAAGGTAGATCTATGCAGTTTATTTCTATGCTTCCCATTCATAGCTTTTACTTTGGGTTTCGTAAACCAGCTTCAAACAGCTGAAAATACAATATTTTTGGTAATGGAAAATATATTTCACAGCTGTTTAGATGGTACAATGATTCTCCACACAATGACTGCTTGTTTTGTCACATAAACTGAAACTATTAGAATTTTAGCAACCAAGAAATGGCAGAGCGATTTCTGCATATTGCACCTTTAATGAAACAATTCAAGATTGTTTTCTGCAAAGAACAAAACAACTTTTTAAACATTTTTTTGGGGTTCAAACATTTTGAAGCCTGTCAAATCAAAGCATAACTCTGGATGCAAGTGAGTGAGTACGTTTCCCCCTTAACTCCTGCAATACTCTGTAATAAGCTTCCAGCACGGACCTTCTAAATCTATTGATTGTTGGCAAGCAAAGATAGCCACTGACTAACTGCTTATCTCAATAGACTATGCTCTATTGCTTTCTCTTCCACCTCAAATCCACATCACTCTTCTTCCAAATGAAGGTCAGCCATTTTGGAGCCGTGTGTCAAGCCAGATCTGCAATGGCCTCACGGTGTAATTAAAATTAATAGCAATTAAGAATTTTCAAATGGCATCTGTTGACACTGGGAGAGACTACACGGTAACGCCATGTGTTTAAGTATTCAAATACCACGCTGATTAGGGTCCATGAAATTAAATAATTTGACAATATTGCAAAACATTGCTTATGTTGACAAGGGGTGGAAAGGGACGTTTAGAAGTAAATCAACTGTGACAATTGCAAGGATTATTGCTGATCCTTGATGAAATGGAAAATAGAAAATATTTTGAACCTAATGGTTTCCTAAACTCCAAGAAACAAAAAAGATTTGGTGGGAGACTTCTGACTTATTATAGATGGCATTATATCTTTGAGGGGGTTTTGGTTTTGCTCTCAGTCAAAAATCGTCAAATGGGGATGCATTTACAGCAGTCCGACACTGGCACCAAGCTGGCTGACTCGATAACATCCTTAAATCGGTGGGCAGACAATCTTTGAGAACTTAAAGTAGCAATTGCAGTAAAGTCAATCGATAAGGACAGGTTTCAGACGAGGCTAAACGACTTGAATTTGTTATAAAAGGTGGCATAAATAATGTGAGGGCTTATGGGTGGCCAGACCATCGCAGTCCAGTGGCCTGTGTTTAACCAAATGTATAAAGAACAAGGAAGAATCTTTTTTGCAGACCGCAGCTAACCCTTTTTTCTGCATTAATGAACTAGTGTGGGGGGCAGGCCCATGTCATACAGTAGCAAATACAGTCAAGCTGTCACTGGAAATTAATGGACTTCAGATGCTTTATGAGGTTAGCCTGTGAATAGGCTTGCCAGTCATGCCAAAAGAGGGAAACAGTGGAAATCATTCAATGTTTTGTGTTATTTTTTTAACCTCTTCCAGCTAGGGTCCCATTTTCCGAATTTTCGCCTGTCTGACGTGCCCAAAGTTAAATGCCTACCACTCATGGCCAGAAACTAGGATATTTACATATTTAGTACTATTGGATAGGAAACACTCTGAAGTTTATAAAACCATTAAGATATAGTCTGTGGCTATTCCAGAACAGATTTAGCAGGCAAAAACCAGAGAAATTTCTGTCCGGAATTTATTTTTCTTTGGCTCTCCTCTCATTTTGAAGCCCATGTAATATTTTCTATGGGGAATAGGACCGAGGTTGCAGTACTTATGGCTTCCACTAGATGTCAACAGTCTCTGGAAAGGGTATGGAGGAAAAAGCTCTGACCAGATCCTTAGAGAGAGAATTACTACGGGTAGGGAAAATAGGTAAACAGGCGTGCGTTCACGAGAACGTGAACGCGCAGCGACCAACTTTCTTTTCGTCTTTTAACGTTTCACTTACCGTTCTTGTAAAATATGATCGCTATTATTCATAAAAGAATACATAAGGATGCATTATTAATGATATTTGATTTGTTTGTGAAAAGATGAGAGGTATAATTTGAACGCGATCCCTTCACTGTAAAACGGGCGAGTAGACTGACAATGCTTGGTGGAGTAGCTGAGCGTAACGTGCCAAAAACAACGGATATTTATGGATATAATTATTTACTTTTTCTAACAAAGAACCATGGATTATCTTGTTTGGACACTTGGGAAGACCTCAGAAGAAGTTATTTGAAAGGTAAGCGATTTATATTAGCTGTGATATGGATATTTTGAGAACCGAGCTGGATATGAATTTATGCTAATGTGGAAAATATGTGAGGTACTAGCCTCAAACAATCAAATGTAGTGCTTTCGCCGTAAAGCCTTTTTAAAATCTGACAACGCAGTGATATTGCCAAGAAGCAGAGCTTTTGATGGCTATGCAACACTATGCAACACTTGTATATCGAAGTTAAATATTACGAATATGTATTACGAATATGTATTTTGAATTTGGCGCGTTATGTTTGCTCTGAAAACGATCCCGCTAAAGGGATCGGCGCGCTAAGAGGTTAAGGTACTCCTATTGCTTTGAAGCTGTGACTGAATGAATGTGCCTGGTGTTTAAGCAGAATTTAAGCACTGGCATAGCCCTTAATGGCCCAGAAGAAGATTTAATTTGAACATGCGGAGTAACTGGTCTTCTAAGTACAGCTAAACTGCAGTTCAAAGGAACAAACAAAAGAATTACCAGGGCATAAATGCGAAGGCTTTTTTCTTTCATGCCATTGTGGTAGCTAGCTAGGCTGAATACAAGTCTTATTTTATGAAGATCTACCAACAATCATTTACGCTCCATCCAATGACAACTATTGTTTTCTTACTGCAATCCCTCCCTCCCTCCACGCAAACACATGCACATACACATGTGCACGCACGCACACACACACACACACACACACACACACACACACACACACACACACAAACACACACACACGCCTTGTATGGGTTGTGCTCATAAAGCATGTCGCCCATTTCATCAACATTTTCTCTTCCTGTCTCCCCTTGTTCACCTCTATTGATTCTGATGGGAGAGAGGCAAAGAAGGAGAGGGATAAATGTGTGTGGAAGATTGGCTCCTTATAAACCTAACATCCCCTCAGCCTTGCTCCCCAGCTCCCCTTAACTCCCTCCCTCCATCCCTCCCACACCAATAGCCCCACCCCCTCCCAACTCTGATAAACCCCCAATGAGTAACAGTACCTGGTAAATCTGTACTTACAAGGCTAGTAGGCAAGTACCCCATTGCAGTCATGTTTGAACGAGTTCATAAGCTCATCATCTGCTGTTGTAAACATGAATGTATGAAATAAAGATGAACATCAGAGGTTGCCAGGTACCTGCCGCTCTCTATGATCCAAAGGGAAAGAGACAGGACTTATTGTAGCAGAGGGTTTCAAAAGTAATAGCAGGATTTTTTTCTGGGATTTCAAATTCAGAATGCATGACTCGGGTCCTTTGGGTTTGATTACTTAAAATGAAATGAAAACTGACCGTTCTTCTATTTTACAGTTGTATTCCTCGCGAGTCTAGACTTGACAAGGAGACATAGTAAGCAGTTTGCTGAAGTGGAGTGGGGCTAACATTCAAAATATCTCTCTTTCTCGCTCCCTGGCTATTCAAGCGATGATCAAGGGCATCACATTCACAACATCATCCGCCCGTTTTTTTCATCCTCCTTCTCTCGTTCTCTCCCTTCCAAAATTCCAGACTGGCCAACACAGAGGGCTCTCTCTCGATGTCTGTCTGTCTGTGCGGCAAGTAGATTACCGATTAAGAACATTGGGCCAGTAACTGAAAGGTCGCTGATTTAAATACCTCAGCCAATTAGGTGAAAAATCTGTTAATGTGCCCTAGATCAAGGCACATAACCCTAACTGCTCCTGTAAATCACTCTGAATAGGTGGTCTACTGAAAAAGAAAGAGCAGGGTTGGCCTGGCTAGCAGCTGACGGTGTGTCTGCCCTGGAATGGGGAGAGAACGAACCCTGAGAGGGGGTTTAAACATCAAACAGTTTTGTGACACATGCAATTCCTAGAAATGTAGTGGTTTATTTTGAAATTTGGTCCAGAATTAAACAGTTTGTGTCATTGACATAGCCGCTGTAGAAGTTGTGGATTCAGAGTGTGACACATGGGGAATTCAGTCAATAAGAGACCCAGTCTAGACCAGAGTCTGATCTAATGCCTGCAAATTAACCAGAAAGAAAAACGACCCCAAATGATCCATCTGATTTATATGTGCAAAAGGATTCCTGGCAAAACCCTTGGCAGCAGGGCGAAAACGGATCTGAACGTTAATTAAACTATTCAAGAATGTTTTCAGCACAGAACAAAAAAACTTCTTAAACATTTTATTGGGGTTCAAACATTTTGAAGCCTGTCAAGTCATAGCATAACTCTGGATGCAAGTGAGTGAGTATGTTTCCCACTTTACTCCTGCAATACTCTGTAATAAGCTTCCAGCGCTGACCTTCTAAATCTATTGATTGTTGGCAAGCAAAGATAGCCACTGGCTAACTGCTTATCTCAATAGACTATGCTCTATTGCTTTCTCTTCCACCTCAAATCCACATTACTCTTCTTCCAGATGAAGGTCAGCCATTTTGGAGCCGTGTGTCAAGCCAGAGCCGCAATGGCCTCACCGTGTGACTAAAATCAATAGCAATTAAGAATATTCAAATGACATCTGTTGACACTGGGAGAGACACCAAGGTAACGACATGCATTTAAGTATTGTCACCTTGTTTTCCACCAATCCCACGCTGATTAGGTCCAATGGAATTAAATCATTGAATAATATTGTGAAAAATCGCTTATCTTGACAAGGGGTGGAAATTGATATTTGGAAGTTAATCAACTGTGACAATTGCAGGGATTATTGCAGATCCTTGATGGAATGGAAAATAGACTGTAGGGAATAATATATTGAACCTAATAGTATCCTAAACTCGAAGAAACGAGACTTCTGACTTAATACTTCACATGTAGTCATCATACGTGACTCACTACCTGGATTCTATCTTATGCAGCAACATTTGAATTTCTGTATTTTACATTGGATAAAAATAGAGACTCAGAGCTACAAATTGGTGTATCATAAACTGCATTTGAGGAAACAATGAGTAAGTAATTCTGCTTTGAAAGTTGATCAACTTGTAAACTCATTTTTGAGAAAACCATCTTTCAATGTTTTGGTACTACTTTTGGAGAGCCCTTCTTTGTCTACACCCATTCAGCATTGTTCACACCCTCTTAAGCCATAGCTCCACCAATCTCTTTTAGGGTTGATCGGAGCGTTCTGTACTAACTTACAAGCTACTTCCAGAAATCTAAGAGAGAGAGAACAGCACACGGAACATTACTCGCCCTAGCAGAGCTGGTTAGGCTGTAATGTTATCCAGACCGTTGGTGACTGCATTTGTGCTGTCAGATTGTCAGTTCATAAAATTCAGAGCGTTTCGCGTTCAGAGCGCACACTGGACGCTCTGGCCAATAAGTAGGGTTGATCTGAAAACTGACCTCAACCACAGTCAAGCACCCAAGCTAACTGGCTACCTACTTCCAGACACAATGAGAGAACACCCCACTCTGACCATTTTACTCACCCTAGCAGAGCTGGTTAGGCTATTTTCATGTTATCCAGAGTGTTGGTGACTGTAACTGTGCTGCTGGCAACAATGTAATAATGCTTTGTTGCTGACATTTACTGACACCGGACATATTCATTGGGTGTTGAGCGTACGACATTTCATCAGTTATTCTGCGCTGGTTATGCTGTTTTCATGTTATCCAGAGCGTTGGTGACTATAACTGTGCTGCTGGCAATAATTGAATTATGCTTTGTGGCTAACGTTTATTGACCCTGGACATATTCAATGTATCAGTTATTCTGCACTCTGCACGAGAGTCTTTTGCTAAGAAATGTAGCTAGATAGCTAGCTAGGTAAACAATGAATCCCAACGCATGACGTAACATTAGTTACCGAGCCAGTTAACGTTTGCTAGCTAGCTAACAGTACACTTTAACTTGAAATGAAAATACTTTGTCAAAATTAGAAATGCATAATATCTGAAAATGTAGCTAGCTAGACTATCTTACCCGTGGTCTGAAATCGGAGTAGATGGCCAGAGCGAATTTACCAGCTAGTACATCTATCAACAGTTGCAGTGACATTCTATTGAAATTAATACTTGCATAGTGGAGTCTTTTGTTAAGACATGTAGCTAGCTAAACAATGGACCATAATCACGACTCATGACATTACCACCCTACATGAATCTGCAGGTAGCTAACCAACTAGGTTCTATGGCTATAACTAGTCAAGCAAATGTGTCTGAGATAATGTGTCTGAAGAATAAGATCATAACGGTAGCTAGCTAACAGTACACTTGAAATGAAACAACTTTGTCAAAATTAGGAATGTGTAATATCTGAAAATGTAGCTTGCTAGACTATCTTACACGTATACATCATGGTTGGACGCGTCTCCTGTCTGATGCCATGCATGGTTGCTCTTAGTTTGAAGATGTAATATCGACTGGTGTTTTCTCCATCTCCTTAGCTATCATACTAGAATTCCACTGATTTCAAAATTCGGTCCTTCAGAAAGTGGAGAGCATACACATAACGTTAGCTAGCGAGCCAACCAGCTAACGTTAGCTAGCTAACAGTACACTTTAACTTGACATTAGGTTTATACAGTTTTACTACGCGCTAAAAAAAAAAAATTAAAAAGCCGTGTTCGACACGATTACCTAAACATACTGACCAGCTCCAATAGACAGACGCGTGCTATATGGCAGACCAATCCAAACTCATCTCTTGGCATGTCCAGCCCACTCATTATCTCAGCCAATCATGGCTAGCCAGAAGGTTGCTCACTTTTTCTGTGGCTAAACCAACTAGGCTCGTAATTTAACAACTTCATTCGTATTTTCCAGATGGCATACAAGTTTGATATTAAGGCACATGAAAGTTCACATGTTCGAGAAGGCATTTCTGCCAAAAACGCATTTTGATTAATTTCTTAGGGAGCGGCTCCCGAGGTGACGGTTTTGGAGAGTCTGGCGTGCCCAAAGTAAAATGCCTCCCACTCAGGCCCAGAAAAAAAGGATATGCACATATTTAGTACTATTGGATAGGAAACACTCTGAAGTTTCTAAAAGTGTTAAAATATTGTCTGTGAGTATAACTGATATAACAGGCGAAAACCCAAGGAATTTTTGTCCTGGAAAAAGTGTTTTTGACACATTGCCTCATTTTGAACCCCTCCCTATTGAAAACAGACATATATGGGAGTAAGATTGCAGTACCTATTGCTTCCACTGGATGTCAACAGTCTCTACACAGTGTTTGATGATGTTTAGTTGCTCTGGATGGTAATAGAAGAAGAATTTCGAAGTGGTCATCAGATGTAAACAGAAGAGGAAGCGCGTTCACGGGCTCGCGCGCGCTGTGGTTTTTTCCTTTCCTATCGTCCAGTTTATAATCCGGTTGAAATATTATAGAAAATATAGATAAAAGTGTTCCTAAGGATACATTATCAATGATGTTTGATTGTTCTTGGACAAGTGTATAGGTATAGGTTGAACGAGTTCTCTCCACGGTTCAATGGTTGAGTGGACGCAGTATTTTATGAAAATAATGCGCCAACCAAACAGAGATTTATGGATATAATAAATGACTTTTTCTAACAAAAGAACCATTGGATGTCTTTGTTAGACACTTGGGAAGCCCTCAGCAGAAGTTCTTCAAAAGGTAAGGGATTTGTTTTCGCTGTGAAATGTGTTTTGTGTGAACCGCGATGGTTATGAATTTATGCTAATGGTAAAATATTGGAGGTGCTACCCTCAAACAATCAAATGTTGTGCTTTTGCCGTAAAGCCTTTTTTTGACTAAACATTCACATCCTGTTGCTGCAGGATTATTTTTCTGCGACAATTCTACATCTGTATCTGGCTGCGTCAGGTGTGTGTGTGTGTGTTTGTGTAAATCCTGTGATTTTGATGCGTGATGAGCAATCGCAGCTTGACGGCTCCCCATGTAAAGAAAGAGAGACAGGTGGCGCCGGAAAATCTGACAGGTTCACAATGAATAGTATGCAAATTAGGCTAAGGATTATTGTGTTTTACCGGTGTGCTTGAAGACAACCACCGGCGGCCATGTTTATGAGTGTGTGTGTGTGTGTGTGTTTATGAGCCTGTGACGCAAACACAAGTCAGTAATAAGATGTGATCAACCATAACGTGCAGTGAAGCGCTGTGAATGCTACATAAATCTGTCTCCCCTTCCGTCTCTCCTGTCTCCTTGGGCCCTTAAACAACTCTGTCAGGTGGTAGAGGAGTGATAAAGAGGGCTCCTCCCTGGCTTCTGAGGAGCCCCTCTGTCTCACACGCACAGACGAACGCAGGCAGGCACACACACATGGACGAATACAAGCACATGCACACACACGAATGCTGTCAGACAGGCACATGCACTCACAGACACACGTGAAGAGCCTTCTAACACTACACTTCCATGTATGTCCAGACAGTTTGATGACCTCACAGTGAAATTCTACACAGAGTCGATGTGCAAATGAAAATGAATTATACGATATAAAACTGTCTACAACTAAAATGTTAGTCTGTTTTATTTACACATTTCAAGAGAGAGAGAGCGAGAGAGAGCGAGAGAGAGCAAGCAAGACATCAAGAGAGTGGGCGAGAGAGAGAGAGAGAGAGAGAAAGAGAGAGAAAGAGGATCACTCACAGCTCGACACCAGATATATTGTGCCCCTTCCTTCCCAGTTGAGCTGCTCTATGTCTTGCATCCTACATTTCAGACTTTTCCACAGCAGCCCCAGCTCTCTTCCGCACCGCCACGTTACAACGGTGGTGGTATTTTATCTCCTCCTCTAACACATATTGTAATTTCAGCTTAACAAGGTTTAATGCGACCTTGTAGCTTGATAGCCTGCAGATTAGCTGTCTGATCCCTCTACCCGGATGACTGTCCTTGGATAGGGAATGAGGAACAGGGGGCGGCGAAAAAGAGGGGGAAAAGAGGGAAGAAGGATCTGGGGAGAGAAACCAGGGATCCTTTCACAGTTGAGGATTAGAACTAAGAGGGAAAGAGGGAAGGGAGTCCTTCTTTTCAACTGGAAAATTATAGGATTCTTGAGGCGACCGAGCATGTTGTTGAACGAGCAGTGAACACACTCTGTGTATTATGGAGGGAGGGATGCGTGTCGTGTCATGTCCTTCATTTGGTCGTATAGCAGAGCTACGTGCCTCACCCCGCTAACATTATACATATATATAGGCTGTGTTGGTTAACTAGTGTGTGTTTATGAGGGTTGTGTGTGTGTGTGTGTGTGTGTATGTGTGTGTGTGTTTTTGTGTTTTGACTGGTCTCACTCCCCCTATCAGATAGGTAATTCATTAGGACTGATGTATTTAGGGGCCCGCGATAATGATCTCGCTGTGACATCTCATTTATTTATCTCAAGGAGAGACAGAGGCGTTCACGTGGCTGGTACTCTGCCTTTACAAAGTGATATAGCCCTACAGACACGCAACCACACACACACATGCACACACACACGCACCCATACACACACGTGCACAAACACGTGCACACACACTCACTAAAATCTAAAATATTCATATAATGAACATATTCAGAACTGCAGAATTGGGCGTCCCTAAGAGATCCCATATTCAAGATCACTGACATGATAAATAACCGTGCAACGTGGGCTAAAAACTAATTTCACCGGAGACAAGTCCCTCATCATCCTCGATAACAACTAGGGTCTTCTCAGCACGTCTCAGCCCCAAGGTTATAACTGGAAGAAATCATTACAGCAAGACGGATCGTCAAACCTACAGGGATCCCCCCAACACAAAAGTACACCCCCCCTCACACAAACACCCCCCACACACCCCCACACACACACCTCCATTCCCAATGCCTATCACAGTCAGTTTGTTTATTTCCATTCTAATGGCCGGCACCGAGAAGTCACATAACAGCTGCATATCCCAGCAATTTCTACTGCCTCCTCCATACTCCTCCCTATTTCTCCACTGGTACAATTGGCTGCTCAGCACATTTAAAACACATTAAAATGTGCTTGGCAGCTACCTATTGTTACCCCCCTCTAGCGGTACCTCCGTAGGTCCTTAATGTGATGTATACCATAGCAGTGGGTAACCGACGTCACCATCCACCATAATTTCCTCATGTCTTAGCCTACGTTCCAAATGGCACCCTATTCCCTATTTAGTCCACTACTTTAGACTAGAGTCCAGAGGATGGGTCCATAGGGCTCTGTGCAAAAGTCTTGTTACTATCTAGGGTGCCATTTGGGATGCAGCATCACTCTCCCCTGCAATATGCAACATCCAAGGCAAAAGTTTCTTTGTTAGATTGTTGTGTGTCCAGCATGGAACAGGAACATGCCAAATCAGCAAAAATACCATAGCAGTATCCGTAGCAGTATTCTAAAATACCTGACTCAGACTCAAATCAACAGCAATCCTCAGGTGAGCTGCAATGCGAGTCGCACTAAAATGTTAGATGATTACATATATTATCATATCACAAACTAAGGTTCTTTCCTTCTGGCGAAAAATCCACCATTAAATTGAAAACCATTACATCCACTCACATCCAATCATTCCTATTGAGTTTTCTTAACTCGATCGAACCCAGTCTCTCCGATTGTCAAGGCAATTCCAATTAACTGGTCATTCGTGTTTGTTTGCTGTTGGTGGCTGGAGGGAATTAATGTGCCCAGGGGGTCGTGGCGGAACTGTGCCTCCATGATCTACTGATCTGTCCATTGATTATAGAGGTTGATACGATGGGGCCTAGAGGGTGCACCCAGCTTCCTTATAACGCAGCCTGCTGTTTGCTCCCCATGTCTTAGTGCGGCTGTGGAGGGAGGTTGGTTAGATCTGTGGGGGTTGTAGACAGGGGGTAATGTTTGTGTGGGGAGGAGGGGAGAGTTAGTGTGGGGAAAGGATTGTGGTTGTGAGGTGTGTATGCGAGAGAGAGAGAGAGAGAGAGAGAGAGAGAGAGAGAGAGAGAGAGAGGAAGACAGAAAAACAAATCACAGACAGACAGCGCCACACACACAGAGTGCATGTTGTTTGTGAACGTGTGTGTGTTGCTCAATGGCCCAGGCAGCAGCCAACTACTGCTGTCGTCATCTCCCCTTCACTCCTTCCCTCCTCCTCCCCCTCCACCCCATTATCGCCTGGCGCATCAATGCAGCCAGTGTAATGGGAATGATCAAACTCGGTTTTCCAATAATGCGGACACTATCATCACCTCTAATGAAGTTGATAGTGGCTCTGACGGCTCTAGCTGAAACCGCAGCTGGGGGATGGGGGGGAAATACACCTGGGTCACATCCCAAATGGCAACCTTTTCCCGATTCAAAGTGCACTTCTTTTGACCAGGGCCAATAAGGAATATGGTGCCATCTGGGATGCATCCCTGATCAAAACGGGCCAACACGTTTGTCCTCCTCCACCACCAAGCCTTTTAGATGGCCAGTTTGAGTGTAATCTCTGTGTAACATTGGTGGGGAATGGCGTCACAAACTATAAAGATGTGTTTGGATACAGGTGTGACATGTTAAACATGGCTTCTTTGCCTGGTACTGGAAAACAATTGAGAAGTCAGTAGGGGAGATGATAGTCTACACTGTACAGTAGAACAAGAGGGGATGGTATGATGGTGGTCTACTGTATTCAGTGTCTATTCATGGTCTGATTGGGTGCAGTGGAGGTGTTCTGGTTATGCTAGGGGATGCTCTCTCTCTTTCTCTTCGACCTTTCTCTTTTCTGTCTCTCTCTCTCTCTCTCTCTCTCTCTGTACTGTAGTATCAGTTACTCCTAGGCTTTCCATCCCATCCTATCTAGACACACACACAACTCCATTTGTTCCGTCAACTGTCTGAGCGAGCAGCTTGATAACTGCTTCACTCCAGCGAGCTCCGGCAATGAAGGCAGGGAGGCAGCAGGCCCACCGGCTGCAGGCTGCACTGGCTCGGGCTCGGGCCCCTAATGGCCATCACAGCCAGAGAGACAGAACCTGGCCAGATAGAATGGGAGAGGGAGGGATGGAGAGTTAGAGAGAAGGGGAGGAAGGGATTGGGGGGGACCATAGTGAGAGAGAGCGAGAGACAAAGAGAGAGGGAGAAAGAGAGAGAGAGACAGACAGAGAGATGTTTACTGTACATTTTTATTGTTTATTTCACTTTTGTATATTATCTACTTCACTTGCTTTAGCAATGTTAACATATCTTTACCATGCCAATAAAGCCCCTTGAATTGAATTGAGAGAGAGAGAGACAGAGAGATAGAGAGAGAGAGCGAGAGAGACAGAGCTCGCGCGACGAAAGAGAGAGAGAGAGAGAGAGAGAGAGAGAGAGAGAGAGAGAGAGAGAGAGAGAGAGAGAGAGAGAGAGAGAGAGAGAGAGAGAGAGGAACACAGGTGTATTCCAGATCTGATCATTAAATACAATTGCCATTTCATTTCTTCAGGGGACGTGTGTGGTTGTAGTGCGTTTAGGGCACATTTCAAAATCTAACGTCTTTCATCTTGTTCATGTCGGTGTGGCATAATCAGTTTATGTTTACACGGATACCAGAATAATACCTTGGCCCGTCTGCAAATAGGGCAATACAATACAAAACCTGAGGAAATTACATTTTAACAGTGACATTTTGACAAATTTAAAAAGGGCCCTACATCATGTCTAGTTCATGTCGGTGTGTTCAATACAGTAATCAACAATGTTTACATAGATATCAAAAATAATACCTTGATCCATCTGCAAATAGGGCAACACAATGGAAATCTGAGGAAATTACACTGTAGCTGGAAAATGTTCTCTTGCGTTTTTCTCTCAGGAGAGCGTGACATGGGCTTGTTATTCATCATTCATGAATAGGAAGATAATGGTTATTTTGAGCAGCGTACTTCCCGATCCCCAAAAAAGGTGAGCGAGAGAGGAGCCTATTTTGCTTGAGTTAAAGAAAACACTAACACTCTAATTGGTTAAGGGTTACTTGAAATAAAGGTATGTGTTCCAAATGGCACCCTTTTCCTTATATAGTGCACTACTTTTTCCTAGAGCCAAGTAGTGCACTATGTAGGGCATAGGGTGCCAATTGGGATGCAGAGGTCTTGTTTCCTTGTGAGCGATAGCTATTATAAAGTGTTCTTATCAAGGAGTTTTGATAACAGTTTGTAAAATAAGACATTCAAACCGTATAAGTACATTACACAACATGGCACAAAGCTGATCTCATGGTGTTGTGAACCAAACTACTAGTTAGAGGGTGGGAGGGTTTGTTTGTTTGTTTGTTTACTGATGCTGCATGGGACAGAAGAAAAAAAACAGACATCAAAACAGCCAGCGCCATCTGTTAACAAAAGGAAAGTCTATGACCTAGTTTGAGCGCAGATCGCTCCAAATGCAGGATCTCTCCTCTCTCTCTCTGTCTGTCTGCATGTCTGTCTGTCTGTCTGTCTGTCTGTCTGTCTATCTCTCTCTCTCTCTCTCTCTCTCTCTCTCTACTCTCCTAGATTCCTGGATCAAACTTCTCTCTCTCATTATCTTCCCATTGAAAATAGAGGATATAGTGATAGACACTCCACTATGCCAACTACACCACACCAGATGTGACATGACTGTTGAGGTCAATTAGGCCACTGTGTGTTTGTTATTTATTTTTTATTTAACTAGGCAACTCAGTTAAGAACAAATTACACTGACAGCCTAGGAACAGTGGGTTAACTGCCTTGTTCAGGGGCAGAACAACAGATTTTTACCTTGTCAGTTCAGATTCGATCTAGCAACCTTTCGGCTGGCCCAACACTCTAACCACTAGGCTACCTGCCTGCCATGTGTGTGTGCTGGGTTACACAGTGTCTTTAACATGGAGCCATTGTGTGGAACTAGAAGTGCTGTAGTTAACCACTACCAACTATGCTACCACTTGTGGGCTTAGAACTAACTGTATGTAGAGCGGAGCAAAGTGAATAACGTGACAACAGAAGATGAATCAGTTAGCGATTATACTCCATGACAGCAAACAGGGAAGCCAAGTATTTTTTTTTTTAAATGACACAGACCACAAAATAAAAAGCCAGCCTCCAGTTGGGAATAATAGAACGGCATTAAAAAAAGAAGACAAACAATTGTAGTTCCTATTTAAAGCTGGGGACAGTAATTGGTGATGCACCTGAGCAATTGTTCCTGAACGCTGTTGAAAAAAGGTTAGAATTTTTTTAATACGAAAATGGAACAACTCCACTGGGGGACAAGCATTATTATTTGCAGAGACCAACAGAAAACTAAAATAAACGGTTGGAAGAAAAGGAAAATAGAACGGCCATTATCTTTCGATTAAAAATATTTTTTAAAGTGAGGACTATTTTCTGTTCCATTTGTTATTATTTCCTATTTTCTAACAGGTTGGAACTGAACAAAGCCTGTTGAGGAAAATGGCCCCAGTGACTATAAACAGGATTGGTAGTGGTGGTTGGTGGTGATTTCCACAGTGAATACAGGGATTTTATGTTTGACTAGTTCTTCAGTTGGCTATCCAAAGTATCTTCCAGGATCAAGCTACTACCAGTCAAGTATGGTTGCTGGTGGTTTTGCCCACTGCATACAAAGATTTCTGCTTTGGCTAGATTGCCATTTTATTTTGCTATCAAATAACTTCCAGAAACATTTTTAAAACTACCACTCAAACAAGGCAGGCTATGACAACCCACAAGTGAGACATTTTCAGTTCTTCTCCAGAGACAATCAGTCACATCCAAACCTAACCGATTTTCTGTTTTGAGGTTTAATTCATTTCTCACAGGATCTTATTTATCTTACTACATCCCGCTACAGCCCAAGCTTGTCCTCCTCAGGTGAGGTTGTAGGCACATCTCTCTCTCTCTCTCTCTCTCTCTCTCTCTCTCTCTCTGTCTCTCTCTCTCTCCCCTTCTTTCTCCCTCTGTCTCTCAGTCCTCTTCTCTCTCTCTTGATCTATGGATTGAAAAGCATGTAAGCAATTCCTTGGTGCTGACAGCTGTCCTGCTCTTCCGTGGAGCGAGAATCACACTTTGTGTCTGGGACTGGTGATGAGACTACTGAAGTATGATGGTGATGTGAGTTATTGTCTGCGTCCCAAATGGCATATTGAATAGGCTGTTATTTGGGACACAGACATTATTATTACCCCAATACCCAGACTAGACGTCATGTTGTTTGTGGCTATTTCTTAATCTCTCTCAGTGTTATGTTTTAAATAAGGTTCTTGATTTACATTTTCCCTTGACCTGTTGTCTGCAGTATTGACTTTCTGAGTTGAGGTGCTGCTAGAAATGTTGGTCCTGTATGTTAGAGTTCAGTGTGGTCATATCGAGACGGTATTGTTATTGACGGTTAGGTTGACTTGAGTGGTTTTCACCTTCATGGTTGAGTTCACATTTCCTTTCCCCAGTTGGAGTGTTTTCCCCAGAACTTTTAAGTACCAAAGGGTCATTTAAGTTTTATTTCATTAACAGATATTACCTAAGTTGAAGACTTATTACTGAACTAATTAGTTTTTCTCTACTTTGGATGAACGGAAGCTTTATTTTCATCGAGTGACGATAAGCCAACCAACCAACCAACCAAGCAAGGTATGGCTTTATAACCAGGGAGCTATTTGTGCAAGTGAATACACAAATAGAGCCCTAGGGGTGCCGGAGCACCTCCCCCTTTTGCTATTAATTACCTATCCAACTAGATCATTTCTCAATAACTCATTAATCAAAAAGTCCCTTCCCCCGCCCTTCTGCCACAGTGAGTGCAGCAGTGCGTTGCTGCGCTTGTCCTCGTCACATGCACAAGCTTCCCACCTGCACCAAGCAGTGATTTTGAAAGGAATACCACCATAGGTTACTTTGACATTTCGAGCATGTGTTGTGTTATGGTCAGGGATACGAAAGAGGGCAACTGCAGTTCGCATCTGTTAGTAGCAGAACAAATTCAAATCCAGTAAAGAATAGTTCGTAGAAGTGCATGAATGGAATTAAGGTAGACTTTGAGCGCCTGCCCCATTAAATATCTGTGCACGACCCTTCCTCCACGTATAGTCTGAATTAGTTTCATGAGGGTTGCATAATTCCATAACAAACAACGATAGGGTGTGGCGACATCATCAATTAATTATGATACAATATGCACAAAAGATACATTTATATTGCGACAACACAGTAATGCTGTTTACTAAAACACTCTCACCCTCAAGGTAATAGCCCTAAATAGGCAGTCATTAATTGAAGCCAAATATTTGGAGTTGTTACTAAGTGGTTAAGTATTCATTGAGATTCATGAGAAGGTACATCCCATTTCAACAGAAAGAGCGACTTGCCATATTTACAAAAATTAGTGAAAGAAATATCTACCTTTCAAGTTATCTTTCAAATGGTATTTTATGATAGTAAAATAAAAAAGTATTAAAAGACTTGAGTACAACGAGTATCTGGGAAACACCTTTTTATCTGCAATTCAAATTTTAATCACTACCTTGTTAATTAAACTCAAGCACACATCATTTTCATCAAATCATTCCACATTAATTGAGTCTCATTATCAGAAAGTCATCATCAATCTGAAGTCCTGAGAATCACATTCTTCCCCCCAAAACCCTTATCTTTCCTTTTGCCATTTTTACCCAATTTAAACAGAAAATGTGCTGGACAGATTTTCAATGAGAGGGTGCTACAAACTCCGCACTTTAACATCAAACATGTTTGAAGATTGTAAATATTCATGATGATAGGCAGCTTTTAGGAAGAGGATAAATACCTCCGATATTATTACAAGTATGTCAACGGGATGAGAGAGAGAGAGAGAGAGAGAGAGAGAGAGAGAGAGAGAGAGAGAGAGAGAGAGAGAGAGAGAGAGAGAGAGAGAGAGAGAGAGAGAGAGAGAGAGAGAGAGAGAGAGAGAGAAAATAATTCCATGGACTAAAGTAGCAGACTAGACAGTCACAGTACCTTGCACTGTGTCCAGCAACAGTAGATCTAGTCCGAATGTTGTTTCTTTCTATATACAGTACATCTCTGTCGTATTCATCCTATTTAGAAGGAGCTCATAAAAACTGTATTCACCCCACCAGTGAGTGTCTTGTGGAAGGAGAAGCAGTGGATGAGAGGGAGTACGACTTCTCTCTAGCGTTGGCCCAGACATCACTGCCCTGGGACAGGGGGATCACAGGTTCACAGACTGCAGACTGTCCCACCTGTTTCCTCCAGGTTGCTTTCCTGTTCCCTGCGGAGACACCAGAGAAGTGAGTTCCAGGAGAGTTCCAGGAAATTAGATGGAAATTTGTCACACATGCAGAGGCGCAAGTACACACACACACGCACAGAGGCACACATACACACACACACACACAAGCACACATACACACACACAAGCACACACACACGCTATAGTCCCTTTTCAAACACACACACACACACACCTATTCCCTGAGCAGCTGGTGCAGCCGAGAGCTCTTTCAACTCCTCTCCACAGAGAGAGACAGAACTCTCATGACTAATTCTGTAAGGCTTAGCTATGCTGACCTCCCGACCTCTGTCACTGTCATGCCCAAAGTTTCTCAAAATTTTGGCAAACCCTTCACATAACATTCGTTGGCCATGAAATGTGATTATTCTTCAAGGCGGTGGTGAAGACATTTTGGCGAGCGCCGACGAAAACAGAAGCTTTATTTCTTCCCCCAAAACAACAAAAAACAAAAATCACAACTAAATTAATATGATACATTTTAGGCTCGAATTACGTATGCGTACACTTTAGATCTCAGTCCAGACATCTGCGTAAAAAATATTTTGTAGCATCTTTCAGAGTGATGTGACTTATAACATACTCAAGCCTCATCTCTCGCTAATGGTTTTTGACAATCTAGGGAATCGGCTGGTAATTCAATTTTGTCAGGGCTCTACAATGCAGAGAGAGAGGGTATGTACTGTATGCTTTCATTGGAATACTCTAATCAATCTATAAAGCCATGGGGGTTTAGGTTTAGTGAAGGGTGACGACAAGCATGGAAACCATGGTCCTATTCATTAGGGCAAACAACGGAAAACATTTTCAAACGATTTGCAACGGAAAACGAAAATGAGCATTTTTGATTGGACGAGTCCAGGAAGTACCTCCCCATTTCCGTCTGTTTAAGTCCGTTTGGAATACAGCCCATGTAAAAAGCAATCTGTGTCTGGTCTCCATTTTACAGCACCCAACAATGGCTTGCTACTGTAGCCTATATGCGTGAGACTTATGGAAGCTTTGACACATTTTGAGGTGTAATCCAACCGTTAAGTGTTTCATTAATTCATTAATTTGCTGAATAATGACGAGGATCCTTCATTAGTTGTAATTGGCCTACAGCTGCAGGGTTAGGAGCAGCATTGCACACGCTAAACACAGAAAACGGGGACATCCTAAATGGCTAAATGAGATGAATCTTTTTTTTCTTCTAATGGGTTCATATGAACACAGTTCTAAAAAAACAACACATCCATAATCATCTGAATGAAGTAATATTATCTCTAATCAACAAAGATCATGTTTTTGATTAGCGAAAAGAAGCTTGATTGCGTCAGTCCAATAAACTACCAAGAAAAATGACTCACCTAGCATACAATCATCCACTGGTCTTGTAAAACATGCTTCTATAAAGCCCCCACAAACCCTTATAAAACCAATGCAAAAACCAACAAGGATTTTACTGCATCCAATAAAACCATGTCTTGGAAATAATTTCTTACAATCAAAGCTCCAGCTATAATTACAAGTGATAATTGTTTTTAGCTCAACAGAAACAGTGATAGGATGGGATTATATTGCGTGAGAAAGAATAACTGTTGACTGAAGATTCTATCGATATTTCATAATGTAATTAACTTAGTGTAATATTATATTACCAGTTCCTACAAAGCAAGCACTCAGTCTGGCCCTTGAAAGAGGTCTTGGACAGACTGAAGCCGAGTCTCAAATGGCAACCTATTTCCTATTTCTGGACAGAAGTAGTGCACCATATAGAGAATAGGTTGCGAATTGAAACACAACCTGATGAAATCTGTCAGAGGATAAATAAAGTGAATCTATCAAAAGTGAACAAGAATCTACATGCTTGGTGGCAGCGGTGGGATCCAGGGAGGGGCATAGTATACAGAGTGACCATATATAACCCATCTGAAATGGCACACTATTTCCTATTTAGTGCACTATAAAAAATAGTGTACTACATATAGAATAGAGTGCCATTGCAGACACAAATTATTTAACACTGAACAGGAAGCTACATGCTATCTTACATTTGGTGGCAGCGGTGGGATCCAGGCCTGGATATACTATGGACAGACCATATAGCTAGTTGGCCTATATATCAAAAACCAACTGACACCAATGAATGTTCGGAAATGGTGATGGATGAAATGAGAGGACAAGGGGGTGAGGAAGATACTGTGGCTGTCTAGATGAAGATATAGAAAATATAGTTATGTAGCTGTCTAGATGAAGATATAGAAGATATAGTACAGTAACTGTCTAGATTAAGATATATAATATATAGTACTGTAGCTGTAAAGATGAAGATATAGATTATATAGTACTGTAGCTGTCTAGATGATTGAGATATAGAATATATAGAATATATATATATATATATATATATATAGTATAGAATATATAGTACTGTAGTTGTAAAGATGAAGAAATATAATATATAGTACTGTAGCTGTCTAGATGAAGATATAGTAGTGTAGCTGTCTAGATGAAGATACAGTACAGTAGCTGTCTAGATGAAGATATAGTACTGTAACTATCAAGATGAAGACATAGTAGATATAGTACTGTAGCTGTCTAGATAAAGATATAGTAGATATAGTACTGTAGCTGTCTAGATGAAGATATAGAAGATATAGTACTGTAACTGTCTAGATGAAGATATACACTACCATTCAAAAGTTTGGGGTCACATTTTGTGTCCATTAAAAAACATAAAATTATTGTTGTAAATGACTATTGTAGCTGGAATCGGCTGATTCTTAA
Source organism: Brachymystax lenok tsinlingensis (assembly GCA_030435695.1). NCBI lineage: Eukaryota > Metazoa > Chordata > Actinopteri > Salmoniformes > Salmonidae > Brachymystax > Brachymystax lenok. Next base: position 17,497,743 of record CM059812.1, read on the forward strand.
TGGAATATATACATAGGCATACAGAGGCCCATTATCAACAACATTCACTCCTGTGTTCCAGTGGCACGTTGTGTTAGCTAATCCAAGTGTATCATTTTAAAAGACTAATTGATCATTAGAAAACCCTTTGGCAATTATGTTAGCACAGCTGAAAACTGTTGTTCTGATAAAAGAAGCAATAAAACTGGCCTTCTTTAGACTAGTTGAGTATCTGGAGCATCAGCATTTGTGGGTTCGATTACAGGCTCAAAACGGCCAGAAACAAAGAACTTTCTTCTGAAACTCGTCAGTCTATTCTTGTTCTGAGAAATGAAGGCTATTGCATGCGAGAAATTGCCAAGAAACTGAAGATCTCATACAACGCTGTGTACTACTCCCTTCACAGAACAGCGCAAACTGGCTCTAACCAGAATCGAAGAAGGAGTGGGAGGCCCCGGTGTACAACTGAGCAAGAGGACAAGTACATTAGAGTGTCTAGTTTAAGAAACAGACACCTCACAAGTCCTCAACAGGCAGCTTCCTTAAGTAGTACCTGCAAAACACCAGTCTCAACATCAACAGTGAAGAGGCCAGTCTGAGATGTGTCTTTTTCTTTGCAACTTTGCCTAGAAGGCCAGCATCCCGGAGTCACCTCTTCACTGTTGATGTTGAGACTTGTTTTATTCTTTGTATTATCTTTTACCAGAACTAATGTGTTATATTCTCCTACATTGATATCACATTTCCACAAACCTCAAAGTGTTTCCTTTCAAATGGTATCAAGAATATGCATATCCTTGCTTCAGGTCCTGAACTACAGGCAGTTAGATTCGGGTATGTCATTTTAGGTGAAAATTGAAAAAAAGGTCAGATCCTTAAGAGACTCTAGACAGCTACAGTACTAAATCTTCATTGTTTCTCGCTATTTTTTTTGTACCATCATCTTTGAAATGCAGGTGAAAGCCCATAATATATTATTCCGGCCCAGGCACAATTTACATTTTGGCCATTTGATGGCAGCAGTGCACGTGCAAAGTTTTAGGCTGATCCAATGAACCATTGCATATCTGTTCAAAATGTTGTATCAAGACTGCTCTTTTCAAGTTCATAATTGTACACTCTCCTCAAACAATAGCATGGTATTCTTTCACTGTAATAGATACTGTAAATTGGACAGTGCAGTTAGAATAACAAGAATTGTGTAACGTCTGCTTCCAACTCACACACGTAGATCCCCTGAACACAGCTTACTTTCCAGCCCACACTCTCAAACACATAGATCCCCCTCACTCTCCAGATCTAAATCACCTGAATTCTGATCACCTGGTCACACACCTGTATGTCATTATCACACACTATTTAGTTCAGTTCTTTGCACCCCATCATTGTGAGATATTGTTTTTTTCCTTGTTCAGGGGCAGAGCAACAGATTTTTACCTTGTCAGCTCGGTGATTCGAACTTGCAACCCTCCGGTTACAAGTCCAACGCTCTAACCACTAGGCTACCTGCCGCCCTGACACACTTCAATTCGGAGCTCTGTTTTTCTGGTAATTTAGTCCTCCCATGTATGATAGTTATTGCCTGCCTCACTAACGACGCCTTTTGCCTATTTCCTGCCTGTACTTTAGCCTATCGGATTTCCTGTTGTCTACCTATTGCCTGATCTTCCGGACGACGTTACTAACCTTTTCCCTGCCTGTACTGTTGCTTTTTTGGACCCCTGTGTATGTCACAACTTCCGCCGAAGTCGGTTCCTCTCCTTGTTCGGGCGGCATTCAACGTTCGACGTCCGGTCTTCTAGCCATCACCGATCCACCTTTCATTTTCCATTTGTTTTGTCTTGTTTTCCCACACACCTGGTTTTCATTGTTCCTCATTACTGTTGTGTATTTAACCCTTTGTTTCCCCCATGTCTGTGTGGGGAATTGTTTATTGGCATGCTGGTTACGCCGTGTTGTTGGTTTTTCACACGTGCTTTGTGGCAGCTGGTATTGTGTGGTTTATTTTGTACTTTGAGCTGCCTTTCTTGGTTTTGGGCATTTGTTTTGTGACGCGGTTGCGTCCTGTATTTTGACGTTGCCTAAGTAAAGTGCTTAGTCCACTCATCTCTGCTCTCCTGCGACTGACTTATTTACACCAGCTACACCCACCGCTTGACAATGTATGACCTTCTGCCTGCCCCTGGACCCAGCTACCTGCCTCCTCCTGTGGTCCTTTACCAATAAACTCCTGCTGCGCCCTGCGCTTGAATTCAGCTGTCGGTCTCCGATCGTGTTCATTACAAATTTAAACTTTCTGCCCATATCATATATGTCTATGTCCTGGGATATGTTCATAAAACTTACAACCTTATGCTAATCACATTAGCCTATGTTAGCTTAACCATCCCGTGGGGGGGACACCAATCCTGTAGAGGCTAGATGACGATATAGAATATTTAGTACCCTAGCTGTCTAGATGAAGATATAGTACTGTAGCTGTCTAGATGAAGATACTGTATGAAAGATATACAGTTGTAATGTAGCTGTCAAGATGAACATATAGAAGATAAAGTACTGTGCTGTCTAGATGAAGATATAGAATATTTACAGCAGTAATGCAGCTGCCTAGATGAAGATAAAAATGATTTACTGTAGTACTGTAGCTGTCTAGAGGAAGATATAGTACTGTAGCTGTCAAAATGAAGATACTGCCTAGAAGATATACAGTAGTAATGTAGCTGTCTAGATGAAGATATAGCAGCTATTGTACTGTAGCTGTCTATATTAAGATATAGAGTCTATAGTATTATAGCTGTCTAGATGAAGATATCGAAAATATACAGTGGTAATGTCGCTGTCTAGATGAAGATATAGATATATACTATAGATTAATATATAAACCTGTAGCTGTCTAGATGAAGATATAGTACTGTAGCTGTCTAAGTGAAGATATAGAAGATACACAATAGTACTGTAGCTGTCTAGATGAAGATGTAGAATGTATAGTATTGTAGCTGTCTAGTTGACGAAATAGACGATTTAGTAATGCAGCTGTCTAGATTAAGATATATAAGACATAGTACTGTAACTGTCTAGATTAAGATATAGTAGATATAGTACTGTAACTGTCAATATGAAGATATAGCACTGTAACTCTCTAGATGAAGATATAGACGATATAACACTGTAGCTGTCTAGTTAACGATATAGAAGATATAACACTGTAGCTGTCTAGTTAACGATATAGAAGATATAGTATTATAGCTGTCTAGATAACGATATAGAAGATTTAGTAATCTAGCTGTCTAGATGAAGATATAGAAGACATAGTACTGTAACTGTCTAGATGAAGATATAGTAGATTCAGTGCCTTGCGAAGGTATTCACCCCCCTTGGCATTTTTCCTATTTTGTTGCCTTACAACCTGGAATTAAAATAGATCTTGGGGGGGGGGTTGTTCTTAACTGACTAGCCTAGTTAAAAAAGGTTCAATTTAAATAAAATATAATATAATATAATAAATAATCACAAGAAAACACACACACACAGTCCTAATGAGAGGTGTGCGGCTGGTTGAATTTTTTAACAAGGTTGTCTGTTTCAACAAGGTTGTCTATTCTGGGCTCAGTTTTTGACAGTGCAACATTGAGGTCATGCTGAGCATTGAGACTGCTTCTGTACCAACCTAGACTTGTTTTCAACAAGAACTTCTACAGTAAGATGTACAGTAGACCTGATAATGTTTCATCTTCATCTGTACTGTTACTTAGGGTTGCACTATCAGTAGCTAGCTAACTTGCTTTGGCTAACGTTAGCTATTAGCTGTGTACAAGGCCAGGGGATTGTTTGAAAGAGAAACTCACGTATACTACTATGAGATAGTACTCCCTCATTTCTGCTCATCATCCCCTTATAAAATGACAACAATGCCTTGCAAGCTGACATACTTTTACACTGTCAAAGCACTGTTTCCTGAAGCATTCTACCCTGTTCTGAAAGAATTCCCTGGGTATACCGTCATGCTGTGGATGTTTGGTCAGGATATGTCGGTATATGAATTTGTTTGTTTTGATTGACTCATTACTAAGCACTTCCCCGCACAAAACACATTGAGGGAGCTCCTCGTTAATTCTCAAAGTTTGTATGAAAGAGAGAAACTCATCGGTGTATTGGCTTTTCAAGACGATTGAGCTCAGTCAGAACTTGTTGCGAGCATGAGTCAATTTGGCGAGTGGGAATGACAAGTCAGTGGTTTACAGCGCATCATCTGCTGTTGAACGACAGCGCTGCAGCATGTGTCGCGGAGTGATCTTCAAGAAAACCCTAGAAAAAATCTGGTAAGATCTGGTAAACCGCGAAGCACAAGGACATCTCCCTCTTCCACTCGCTTAGCTGCCAAACTGAGCAGAGACCGCTGCTAAGCAGAGAGCGCACTGAACAGAGACCGCAGTTGCACTTGGCCAAATCAATTCATTAAATAATTATACATTTACTCTGACACGTCGCGACCCACCATTAACAGGTCTTTAAGAAAGTCTGGTCTAGATGAATATACAGAAGATATAGTACAGTTGCTGTCTAGATGAACATATAGTAGATATAGTACTGTCACTGTCTAGGTGAAGATACAGTCAATATAGTACTGTAGCTCTATAGATGAACATATAGTAGATATAGTACTGTCGCTGTCTAGATGAAGATATAGTCAATATAGTACTGTAGCTCTATAGAGGAAGATATGGTAGATATAGTAATGTGCCTGTCTAGATGAAGATATAGAATATATAGTACTGTAGCGGTCTAGATGAAGACATTGAAGATATACAGTAGTGCTGTAGAAGTCCCGGTGTCCCTCATGTGATACTAAAACAGGTGTCTGATGGAGTGGTTGATGATCATATCATCTTTTAAACCAGGTGACTGACGGAGTGGTTGATTTTTTATTTATTCTTTATTTCACCTTTATTTAACCAGGTAGGCCAGTTGAGAACAAGTTCTCATTTACAACTGCGACCTGGCCAAGATAAAGCAAAGCAGTGCGACAAAAACAACAACACAGAGTTACACATAAACAAACATACATCTAATAACACAAAAGAAAAGAAAAATAGAACAATCTATGTACAGTGTGTGCAAATGTTGAAGAGTAGGGAGGTAGGCAATAAATAGGCAAATAAATAGGCAAAATAATTACAATTTAGCATTACTACTGGAGTGATAGATGTGCAGATGATGATGTGCAAGTAGAGATACTGGTGTGCAAAAGAGCAAGAGGGTAATAATAATAAGTAATAATATGGGGATGAGTTAGTTGGGTGTGCTATTTACAGATTGGCTGTGTACAGGTACAGTGATCGGTTACCTGCTCTGATAGCTGATGCTTAAAGTTAGAAAGGGAGATATAAGACTCAGAGATATTTGCAGTTTGTTCCAGTCATTGGCAGCAGAAAACTGGAAGGAAAGGTGGCCAAAGGAGGTGTTTGCTTTTGGCATGACCAGTGCAATATACCTAATATGTTGCTATGGTGACCAGTGAGCTGAGATAAGGTGGGGCTTTACCTAGCAAAGACTTATAGATGACCTGGAGCCAGTGGGCTTGGTGACCGATATGTAGTGAGGGCCAGCCAACGAGAGCATACAGGTCGCAGTGGTGGGTAGTATATGGGGCTTTGGTAACAAAACGGATGGCACTGTGATAGACTACATCCAGTTTGCTGAGTAGAGTGTTAGGGGCTACTTTGTAGATGACAGGATCGGTAGGATAGTCAGTTTTACAAGGGTATGTTTGGCAGCATGAGTGAAGGAGGCTTTGTTGCAAAATAGGAATCCAATTCTAGATTTAATGTTGGATTGGAGATGCTTAATGTGAGTCTGGAAGGAGAGTTTATAGTCAAACCAGACACCTAGGTATTTGTACTTGTCCACATATTCTAGGCCAGAACCGTCCAGAGTAGTGACGCTAGTCGGGCGGGAGGGAACGGGCAGCAATCAGTTGAAGAGCATGCACTTAGTTTTACTAGCATTTAAAAGCAGTTGGAGGCCACGGAGGAAGTGTTGTATGGTGTTGAAGCTCGTTTGGAGGTTTGTTAGCACAGTGTCCAAAGAAGGGCCAGATGTGTACAGAATGGTGTCGTCTGCGTAGATGTGGATCAGAGAATCACCAGCAGCAAGAGCGACGTCATTGATATATACAGAGAAAAGAGTCAGCCCAAGAAGGCCCATCTGCTAGACTGCTAGCCCTGGCCTGCTAGCTGTCTGAATCGCTGTGGCTCCCCCATAGAGACTGCCAGAGGTCTGGACAACATGCCAGCCGTGGAAAAATGCTTATTGAAATTATCGATTATCGTAGATTTATCGGTGGTGACAGTGTTTCCTATCCTCAGTGCAGTAGGCAGCTGTGAGGTAGGTGATCTTATTCTCAATGGACTTTACAGTGTCCCAAAATGTTTTGGAATTAGTGCTACAGGAAGCAAATTTATGTTTGAAAAAGCTAGCCTTACGTTTCATAACTGACTGAGTGGTTCCTGACTTCCCTGAAAAGTTGCATATCGTGGGGGCTATTCGATGCTAATGCAGAACGCCACAGGATGTTTTTGTGCTGGTCAAGGGCAGTCAAGTCTGGGGTGAACCAAGGGCTTTATCTGTTCTTAGTTCAAAATTTTTTGAATGGGGCATGCTTATTTAGGATGGAGAGGAAAGCGCTTTTGAAGAGCAACCAGGCATCCTCTACTGACGGGATGAGGTCAATATCCTTCCAGGATACCCGGGGCCAGGTCGATTAGAAAGGCCTGCTCGCTGAAGTGTTTTAGGGAGCATTTGACAGGGGTGAGGGGTGGTCGTTTGACCGCGGACCCATTACGCATGCAGGCAATGAGGCAGTGATCGCTGAGATCCTGGTTGAAGACAGCAGAGATGTATTTAGAGGGCAAGTTGGTCAGGATGATATCTAAGAGGGTGCCCATGGTTACGGATATAGGATTGTACCTGGTAGGTTCCTTGATCATGTGTGTGAGATTGAGGGCATCTAGCTTAGATTGTAAGATGGCCGGGGGTGTTAAGCATGTCCCAGTTTAGGTCATCTAACAGTACAAACTCTGAAGATAGATGGGGTTCGATCAATTCACATATGGTGTCCAGGGCACAGCTGTGGGCTGAACGTGGTCTATAACAAGCGAAAACGGTGAGAGACTTGTTTCTGGAAAGGTGGATTTTTAAAAGTAGAACCTCGAATTGTTTGGGCACAGACCTGGATAGTATGACAGAACTCAGCAGGCTATCTCTGCAGTAGATTGCGACTTCGCCACTTTTGGCAGTTCTATCTTGTCAGAAAATGTTATAGTTCGGGATGGAAATGTATTTTTGGTGGCCTTCCTAAGCCAGGATTCAGACACGGCTAGGACCGGGTTTGCGGAGTGTGCTAAAGCAGTGAATAAAACAAACTTAGGGAGGAGGCTTCTAATGTTAACATGCATGAAACCAATGTTTTTACGGTTACAGAAGTCAACAAATGAGAGCGCCTGGGGAATGGGAGTGATGCTGGGGGCTGCAGGGCCTGGGTTAACCTCTACATCACCAGAGGAACAGAGGAGGAGTAGGATAAGAGTATGGCTAATGGCTAAAAGAACTGGTCGTCTAGTGCGTTCGGAACAGAGAGTAAAAGGAGCAGATTTCTGGGGACGGAAGAATAGATTTAAGGCATAATGTACAGACAAGGATATGGTAGGATGTGAGTACAGCGGAGGTAAGCCTAGGAATTGAGTGATGATGAGAGAGGTCTTGTCTCTAGAGGCACCATTTAAGCCAGGTGAGGTCACCGCATGTGTGGGGGGGTGGAACAAAAGGGCTAGCTACGGCATATTGAGCAGTGGTGGTAGCTCTACAGTGAAATAATCACAAAAATCACTAACCAAAACAGCAATAGACAAGGCATATTGACATTAGGGAGAGGCATGTGTAGCCGAGTGATCATTGGGTCCAGTGAGTAGCTAGTCGAGCTGGAGCCACAGCGATTCAGACAGCTAGCAGGCCGGGGCTAGCAGGCTAGCAGATGGGCCTCAGGGGGACGTTGCAACGGGAAAGCCTGTTGAACCCCCCTTGGACGGTTACGTCGGCAAACCAGTCATGATTGATCGGCGGGGCTCCGTGTCGGCAGCAAAGTGTCCAGGCCAATTGGCAAAAGAGGTATTAAAGCCCAGGTATTGTCTGATGGATCTCTTTGGCTAGCCGGGAGATGGACCCAGCTCCTGGCTAGCTCCAGACTAACTGGTTCTCGCTTCGGGAAAGAGACGTTAGCCAGGAGTAGCCACTCGGATAGCAGCTAGCTAGCTGCGATGATCCGGAGTGAAGGTTCAGAGCTTGCGGTAGGAATCCGGATATGTGGTAGCGAAAAAGCATTCCGATATGCTCTGGGTTGATATTGCGCTGTGCAGACTGGCAGGAATTGACCGGGCTGAGGCTGGCAGATGTTGGTGAGGACCGCTGACTACTAGCTAGTAGATAGTTAGCTGGCTAGCTTCTGAAGGGGGGTCCAGTTCTATCTGTGCCAATCCCCTTCCCCCTGTCTCTTTGTGCTGGAAGTAGGGTATACAGAGCAGAGCTCCAGCGGAGCACCAGTCTATATGCCCAAAGGCAATGGTGTCATTTCAGAGAGCACTGGTGTGACAGCCATAGCTGGTCAAACACAGAACAGACAAAGAACCCACCTCTCCCGTCCTCCCCTATTCAACCAAATGGCTAAGGGTTGCCACTCAGCCACTCTTACCCTATAAGAGCTGTCACCGTGCATGTCACAGTGCACTCCACAACCAGGGTTAAAAGCCTTCTGAATAGGGGACCTTCTGTGACAACAGCACATGTGCCTACTCCAGGGGCTAACAAAAGAGGCAGTCACAGTCTTGGATAAACTTGTCTGCCACCAAGATCGTAGACACTTACTTCTGTATATTCGGTGCTATACACTGTGTCGTATCTGAGTGCTGTTGTAGAGAATGTTCGATTACTGTATGAACACATTCTACACTTTCTCTGACTATTGTTCTAACATCATGTAAATGTCACGAGTGTACAAAACATTATTAGGAACACCTCCCCAATATTGAGTTGCAACCCCTTTTGCCCTCAGAGCAGACTCAATTCGTCGGGGCTTGGATTCTACAAGGTGTCGAAAGCGTTCACAAGGATGCTGGCCCATGTTGACTCCAATTCTTCCCACAGTTGTGTCAAGTTGGCTGGATGTCCTTTGGGTGGTGGACCATTCTTGATACACACAGGAAACTGGTGAGCGTGAAAAACCCAGCCAGCGTTGCAGTTCTTGACACACTCAAACCGGTGCGCCTGACACCTACTACCATACCCCGTTCAAAGGCACTTAAATATTTAGTTTTGCCCATTCACCATCTGAATGGCACACATACACAATCCATGTCTCAATTGTCTCATGGCTTAAACATCCTTCTTTAACCTGTCTCCTCCCCTTCATCTACACTGATTGAAGTGGATTTAACAAGTGACATCAATAAGGGATCATAGCTTTCACCTGGATTCACCTGGCCAGTCTGTCATGGAAAGAGCAGGGATTCCTAATGTTTTGTTCACTCAGTCTGTCACAAGTGGTGCTTTAGGCTGATCCATTGCGTTCTGACAGACTGTTTGCATGACAATGTGTTGCATGACTATAACTGAGCTCGGCTTTCTGTCTAAAGCATGTTGTTTGGATGTATTTAAAAAACACCTGATAAGTCTTATAATGGGTGAGTTTGACAGTTTTTATGGGGATATACAGTGTTGGTATCCCAATGACTGTGTGTGCACATTCACGTGTGTTAGTGTTTCTCTTCATATCTCTTTTTCAGTCAGTGCTTTCCATATATAATGGTCATTACATTGCTCAACACCACCGCAACAGCTGCACGTCATTAACTAACTCCAGTGCTGTCAGCTTTTACAAATGATACGACAAGTGATTTCCTGCCATACGTGACACTCGCTCCTAATGGAACTCTACATTCCGGTTCAATACTTTTCTACTCTTGAGTTTCTATTATGACAGGTGTACACTTTACCGGGGCCATGTAGCGTATATATTTTTTTTATAAGCTATGGAGAAGAGATGATTTGGAGTGTCACACAGTGGCAACAGAGTGTGTGTGTATGTGTGTACAGATGTGGCCACTTACCATTTATTCCATCCAAGCAGCCCACTCTCTCCCTCAATTACAGTGATATAGTGCCATACAGATCAACAAACACCAACTTCCCAATTTTTTCTCTGTTTTGTTCATCAGAGTGCCCACTCTGAATAAAAATAAAAACATTACCTTTAATAATACACTTACATCGGGAGCATAATATATCCCTGACATGGCAAAAGACGTGGCAAAATTTTTGCTTTTGTCTTAGGTGCTGCTTGCCAGGCAAAGCCTTCATGTATTATGATTTTATTATGGTAAAGTCACAGTTGAAAGCAACTGTTTGCTTTCAAAATAATTGTCAGTTTGAAAATCCAGGTTGGCGTGGAGAAAGTATACATTTTTTTTTTTGATTAACCTGGATTATGGGGACAGTCCAGGAAGGCCATATAACGTGGGTTATTGGGACACACAAGGAAGGCAATAATGTGGGTTAATGGCATACACCAGGAAGGCAATAATGTGGGTTATGGGGACACTCCAGGAACCTTCTTCCGTAACCTTCTTCCATACAGCTCCTATCTGAAGGCCATCAGACTGTTAAATAGTCACCACTACCGGGCATCCGGCCAGTACCCTGCCCTGAACTTAAGTCACTGTCACTAGCCGGCTACCACCCGGTTACTCTACCATGCCTTAAAGGCTGCTGCTGTTCACATACTGTTTAACCCACATGAGATGTATACTGTTTTCTAGTCAAGATCAATCCTATTTAGCTATTGCTGTACATATACTATTCTTCAGATATACTACATATTCTATCCATATAATGACCATATTAAATATACATCCAATCACACACACCACCCATATATATACAGTATACTTACAGTGGGGAAAAAAAGTATTTAGTCAGCCACCAATTGTGCAAGTTCTCTCACTTAAAAAGATGAGAGGCCTGTAATTTTCATCATAGGTACACTTCAACTATGACAGACAAAATGAGGAAAAAAAATCCAGAAAATCACATTGTAGGATTTTTTATGAATTTATTTGCAAATTATGGTGGAAAATAAGTATTTGGTCAATAACAAAAGTTTATCTCAATACTTTGTTATATACCCTTTGTTGGCAATGACAGAGGTCATATGTTTTCTGTAAGTCTTCACAAGGTTTTCACACACTGTTGCTGGTATTTTGGCCCATTCCTCCATGCAGATCTCCTCTAGAGCAGTGATGTTTTGGGGCTGTCGCTGGGCAACACAGACTTTCAACTCCTCCAAAGATTTTCTATGGGGTTGAGATCTGGAGACTGGCTAGGCCACTCCAGGACCTTGAAATGCTTCTTACGAAGCCACTCCTTCGTTGCCCGGGCGGTGTGTTTGGGATCATTGTCATGCTGAAAGACCCAGCCACGTTTCATCTTCAATGCCCTTGCTGATGGAAGGAGGTTTTCACTCAAAATCTCACGATACATGGCCCCATTCATTCTTTCCTTTACACGGATCAGTCGTCCTGGTCCCTTTGCAGAAAAACAGCCCCAAAGCATGATGTTTCCACCCCCATGCTTCACAGTAGGTATGGTGTTCTTTGCATGCAACTCAGCATTCTTTGTCCTCCAAACACGACGAGTTGAGTTTTTACCAAAAAGTTATATTTTGGTTTCATCTGACATTCTCCCAATCCTCATCTGGATCATCCAAATGCACTCTAGCAAACTTCAGACGGGCCTGAACATGTACTGGCTTAAGCAGGGGGACACGTCTGGCACTGCAGGATTTGAGTCCCTGGCGGCGTAGTGTGTTACTGATGGTAGGCTTTGTTACTTTGGTCCCAGCTCTCTGCAGGTCATTCACTAGGTCCCCCCGTGTGGTTCTGGGATTTTTGCTCACCGTTCTTGTGATCATTTTGACCCCACGGGTGAGATCTTGCGTGGAGCCCCAGATTGAGGAAGATTATCAGTGGTCTTGTATGTCTTCCATTTCTAATAATTGCTCCCACAGTTGATTTCTTCAAACCAAGCTGCTTACCTATTGCAGATTCAGTCTTCCCAACCTGGTGCAGGTCTACAATTCTGTTTCTGGTGTCCTTTGACAGCTCTTTGGTCTTGGCCATAGTGGAGTTTGGAGTGTGACTGTTTGAGGTTGTGGACAGGTGTCTTTTATACTGATAACAAGTTCAAACAGGTGCCATTAATACAGGTAATGAGTGGAGGACAGAGGAGCCTCTTAAAGAAGAAGTTACAGGTCTGTGAGAGCCAGAAATCTTGCTTGTTTGTATGTGACCAAATACTTATTTTCCACCATAATTTGCAAATAAATTCATAAAAAATCCTACAATGTGATTTTCTGGATTTGTTTTCCTCATTTTGTCTGTCATAGTTGAAGTGTACCTATGATGAAAATTACAGGTCTCTCTCATCTTTTTAAGTGAGAGAACTTGCACAATTGGTGGCTGACTAAATACTTTTTTTCCCCACTGTATACTCCAGACTCCGAGATTGCTCATCCTAATATTTCTATATTTCATAATTTTTCTTTTAGTATTAATGTATATTGCTGTGTATTGTTAGATATTACCGCACTGTTGGAGCTAGGAACACAAGCATTTCATTACCCACAATAACATCTGCTAAATATGTGTATGTGACCAATAACATCTGATTTGATTTGATTTGAGGGAACAAGGTGGAGGAGATAAGAGAATATCTCTCAGGTGCTTCTGAGACTCAATCGTCTGCGACTGTATTGTCGATCTGAATGTTTTGAACTGAATTGAATTAGATAAAGGCCTATTGCAGTCATCCAACATTTAAAAGAGGAGGAGGAAGGATAAGAGAAGAAGACACTTTGGGCTTTCATATCCTATCTCCCCAGGCAGACAGATGGAGGAAAGGGGTATACAGACTCTTCCCAGCAGGTATGGTGGCAGGTATCACTACCAACTCCCCACCCGCTACACACACTAAACCTGCCCGACCAGATCAGTATCACTACCCCCATGCTAAACCGGTCCAACCATTCTAGACGATAAGCATTCTGCAAGTGACATCATTTAGTTTTGATGATGGTACTGCTATGTGGATTTTGGGAGGTAACTTCACTATGTCACGGATCATCGCAATGTCAATAGGTTGTTAGCGCTATTCTGTATATTGCTATAATTCAAATGCGTATGTTATCTCACATCTTCTTCGCATCCACATTTGAGCCATATTCAAGGCATCTAAGGATCACTTCTGCTCTACATCCTTCATGACTCCTTCCTCTCTCCACTAGAATACCTTGGCAGAGGATGATTTTGCCACAGGGGTTGAGATAATGAATTCTATATGTAGTACGATAAAATGTGAAATGCCAAAAACACACATGCAAGATGTCTGCCTTCATTGTGAAATCATGTTTGGTGTTTTTTTTTTGTTTTTCAGATGAAAGGATGGTTTGCTTGGAAAAATACCTTTTTTTTCTCTTTTCTTTTCATAACAAAAGAGAACATATCTTGTTCTTCTCCTGGATGAATACCTACTTTCCATCCTTCCTTTCTCTACTTCAAAGACAATATAATTTGTTCCCCTGCAATTAGCTTTTAAAAGGTTTATCTTTTCGCTAAAGAGATGGAGTAGGCAACCCAAATAAAAGTCATTATCACCGGCGTGCTCTTTACTATGCTCTCCCTTTCTCTACAAGCAATTTGTCTGTGTTTGCTGCCATTTCTTCCCAAGATTGAATGTTACATTTAGTGCCGGTCTCGGCCACCCTGGCAGTCTGACAAATGAAGCCGGTTTGGGAGACACCTAGTGCAACAGTTATTGAAGTTGATAACTTATAATTTGCATATAGATAAGGTATTCTTCGGCAGACTAAATGTTTAGCATATAAATTAGATGTGTACTTTTTTCTTCTGAAAGGCCGAAATGTATTGAGCGGAAAAAGTCAAACAAATCTCTGTGGTATGGGTGTTTGTAAAGTTTAGGAGCGCTCTCAGAATTGAATAATTGTAAAGATGTCAGGATGTTTGTTCCGGGCATAATAGCTGTCTGCAATTACCCTAACCACTTTGCCCTTTAGTGTTGATCCATATCCTATATATTGGTGAATCATACAAAAGTGTTTCCTGACGATTTCAAAGCAAAATATGTCTGTACACCCTATCACAGCACATAAAAACCAAGCAGCATCTGTATACAAGCTCAACATACAAGAAACCCCTACTTTACACAAAAATATTCCCCTATAGCTATTTAAATATCACTAATAAGTTAATATTTATATAAAGGCCATTTACTTCTATATTTAGCTCAAACATATGTGTGTTTAATACCCAAATACCTTTGGGGTTTGTTAGGCTTTTTACCGGAGGTCCTGCTACAGGAATTGCCCTGCGTATAAATAGCCTGGATGGGTTAGCAGGGATAAGGAGCTCATCAGAGACTGCTGGGATAAGCCTTGTTAATACCCTATGAGTTAAATGTCACACTGTTAAAGCAGACTGCTATTTTACATGCTGCCAAGGACTGAAGGAATTACCAACAATGTGATACATTTTCAAATGACTATGTAAAATGGGGTTCTGTCATCAAAAATTGCAGCATGGTATGAATGCGAGTTATGTCAATTCTGCTGTGAAGGCATACATATGGATAAGCGCAGTAGCTTAGCCCGGTAGGAAACTTGTGATCCTACGTTGGTAATGTGTAAAGTATGTTATCATCTGTGTTTTGTTGGTAAATAACATTTCACATAGGAATGATTATATTCTCTCAAACCATGTAGATGAAGTGTAATAAAATATTGAATAAACATAGGGCCAAGAACACAACCTTGCGGAACTCCATGACGTTGATTCTGAAACAGCAGATTGTGCAAGCACTGAGACCGTAGTTATCAATACAAGCTGTGATGTTGAATACAGATCTTTCATTTGCTTTGTCCTTCAACTTTGCAAGTTTGTGTCAAACAGATTCAAAGTTTCACTGAAAACATGTCTATTCAGTCATTATTTATAGATGTCTGCACCATAGATACGTATTCCCTATTTGCAGTGAGGTGTCTCTCATACATCACAACTTTTGATTACATTCACCCCTTTTTCTGTCCATTGTTTTGGTTCATCCATGGCAACACAGTGACCTGCCACTGCCAAAGAAAAGCAGGTCAGAACAGTATGAATGCTGGAGAGCCTTGTCGGATGAAACCAATTTGAGATGGCTTTCTTTTCCGGGCTCTCAGAATAACAAACTGTAACTTGTAATGGGTACATAGAATGTTCTGTATCTGAAAAATGTAATATTACTATCCACATCGAATCTGTACTGATTACAAAGGACTTCAGTTCACCAGAATAATTGCAAACTATGTGTCTATTAAGACAGAAAGGGTCTCCACATTTTCTACAAGGCACCTCAAAGCACTTGAATTAACATGTAATTATTCAATATCACTGTATTTTGGAAAGGCCTGATCTATTTGATGATCTAATTGGAGAGTTGCCCTTCAGTGGTGCCTTTGAAGTGGTAGAGAGTCAGTCCTAACTCTCGAATAGACCATTAACTCTCAAGTATGATCAAAATTCCAAGTCTCAACACCTCAATTTGGTCATATCAGCACTCTAATATTAGGTAATTGTGCAGTTTAGGGCCCTTTTTATTTTCCTTCTAAGACTTGATGAGAGAGTGAGGGAGAGGGAGAGGGGCTAGGAAAATGGAACACAAGTAGAGAGGGATGAAAAGGAAAGAGAGGGAGGAGAGAGAAAGGGAGGTAGAACGGGAGGGAAAAAAGAATCTTGCATTTGACAGGTGGACTGATCTGCTTCAGGGCACAATCAGGGGAGAGGAGGTCATGCACCACGGAGCAGGCAGAAGGTCAGGTGAGGTTTGAGCAAGCCAATTTTACCCATAATATCAATAAATCAATAAAGACAGTAGACAACCGAACCGGTGCTTCAGCAGAACAAGGAGAAAACACACAGCTCTGTGGCCATTAGGCAATCACACTATATTTGAAGGGAAGGAAGGGAAGCGAAGCGAAGGGAAGGGAAGGAAGGGTTAGCAAAGTGGACCACAAAAGGCTAAGATGGTAAGCACACACACTCCTAGAAAAAAACGTTCCAAAAGAGTTCTATGGCTGTCCCCATGGGAAAACCCTTTTTGGTTCCAGGTAGAATCCTTTTGGGTTTTTTGTAGAACCCTCTGTGGAAAGGGTGGAACCCAAAAGGGTTCTACCTAGATCCAAAAATAGTTATTCAAAGGGTGCTCCTATGGGGACAGCCGGATATCTCTTTTAGGTTCTAGATAACACCTTTATTCTAAGAGTGCAGGGTACTTTTTTAGAGTGTGCATACTGTTACCTTCACAGCTTAATATCTGGGAAAAACAAAACCTGGAACTCATAGATGTCTGCGTCTGTCGCTCTGACTCTCTCTCTCTCTTTCTCTGTGACATAAGACAACTGTCACAATCTCTGTGAGGGACAGACCAAGACGCAGCGATGCTTCCAGTATACATTTTATTAAAGACGAACGTAACTGGGAAAATAAGAAAACATAAACGAAGATCGTGATGCTGACCATAACTAACAAAACAAGCTATGCACAAACAATAACCCACAAAACCCCTCTGAAAACTACAAACATATATATGGTTCCCAATTAGAGGTAACGACACACAGCTCTCTAATTGGGAACCATTACCCCAACATAGAAATGCAACACCTAGAACAAAAAAAAACTACACCAAAACGAAACACGCCAGCCTAATAACTATCAGGCCTGAACATGACAGTACTCCCCCAAAGGCGCGGACTCCGACCGCGCCAAAAGTCCATTGGGGGTCTTCGGTGGGCCTCCTTGTCCCAGGTGGCGTCTCCGGTGCTGGCCGTGCTGGCTTGGGATCCCACACCGGAGGCCCTGGGCTATTAGCCGGAACAGTTAGTTTTGGACTGGGGACCTTCTCTGGAGACTCCGGACTGGGAACCTTCTCTGGAGACTCCGGACTGGGAACCTTCTCTGGAGGCTCCGGACTGGGAACCTTCTCTGGAGGCTCCGGACTGGGAACCTTCTCTGGAGGTTCCCGGACTGTCGACGCGCACTGGGTCTCTGGTGCGGGGAGCAGGAACTGGACTCATGACGCGCACTAGGACCCTGGTGCATGGAACAGGGACAGGACGTGCTGGACTCTTTAAGCGCACAGGGGGCCTGGTGCGCGGAGCCGGAACAGGACGTGCTGGACTCTCTAGGCGCACAGGGGGCCTGGTGCGCGGAGCCGGAACATGACGTGCTTGACTCTCTAGGCGCACAGGGGGCCTGGTGCGCGGAGCCGGAACAGGACGTGCTGGACTCTCTAGGCGCACAGGGGCCTGCGCGCCGGAGCCGAACAGGACGTGCTGGACTCTCTAGGCGCACAGGGGGCCTGCGCGCGGAGCCGAACAGGACGTGCTGGACTCTCTAAGCGCACAGGGGGCCTGGTGCGTGGAGCCCGGAACAGGACGTGCTGGACTCTAAGCGCACAGGGGGCCTGGTGCGTGGAGCCCGGAACAGGACGTGCTGGACTCTCTAAGCGCACAGGGGGCCTGGTGCGCGGAGCCGGAACAGGACGTGCTGGACTCTCTAGGCGCACAGGGGGCCTGGTGCGCAGAGCAGGGACTGGACGTACTGGGCTATCTAAGCATACAGGGGACCTGGTGCGTGGAGCCGGTACTTCTCTCCCCGGCTGTTCACTCACCCTTGCCTCATGGATGATGGGAGCTGGAATGTCACGCACTGGGCTGTGGATGCGAACCGGAGACCCCACACGCAGAACCGGTGCAGGATATCTCGGTCCCAGAAGGTGTATTGGAGACCTCGCTCGCAGAGCCGGCACCACTCCTCCAGGTTGCACACTCACCCTAGCCCGACAGATGAGTGGCGCTGGAATTTCGCGCACCGGCCTATGCATGCGCACTGGAGACACCGTGCGCAAAAATGCATAGCACGGTGTCTGCTCAGTGCGATGCTCTCCCCAACGCTTCCTCCAGAGAGCACGAGGAGTTGGCTCAGGAGTCCATCCTGAACCGGCCAAACTCCCCGTGTGCCCCCCCCAAAACGTTTTTGGGGGCTGCCTTTCGGGCTTCCTAGCCAGGTGAGTTCCAACAAACTTTTCTCTCTCCAGATTCCATGCTCCATATAAATCCTCATAGTATCGCCGCTCCGCCGCTGCTGCTTCCAGGTCCTCTCTTGGACGGCGATACTCTCCAGGCTGGGCCCAGGGTCCCCCTCTAAACAATTCCTCCTCCCAGGTCCAGTACTCCCGGTTCTCTCGCTGCTTGGTCCTTTTGTGGTGGGTTATTCTGTCACGATCTCCGTGAGGGACAGACCAAGACGCAGCGATGCTTCCAGTATACATTTTATTAAAGACGAACGTAACTGGGAAAATAACAAAACATCAACGAAGATCGTGATGCTGAACATAATTAACAAAACAAGCCATGCACAAACAATAACCCACAAAACCCCTCTGAAAACTACAAACATATATGTGGTTCCCAATTAGAGGTAACGACACACAGCTGCTTCTAATTGGGAACCATTACCCCAACATAGAAATTTAAGACCTAGAACAAAAAAAACCTACACCAAAACGAAACTAAACACGCCAGCCTAATAACTATCAGGCCTGAACGTGACAACAACCTGACAACCTTGTGATGTAGGTTATTATATCAACAGCAGAACAGTCTACAATAATACAAACTATCATAGGTAATTGTTCTGTCAATGGTCTTTTCTTCCCCTTTGTGGTTGGTCATTATACTGTCCAAAGAGAACTTTCATCATTCTCCAAATGGTTGTTGAGTGTTCAAATAGGCATAGCTTAATTGCCTAATCGTGGGTGGTTAAGGCTCCAGGAAATGCATTTGGCTTGCATACTTGCCAAGATAATCTCTTCATTAACACCTACTTAATATGCTTCTTCTACCTACAGAGTCACTCTATAGTAATAGCTTTTTGTCCCCTGTCTAGTGACTCGGCTACCCCACCACTTAGGAACGCCAGGCCCCCCATCTCATTCCCCAAGAGTGAACTAAACCCCTACGGATGGCCAAGTCTTAAAGACCAGGCAAAGAGCATCGGGCATCGCTTCAAAACCGTTCCTCAATTGTTCTGACCTAAAATGTATTCCCCATCGGAGCCAAGAGCCGAGCTACCGGCCAGTTTCCCTCCCCAAACTGGAGGGGCGAGGAAACTGGGGGGTGCTCGTGGCTCCAACTCCAAAGCTGCCGGTGGTGGTAATGAGGCGACCCGGGAACGATGGTCCTATTTCAGCTACTGTACTAGCTCTCTGAAAGGTTAGCCCCGAGCCCAATTAATTCAACCAGTTAAAAAGGTCAGTGCACTTTGTAAAGGGCTAGGGAGCCGATACGCTAGCCGATACGACAAGCTCATTACTTAAGCATCATCATGCTTCATTATAAAGTGGCAAACATTGTTTAAACATGATTGCAGGGGCTGAGGATCTGAGAAAGGTAGTGGTTGTTGGAGCCAAAAGGCAAACTAAAGAGTGGTTAGTGGCATAGTTCCCCAGCTTTATTATCTGCAAATGGAGAAAAAGTGCCATCTTTATTTGGCTGGAATAATCTGGTAGAACTCCTCCTTTGTCTGGTCAAGTAACAACGTGCAGTCTGAGGAACTGAAGAATATCTAACAGTGCAAAGAGTGAATGGTAAAAGACAAAACACTTGCAATGAATAAAGTGAATGGTAACAGACATAGCTATGGGGGTAAACATATATCCTGATCAATGCCAGTTCAAAGGTGGAGATAGCTATATTTCAAGACATGGTTGCCCTACTTTTGAGGCAGTTTTAGAACTATGCTCAAAGTGTATTTGGGTAGAACACATTGTACAGGATGTTATGCCTTTGGAAAACAGAAACCATACCAACCAAACAAACAGCATAGCCTACTTCATTAGCACATTACACTAACAAACATCTCCCTCACATTTACACATACAACCCATTGCTCTTGTATAACAAACTAATTAGCGATGGATGTGTTATTTAATTAAGTCATTAAGTCATTTGTTGATTGATGCTTCGGATATTCTGATGAGTCATTAGCGGAACAAAACATGTACCATTCTATTCATACTAGAGTTGTTCTTAAGAGACTGTGGTACGGTAACAAAAGGAGTCCAACTCCTACACTTTCCTTTTACTCCCCCCTTCTAAATTATTCTCTTTAAATGAACCACCTGCAGAGTCAGGTGGGGTAAGCCAGATCAAAGGGCCTAGCCTGGGACCATAAAGATCTGATCCTCTGGCTCCCCTTTGAAAACCAATCTATCACTTTAGAAAACGAAGAATATTGCACTTTTTTCTTAAGGTGTTGACTTAACTATGATTGAAGTGTGTGGTGTAGTGAGGAGACTTTAAAACAAACCATCACTAATAATGTATGAACACTTATCAAACATATTGTTACGATATCTGTCATGTCCCTTCTGCATAACATCACAAATGTCCTCATCTACTCATAAGAAACCCCCAGACATCAGCTACCCACTTGAACTTGACCTGGAACGTCCAAGGTCTTGATTGACAAGTTAAGTATTAATTCTGTTCATCCTTCCTGCGTAACCAGCTTGACAAATAAAGAACTTCGGTGTTCCTTCTGTGAGGACACACAACGCAAACAGAGTAAAAAAGGGATCAGAGCAGCAATCCAAACTAGTTAATTACAGTTGCCACCGGTGGAGAGCAAGGAGGACAGGCCTGTGGCAGAGCCAGAAAGAACTTGACACACCTCGCCGCGGTGATAATTAAGAGAAGATGCTTCGCTTCAGAGAGAGGGAATGGGACGGTATTTCCATGACGACTGAGAGAAGTGAGAGAAGAAAAGGAATTAAGAGGATGGATAGTGGACGGTGGTAGGAAGGACAGATGCTGATGAGCAGAGAAGGAGGTAAAATAAAGTTGAGTGTCTCCACTTTGGGACTTTGCACACATGTTATCAGTCTTGGGCTTTCTTCCAAATATCCAATATCCACAATAGCATACCACTTGAAGAAGAACAGGAAGAAGAAGAGGAAGAAGAAGAAGAAGAAGAAGAAGAAGAAGAAGAAGAAGAAGAAGAAGAAGAAGAAGAAGAAGAAGAAGAAGAAGAATGTCATATTCCTGCCTCTCAGCATTGCATTAATTCAAACCCCCTGTGTATGTGGTTCTGCCTATCAGCATTGTGGGGATGAAAAGTGAACGTATTCTAATGTATTTCATAACTCCTCTTGAGAATGTGCTTAGACCCCAACTTCACAGAGCAGACTAAAGAATCAAAGGCCTAGGGATCAATAGGTTTCTATCGTTTGAACGTTTGTGTCAATATCAATATCTATCATAGTGCAGTCACTGCATTCTGTTCGGGTGGCATAGGAGGTACAGTATGCAAATCAAAATGGAGGCACATTTTAGCATTGCATCTAGAGAGCTGAGCTGGCTGCACTTTCCCATTAATATTTATACTTTAATATGAATAGCAATGGTTTTCATAACCACATTCCTCTTTATTTCTCTCCTCCTAACTTGTTTTCCCAGAGCTGGCCACAGTTTACTGATCTCTTCTCAGTGATCCATGCAGGGAGGCATGCTTACACACATACACAGACACACACAGGCGGGCACGGATACACACACGCAAACACTCACATGCACACACGCGCATGCAGGACCCCCCCACCACCACCACCACCCACACCCTCCTTCTCTCTGAACACCCCTGGACAGTGTTGGCTAAGTAATGTTCTTCTCCCTTCTCTCTCCAAATGGGACCTTTAAGATATATTGGCCTTTGAAATGTTTGGATGATGAAAATGGAAATTCCCATTCAACAGGTTCTGGAAGAGACTTCCAACCTCACAGTGACTACAGCTTTAATCTCTTTCTAAGTCTCCAGACCTCCCACTAGTTGAAATTGCTCCCTGTATTTAAACAGAAGAGCATCCATTTACTGTTGAGCTTGGAGGAAAAGGAATACAGGAATTGAAATTGCTCCTTGCATCAGGTTAAAAGCATCCATTTATGAGTTCGGAGATGGAATACGCAGCTGGATTTGCTTCGAAGAGTGCTTAGGTGAAAGCAACAGAGTCTGTTGTGCTTGGTATCGGCTGTTTACCATTCCCCCGGCTTTCATATCTGACCTACCAAATCCAGAGAGAGAGAGAAAGAGAGCGAGAGATTGAGAGAACTCTCCACAAGTCATAAACACGCTTTGCCCATCAGGATGTCTTTCTTTGTTTTTGTTTTTTAAAAGCATATATTTTCTATCTTTCTTTTACCTCTCTCTCTATATCTCTTTGTTTCTAGGGGGGAGATGTGATAAAAGGTGTGTTTGCCGAGCAACTCACCATTGTGAAGAGGTTCTCCACTCTGTAACGGCATGGTTTAAATAATTCAGCAAACACTGGAATAAGACATAGATTGTTTTCTTATATCTTTAAGAAATTGTACAAGAAGAGACTCACACAGGGTGATATCTCTACTTGGGAGATTAACACAGCACTGGGAAAGATAAGGTGGTGATAACTTTGCAAGGCAGAACATCTCCATGTTGTTATGAAAAAGGGAGTGGTGTTGTTGTTCAGGCCTTTCTTTGCATTATGGGTATTGTAAGGATGACCGTTGCGGTGGATCGGTGAGGAGGATGACCAAATGCAGGTGCCAGAGTTTCAGGATTAACATAATAAATTAACACTGTTTACAAATATGTACAAAATGTACAAATGAAAGAAAGGTTATATATACATGGCTCAAAGTATTTCAAGACCTTTAGCTCTGGCCTGGCACAACCCTCTCTCCTCCCTGTCAAATGGCAAATCACAGCTTCTTATAGCCTTGCAGGAAACCACCTGACAGGAAACATGACTGATCAACCAATCAACAGTTACAGTGGGGAAAAAAGTATTTAGTCAGCCACCAATTGTGCAAGTTCTCTCACTTAAAAAGATGAGAGAGGCCTGTAATTTTCATCATAGGTACACTTCAACTATGACAGACAAAATGAAGAAAAAAAATCCAGAAAATCACATTGTAGGATTGTTTATGAATTTATTTGCAAATTATGGTGGAAAATAAGTATTTGGTCAATAACAAAAGTTTATCTCAATACTTTGTTATATACCCTTTGTTGGCAATGACAGAGGTCAAACGTTTTCTGTAAGTCTTCACAAGGTTTTCACACACTGTTGCTGGTATTTTGGCCCATTCCTCCATGCAGATCTCCTCTAGAGCAGTGATGTTTTGGGGCTGTCGCTGGGCAACACGGACTTTCAAAGATTTTCTATGGGGTTGAGATCTGGAGACTGGCTAGGCCACTCCAGGACCTTGAAATGCTTCTTACGAAGCCACTCTTTCGTTGTCCGGGCGGTGTGTTTGGGATCATTGTCATGCTGAAAGACCCAGCCACGTTTCATCTTCAATGCCCTTGCTGATGGAAGGAGGTTTTCACTCAAAATCTCACGATACATGGCCCCATTCATTCTTTCCTTTACACGGATCAGTCGTCCTGGTCCCTTTGCAGAAAAATAGCCCCAAAGCATGATGTTTCCACCCCCATGCTTCACAGTAGGTATGATGTTCTTTGGATGCAACTCAGCATTCTTTGTCCTCCAAACACGACGAGTTGAGTTTTTATCAAAATTTTGGTTTCATCTGACATTCTCCCAATCCTCATCTGGATCATCCAAATGCTCTCTAGAAAACTTTAGACGGGCCTGAACATGTACTGGCTTAAGCAGGGGGACACGTCTGGCACTGCAGGATTTGAGTCACTGGCGGCGTAGTGTGTTACTGATGGTAGGCTTTGTTACTTTGGTCCCAGCTCTCTGCAGGTCATTCACTAGGTCCCCGTGTGGTTCTGGGATTTTTGCTCACCGTTCTTGTGATCATTTTGACCCCACGGGGTGAGATCTTGCGTGGAGCCCCAGATCGAGGAAGATTATCAGTGGTCTTGTATGTCTTCCATTTCCTAATAATTGCTCCCACAGTTGATTTCTTCAAACCAAGCTGCTTACCTATTGCAGATTCAGTCTTCCCAACCTGGTGCAGGTCTACAATTTTGTTTCTGGTGTCCTTTGACAGCTCTTTGGTCTTGGCCATAGTGGAGTTTGGAGTGTGACTGTTTGAGGTTGTGGACAGGTGTCTTTTATACTGATAACAACTTCAAACAGGTGCCATTAATACAGGTAATGAGTGGAGGACAGAGGAGCCTCTTAAAGAAGAAGTTACAGGTCTGTGAGAGCCAGAAATCTTGCTTGTTTGTATGTGACCAAATACTTATTTTCCACCATAATTTGCAAATAAATTCATTAAAAACCCTACAATGTGATTTTCTGGATTTTTCTTCCTAATTTTGTCTGTCATAGTTGAAGTGTACCTATGATGAAAATTACAGGCCTCTCTCATCTTTTTAAGTGAGAGAACTTGCACAATTGGTGGCTGACTAAATACTTTTTTTCCCCACTGTACATGGTTTCAATATGGCAATAAATCACAATAACACATCAAGGAAATAACATCAGAATTCCCATAAACGTACACATTTCAATAATAGTGTGAACCCTTGTCAAAATGAAATGAAACCATAAAAACTCTCACCCCCAGGATAATTTTTCAGTTTTGCATGCCCCCGACACAAGATAGAATTGCTTGTCTCAAAACCAAACAGTTTGACAGCTGACCTCCCAAACCAGGAATGACCAGAACCCTCACCAAACATTGAGTACTAATAATAATAATTTATTAAACCTTTACAATGACAATACATTGTCAATAATGATAAATAGGTATCGGGAAACCAACGCAGCTCAAACAGACAAATACCCACATTTAAAGGTTCCCAGAATGTTTTATTAGGTTGTGGGAACAGTCTGGGAAGAACATTTTTGGGACATCACAAAATATAAACTGTCTCGTCGTGTAGATGATTATACAACATTTCTTTTAGGGTGCAAAAAACCTTTACCTGATGGTTCAAGAACGATCCCAGATTATTTATTTTGTTATGTCTGTAAAAGTTCCTAAAACATTTATTTAGCCTGTGGGAACCTTGTGGGGATATGACAACAGATAGGTTCCCAAAACACTAAAACTGGAACTTAATTGGAATCTTAGGTAAGTTTCTGGGAATGTTCCAGGTTTGCTGGATAGTTATGTGCTAACACTGATGTATTATTCATTAGGTCAAGCAAGCACAAGTGTTTGAAAGGTAATGTGGTATTAGTCACTATACTACACTCAAAACCTATGCACTCACAAACGTTTTGACGCTCAGACAACTGTCCACACACTGACAACACCCACACAAATCAATGGCGTCACCATGGTCCCCTGAGACTGTACCCAATAAAGATAGTCAACATCACAGGTCTGCAATGGTATTACTTACTGACCTCGTAAAGAGACAACCATTAAACATATAACATAAAGCAAGTGCATTCAATGTGTCACCAAACAGACCACTGTAATTGTATTAGGTCACATTGGATCAATAACCACACGATGATACACAGTACATACCCCCAAAGCTTTTGGCATCCAGCACGTTTCAAGACAACATGAACGTGACATTTGAAAGAGGCTTACGTGGGTTGACTGCTTGGTCTGTCATCGTAAAAGGTCAGGCTTTGATAAAGACTCCTTCGAAATGTGACTGTAATTTACCTTTTTAGTCTGATAAGGAGACTAAGATCAACATAGAGTACCTTATGTATTACATACGCTCATAATCAAACGCAACCATATGTTAGTCCAGCTCTACCTGTGGAGTTTCTGTACAAAATCCCTTCCACTAATTGTTTAAGCTAGTTCTCTCTGCAGCTTAGTGCCAACTGTTTGTTCAGTATGTTACCGAGGAAGCCTCTGAAACTGCTGAACTGTAACTACTGGAAAACACTAATACAACCCTAAATATGTTTTACAAACCACATGAAGCATAATGTTAAAAGTCACCATTTGGTGTCATCTTCCCCTTGCCACAGCACACACCCTCCAAATAACCTATTACAGATACTGTCAACGGGATCGTTACCGTGGGAATTACAGTATCTGTCTCAAAAGATAATAACAATGATTTTGAGCCAAGTTGGCGGTGGCTATAAAATGTGTGTGAGCTTTTTTAAACTTTGTCAAAGTAATATAATAATTAAAGCTCTTAAATTAGGTTTCTTTCTCCCATAAAAGAGGACAGCGGGTGGAGTCAAGTGAATAGCAGGACTATTGATTTTCACATCAATCTTATATACAGACTGACAGTGAAGATTGCTGCTTGGTTCTCCTACAAGCCGACTCACAATCTCGTCTCCTTCACAGGTGTACTTGCCAATGGCAGGTTTGTACCCCAATCCGTTCCATATCCCCTCCCTTACATAACAACATCGATCTTCTCACCTCAGGGTCCTCTGTAGGCAGTTAGACTACAAAATAGCTGACTCAGCTGTATTCAATTAGCGCTTTTTGTGGGAAACTGAGCCATCGCTGTGCAGCATGGTCTCATAGACTAGATGTAACATAGTAAATGTAAATCTGGAAATCTAAAATTAGTATGATATGTTATGTTTGGTATTGTTACAGAAGATTGCTTAAGACAAACACTAAAGTAGGGTGGGTGAGTATATAACACGAACGTCTAGCAACCCAAAGAATCTCATCTCGGAAAACTTTAGCATTTTAGCTAATTAGCAGCTTTTCTACTACTTCCTACTTTTTAGCTACTTTGCAACTACTTAGCATGTTAGCTAATCCTTCCCCTAACCTTCACCCTTTAACCTAACTCCTAACCCTAACCTTAACCTATCTAGCTTAAGCCACCTAGCTAATGTTATCGACATCAAATTGGAATTCGGAACATGTTATACATTGTGTAAATTCGTAACATATTGTACGAATTGCAACTCATAACATATTGTACAAAGGTTACATCTATGCATTATAGTGACATGTAGGTGTAGGTGCAGTAAACTCCGGGAGGACAAGGTCTCTGTAAGTCTCTAAGTTTCCTTTTGAGGTAGGTTATTGAAAGTGCTGCTTGTGCCTATGAAAAGCATTTGAGTATATTTGGAAGAGGGTGAAACTACTGTAGGGATGATGATAGACAATGGCACATGTCTTTTTTATTTAGTGAATGCAAAATCTCTGAGCAAAATGGTTGCTTCCGGTCCTGCTGTGTTGAGGGTGAATGGCACATTCACAACACACTCACAATTGCTTCCAATTTGAGGGCTCTTACATTTCTTGGAATTCACATTAGTAGGCCTACTAGGCCTACTCTCTTGAATGGCACTGTTAGGTGCCCTCAGATGGCCAATAAACAGACGAATCTCCAGAAGAAATTCCAATCTCCAAAAGCCATTCAAATGTCAATTGACCTACAATGCATTGTACATCTTTCATTTTTCATCAAGGTTCCCCTGCTTTTCTCCGGAAAAACACAAGTGAACATCTCTCTAGACTAAAATGACTAACAAAAAAAGGAAGGTAGGTGGGAAGGAAAGAAAGAGGGAAAGAGAGAAGGAAGGAACTAAGTTACTAACTTTCCAACTAACTACCTAGTAAAGACACAATCCAACAAACAGAGGATACGAAGCTGTAATAACATGGTGCAAGAGTTCTGTATGGATTGGTAAAAAATACCTACATTCAGTTTCGCCAGACATGATCTATTTAAGTGATAATACCCTCGAAGCTGGTGTTTGGAGGATATATTGGCACGGTGTGCCGGCCCTCGACTTCGTCTCAGGCCTAACAACACCTGTGCCGATATATCTTACAAACACCTGCTTATCTGGCATTATCACTTAAGTAGAAACTGGTGAAACTGAATGCAGGATTACTATTAAAGAACAGACTAAATGTGTTCTGGGAACGTTCTTGCAACATCAGGCAAATATTTTTCATTCAGCTGTGGGAAAATTAATATCCACATCAAAGTTCTCTGCCTTTTCTAACACTCAATCAAAGAGCGTCAGAAATTGAACTTGTCTTGGAGTCCTTTTGAAATAGTGAGAACAAATGCATACACGTATTGAGCTTTTATATACAGAGTATATCCTGGTGGTTTATAGTCTTTTAAGGGTTCAAGGGTTATACTAGAGGTATTTTTTACCAATACTTACAGAACTCTTGCATCATGTTATCTCAGAACCTCAGTTCAATTGGAACTCATTGGCTTTCAAACCACTACAGTATGCTGCTGTTTTGCTGGAAGCGGTACCAGTAGCCAACTCACATATTTTTACATATTGAACATGTTCAGCTTCAGGGTTCGCAGGAAATACCAGGAAAAGCGTATTTCACTAATGACAAAATGTGGAGTCATTGACCCCCACTTCAATTACCGTACAAATAAGAAGACAGAAGACAGCATATCATCCATAGCGTGAGTACTGATCCTTGTCTATAGGCTATGATCAGGAACAAGAGGGTAAGGCTTACAACAGAAGGCCTATAAAAGGACCAGCTGGGTTCATATCACATGTCTGCAAACCAACATAGATTCACCGGTGTTATCTTACAAGACCGGTAAGTTCAATGTTGATAGATTTTGGAATGATTGTATCCGTTTCAAACCTTCAGATGGATTAATAACTTCAGCTACATTAGACAGCCATGGTATAACTGTTGGATGGGCGGTGATGTGACACAAAATAATGATTTATACTCAGTTTCATTAAAATCTCATTAAAGCCATCATTCCTACAATAATTCAATCATTCTTTACAGTTGCCTCTGTAACTGTTGAGATGTAATTATTATTGTAATTATTTACAAGCCCAAGTGGCTCCCTATTCCTATATTTCCCTTGTCTAAAGTAGTGCACTATAAAGGGAATATGGTACCATTTGGGAGGGACATTAGACCTATGGCAGTAGTTTAATGTGAAATTGGAAAGAAGAATAAACGCTAAATGGCATTTTTCCATCCCCAGGAAATGTTCAATCACTGCATCCCAAATGGCACCCTATTCCCTATATAGTGCACTACACTCTTAGAAGTAAAGGTGCCTGGTAGAACTTTTTGGGTTGCCACACCCGTGAAACCTTTGTTGCAGTTGAAAAAACCCTCTGAAAAGGTTCCTCAAGGAACCCCTCTGAAAAGGGTCTTCAAAAGGAACCCATGTGTAAAGCTTAAAATCGGAATCTTTTGTGATGGGAGGGGTTCAATTTTGAACATTTTTTATAATATATTGTAGAGGTGGCAGATTGGAGGCTTGGCTTATTGGAGGAGTGGCTTTAAGACAGTTTTTTTATAGTTATTTTATGGACACATCTGATGAGACTTCAATAAATGCAGAAAATAGCTTTTGCGAAGCCTATTTGATTCTGAGTTGGGACATACAGTACCTCAGGAAAGTATTCCGACCCCTTGACTTTTTCCACATTTTGTTACGTTACAGCCTTATTCATAAATTGATTAAATAAAAAAATCCTCAGTAATCTGCACACAACAACCCATAACGACAATGTGAAAAAAGGTTTTTAGAAATGTTTGCAAATGTATTTATTTTCAAATACAGAAATACCTCATTTACATACAGTGGGGAACAAAAGTATTTAGTCAGCCACCAATTGTGCAAGTTCTCTCACTTAAAAAGATAAGAGAGGCCTGTAATTTTCATCATAGGTACACTTCAACTATGACAGACAAAATGAGGGGAAAAAATGCAGAAAATCACATTGTAGGATTTTTTATGAATTTATTAGCAAATTATGGTGGAAAATAAGTATTTGGTCACATACAAACAAGCAGTATTTCTGGCTCTCACAGACCTGTAACTTCTTCTTTAAGAGGCTCCTCTGTCCTCCACTCATTACCTGTATTAATGGCACCTGTTTGAAGTTGTTATCAGTATAAAAGACACCTGTCCACAACCTCAAACAGTCACACTCCAAACTCCACTATGGCCAAGACCAAAGAGCTGTTAAAGGACACCAGAAACAAAATTGTAGACCTGCACCAGGTTGGGAATACTGAATCTGCAATAGGTAAGCAGCTTGGTTTGAAGAAATCAACTGTGGGAGCAATTATTAGGAAATGGAAGACATACAAGACCACTGATAATCTTCCTTGATCTGGGGCTCCACGCAAGATCTCACCCCGTGGGGTCAAAATGATCACAAGAACGGTGAGCAAAAATCCCAGAACCACACGGGGGGACCTAGTGAATGACCTGCAGAGAGCTGGGACCAAAGTAACAAAGCCTACCATCAGTAACACACTACGCCGCCAGGGACTCAAATCCTGCAGTGCCAGACGTGTCCCCTGCTTAAGCCAGTACATGTTCAGGCCCGTCTAAAGTTTGCTAGAGAGCATTTGGATGATCCAGATGAGGATTGGGAGAATGTCAGATGAAACCAAAATATAACTTTTGGTAAAAACTCAACTCGTCGTGTTTGGAGGACAAAGAATGCTGAGTTGAATCCAAAGAACACCATACCTACTGTGAAGCATGGGGGTGGAAACATCATGCTTTGGGGCTGTTTTTCTGCAAAGGGACCAGGACGACTGATCCGTGTAAAGGAAAGAATGAATGGGGCCATGTATCGTGAGATTTTGAGTGAAAACCTCCTTCCATCAGCAAGGGCATTGAAGATGAAACGTGGCTGGGTCTTTCAGCATGACAATGATCCCAAACACACCGCCCGGGCAACGAAGGAGTGGCTTCGTAAGACGCATTTCAAGGTCCTGGAGTGGCCTAGCCAGTCTCCAGATCTCAACCCCATAGAAAATCTTTGGAGGGAGTTGAAAGTCCGTGTTGCCCAGCGACAGCCCCAAAACATCACTGCTCTAGAGGAGATCTGCATGGAGGAATGGGCCAAAATACCAGCAACAGTGTGTGAAAACCTTGTGAAGACTTACAGAAAACATTTGACCTCTGTCATTGCCAACAAAGGGTATATTACAAAGTATTGAGATAAACTTTTGTTATTGACCAAATACTTATTTTCCACCATAATTTGCAAATAAATTCATAAAAAATCCTACAATGTGATTTTTTGGATTTTTTTTCCTCATTTTGTCTGTCATAGTTGAAGTGTACCTATGATGAAAATTACAGGCCTCTCTCATCTTTTTATCTGAGAGAACTTGCACAATTGGTGGCTGACTAAATACTTTTTTTCCCCACTGTAATTATTCAGACCCTTTGCTATGAGACTCAAAATTGAGCTCATGTGCATCCTGTTTCCATTGATCATCCTTGAGATGTTTCTACAACTTGACTGGAGTCCACCTGTGGTAAATTCAATCGATTGGACATGATTTGGAAAGGCACACACCTGTCTATATGAGGTCCCACAGTTGACAGTGCATGTCAGAACAAAAACCAAGTCATGAGGTCGAAGGACCTTCGCTCCATACAGTTACACATATGCTTTACACAATTTCATTTATGGATTCTGGCAATGACATTTCAGCTGGAGCTTTTGTTGTGAGTAGCATGTTAATGACTGATCAGTATCTCAATTCATTCTAAGTCTAAATTACCATACATTTCACATTTTGCAGACCTCCACAGTCAACCTGATACCCCAAATACACAATTTGGGATAAGCCTAAATGAATTATGGGAATGGTTGACCACCCCACTCATTCTTCTGGCGTTTCAGGTCGTCCTCCCAATGGCACATGTTCAAAGTGGATGGCCCTTGATAATGTCTCTCCCCTGAGCCGCCACTGTTCTTTACAGTCCATTATGTCTTGTCCATTTTCCTACCAGTACACCAGCAGCATGAGAGAAGAGTGGACGGTATCTCTCTCCATGCTCACTCCACGTGGACTCATGCCGCACTCCTGAGAGAAATAGCAGTTGATAGCTTTGACTGGGTGCTGTGTACAGGTTACTGGCTCGGACACAGGTCTCACAGTAGAAATGGTGAAATATCATACTGTACGCCATTCTTGCCATTACTTCATCCAGTAAGGAGGGGCTTACATTGGGTTTTTCAGTACATTTCTTATCAAGAGAATTTACATGTGTGCAACCAAAACTCTGACATTAGATACCTCAGAGATTTTCATTTGTGTTTCCCTTTAAGGTGCATCCTTTCCTCAAGAAGCCTTTCAAAGGGAGAGATACAGAATCATTATTAAACATGTCAACAAGAAAAACGTGGTAGCGGACATTCAATGAGTCTTGGAAAAAATAAAATAAACATCATTGCATTGACACACAGTGCCTTGCAAAAGTATTCACCCCCCTCGGCATTTTTCCTATTTTGTTTCCTTACAACCTGGAATTAAAATAGATTTGTGGGGGGTCTGTATCATTTGATTTACACAACATACCTACCACTTTGAAGATGCAACGTTCATAACTGTTAACCCCCCTAAAGTCAATACTTTGTAGAGCCACCTTTTGCAGCCGTTTCAGCTGCATGTCTTTTGGGATATGTGTCTATAAGCTTGGCATATCTAGCCACTGGGATTTTTGTCCATTCTTCAAGGCAAAACTGCTCCAGCTCCTGCAAGTTGGATGTGTTCCTGCTGGTGTAAAGCAATCTTTAAGTCATACCACAGATTCTCAATTGGATTGAGGTCTGGGCTTTGACTAGGCCATTCCAAGACATTTAAATGTTTCCCCTTAACATACACATTTCAATCAATAGGCTTATTATACAAATTTCGAGCTTAAAAGTAATCATTACAATCCATTTATTATCAACATTTCAATCAGATTAATATGTCTTATCTCATAATCACACAACTTTCACATCTACATTCATTTAGTACTATTCACAAACACACTCAGTGATCACCCTTATTACCCCATGTGCATCTTCAATGATTCTCTTGCCGCTACTTCCTATACATATAAATAACACCCTGTGTTCAAAAGCACCTTGTATTATTTGTAGTGGCTGCACACCATGTAGACATTTCTTATAAATGCCTACAGGCAGCTGTCAGCAGGGCTTTCTGGGCTACCATTATGCCCTCGCTCTAGTCTTCTCAATAGCCTTCTCTCTAAAAGATTATGGGTGCCTTTTTATGCGTTACTCGCTTTAAATGTAATTGTTACATTTTTGTACATACTTTGACTTACTGATATCAGTTCCTGTCCCTCAATTGTTCACAGATGATGTGTCTCCTCCTGGGCAACTCACAGTAAGGGTCTGGGCGGATCTCGTCGTATTTTGGTCAGACGTGAATTTCCCTCACGCTTCATAAAATGCACCATAGGTTTCAGACCCCACTGGAAAGCTCCGCAGGCAGAATCATCATCCTGTACGTTGACGCCACAGTGTCATGGAAATTCTTACACAGAGACAAACAGGTTCTATTTGCATGATTTAGCTTATTCATTATTCATAATTAATTAATCATTAACATTTGCTTCATTCATGTGACCGACCAATAACTCACGAGGCTTCTTCTCTCTAAGCTGGGACCTTGAAACTGAGATATCCCTTTCTCAAAACAAGGTTCTGGGCGTATTGCCAAATTGCAGAAACTGATAGTGAGGATTCGTTCAATCAGTCACTTGCATGATCACAGAAACTGGTTATTAAAAAATAACATGAATAGAACACAGAAATTGGTCATTAGAAAAGCACAAACATAAAAATGTCCATCACACATACTTTCAGTTTTTTCCAAATTCACTTCACTGCACATATAGAGGGATGCTTGCGCTACCGGTGCTGGCACCTACACAGCTCAAATACACAGCTGGAATGCTGACTAAGCTGTTTACATGTCCCAATAGTTTGAAATATTGCTCAGAAAACTAAGTGTTTTAATTTGTGTACGCTTACTTAAATGTTTACCGTATGCTGATTAAGCTAAGCAGAGTAAAATGTTTTCATGACTATATCCATACTTGTCCTACTGTTGGTCCACCCTTTGCTGCTATAACAGCCTCCACTCTTCTAGGAAGGCTTTCCACTAGATGTTGGAACATTGCTGAGGGACTTGCTTCCATTCAGACACAAGAGCATTAGTGAGGTCAAGCTCTGATGTTGGGCGATTAGGCCTGGCTTGCATTTGGCATTCCAATTCATCCAAAAGGTGTTCTATGGGGTTGAGATCAGGGCGCTGTGCAAGCCAGTCAAGTTCTTCCACACTGATCTTGACAAATAATTCGCAAATAACTCGCTTCGTGCATAGGTGCATTGTCATGCTAAAACAGGAAAAGATCTTCCTTTAACTGTTGCCACAAAGTTGGAAGCACAGAATCGTCTAGAATGTCATTGTATGCTGTAGCGTAAAGATGTCCCTTCACTGGAACTAAGGGGCCTAGCCCGAACCATCAAAAACAGCCCCAGACCATTATTCTTCCTACACCAAACTTTACAGTTGGCTCTATGCATTTGGGCAGGTAGCGTTCTCCTGACATCCACCAAACTAAGGTTTGTCCGTCAGACTGCCAGATGGTAGAGCGTGATTCATTACTCCAGAGAACGCATTTCCACTCCTCAAGAGTCCAATGACTAAGAGCTGTACACCACTCCAGCTGTGGCTTGGCGTTCCACGGCCATGGAAACCCATTTCCTGAAGCTTAGCAGTGTGTTGCTCCCAGACGTTTCAACTTCACAATAACAGCACTTACATTTGACCTGGGTAGCTCTAGCAGGGCAGAAATTTGACAATGCAACTTTTTTTTTTTGACAATGCAATGTTGAAAATCACTGAGCTCTTCAGTAAGGCAATTCTACTGCCAATGTTTGTCTATGGAGATTGCATGGCGGTGTGCTCGATTATATACACCTGTCAGCAACGGGTGTGGCTGAAATAGCCAAATCCACTAATTTATTTCAAGGGGTGTCCACATACTTTTGTATATACTGTATAGTGTATATCTTAAAGCCATGCTTCTACTAAGCCACGCCTCCGCTCTAGGAGGAACCTATTGCTACATTGAACCATTAAATGTTCCTCCAAGAAGCCCTGAACTAACTGAAGGTGCAAATATGAACCATTGACCAGCAATGGTTCCTTGAGGAACTCCAGGGTTCCTTGAGGATCTCCAGGGTTCCTCGAGTCACCAATATTTCTAAGAGTGAACTTTTGACAAGAACCCTATGCGAACATGTGCCATTTGAGGCACAACTTTGGTTATTTCCTATATGGCGTGGAGCCCTTTGGCAGTGCAATGGTATTAGCCATCTTGACCACAACGAGACCACAACATATACAAGTTTATCGCTATAACAGACGCCATTGGAGGTCATGAACCTGTGGATTCTGTCTGAATGTCCCATGCACTATTTTATTATAGATATGAAGGACATTCTACATATTTCTATGTCTTAGGGTTTTCTGTGATGTAGGTTAGTTTCTATAAGAAATTGGTAGGCTGCATTCAATTTTGAAATGTCTACATTTTGGCAGCTTCTTAAGTCTTGTGTTGATAAACACCTGGTGTCTTTTTCCAAATGCATCCCTCCCTATACTCCTCCTCCCACTCCCTCTATCCCTCCCTTCCTGTCCACCTGACTCTCTCCTCTTGGCGCCGGTTGTGTTTTCCCTCTGGGAATAGCGTAATTCCATGCCAAATCCGCCCAATTCATCGTATTGATTCTGCGCTGGGCCTTCTCTGTAACGCCCAGGCCCGAGATGACAGGCTGGAGCGTTTTGGTTTCGTTTTGGTGTAGGGTTTGTGTGTTCTAGGGTGTCTATTTCTATGTTGGGATAATGGTTCCCAATTAGAGGCAGCTGAGTCTCGTTGTCTCTAATTGGGAACCATTTATATGTTTTGGAGTTGCACCTTAGTCTGGTGGGTTATTCTGTCACGATTCTCTCCCTTCGGGACAGACCAAGACGCAGCGATGTAGCCAGAATACATGGTTTATTGATAACACGGGACAGAACGAAAACAATAAACGAAGAAACACGACGTGAGCCCTAACGCTAAATACCAAACTCAACACAAAGATCTAAACCTAACCACGAACGGAGAAACCTAACTAGACACGAATGGAGAAACCTAACTAGACACGAATGGAGAAACCTAACTAGACACGAATGGAGAAACCTAACTAGACACGAAAGACAAGAACCCGACTGAACATGATGAACGTAACATAAGCAATAACCCACCAGACTAAGGTGCAACTCCAAAACATATAAATGGTTCCCAATTAGAGACAACGAGACTCAGCTGCCTCTAATTGGGAACCATTATCCCAACATAGAAATAGACACCCTAGAACACACAAACCCTACACCAAAACGAAACCAAAACGCTCCAGCCTGTCATCTCGGGCCTGGGCGTTACATTCTCTGCACGCACACTAGAGCTCCATTTGAATGTCCCAGCCCAGTACAGTAGTACCCTGCCGTCAGACTCGACTCAGCCGCCAGCTATATGCCGTCAGACTCGACTCAGCCGCGTGCGGCTCGTTCATTTCTAGTCGCGTCTGTTGGCTGTCATGAGACATAAATGAAACTGATGACAAGATTGTTTCATTCTTGAGCATGCCGAGATACAAGCATTGCGCACAGGTCTATAACATAGACCTATAACAAACCACACCCCAAACTGCTTTCTCAAAGATACAGTTTAAAATGTGCTTTCTATTTCCTAACAGAGGATGATGTCTGGATCAGCGGAGGAGCTGGCCAATCAGTGGTCCATTCACATCAATACTTGTCATGACCGGTATACCCCACACAGTTCTGTTGTTGTTGTATGCCAACACCATTCCAACAAGGAAACATAAGTCATAAAAAAAATGATCGAAGGAAAACTATTTCAGTCATATTGTAATTGTACTTGTAGTAGGTCATATTTCATGGACATCTGGAAACACTGGA
The DNA here is from genome assembly GCA_030435695.1 of Brachymystax lenok tsinlingensis. Taxonomy (NCBI): domain Eukaryota; kingdom Metazoa; phylum Chordata; class Actinopteri; order Salmoniformes; family Salmonidae; genus Brachymystax; species Brachymystax lenok. The sequence continues at coordinate 17,534,608 of CM059812.1, forward strand.
CAGTTACTTTAATACATTTTCTCAAATAGTAACACGTTAGTAACTGGACAATGTCTTTAATGTTCTGGTTGCACAAACATCATTTTTATTCGGCTGCTGATCTTTACAAAATGCCATTGATTTATTGCGCTAATAATTCCCTCTGTGCGCATATTAACCTTTACGTCATGGCGTAATGGAATGTCTAATTGGCAAGAGTCTAAGGTGTCAGAGCACCTGCTACATTAAAGTAATTTAGATGCATTTCAGGAAATACAGTTTCCTTTGGACAGGAGTACATTAAAAACCGATTACTTTGATTCGGGTTAATAAAAAGAATGAGTTCTGAAGCACTGTGAAGACTACAGTGTTTTGGACATCCTGGTCCCTAATCACGTCAAGCATCATTATACATTGACACCATTGATTTGACTTTGATACGAACATCGTCAGAGGTTATCTCTCTGATGAAAGCTATGTTGAATAGGTCTTTATTGGTCATATCATATTCGATTACTAGTGGGCTATCACCACCAGTGTGAAAGCCACGGCGCATCTCTCTCTTTCTCGCTCTCTCTCCAGTTCTCAGCTCTCGCTCTCCTCTCTCTCTTGCGTTCGCGTTCTCTCAGTCTCCCTCTCATCCGGGCGCACATTCGGCAGCTCCGCTTTGATACAGCTCCTCCCCTATGTGGTGGCTCCCGCGACCAGCTCCTTGAACGTGAACAGTTTAGCTGAAGAGCGCTTTTCTAAATACCCCGACAATCTCACCGACTTCGGGAGGAGTTGGTCCTCGGTTGCATACGGTTTTCCCGCTCATGTGTGTTGGACCAACATCTCTAACTATACCAGCAATGGATACTTGGCTTGGCTTCTGCCCAGGCATGCACTTAACTCTGTGTACTTGGCTTCTGATCTCCGCTCATACCCAGCTAAATGCCAAGGCGGAGATAACTTGCGCATCGTGCCAGTCGCCGGTCCAGCTACACCTGAAGGAATTACAGCTGGATATCGGTACGCACGCGGCTGATGGTACGAGGCAGGCGGCCAAAGCTCTGGAACAGGTCCGGCTGGAGCACCAGCTACTCGGAGTTACTGACCGAAATACTGGAGTACCAAGCGACACCCAACAGGCAGGTGTTCCCGTGCATGAGCCGAGATTCACTGACGATGGAGTTACCCCAAAAGTCGCGCTGGAAGATTTAACTGGGTCTAGTGAAAACGAAGAAAGGTACCGTGGTGAATATAATATTGGGGTGAATGATTTTGGTAAAGTCAAGGATGCTGCTGATGATGCGTTACGGAGAGCGAAGCGAAGCGGTCCCGAACCTCCCGAGTTTAGAGAGAGCCTTAGGACCGGTGGCCCCAGTTTGGAAGGAGAGAAATCGGATGAGAGAATGAGTCCTGGTCCGTTACTGGACGGACACAGACTGGGCCGATCCGAATTCAAGTGGAACAGGGACGAAGATCGAGGGATTTCCAGAGGAGATGATCCCAAACTAAGCAGCACTACTTTCGCCTTGACCGGGGACTCAGCGCATAACCACGCAGTGGTTTACTGGTCGGGGCAAAACAGTAGCGTAAGTGATGATTATTCAGCATTTGTCATGTGTATTTGTATTTCACAAAATAAACAATTTTATATTATGAAGCACTCCGCTTCGTAAAGGACTGTAAAAGCTTATTATATCCAAACGGTGTTGCGCACGGAAAAAGTCGCTTGTTTTAGGGACTTATTTGTCCACTGTAACAGGTGCATTGGTTCAGTTGCGCACAGCAGTGCACTATATCCCACATAGGTTTCAGCACCTCCAGAAGAATTCGGGGCCAGGTTGGGCTGTTATTGCTATTGCACAAGGAGATATGCTTGCTTGCTGCAGACTCCGTGCCCGTGCCATACCGATAGCAGCATTGCTTCAAATAGCGGTTGGAAAACACTCACAATACTTGCGCATATAGGTTACTCTGATAGGTGAATTCCACTAGTTTTAGTTTATTTAAATGTAATGAATACGACTGAAATGAATGATCGTTAAATCGTTAACGTGTCCTGTATTTTGCAATATATATGTTTTGTTATAGATCGTTTATACGTCGCTTTGGATCCGAGATTTTTCATACAATCTAGGCTAATTCTTTGGGCAGATTTGTAAATAATTTTGACGGTGATATAAATTATTTGAACTCTTTACTGGTAAGAACGAAATTTCACATTGATTTGAAGCAAGCCTATGTGGTCCTCTGAATTGCTGGCTTGTTCCTGTTGCTTCAATGTTCACGATTAATTTACAAAATACATAGATTTAATATGCCTAGTTTAATAATTATATTCTATGCTTATGAATTATGTGGACTTGATATGCATATTTACCGTTTATATGGATTTTTTTATAAATTAATCTGCAAACTATCATCATGCCAGAGTAAATTTTATTCAGAATAATGCCTCGCTCCCCAAATTAATAATCGGTGCACTTGTTACCTGCACTTACACAGACACTCCAAAGGGTGGCGTACAATGTACGAGAGACCATCATTATGCTTCCTAAAAGCAGCATCTGCAGTGGTGTAGGGATACAGAGCCTGATACAATGGTCTCTAATGGAATCATCCAGGGAAGGACCCTAGTAAAGCCTTAACTTCCCTAGCAAACATTCACAGCACTTAGAACACTGTTCTTAATATGCCTTGGCCTATGTGATCAATACCTGTGGTGAAGGTCAATAATACAATTACAGTGATTGGCAGGCTATGAGCCTGTAATAGCAGCTTTACAACTGCACAGAGGAGAACTGGTATGTAATATCTGATTTTGGTCCATAAGTGTTGTCCTGACACCAAAATCTGTCTGTCTACGTAATGATATTAATTAGTGATTCAATACAACCTGTCTCCTCCTCTGTGAGTGAAGACAGCTTGTACTTTAACTGAGGTTTACGTTAATGATAGGACCTGTCCTTGTTCTGGCTAATACTTCAAGCTACTAATACGTGAATGGCTGTTATGACACAGATGAATCATCTTCCTGGAGCCGGCAAGATCGTTCCATCCCAATTTTATTCTGAAATGGCTGGAATACTGACATGATTTCATCCCCACTAAAAGGGCATAGAGGCCTTCATTTGAAACAGAATAATCAAGCAAAATTAATAAAAGTTATTTCCACAACCATGCAGACTCAGATCAGAGAAAGAAACTGGGCCCTTTTTAAAATAATTCTTACATGTTTCTTGTGTTGATGTGGCTGCCTCTTTTTGCTTGATTTCATTTGAATGAAAAAAAAATGAATCCCTCAGTTTCAGTCCTCTGTCTGAAATCATTATGACACGCTGCATGAACTTGTTTTTTAACTCGCAGTGATGGCTGCGGCGGTTTGGGGACATTTGTGTGTGTGTGTATGTGTGTGTGCATGCGCTCGGCTCTGTGTGTGTGAGACAGGTTTTCTGGGTGTATTGTCTACCACAGCCAGCCGAAGTCCCTGGCTCCGTTTCCCCCAGCTGTAAATCTGTAATAGTTATCTTGAAGACGGAAACAGGCATCCATTTTGAAATATTCTCTTCTTGCCAGGCGAGGGGGACTGACTGCCTACTCAAGCATGTTTTCTCCAGCTCTCAGACACTAGTACTGGGCTACTTTATCTTCATTGGGCTTTAGATCCTGATTGAATGGGTGATGAATTAAGCCCTCAAGGACGGCCTGATGGAGCCTGAAGTGCTCTAACTCTTACTGAACCACAGCAGTTGGGGTTGGTGTGTGTGTGTGGCGGGGGTGGGTGGCTGAACGAGTCAACTCTGGCCTCACCCATGCATTCACTCAGTTTCCATTGTGCCACCACACTCCCTTTCCCTCTTTTTTCTTTTTTTACTTCTACCCAGAATGCTCTGCTTGTGCTACCTGAGCTGTGTTGTGCCTTGTGCCACTACTCCTCTAGGATGACCTGGGTAGTAGAGGTGTTATGGTGTGTTCTGTTCCCCAAGGCAGGTTGTACTCTCTGAGGCATGTAGACAAGGCTAATGTGGTCTCTTCTCTGTCTGTCTGTGTGCTTGAGCCCTGGGTGGATACTAGCCTCCCTACGGGGAGAGAGCCTCCCTATGGGCTGAGTGTCGAGTTTCTCAGTCTCAGTGGTGTTTATGAATATAATGGCAGGGTTCCTTCTTCCTGCCAGTGTGGATCCAAAATGGCCGCCATTATTGTGCTTCATGAGGATCATTACTATCATAAAAGCCACATTCCTAAGTGATTTTAAACCTTGATAATGTATTTCATCCATCCAATCGCTTTTGAGGTCAATGCTTCCATTAATGCACTTCGCTGGTAGTAAATATCTACATACTGTATATGTCAATAGTGCAGGAAAAGCTGCCTGCCTTAGCAGGATCTATGTCAATTTTTTTATCTTGATGTTTTTTCTTTATGATGCAACACACGGTTTTCTCTTTGTTCTTCATACATCCAGTGGGGAAAATCTAAATCTGAATTTGCATAAGATGCAGAGTGGGACTCCGTGAGTTGTCTTTAATGTAAGGAGAGTTCATTATATATCTGCTAGGTTATCAATGTAGTGAGCTGATCTTTTGAAATGCCTACATCTCTTTCAGAAAGTTAATACACACACACACACACACACACACACACACACACACACACACACACACACACACACACACACACACACACACACACACACACACACACACACACACACACACACACACACACACACACACACACTAGGTTGTATAAGAGACCCATTTTGTAAGGCTACAGTAATGTACTGTACATGTGGAAGTCTTTCATACACATTTAGTAACTATAATGTAGGCATACTGTATGGACCATTTAAGACAGACATTTAAGACATTTAATTTCTTCAATATTTACAGTATGTGCTGGTACACAAGGATTCTTCCCCTCTAAATAAACTGAAATTAATTGAACTGAACTGAACTAAACTGAACTAAACTAAACTAAACTAAACTGAAATGTATTTAACTAAACTGAAATGTATTTAACTAAACTGAAATGTATTGAACTAAACTGAAATGTATTGAACTGAAATGAAATGTATTGAACTGAAATGAAATGTATTGAACTGAAATGAAATGTATTGAACTGAAATGAAATGTATTGAACTGAAATGAAATGAACTGAAATGAACTGAAATTATCTGAGCTAAACTGAAAATAACTGAAATTAAATAAACTGAACTAAACTGAAATTAACTAAAATGAATTTTACTAAACTGAATTTAATTGAACTGAACTGAAATGAACTTCCTTAGTCAACAACATCCACTCGTCTGGAAGAATATCGCTGTTCGCCAACCCCCTTACTGCACCCACCAACAGTGAGGAGAGGGTGGCGTAGTTGGTTGGCATAGCTAAACACAGCTTTGGCATCCATGCAGAGGCCTGGAACATGATTTAGGATGTACACAGGGGCTTGTTCCTAGCCCTGTCTGTGTCTCGTCTCAGCCCTTGGATGGCTTCCCTTCCATTTAGTGACGCTAATGGTTATAAAGTGGGACTATTTTGCTACCTACCGCTATAGAGGAACTAACTGCTCTGTAGGAAGAAGGGAAGAGAGGAGGATAGGATGGGGTGTCATAAATATTGCACTCTTCCAAAGGGACTTCCTCTGTTCATCCCTCCATCTCCTCCCCTCTTCGTCTACTTTGTGTTTACAAATGTGTTTTCCCAGGCCTTGTTTCCTCTCCTTAGTGGAAGTAGTGAAGCTTGGTGGCAAGACGCCATGCGCCACCACGACTAAATGGAGGATTCGTCTTGACTTGCCCCCCCAGATCTAACGTCTTGGCCGGAATTCCAAATAGGGCACTTGGACCAACCTTTGTCAGGCTAGTGCCGAGCTGTGTGTTTGTGTTTAGCATCTTGTTTAGTCGCTTTATCAAGATTGACAACATGCATGTCATTTATTATCTAGTTAATGGACTGGATTGAGAGAAACGTGAAAGGCGATGGAATTATACCTAGGGTCCTCGTTTTACCTTAGTGAACCATTTCCCTGGTCGGGCCAGGTCATGAAACTTCTTGTCATATATTTATTTATTTTACCTTTATTTAACCAGGTAGGCTAGTTGAGAACAAGTTCTCATTTACAACTGCGACCTGGCCAAGATAAAGTACAGCAGTTTGATACATACAACAACAAAGAGTTACACATGGAACACACAGACATACAGCCAACAATTCAGTAGAAAAATGAACAAATAAAATAAGTCTATATACAGTGAGTGCAAATGAGGTAAGATAAGGGAGGTAGGGCAACAAATAGGCCATAGTGGCGAGGTAATCACAATATAGCAATTAAACACTGGGATGGTAGATGTGCAGAAGATAAATGTGCAAGTTACTGGGGTGCAAAGGAGCAAGATAAATAATGAAATACAGTATGGGGATGAGGTAGTAGGATGGGCTGTTAACAGATGGGCTATGTGCAGGTGCAGAGATCTGTGACCAGCTCTGAAACCAGATTGCATAGCGGAGAAGGTACGGTGGGATTCAAAATGGTTGGTAATCTCTTTGTTAACTTGGCATTCAAAGACCTTTGAAAGGCAGGGTAGGATAGATATGGGTCTGTAGCAGTTTGGGTCTAGAGTGTCACCCCCTTTGAAGAGGGGGATGACCGCTGCAGCTTTCCAATCTTTGGGAATCTCAGACGATACGAAAGAGAGGTTGAACAGGCTAGTAATAAGGGTTGCAACAATTTCGGCAGATCATTTTAGAAAGAGAGGGGCCAGATTGATCTATCCCGGCTGATTTGTAGGGGTCCAGATTTTGCAGCTCTTTCAGAATATCAGCTATCTGGATTTGGGTGAATGAGAAATGGGGGAGACTTGGGCGAGATGCTGTGGGGAGTGCAGGGCTGTTGACCCGGGCAGGGGTAGCCAGGTGGAAAGCATGGCCAGTCATAGAAAAATGCTTATTGAAGTTCTCAATTATGGTGGATTTGTCGGTGGTGACGGTATTTCCTAGCCTCAATGCAGTGGGCAGCTGGGAGGAGGTGCTCTTATTCTCCATAGACTTTACAGTGTCCCAGAACTTTTTTGAGTTTGTGCTACAGGATGCAAATTTCTGCTTGAAATAGCTAGCCTTAGCTTTCCTAACTGCCTGTGTATATTGGTTTCTGACTTCCCTGAAAAGTTGTATATCGCGTGGGATTTTCGATGCTAATGCAGAATGCCACAGTTGTTTTTGTGCTGGTCAAGTGCAGTCAAGTCTGGAGTGAACCAAGGGCTATATCTGTTCCTGGTTCTACAGCAGAGGTGTATTTAGAGGGCAAGTTGGTTAGGATGATATCTATGAGGGTGCCTGTGTTTACTGATTTGGGGTTGTACCTGGAGGGTTCATTGACAATTTGTGTGAGATTGAGGGCATCAAGCTTAGATTGTAGGGTGGCCAGGGTGTTAAGCATGTCCCAGTTTAGGTCACCTAGCAGCACGAACTCTGAAGATAGACGGGGGGCGATCAGTTCACATATGGTGTCAAGGGCACAGCTGGGGGCAGTGAGAGACTTGTTTCTGGAAAGGTGGATTTTTAGGAGTAGAAGATCGAATTGTTTGGGTACAGACCTGGATAGTAAGACAGAGCTCTGCAGGCTATCTCTGCAGTAGATTGCAACACCGCCCCCTTTGGCAGTTCAATCTTGTCGCAAAATGTTATAGTTAGGGATGGACATTTCAGGGGTTTTGGTGGACTTCCTAAGCCAGGATTCAGACATGGCTAGGACATCCGTGTTGGCAGAGTGTGCTAGGGCTGTGAATAAAACAAACTTAGGGAGGAGGCTTCTAATGTTAACATGCATGAAACCAAGGCTTTTACGTTTACAGAAGTCAACAAATGATAGCACCTGGGGAGTGGGAGTGGGGCTAGGCATCACCAGAGGAACAGAGGAGGAGTAGGATAAGGGTACGGCTAAAGGCTAAATGGACTGGTCGTCTAGTATTTTTTCGGACCAGATAGTGAAAGGAGCAGATTTGTGGGTACGGTAGAATAGACTCAAGGCAAAATGTACAGACAAAGGTATGGTAGGATGTGAATACAGTGAAGGTAAACCTGTGCCTAGAGTGACGACGAAAGAGATATTGTCTCTAGAAATATCGTTTAAACCAGGTGATGTCTCCGCATGTGTGGGAGGTGGGACTAAAGTGTTAACTAAGGCGTATTGAGCAGGTTTAGAAGCTCTACAGTGAAATAAGGCAATAATTACTAACCAAAACAGCAATGGACAAGGCATATTGACGTTATCGAGAGGCATGCGTAGCCGAATGGTCATAGGAGTCCAGTGTGTGGCTTCAGGCAGCTAGCAGGCCGGGGCTAATAGCTAGCAGAAGGGCCTTGGAGGGACGTCTTGAAGGGAGAAAGTCTGTCATAACTGCTCTCCAAGACCTACCGATGAAGGTAGTTTAATGTAATTACAGTTGGCTTATCAGCGTTTGATAGCCACACATTTACCCAGTATGCCTGCATTGATTCTGCATTGATGCCTGCATTAGAATACATTCAAGGTCAATTACAATCACATTACATAGCACCTGCTGTTGGAACAGAGCAACATCTAAGACCACAGAAGTCACCAAAAGCCTTGAGACTCATGTCTCCTGCATGGCTCGGAGCTACCCATTGGATGAAAGGTTCTGAAGGCAGTCAATCACCAAGCTAATGGTCTCATTATGTTTCCTGTACCATCGCCGTGGTAGCGGTACTAGAGTAAGCCTTGGTGGAAGGATACATTAAGACTGTTTGACTTGAGTGTAATAATACGCTTGGCCACTGATCCCTTTCTGCAGTTCAAGGGTGTCGACAGAGCACTGAGCTGCATTTGTGGCGTACGTGTGTGTGAGTTTGTGAGTGTGTGTGTTAGAGAGAGAGAGAGTCTGTGTGTGGGTGTTAATTACATTAATATAAAAGAGTGTCAAATGTGATTTGTTTTTATCTTCATTCTATTAAACCTTTTTTTCCACGGGGGGTATCTCAGGATAAAGTAGGGGCCCACCCTGACATTGTCTCTGGCTCGCTAACAGCTGCTCGTAGTGGCAGTGGTTGGACTGGCGTATTCTGACTGTCTCTAGTTCTCTAACAGCTGACCTCAGACCAGTTTTGCATGGTGGTGGTTAGACTGCAAGGTGCAGTGTAGTAGGTAGATCGAAGTAGGTGGCATACACAGCATGCTTCCCCTGGGCATAGAGTCTTGACATTTACCACCATTCTTTAGGCAAATTGGGATACCTTGTAACGTCGATCTCTCTTGGTATTTCCTGAATGTTAGCACACTAGGCAGAACGCAATGACTGGGTAATGATGTCTCTCTCTCTCTCTCTCTCTCTCTCTCTCTCTCTCTCTCTCTCTCTCTCTCTCTCTCTCTCTCTCTCTCACACACACAAACACTCTTTCCCTCCCCCTTCCTCTTTCTGTCACTCTCTCCCTCTCTTTCTCACTCAGTCGGATGAATGGTGTCACGCTTGCGAGGGGTTGTCGTTGGTGCAGACTGATAATGACACATTATACACCAGGACCCACACTCAATTAACACACTGTCTAATATGAGCTAGCTAGGCTCACTGCTTTCGTGTTGTTTTTACACAATGTGTGATTGTTATGAATGAAAAGGGCCTGGAGTTATCCCTGACTGCGTATTCCAATCAGGAGATACTTTGGGCCCATGTGATAGCCTATACTTAGTGCCTAAGGTAATACTCTGGGCCCTTGTGATAGCCTATAATAACTAGTGCCCACAGTTTAATCAAGTAGGCTAGCACCTGTCTGCTCCATTGGACAACAGCATATTTCTACCTCCAGACAGTTTACATAAACACAGAGGGGTTGTTACTGCTTTCCTTGTGTTTCTGGTTATTGGCTGTCTATGGCTGTGTCCCACATGGCACCCTATTCCCTATGTAGTGCCCATATAGCTCTGGTCAAAAGTAGTGTACTATGTAGAGTATAGGGGACTCATTCAGTCATTTGGGACTCATTCTGGCAGGCCTCAATGAAAGACGAGGAAATTTCCAGATATCCTGGTATGTCTGGGTGTGTGCCTTGAAGTTTCCTCAGTCCCCAGATTGATTATAAATAGCTACTACCACTGTTGTTATTGAAATGTGAGGTCATAAGGGGGAAATGATGATGCAACGTTGTTTTAATGAGGGAATGTGATATACTGTAAGTTGATTATACAGCAGTAGCATTACTTAACAAGTGTTTGGTGGTAAATTGCTGAATGAGAGGTTGGCACAAACACACACACACACACACACACACACACACACAAAAACAGATAAACACACACACATCTCCCCCTGTTAATTAAAGTATTCAAAAATCGTTAGTTTACAGACTCTCTCTTCCTCTCTCTCTCCAATCTCCCCCTTTCTCCCTCGTCCACTCTATCAACTCTCCATTTCTCTCTCTCTCTCTCTCTCTCTCTCTCTCTCTCTCTCTCTCTCTCTCTCTCTCTCTCTCTCTCTCCTGCTGAACACCTGCAGTAATGTTGAGTAATGAATGATAACAAGCGCGTAACTAAATAAATACTTACCCTGACACATTTGAGGTGTTTCAGCTTACTCACTACTTTTTGCTCTTCTGGCTTCTACCTCGACAACATTGCAATTTTCTGCAGCGAGGCCCATAGAGCTGAACACAGCACATAAACACATCCTAGCTCTGGTTCTCTCTCTCTTTCGCTCTCTATCTCTCTCTCACCCTCTATCTCTCTCCTCATCTATCTATCTATCTATCTATCTATCTATCTATCTATCTATCTATCTATCTATCTATCTATCTATCTATCTATCTATCTATCTATCTATCTATCTATCTATCTATCTATCTATCTACTGTAAGTATTGTTTGTTTTGTTTGCTGGGGGGGGCTCTTGAAAACTAAATGGTGCATCTCAAGAGATTTCATCCTACAAAATGTCAAATAAATAAATACATCTCTCTCTCTCTTGCCATAGCTTTTATTGTTTTCCTCTCTTTATGTCTACTATATCCATTTTATCAACCTCCCTATGGAAAGATTTTAATACGCTAGAGGAACACTAGGGCAAGCAGTACGCTTTATTTCATTGTTATCCTGTGTCCCAACTGTGATACTCTTGATACCTGTACAAAAGTAAATAAGGAAATAGTGAAGTCTGCAGGTATTGTCTGTAGCTACCACTTCAGGGCAGTACAAATAAAAGCCTCACAACATCTGTTGTCTGCCACCAAAGCCTCTCTGTGTCTTTTCCCAACTGGGGTATAGCTAGCTAGCAGTAACAGTAGCGCCTACCAACAGCTGTATTTATTTTCTTAGTCAACGTTGTGTTCTTGAACGTTGCCCTGTTTCTTTGTGTTCTTGAACGTAGCCCTGTCTTTCATTTTTGTTCATTTATTTCACCTGTGTTAGTTACTCACCTTCAGTTCATTCTGTTTGTGCCTTTTGTGAGGTATTGTTCATTTTGACTACACCTTTTTCTCCCTGAGTATTCATTACAGTTGTCTGCTAGTGATCGAGGCTAATGCTATTGTAAGCCTCAAACAACATGGGTAACATACTTAAAAATAATATGTTGATGAATGCCTTTGTCACTTAAAATCCAAAGTGCTGTAGTACTGAGCCAAAACAACTAAACAATGTTCACTGTCCGAATACCTTTTGAGCTCACTGTACATAAACTCATTACGTCTCCAAATGGGAGACGACAGCTAAGGTTCTAATGTGTTCAGGGATTCCCCTGCACTCTAACAGTGAATACATTGTTGTGTAATCCCACTACACTGAAAGGAAGTCGGTTATAAACTCAGCAAAAAAAGAAACGTCCCCTCACTGTCAACTGCATTTATTTTCAGCAAACTTTACATGTGTAAATATTTGTATGAACATAACAAGACTCAAGAACTGAGACATAAACAAGTTCCACAGACGTTCCACAGACGTGACTAACAGAAATGGAATAATGTGTCCCTGAACAAAGTGGGGGTCAAAATCAAAAGTAACAGTCCGTATCTGATGTGGCCACCAGCTGCATTAAGTACTGCAGTGCATCTCCTCCTCATGGACTGCACCAGATTTGCCAGTTCTTGCTGTGAAATGTTACCCCACTCTTCCACCAAGGCACCTGCAAGTTCCCTGACATTACTGGGGGGAATGGCCCTAGCCCTCACCCTCCGATCCTACAGGTCCCAGACGTGCTCAATGGGATTGAGATCTGGGCTCTTTGCTGGCCATGGCAGAGCACTGAAAACTGAAAAAACCACAGCGCGCGCGAGCCCGTGAACGCGCTTCCTCTTCTGTTTACATCCGATGACCACTTCGAAATTCTTCTTCTAATACCATCCAGAGCAACTAAACATCATCAAACACTGTCTAGAGACTGTTGACATCCAGTGGAAGCAATAGGTACTGCAATCTTACTCCCATATATGGCGATTTTCAAAAGGGAGGGGTTCAAAATGAGGCAATATGTCAAAAACACTTTTTCCAGGACAGAAATTCCTCGGGTTTTCGCCTGCTATATCAGTTCTCTTTTACTCACATACATTATTTGAACAATCTTAGAAATGTTAGAGTGTTTCCTATCCAATAGTACTAATTATGTGCATATCCTATTTTCTGGGCCTGAGTGGCAGGCATTTTACTTTGGGCATGCCAGACTCTCCAAAACAGTGTTTAAACCCTTTACAATGAAAATCAGTGAAGTTATTTGGATTTTTACGAATTATCTTTGAAAGACAGGGTCCTGAAAAAGGGACATTTCTTTTTTTGCTGAGTAAGCATATGCATTATGAATACAATGCTTTCTTTTTCTGCTGAGTCTCTTGCAGGACTCAGGCAATATCAATTATATGCAGTGGGAAATGTCTTTCAGGTCCTATCTGATCTTATGTCTTTCAATATGAAGACATATTGCATAATAATTGAGGCCTCAACTCTCGGATCAAAGCCATGATTTGTTGCATAGGTGAGTACACTGTTACAGCCAATGTAGCCTACTATACCCTCCAGCCAGGGTTATATACAGTATATATTGAGTATTTAATCAAGGTGCTATATACACATATGTATTTATTTATTTATTTCTATCTTGTGGCAGACCAGGGTGTTGGGTCAAGACGTTTTCACAGATCACACACGGACAAAGTAAGATTAGCTCAGTTTCAAAAGCATTTATTAAAATAATAATTCATATGGGTCTCCCCTATAAGACCCCTTCCCGGTTACCGTCTTCTGGGCTCCGGGTCTTGCTGTATCCTGAGGGGATCAAAAACTGAACTCACTCCTCTTACTTCTGTCACCATCCCTCCAGCTATACGGGAGTCCTTTCTTCCCCCAGTCTCCCTGTGTGCTGCCCTTCTGGCAGCTTTATGGGATGCAGAGCTGGTGAGCAATCAGCCCTTGATTAATCACCAACTCTCAATCAGCCCCAATTAGTCCTGGCTGGAGAGACCGTCGAGACCTGGCTCGTCCAGCAGATGGAGCCATCGCCTTGTGATGTATATTCCGTTTGTCACCAGGCCTCGACGAGTCGCCCCGCCCCCTTAACTCTGTCAGGAGGGGACTGTCATCAGTGCAACGTATGTCTCCCTTCTCGATAGGGCATCCGCGTTTCCATGCTTCGCCCCTGACCTGTGCACAACAGAAAAAGAGAAGTGTTGAAGGAACAAGAACCACCTGGTGACCCGATCGTTTGTGTCCTTTCCCCTGGCCATCCAGACCAGGGGAGCATGGTCCGTGACCAGGGTGAAGTGGGTACCTAACAGGTAATACTTGAGTGTCTAGCGTCCACTTCACCACTAGACACTCTTTCTCAACAATATATATTTTTTTTTATCTAGGTATCAGCTTTCGGTTGATGTACATGATGGGGTGCTCCTCCCCATCGTGTACCTGGGACAGAACGTCCCCTAGTCCCGTATCACATGCGTCCGTCTGGACCACCATTGGCACCTGGAAATCGGGCGTTACGAGAATCGGATGGGAGCACAGCGCTTCCTTCAGATTGCTGAACGTCGCTTCTGTCTCGTCCGTCCATTTCACTGTTTTTGGGAGGCGGGCCCTGGTTAGATCGGTGAGGGGGGAAGCTATAGCTGCAAAGTTGGGGACAAACCGGCTATAGTATCCTGCCAGTCCCAGGAATGACTTTACCTGTGTCTTGGTGCGTGGAGCAGGCCAGTCACGGACCGCGTGAACCTTCCTCTCCTGGGGCTTGACATTCCCCTGTCCAATCAAATACCCCAGGTAATCCACCCCCTTCGAAACCTAGTTTGCATTTCTTGGGGTTCGCAGACGTGTTGTATCAGTACGGTGACAGAAGTAAGAGGAGTGAGTTCAGTTTTTGATCCCCACAGGTAAAAATAGAAAAAAGCAAGGGGCCTAAACAGCTACCCTGGGGAATTCCTGATTCTAATTGGATTATATTTGAGAGACTTCCATTAAAGAACACCCTCTGTGTTCTGTTAGACAAGTAACTCTTTATCCACATTATAGCAGGGGGTGTAAAGCCATAACACATACATTTTTCTAGCAGCAAACTATGATCGATAATGTCAAAAGCTGCACTGAAGTCTAATAAGAGCCCCCACAATCATTTTATCATCAATTTATCTCAGCCAATCATCAGTCATTTATGTAAGTGATGTGCTTGTTGAGTGTCCTTCCCTACAAGCATGCTGAAATTCTGTTGTCAATTTGTTTACTGTGAAATAGCATCGTATCTGGTCAAACACAATTATTTCCCAGAACTTTACTAAGGGTTGGTAAAAGGCTGATTGGTCGGCTATTTGAGTCAGTAAATGGGGTTTTACTAATTTTGGGTAGCGCAATGACTTTAGCTTCCCTCCAGATCTGAGGGCACAGGCTCTCTAGTAGGCTTAAATTGAAGATGTGGCAAATAGGAGTGGCAATATCGTCTGCTATTGTCCTCAGTAGTTTTCCATCCAGATTGTCAGATCCTGGTGGCTTGTCATTGTTGATAGACAACAATAATTTTTTCACCTCTTCCACACTGACTTTACAGAATTCAAGTACAATTCTTGTCTTTCATAATTTGGTCCGATATACTTGGATGTGTAGTGTCAGCGTTTGTTGCTGGCATGTCATCCCTAAGTTTGCTTATCTTGCCAATGAAAAAGTAATTCAATATCAGTGGGCTTTGTGATGAATGAGCCATCTGATTCAATGAATGAGCCGAGTTGGCTTTTTTTCCCAAAATTTAATTTAATGTTCGCCAAAATATTTTTCTATCATTCTTTATATAATTTATCTTTGTTTAATAGTGTAGTTGATTTTTCTTTTCATTTAGTTTAGTCACATGATTTCTTAATTTGCAGTACATTAGTTGGTCTGCCAGACTTAATTGCCATACCCAACCCGATCAAACATCTCTGGAGAGACTTGAAGTAGCTGTGCCTCGACGGTCCCCATCCAACCTGACAGAGCTTGAGAGGATCTGTAGAGCAGAATGGTAGGAACTCCCTCAATACAGGTGTGCCAAGCTTGTAGCATCATACCCAAGAAGACTGAAGGCTGTAATCTCTGCCAGAGGTGCTTCAACAAAGTACGGAGTAAAGTTTCAGAAAACTTATGTAAATGTGGTATTTGAGGTTTTTTACCTTAAATACATTTGTAATCATTTCTAAAAACCTGTTTTTGCTTTGTCATTATGGGGTGTTGTGTGTAGATTGATGAGGGAGAAAAACATTTAATCCATTTAAGAATAAGGCTGTAATGTAATTTTTTTTGAACAAGTCAAGGTGTCTGAATACTGAACGTGTTTGGGTGTGTGTGTGAAATGAAGTGTAGCCAGTTCAGAAGGGAAACCTGATTGTGGTTGATTGCATCAGCTGATATTGCACCAATTGGATTCACACTCTAAGTACATGCGGCCTATTTAGTTGACCAGTTCTACACATGCTTCCTCAATGCCGGATGTCACACGCTCTCATCTTGTGTCTCTTGATGCTGTAACTAGCTGTTACACTCTATGCTTGCTGTTTTTGATATCCCACCACCACCCCAGCCTCCACCTGTAGGGGTTCTGTTTCTTCCATCAGTGGATTTGATATAGCATATCGTGCTCACTGACTGTAGTTATATTACCATCTTCATATGATGCTTGGCTCTGGCAGTGAGCTACCCTGAAGGAGCAGAGCACTATTGACAAACCATGCATTGCTATCTTTTCTAATGGTTAAATGTACACGTGGGGTTTTCTTTCTGAGCATAGTTTGCACATAAGAGAAGTGTTCAATCAGGATGGTTTCTCAATTGGTGTGAGGGATGTATTTGTGAAAGAGAGACAGATAGAGGGACAGAGAAAGAGAGATAGTTTGTGCATATGTTTTTATTCAATATAGACCTATATCCTAAGACCTACAGTATCAACCATCTTCTCAATACACTATGTTTTCTAGTTAGCAGTGAGAACATTACATTATCACATACAATCTAGCCTTTCGAGGGCAGTCTCTATGAGTCTGTTGTGGATGGCAACATTCACAGTGCCTGTTGGCTTGTCCTCAGGAATTGCCTATGTCCATCACTAGAGGGAGTGTTCAGCCTGGGGAAGATTAACACTAATATGGGCCAACGAGAGGTTGGGAGGAGAGAGACAGACAAACGGAGAGAGAGAGAGACACACACACATAGACAAACATATAGACACACACACACAGAGACACACACACACACACACACACACACACACACACACACACACACACAGACACACACACATGGAGACACACACACACACACACACACACACACACACACACACACAGACAGAGACATACACACACACACAGAGTCAGAGACACACACACATACAGAGACAGAGCCACACACACACAGAGACAGACACACACACACACACAGACAGAGACACACACACACACAGAGACAGAGACAATTACAAGCTGGAGTTCTGACTTGCCTACTTAAATAAAATAAATAAATAATTGTCTCTACCACCACTGTCTCAGTCTCTGCCTCAGTCTCTATTTAAATAGCTTCCTCTTGCTCTCTCTCTCCTGTCTCAGGCTGAGGCAGAGGTTGTTTGTTACCATTCCCGTTCACAGCTCACTTGCCACATATGAAAATATTTATGTGGGCCTAATTGAATTTAGTGATACATGGCTTGACAGATAAGAAGGCATTTGTAGAGCAGGCTGGCTATGAAAGATAATGTAATCTAACTGGTAAACAGGCCACTGTCCCTCTCTGTATTTTCCATTCATATTGTAAGCAGTGTTTCAGCAAGTGCAGGGGAAGTTTGAATGGAATTGGTTTGTTTTTAAATCTGTATTGACGTGCGATTATAGGAACACAGAAGGCTTCGCTCTCTCGCTCTTTCTCTCTCTCTCTCTACCGCACCTGCTATCTCGACCTCTGAATGCTCGGCTATGAAAAGCCAACTGACATTTACTCTTGAGGTGCTGACCTTTTGCACCCTCTACAACCATTGTGATTATTATTTGACCCTGCAGGCCATTTATGAACATTTTGAACATCTTGAAGAACAATCTAGCCTTAATGGCCATGTACTCTTAAAATCTCCACCCAGCACAGCGAGAAGAGGACTGGTCACCCCTCAGAGCCCGGTTCCTCTTTAGGTGTCTTCCTAGGTTCCTGCCTTTCTAGGGAGTTTTTCCTAGCCACCGTGCTTCTACATCTGCATTGCTTGCTGTTTGGGGTTTTAGGCTGGGTTTCTGTATAAGCACTTTGTGACATCTGCTGATGTAAAAATGGCTTTATAAATACATTTGATTTGGTTATAAGAACACAGCAGGCTTTGTGTGATTGCACAAACTGCAGACATTTGTTAGTATGACCGCATGGCTATAGTGTGTTTAGGCTTGACTTAACCTGTATGTAATGTAAATGTATTACATGTACTATGCAGAATTCAAGCTACACTTAATTTGAACTCAGACATTTGACATGCCCAGCGTAGAATAGAGATAAGTCAAAGCTGCTATGATTTAAACAAAAAAACTATTTCTGATACTCTAACGACTCAAGATGAACCTAGAAGAAGACAGAGGTTAAAGCGGATGACAATACATCAAAATATATTCATATTTGCATATTTACCTTCTATCTACCTTTTCTTATTACTCAGGAAAGGCATTCAAATATCTTCCTTCCTGGTTGTAAATTAATATAATATTTTATGTCATCGCCATGCCAGCTGCAATATTAATTAAATGAATGAGACGCTATTGCTGCAACTTGAGCGTGTCCGAAGTTGTCAATTACATTTTTATAAAATAAATGTTTTGTTGTTGTAATTTTACCCCATTTTCTGCCCAATTTCGTAATATACAATTGCCGTCTTGTCTCATCGCTGCAATTCCCCAACAGGCTCAGGAGAAGCGAAGGTCGAGTCATTCATCCCCAGAAACATGACCTGCCAAGCCATGCTGCTTCTTAACACCCGCTCACTTAAATCTGAAGCCACACCAATGTGTCGGAGGAAACACCGTTGAACTGACGACCGAGATCAGCATGCAGTCACATAGGCCTCTGCAAGGAGTTGCTAGTTGTGACACACCCTGAGATCGAAAACCCTAAACTGTAGTGACGCCGCAACACTGCGATGCAGTGCCTTAGACCGCTGCCCTACTCGGGAGGCCCGACAATGACAGTTACCCCCTCCCCGAGCATAGAGTGATGGGCACCAAAGAGCTGCTGTTATGTTAGACAGGGCCAGGTCAAACCATTCACTGACATGCCGAGGGGGGTTGGGCGCACCACAGTGTAGAAAACCTCAGGAGTGGGTCCTAATACAGTAAACAGTATTAGGAGTAGGTCTAAGTCTGTTTACTGTTTAAGACATGATGCTATATACTGCGTGTTAGGTATGTGACGGTCATGGATTTTTGTTTGACGGTTATCTGTCAGATAAATGTCAGAGGTCACGTTGTAAAATATAACATATATACAATGGGGTCCGAAATTATTGACAATTTTGATAAAGATGAACAGTAATGACTGAATATTATTATAAATTAATATTATAAATACTGAGCTATATTGTATGCTAAAAACAGTTGGAAAATTATATTATTTTATTCTAAATACAAATGCTCAGAGAAAGAGATTTTGTTTATGAAGTAATTACGTTTTTGGTTGGGGTAAACATTATTGAAACCCCTAGAGATTCTTATACATAAAGTAGTAAAAAGTTTAATGTTTGGTCCTAAGTATATTCCTGGCACAAAAATGACTACATCAAGCTTGTGACTCTACAAAGTTGTTGGATGCATTTACAGTTCATTTTGGTTGTGTTTCAGATTATTTTGTGCCCAACAGAAATTAATCGTAAATAATGCATTGTGCCAATTTTGATAACATTGTATTGTAAATAAGAATAGAATATGTTTCCAAACGCTTCCACATTAATGTGGATGGTACCATGATTACGGATAATCCTGAATGAATCGTGAATAATGATAAGTGAGAAAGTTACATAGGGTCACAGATCATACCCCCAAGACATGTTAACCTTTGGGGCGACAGGTAGCCTAGTGGTTAGAGCATTGGGCAAGTAACTGAAAGGTTGGTGGATCGAATCCCCGAGCTGCCAAGGTAGTTCAAAATCTGTCGTTCTGCTCCTGAACAAGGCAGTTAACCAACTGTTCCTAGGCTGTTGTAAATAAGAATTTGTTCTTATCTGACTTGCCTAGTTATTGTTAGATAAAGGTAAAATAAAAAAACTTCCCATGTTATTGTAATGGTGAGATGTCTTGGGGGTATGATCTTTGACCCTCTGTAACTTTCATTTTTGTTGAAACGGTTAGCACAGTTATTTTATTTTCATGACAGTCTTCATCCATAATCTGCGGTTACACAATTAACTTCTTAACTTCTGAAAATTGAAAAAAAGGTCAGATCCTTAACTTCTTAAGGAGCAGCAAGGTGCGCTGGGGCGCTAGCGCCCCACTCCCGACACTACCAGGTGAAATGCAAGACGCCAAATTCAAAATCCAAAAGTTTAATTATTAAACATGCATCAATGTACAAGTCTTTCATAGTCATCAAAAGCTCTGCTTCTTGGAAATATCACAGCGTTGTCAGATTTCAAAAAGGCTTTACGGCGAAAGCACCACATTTGATTGTTTGAGGGTAGCACCTAACATATTTTTCCCATTACCATGAATTCATAAGCCATCACGGTTCACACATAACACATTTCACAGCGAAAACAAATCAATTACCTTTTGAAGAACTTCTGCTGAGGGCTTCATAAGTGTCCAACGAAGACAATCCATGGTTCTTTTGTTAGAAAAAGTAATGTATTATATCCATAAATCTCCGTTTGGTTGGCGCGTTATGATAAGAAAATACAGCCTCCAATCGTCCATTGAAACGTGAAGAGAACTCGTTCAACTTATACCTATAAACTTGTCCAAGAACAATCAAACATACTTTTAAATGTATCCTTAGGAACACTTTTATGTATAATTAGTATAATATTTCAACCGGAATATAAACTGGGCGATAAGAAAGGAAAAAAACAAAAAGCGTGCCAGCCGGGAGCGCGCATTTACTTGTATTGACATCTGCCTGGACACTTCCTTATTCGTCTTCTTCTCTGCTCTAAAAGCATCTAAAAAGAATCAGAACACTTTCTCGAGACTGTTGACATCCAGAGGAAGCGATAGGTACTGCATTCATATGCCCTTATATGGGCATTTTCATAAGGGAGGGGTTCTAAATGAGGCAATCTGTCAAAACCACTTTTTCCAGGACAGAAATTCCTCGGGTTTTTGCCTGCCATATCCGTTCTGTTATACTCACAGACAAAATGTTAACACTTTTAGAAAATTCAGAGTGTTTCCTATCCAATGGTACTAATTATGTGCATATCCTATTTTCTGGGCCTGAGTGGCAGGCATTTTACTTTGGGCATGCCAGACTCTCCAAAACAGTGTTTAAACCCTTTACAATGAAAATCAGTGAAGTTATTTGGATTTTTACGAATTATCTTTGAAAGACAGGGTCCTGAAAAAGGGACATTTCTTTTTTTGCTGAGTAAGCATATGCATTATGAATACAATGCTTTCTTTTTCTGCTGAGTCTCTTGCAGGACTCAGGCAATATCAATTATATGCAGTGGGAAATGTCTTTCAGGTCCTATCTGATCTTATGTCTTTCAATATGAAGACATATTGCATAATAATTGAGGCCTCAACTCTCGGATCAAAGCCATGATTTGTTGCATAGGTGAGTACACTGTTACAGCCAATGTAGCCTACTATACCCTCCAGCCAGGGTTATATACAGTATATATTGAGTATTTAATCAAGGTGCTATATACACATATGTATTTATTTATTTATTTCTATCTTGTGGCAGACCAGGGTGTTGGGTCAAGACGTTTTCACAGATCACACACGGACAAAGTAAGATTAGCTCAGTTTCAAAAGCATTTATTAAAATAATAATTCATATGGGTCTCCCCTATAAGACCCCTTCCCGGTTACCGTCTTCTGGGCTCCGGGTCTTGCTGTATCCTGAGGGGATCAAAAACTGAACTCACTCCTCTTACTTCTGTCACCATCCCTCCAGCTATATGTGCATATCCTATTTTCTGGGCCTGAATGGGAGGCATTTTACTTTGGGCACGCCAGGCTCTCCAAAACGGTCACCTCGTGCGCTGCTCCCAAAGAAGTTAAATAATTAGCGTGCCAGTCCTAGGTGTTATGATGCTGTTGTAGGCCTACTGTAGGAGAGATGTATTCTGGTATGTTTTATTTTTACAAAGATGTAACGCTTTAGCTGTACATCTTTACATTCATGATTAATTCGACACAGTCGATACAGAAGGCTAACTAGCAAACATTTATAGTCAAGCCAGTTTAACCGAAAAACTGGAAAACTAAATATTTCAAACTAACAACAGCCCCCCTCATAGAGCTCACAGAGCATCCGATGCTTACATTTGATCGCAAAAGCTTGAAAAAAACAGTCATAGAGAGAACTCTCTTATTTTTTATCAAAAGCTTATCAAGAGGGAAGTCTTTAAAACAAAAAAACTACTGGTGTTCCTTAGGAGGGCTGTGTGGGGCTGCACACATACAGAGACACAGACAAACACGTGCACGCACACACACACACACACGCATATACACACGTACAGAGATACAGACACACACCCACACACACGCACACACACACATACATACACACATACAGAGACACAGACACACACACATTTGGAGATGTGTACATTATAAAGATCTGAAAACACAGTGGATCTGGGAAGTATCATTTCCTGCTTCGTTGCACTATGGCATCATGGGACATCTAATTCGGTGGAGTGGAAAGCAGACATTTTGAAACACACACACACACACACAAACTCAAGCACACATGCGCACATACACAACACATACACAACAAACACACAGAAACGCACACACCCCACAATGCCTCAGCCATAATCTAAAATAAGATATTAAGCGCTTAAAAGTGACTCTGGGAATCTGATTGGGAAGTCAAGGGAACTAAGTAAGAACCTTGGGGGTTGAAACTAGATGCGGAATCTCTGTCACTACAGTCTCTGTCTTAATCATCTCCATCTCTTGTACCAGCATGTCAAACCCATGTGTTGTCTATCTGATCCATCATTCATGTCTGTCAATACATGTGTAGCCTACAGAGTGTGGAGGAATTTGACTCACAACTCCATATCCAGTGTAGTGCTTTGGTTCTGAACCCTCTTGAGTCCCCATCTTCAAAAGAGGATTCCACTGTACAATCCCACATACAGTGTCACGTTGTCTAATGATTGGAGACAGGCGCAGGAATACGTAATAGGGTTTTTTATTTACTCCACCCAAGAAAAAGAGCGAGGTGTAAACCTCTAAATAATACACGGGACGAGACCCGTAAAACAAGTGCACAATAACACGTAGCATGGAAGCCGATGCAACAGCACAGGTACTCACAGAACCAACGGACATGGGACAATAACCAACAAGAACAATGAGGAATAGAAGGCACATGTATACACATACTAATCAGGGGGAATGGGAACCAGGTGTGCGTAATGAGACAAGACAGTCCGGGGTTGGTGGTAATGAATCCAGGTCAGTGATGCCTAGAAGGCCGTTGACTTAGACATCCAGAGCTGTTGAACGGAATGAGCAGCAGTACCGGGGGGATCCTACATACAGCATGGATTCACTATCTGTAAAAGAGGATCCCACTGTACAATCCTACATACAGCATGGATTCACTATCTGTAAAAGAGGATCCCACTATACAATCCTACATACAGCATGGATTCACTATCTGTAAAAGAGGATCCCACTGTACAATCCTACATACCATATGGATTCACTATCTGTTAAAGAGGATCCCACTGTACAATCCTACATACAGTATGGATTCACTATCTGTTAAAGAGGATCCCACTGTACAATCCTACATACAGTATGGATTCACCCTCTGTAAAAGAGGATCCCACTGTATAATCCTACATCCAGTATGGATTCACTATCTGTAAAAGGAACCTACATTCCTCTTCCATGTCTGCTGTCTGTTTCCGGTTTCGGTACACAGTACAGTAAGCCACAAATTGTTGGCAGAACGAGCGGTGGAGAGTATTAAAACGTTACCTACAGCGAAGTAAGCAAATTATGACACCACCATAGCAGGGACGTTGGTGACCCCGACCTGAACTCTTGTAATCATGTTCATTCAAATTGGTTGGAGAGGTGGTGGTGGTGTGTGAGTGTGTGAGTGCGGGCGGGCGGGTTTGGCCTTGTGTGTGTGTGGCCGTAGCTCAGTGTGTGTGCGTGTGTGTGTGCGTGCATGCGTGTTTGGCCGTGTGTGTTTGAATGTGTGAGTGTGTGTGGCGGTAGCTCTGTGTGTGTGTGTGTGTGTGTGTGTGTGTGTTTGAGTGTGTGAGTGTGAGTGTGTGTGTGGTCATAGATCAGCGTAGCTTTGGACAGCTTCTGGCCTGAAGTCATTCACTCCCTTCTTTCTCTCATTCCACTGTTTTTCCTGTTGTTTTAATCCTCCACAGACTGCTTTATCAAACTGTCTATCTTTATCCTCGATTTTTGAGCGGGTGGATAGAGATTTGCAGGCAGTGAAGCTATTTGGATTTACTACATTTGAATAGTTCACATGCTGTACAATGTTCACGGTTCTTGGATAATTCGTTCATGGCATGTTTATTAGCTAGCTATGTGACACAAGGGACCAATACGATACTCCTGAATACATTCATTTCATGCTTAATTGAGTCAATGATGTCTTCTAGGGAGTAAACATTACAATGAACACTCGGCATGCATGGTCTTCTAACTCTTTCACAAATGCTTGCCAGTAAACCCAATAGCCTGCCATATGACAGCATTCCAGAAAGGTTAAGCAGCAGCATATGGTTCCTAAAGGAGAGAATCTGTGTGAATTGTCTGTACTCTCCAAGTCCCCAAAAGGACGAGGAACTCAGGCAATACGCTTGTCTGTGGATTATTATTGAATTCCATCTATCTTTGCCTCCCTTTCCTTCCTCTCCTCCAAGTGTCCTTCCATCAAATCAAGCGACTTGTCTGAGGGATTCCATCTTTTTCACATTTTACTCTCTCCTTTTATAATTGTCTTCACTCTATGTTTCTTTCTCCCCTTCCTCGCCTCCTATTCCTTTTCCTCTCTCCTTCCTTCTCTCCTCCAAGTGTCCTTCCATTTCTGCGTTAGACATCAAGAGTGTCTTTCCTGTTCATTGGAATGACCTTGAATACGATGTCTTTCTATTTCCACATTAATGATGAACTGTGATAGATATCCTCCTCCCTCCTTCGCCAAAAAGCCTTTGGCTACACTCGAGGAAACGTGACTTTTCACCCTCATTGGAAAAAACGGTACACCTGTTGAGCCAAATTGAATTTTTTTCCTGTGACAGACGATGGCCATTTTGTCCCAGGGGATCATGGGTAAATTTGCTTTCTAAACAAGGACATATATAACTACAAATGAAGTACTACAGTTGCCCCTAACAGCCAATGTATTCAGCACCTTGCCTGAGGCTACTGCTGGCCAATCACTGCTTTGTGTTTGCCTATCAACCTTGGCCTAACGTTTGGCTTGCTCTACCTCACACTCAACGACAATGCCATCTGATATTATCAAAAGCCTCGAAGCAATGGTACTATAGGTAATTCAACTTACAAATTTGATCCATATTGTGAAATATGCAATATGCGGGAAAATAGGGCCAGAGGGAGAGAGAGAGAGAGAGAGAGAGAGAGAGAGAGAGAGAGAGAGAGAGAGAATGAGAGACCTGTTGGACAATATTGTGCCTCAGGTTCTTGTTTCGGTTCACGTCTAACAACATCCATACATGCGGAACAAGCATTGCATGCACCACAAAGTCTACGTGGGAGCCTCCCCCAGTTCAACGAGTCATTAATTGCTTGTCATTTCTCTTCAGGCCTCTTGCAGCTATATCATCATAAATCCACTATTGGGATGAGAGATTAGGGAGCCGAGAAGGAGGAGGCTTTGCAGTCTTCCCTCACAATGCATGGACCATGGGTCCTAAAACTTAAGTTCCAAGGAAGTTTCTAGTATGGAATACACTTATCCATGACTAAAACGGAATAAACTGCTTTATTTCTGTTCACCCTTCCCAGTGGACAAAACTGGTTGAGACTACGTCAATTCAACCGTAATTATTACCTTTGTTCAACCAGTTTTCCACTGGGTTTCTTCTAAGAGTATGGATCCCTTTTCTCTATTTCATCAGTTTCCATGTTGTAAACATGTATGACAAAACTGGATCTCTGGACTTCGAGAGAGAGAAGGGGGACAGAGAAGGGGGAGAGAGAGAGAAAGTCAGGTCACATTAGAAATGCTCCCCAATGGCTGCATTTACACAGGCAGCCCAATTCTGATTTTCTTTCCCACTAATTGGTCATTTGACCAATCACATCAGATCTTTTCACATTAGATATTTTTCAGAGCTGATCTGATTGGTCAAAAGACCAATTTGTTAAAAATTATAAGAATTGGGCTGCTTGTCTAAATGCAGACAATGGGGGATCAAATCAAATTGTATTTGTCACATGCTTCGTAAACAACAGGTGTAGACTAACAGTGTAATTACTTACTTACGGATCCTTTGCCTACAACGCAGATCATTTTTTATTGTCAAAATAATAGAAAAAGAACAACACAAGGAATAAATACTCAATGAGTACTGATAACTTGGTTATATGCAGTACAGGGGTTGATGTGTGAGAGTACGAGCTAATTGAGGTACAGTAGACATGTGCATATAGGTAGGGAATAAGTGACTAGGCAACAGGATAGATAATAAACAATAACATGATGCGGTGTACAGTCTGTCTCCGCCCCGGGAGGCTGTAGTGGCATAGAATACTGTCTCGGGCCATGAAGGGGAGGATCACTGCGGGAGAGAGAGAAGATTGTTTTGAACTGTCCTGGTAATTAACAACCGTCGTACAGAGTAAACCTCTCTCCTCTCCTCCGCTCAGCTCTTCTGATCATCCCTCCATCTCTCCCCTCTGTCTCTCTCTTTCTCTTCTGTTCTCCTTCTTTTTGTCTATTCTCTTTCTTTCTTTCTCTCGTTCTCTTCTGCTTTCTCTCTTTTTTTAACTTTCACTCTTTCCCTCTCTTTTCCACTCTTTCTTTCTCTATTTATTTTCCCTCACACTCTCTTTGCGTTCTCCCACTCTTTTTCTAAGTGGGGAAAGGAAAGGAGGCCAAACAAAGGGTATTAATCTAGCCTTGTAATTAACGAGGACCTTCAGGTTTTTGCTGGTATATTTGATATGTCTTCAAATTCTGCAAAACTCCTTGTTTTGCATAAAGGTACCTTGCAGTTAGTTAGTGCATGTTAATTATTTTGGAGTTATACTTCACCATTTTTACCATCCCAACCACCTAAAAAATTGTTCATTCCATCTGGCATTTGCCAGAATTGCCAGATGGCCAATCCACCCCTGTCTGTAGTATGTCTATGTGGTATCCAGATGATATTGATGTTGTATTTCGGTTATAGAGTACTGCATGACATCTACATATTTGATGCTTGTTTGTACTGCCTACAACTGACTCAAACAAGACCCATGAAAATAAGAATCTATTCTGAGTATAGGCCTAGATTCTCATGTTTCTGGCCATAGCTGACGGCATGATGCTACAGTTTCATGTTATCAAGCCAACGTGGGGAAAAACTGGCATTACGGCGATATACTCGATCAGCGATGTTCCCTCTTTGATGCCATAGCAGTACATGACTGTTGGCACTCAGAACCTTTTAAAGGAGGGAGAGAGGGAGGGAGTGGGAGAGTCCTGTGGGAAGTAGCGAGGGAGGTTGTAGCTGATAGTTCCTCTACCCCCTAGGCTAGCTAGCTAAAGGTCTTCCAGCAGTCAAAGAGAACGCTGACGCACAATCAAGCTCCTCTCATCTCTGATCGCTGCAGCTGTACATAGTCCATCTGTAAATAGCCCACCCAGTCTACCTACCTCATCCCCATATTGTTTTGATTTACTTTTCTGTCTTTTGCACACCGGTATTTTTACTGGCACATCATCATCTGCTCATCTATCACTCCAGTGTTGATTTGCTAAATTGTAATTACTTCGCTACTATGGTCTATTTATTGCCTTACCTCCTCACGCCATTTGCACACACTGTATATATACTTTCTTTTTTCTATTGTGTTATGACTGTATGTTTGTTTATTCCATGTGTAACTCTGTGTTGTTGTTTGTGTCCCACTGCTTTGCTTTATCTTGGCCATGTCGAAGTTGTAAATGAGAACTTGTTCTCAACTAGCTTACCTGGTTAAATAAAGGTGAAATAAAAAAATTAAAGAAATGCCTACAGTACAGTTACAGCGTTGGCAATGTGGCTTTTCACTTCTGTTGTAAACTGTACTGGTCCACATAGAACATCTTGGATAGAGGATGATATTACAGTAGATCTTACATTCTGTAAGGGTTTCACTCTGTCTTGATCAGTGTTATGTAATCCTGGTCCTGGGGACCCACAGTACGTGCAGGGTTTTGTTCCAGCGCTAACACACCTGATTGCACTAAACATCTAATCATCAAATCACCCTTGTAAAGTTGAATCAGGTGATAGTACAAGGCTGAAATAATAGTCTGTGTGTCTCCATGGCGAGAATGGGACAACATTGATCTAGATAGTACACCATGGTATTATAATCATACATGGAAGGACATTCTGCTTTTTGTTCAAAACACCTGGCAGACACTAATGCAGTTTAAACCACACAGACGTTTCATATTTGTGTCATTTGAACCACTGTGGTATTACTCTACGTTAGATTCAGATTGTAGCCTTCCCTCTCTCACCAGTGCCCTGTTTTCACCTCTTAAGCTGTACAGCCATGGCTCGCAGGCAGCACGGTGCTGACCTAGGTCACATGGTCTGCAACACCTGGCCAATTACTAGTGGGGAGAGAACAGGGGTCAGGAGGTCACAGGCTAATATTAGAGCGCTTGTTGGGTTCTTGTTTTTGCCAGGGAGTTATGGAACAATGAAAGAAGTGAGGGGTGTGTTGAGTAGAATGAAAATTCATGGATTGTGTATATTCTGGATGAGAAGGCCTATAAATCATTTTAGATGATTTTCACTGTCTTTATTCTTGATTTTATAATGTGAAGTATGTTTCATTTATCTTGATGTCATGCTACAGTTTCAGGATGAATTCATCAGGATTCCATCAGTGAAATGCTGTCCTTTGCTCTCCTATGGTTATTTTTTATTAATCTAACAAGTATAGTTAGACAATAGTTTTGTCCTTACTTGTCAATCTGCTCCTCATAATTCACACATTATCCTCCCTCAATTACTCCCATGTAGCCCAATCTAGCAGAGAACTCATGTACAGACAGGTTGCATCCCAAATGGCATCGTATTCCCTATATAGTACACTATTACTCACCAAGGCCCATAGGGTTCTGGTCAAAAGTTGTTCACTATGGAATAGGGTACCATTTGGGATGCAGTCACAGTGTGAAAAGTTTACCTATTTCTGAATCAGTGGGCTGATTCATGTGTTTTAGTTGCAAGTTTGAATTGGTTGATATGAAAAGCATAAATTAAGGGCCTATGATCCTCAAATTGGCAGTATCAACAGTAAGGCAAGTCTTATGCTATGTGATGTAAATGCATATGGGTGTTGGGCAAGGGAATATGAATGGACTTGCCCAATGCTACATAAATGATGTGCCAACAAGCATTGTAACGACCATCTGGTCATTTTTTGTTTAACACACACACAATATATATACACTACCGTTCAAAAGTTTGGGGTCACTTAAAAATGTCCTTGTTTTTGAAAGAAAAGCCACATTTTTGTCCATTAAAATAACATCAAATTGATCAGAAATACAGTGTAGACATTGTTAATGTTGTAAATGACCATTGTAGCTGGAAACAGCAGATTTTTTATGGATTATCTACATAGGCGTACAGAGGCCCATTATCAGCAACCATCACTCCTGTGCTCCAATGGCACGTTGTGTGAGCTAATCCAAGTTTATCATTTTAAAAGGCTAATTGATCATTAAAAAACTATTTTGCAATTATGTTAGCACAGCTGAAAACGGTTGTTCTGATAAAAGAAGCAAAAAAACTGGCTGCCTTTAGACTAGTTGAGTATCTGGAGCGTCAGCATTTGTGGGTTCGAAACAAAGCACTTTCTTCTGAAACTCGTCAGTCTATTCTTGTTCTGATAAATGCAGGCTATTCCATGCAAGAAACTGAAGATCTCGTACAACGCTGTGTACTACTCCCTTCACAGAACAGGCCTTCTAGGCAGAGTTGCAATGAAAAAGCCGTATCTCAGACTGGCCAATAAAAATATAAGATTAAGATGGCCAAAAGAACACAGACACGGGACAGGAACTCTGCCTAGAATGCCAGCATCCCGAAGTCACCTCTTCACTGTTGACGTTGATACTGGTGTTTGCTAGTACTATATAATGAAGCTGCCAGTTGAAGACATGTATATTGTCTGTTTCTCAAACTAGACACTCTAATGTACTTGTCCTCTTGCTCAGTTGTGCACCGGGGCCTCCCACTCCTCTTTCTATAATTGTTAGAGCCAGTTTGCGCTGTTCTGTGAAGGGAGTAGTACACAGCGTTGTACGAGATCTTTTGTTTCTTGGCAATTTCTCGCATGGAATAGCCTTCATTTCTCAGAACAAGAATAGATTGACGAGTTTCAGAAGAAAGTTATTTGTTTCTGGCCATTTTGAGCCTGTAATTGAACACACAAATGCTGATGCTCCCGATACTCAACTAGTCTAAAGGCCAGTTTTATTGCTTCTTTAATCAGAGCTAACATAATTGCAAAAGGGTATTCTAATGATCAATTAGCCTTTTTACAATTAGCTAACACAATGTGCCATTGGAACACAGGAGTGATGGTTGCTGATAATGGGCCTCTGTACGCCTACGTAGATATTCCATAAAAAATCTGCCGTTTCCATCTACTATAGTCATTTACAACATTAACAATTTGATGTTATTTTAATGGACAAAAATGTTGCTTTTCTTTCAAAAACAAGGACATTTCTAAGTGACTCCAAACTTTTGAACAGTAGAGTATATGTATTTTTTTTACAAATACTATGCTTCCTAAACAATGTCTACTGTCATTACTCTTGCTCAGCACAACATAACAGCATGTGAAGCAAAATTACATCTCAAAATGCTTTTTAACATTAAACCATTGTTCCATTGAAACAATAGCCAACATTAACCATCCTCTTAATACATAGAATAATGCTTTTGCCTGGGGCTTTTCTTTTAATTCATTTAATTAAACCTATAAACAACTTTCCTCAAGAGTTAATTCCCCACAATTACAGATACAAACCCCAGCAATTCAAACTGAATGCAGGCTTTGAGTAAAAATAGTCTGGATTGGTAGCTTTTATTTTTTGTCCTTCTGTTAAGTAGACCAAACAAAATGAATGCTCCCAGGAGAACGCGCTAGCAACAACAGGAGGATGTCGGCTCTTGGGGGCAGAATCCTAATGACTTGGAAATAAATATATAATACAAATATATATAAATATATACTGTGATCTCTTCATTAATTGTAGCAGGGAGCCTGCTGAGAAGAGTGTTTCCTCTCACTTCGCACCTCCGCTGCCACCCTGTCTCTTATCATATGGGAGGAATTTGAGGAAGGAATGGGGGGTCTGTCTGGGGGTGAGGGTGTGTGTGTGTATGGTAAGCGGACTCATTGGCACATTTGCTAATCTATGGAATGTTTGAATCTTTTCCTCAAAATATTTATCATGCAATTGTTTACCTGATATATTCATCTAGGTATTTTTACATGTTGAAATGGTTGTTTATTGTGCTGTCATGAAGTGTTAGTGTCTGGGGTATTGAATTGATGGTAGATACTGTAAGGGGTATTGATGGTAGATACTGTATGGGGTATTGATGGTAGATACTGTACTGTATGGGGTATTGATGGAAGATACTGTATGGGGTATTGATGAAAGCAACGATATGGGATATTGATGGTAGATACTGTATGGGGTATTGATGGAAGATATTGTATGGGGTATTGATGGAAGATATGGTATGGGGTATTGATGGTAGATACTGTATGGGGTATTGATGGTAGATACTGTATGGGGTATTGATGTAAGATATTGTATGGGGTATTAATGGAAGATATGGTATGGGGTATTGATGGTAGATACTGTATGGGGTATTGATGGTAGATACTGTATGGGGTATTGATGGAAGATATTGTATGGGGTATTGATGGAAGATATGGTATGGGGTATTGATGGTAGATACTGTACTGTATGGGGTATTGATGGAAGATACTGTATGGGGTATTGATGAAAGCAACGGTATGGGGTATTGATGGTAGATACTGTATGGGGTATTGATGGAAGATATTGTATGGGGTATTGATGGAAGATATGGTATGGGGTATTGATGGTAGATACTGTATGGGGTATTGATGGTAGATACTGTATGGGGTATTGATGGTAGATACTGTATGGGGTATTGATGGAAGATATTGTATGGGGTATTGATGGAAGATATGGTATGGGGTATTGATGGTAGATACTTTATGGGGTATTGATGGTGGATACTGTATGGTGAATTGAAGGTGGAGATGCTTTAGAGATGGAAAACGTAGTGACAACATGGGGAAATGTACAGAGATATACATAGATAGGTCAAACTCCTTTTGAAACAACGTTGCTGTCATCAGTCTGACTGTAACAGTCCTGTGTGTAGCTGTGTAGAGAGTCAGGCGCAGGACAGCAGAATAGAGTAATCAATGTAATTTACTCAAAATACAAAATCACAACAGTAAACTCACGAGCCCACAAAGACGGACCGAGTTACAACAAAACAATTAATCACAAAGACATGGGGGGACAGAGGTTTAAATAAGGAACATGTAATTAGTGATTGGAAACCAGGTATGTATAATGAAGACAAAAACATAGAAAATGAAAAGTAGATTGGCGGCAGCTAGAAAACCGGCCACATCGACCGCCGAAAGCTGCCCGAACAAGGAGAGGGACCATCTTTGGCTGAAGTCATGACACTGACATCGTTGTCATCAGTCCGTCATTGTTGTCACCAGTCTGACATTGTTGTCATCGGTCTGACACTGTTGTCATGAAGTGCTCTAAGTTCAGTTGGCGCCCACTATCTACAGCTAAAGTAGACCATAACACAATATGTATGATGTACTCTAGCCTAACAGTCTAACGGTCACACATTCACAAAGTGACTCAGCACAATGCTGATCTAGGATCAGACCCCCTTCTTAATCATGATTTTAAAGGCTAAACTGATCCTAGATCAGTACTCCTACTCAGTGGTGTAAAGTACAGTACTTAAAGTACTTAGAACATGATGTAGTTTTTTGGGGTATTCAGATATAAAAAAATACAAATAATAATTGTGCTGTCGGGTTTTCTTAATATAAGGTATTTTAAATTATTTAAACTTTTACTTTTGACACGTATGTATATTTTAGTAATTCCATTTACTTTTGATACTTAAGTATATTTATAACCAAATACTTTGTATAACCAAGACTTTTACTCAAGTAGTACTGGGTGACTTTCACTTTTACTTGAGGCATTTTCTATTAACGTATCTTTACTTTTACTCAAGTATGAAAATTACATACTTTTTCCACCACTGCTCCTACTCTGAGATGCTTCGTTTATACAGGTCCAGGAAACTAGTCCAACAAGTAAACACTGTTTTCCAGGATCCGTCTGTTTCTTTAAATACCAATTTGTATTCTTGGCGTGGGTGTAAGACAAGGCTGGCAGTGCTTTGCTCTCAGTCTGGCACAGTGGGCCTTCATTCTGGGGGCATATCCGCTCAGTTTCACTAGGTGGTGCAGCAATTAACCATACAGAGTGAAACTGGCAGCTCTGTAGACAAACGGCTACATTGGAGTGAAGATGTGAAGGAACATTTTATGTGAATGAGGTAGATTTACACGTAGATTGACATTAGGGCAATTAAAGCCTACAAAACAACACAATTATGTATTTGAAAATATGTCTGTGAATTTCCATACATTGAAAGACTAGAGTATGTATTATGGAAGATTTAGTTATCTGCTTTTTTTTTGTTCAAGAGAAATCACGCTGTTTTTATGAGCGAACTTGGCCTCAGTGGCAAGAATGTTTTCTTTTATTTGTTGTTGTTAACCCTGGGTGCCCTTTGTGCTTCTGAAATGGTCCCCTATTCACTATATAGTGCACTACTTTTGACCAGGGCCCAAAGGGATCTGAAAGTAGTGCACTTCATAGTGAGTCATTTTGGACACAGCCGACCTGGGGAATAGTTACAGGGGAGAGGAGGGGGATGAATGAGCCAATTGGAAGCTGGGGATGATTAAGTGGCCATGATGGTATGAGGGCCAGATTGGGAATTTAGCCAGGACACCAGGGTTAACACCCCTACTCTTATAATATCTTTAGTGACCTTAGAGAGTCAGGACACCCGTTTATGGTCCCATCCGAAAGACGGCACCTTACACAGGGCAATGTCACCAATCACTGCCCTGGGGCATTGGATCTCCTTAGACCAGAGGAAAGAGTGCCTCCTACTGGCCTTCCAACACCACTTCCAGCAGCATCTGGTCTCCAATCCAGGGACCGACCAGGACCAGCTCTGCTTAGCTTCAGAGGCAAGCCAGCATGATCACTCAGTCAGTCACCTCAGTGGACATTTTATTTTCCCGTCATGCTCGGCAGTGCAAGTGCACACAGAGGACTAACAATGGGCATTCTAATGACTCCCCACACTGATTAGCTTGATCATTTAATTCAAATGGAATAATCATCAAAAATAATGAGCAATTAAACACAGTATTTTGAAGTACTGTGCTTCATTTGTCTTTTTAAAAGCTTTTAACTGATACACATTTCATTATCCATTAATCATGGTTATAAAGCAGAATCAGATGTCCGAGCATATGTAGGCAACAGTAACATCATACCATAATTCAATATACTGCATACAGATGTAAGATCACTCTTTTGTTGCTGAAAATTAGAGCTTTGTGATTTACATGAATTCACTGAAAATCCACACTAACACATGGTTATATTAACAGTATTTCACTTTTCACTTAGCATTCTTTTGGCCAGCTTATAGCTAACCACCGATCAAGCAACATTGTGGACTAAACGTTCAAATCATGTTTCTGCAGGATTATTTTGCTGTGACTGAATATTGGTCAAATTAAGATCCTACATCTGTATGGAATCTTTTGATAACGACGTATAGTCTTGATGTTTCTGATACTGCGTCTAATTAGGTTGTACATGTCTTTACTGTAGCAAAGTTTGTTTGATTCCAACACATACAGTACATATAGTATGACATTTAAAAAGCTGTAACCTTATAAACCCCTTCTCTTGTCTAAACTCTTGCGCAATCCTCCTCATTAAACCAACAGCAAGTGGTACATGAGCTGCATTGGATCAGGCTTTCATTTTGCACCATGTTCTAGGGCAAATCGCTACATCAAGGACTTGACGATTATATAATGTGGTTGATGGTTACTTTTGCCCTGGCTCGGAAGTTTGTATTTTTCCTCTATCAATTTGTAGCTTTTTTATTCAGAGTGGTGGAGGGGTGAGAGGGAGTTGTTTAACCCCCTGTTCTTTCGAGTTGCTTTATATTACAGTATGTCTGCCAGTTTTATTTTCAATTTTATTTATGCGCTGCGATGGCTGTAGCACTAGACATTGACAGGGGAGAGTATTTTCAGACTGCTCTCGAGGGGCTACAATTAAACAACTTGACAGAGACAGAGGATAGAAGAAGAACATTTAATTTTCCCTCCTGCGTGCTTCCACCTGGGTCATCCTCTCTTTCTTTCTTTCTTTCTGTATTTTCTCCTCCTACTCTTCTGTCTTTCGCTCTCTTTCTGTCCTCCTCCTCCTACTTCTCCTCTCCTAATAGTACGTGGTTAAAAGGATCATACAAACATAAGCTCCCCTGGAGTTTTGACTGAACTCTTTCTCCATGTTGATTGTTTGGCACAGGCCAGGTTCTTTTGAATTACGTCAACTTGGCTCATTAAAAGTCAGACTAGACAAATGGATGTGTAGAATTATATGACTCAACTAGGCTGCAGGTCTGGCCTGGGCTGCAGGTCTGTACTCTCTAGAGAAAGATCATCTCTGTATCTCTCACTCTCTGTTTCTGTCAGATTGGCCGCCTCTGCTCCCATTCAACTCAGTACGACGTAGTTGTGATTATCCTGGACTTTCATGTTTCATCTCCTCCCCCTATGTAGGCCTGAGGAGAAGCCTAGCTTAGAGTTGTGTGAGGTGAATGGTAAAATCGAAATGGTAAATATAAATATTTTAAAACCTAGAGACAGAGACAGGTGCTTCATCATTAGATAACTACTGACGGGGGACTCATTAAATAAAGAGTTAGAAATCTAATTTTCCTCCCTCTTCTTAAAATAGTCCAAACGCAGTTCAGCTCGCATACTGTTCAGTCCCCAGTACCCATTCACTTTGTACCCATAGTCAAGCCCTCTGTCTTATATGATGTAGGCCTAATGGAGAGGGTATGAAGTTGACATTAAATAAAACAATGGAAGTGGTGGTCATATTGACAACATCATGTTGTTCAAGGATGATGATCTTGAAAATTATGCTTTCTATAAGGTCCTTGCACTTGTATGTTGAGGTTCAGAAAGGCGGGACAAAATACTGACCTTCCTATAGCACCTCTTATTCTTTAGCTAATATCATGCTGAACTAATAGAACCCGGCCATGACTCCAGTCTTCCTTGGGTGTCTCAGGGAAAGTGAAATATGCACAAAAAAAACATTTCCAATTCACACGTGTATTACAGTTTTTCTCAGTCGCTTTGGCTCAATTCTTGAATGAGAATATATTTTTTTCAAAACAATAAGTTCAAATCTCTGAACAATTAGTTTCTTGTTCACACCAGATTTGAAGTTCTTATTTATTTAAGCAAATTGTCTACAATTTGCCCAATAACTACATGCACATGGCTTGCTAATGAAAAGTGATGAGCTGATTCTCAGTGAAATTGTCATACTCTTCCAACTTCTAAACATTCTTTCATCGTGTGAGCCATCACATGCAAAATGATGCATTCAATTATCAAAATCTGTCAGACGTACATGTATATTGTAATGCGTCTGTGTGTTGCTGGTGTAGAGGAGTCAGGCGCAGGACAGCAGATATGAGTAAATATAGCAAATTTTACTCAATGATATAACAAACGTCAATATTATCCAAGCCCACAAATACGGGCCGCAATACAATAAAACAGGGCAATCCGGATGGAGAGGGTGGAATTCCCGCAGCAACGAAGGGTCCAGAACGTCCTCCCCCGGAACGCATAATTTCTCTTCCGGACCGTACCCCTCCCACTCCACGAGGTACTGAAGCCCCCTCCTCCGATGCCTCAAGTCCAGGATGGCTTGAACAGTATACGCCGGGGCCCCCTCGATGTCCAGAGGAGGCGGAGGAACCTCCCGCACCTCAGACTCCTGGAGTGGACCAGCCACCACCGGCCTGAGGAGAGACACATGGAACGAGGGATTAATACGGTAATCTGAGGGAAACTGTAACCTGTAGCATACCTTGTTCAGTCTCCTCAGGACTTTGAATGGCCCCAAAAACCGCGGACCCAGCTTCCAGCAGGGCAGGCGGAGGAGCAGGTTTTGGGTTGAGACCAAGAACACCGGGGCCTCACTGCGGTGGCCTTCTGCCGCCTCACGGCCCGTTGCAGGTGCACATGGGCGGCGTCCCAGGTCTCCTCCGAGCGCTTAAACCATTCGTCCACCGCAGGAGCCTCGATCTGGCTCTGATGCCAAGGTGCCAGAACCGGCTGATACTCCAGTACACACTGGAAGGGAGAGAGGTTAGTGGAGGAGTGGCGGAGTGAGTTTTGGGCCATCTCTGCCCATGGGATGAACGCCGCCCACTCCCCCAGCCGGTCCTGGCAATATGACTGCAGAAACCTACCCACATCCTGGTTTACTCTCTCCACCTGCTTGTCTTGGGGTGAAAACCTGGGGTAAAAAAAAATGGCCCACCTTGCCTGGCGAGGGTTCAGTCTCCTCGCTGCCCAGATGTACTCCAGATTGCAGTGGTCAGTTTACATGGTGACGTCGACGTCGACCGCCGAATGCCGCCCGAACAAGGAGAGGGACCGACTTCGGCGGAAGTCGTGACATATATTCCATATATATCTATGACGTGGAATGTTTGTGATGTCTGCTGAATTGGCAAATTACCTGCCAGGTGACGTAGTAATGAAATAGGATTCACAATCTTTCCAATCAACCAATCAAGTTTGGAAGCATATATATGGAGCTGCCCACAACACAATCACTACCATTTATGAACATGGAGGAACATCACAACCCTGAACAGCAGCTACATGCTCGTGGAGAGAAAGAAGAAGATGTGTAAGAATGCGTAGTGGTGGTGTTAGGGGAAGACATAATAGAGGAAGAGGTAGAAGGCAAAGAAGAAGAGTCCCTGATTAAATCGATTGTCATCAATTGTGCAAACATTCCATTGGGAAAACAGGTAAATATGTACTCGTCCTTTACTTTTGTTACAGCATTTCATTCACAACAATACAGCAACTGTTGTAAAGGTAAATGTAAGTCTGAAAATCACAATGTACCGTAAGATATGTATGAGGAATATACAGTAATACAGCACAATTTGAATACATTATACTATCTGTAACATGATCTATTTGTGAATTCTACATGTCATATATAGGATTGCACAACAACCTCATGCTGGTGGCAGAGCAGCAGTATTCAGCCATCAGCAAGAACAAGAAATTTGCAACATGGTCATAGCCAACAATTCCATCAGGCTGAGATCCAAAGTGCAATCATAAATGACAACAATATCTTCGCAAATATCAATTGTGTCAGCATTTCCACTATAGTCAGAGTTTTGAAAAAACATTTAATGACTATGAAACAACTCTACAAGGTGAAGGAGCTGTGGTACCAGTATGTCCATGTAAACCATGGGTGTGGACAAGGTATATTGTACAGGAAATTTTACTGTACTTCAATGATGCCTGTATGTACTTCTTGAAGTTGTAGATAACATTTCTGCATCCCATTTCTGCATCCCAAGGGAAAACATCAGATGTGATGTTGATGAAAATCTCTGTCCAGACCAACAAGAGCGACAAGATGTCCACCAAGAAGATGGGAACTTGTAGTGTTACGTACTGTGAGGAGCTACAATTGATAGTTTTTTACAGAACTACAATTGATAGTTTTTTACAGAACTACCTCAGGTTCTTTCCTTGTAACATTAAAAAATATATATATATTTGCCTGGATGTCATTTTTGGCACATGTAAGAAATATGTAGGAATGGACATGCAAATGTGAATTTTCAAAGAGACGTGACACATTGCTACAAACAATAAATGTACTTTATACATACAAATGTGCATATCCTTTTTCAGTATTGACTTTTCCCAACTTTTGCCTACTGTTGAGATCGGTATCTAAAAAGCTCAGTGTGATACACAATAACATTCAGCTAGACAAAACTGACATTCTTGTATAGTACAGTAAGCAGTCAGAGTCAACAAAAAAGTAGAACAAAACTGACGTTTATATATAACAAACATTTCCAAGGTTGACTGCCATGGTGAGAAAACATTTTAAAAAATTGACCAGTACGGCTCACACAATGACAAAAAAAAATTAGATTTTGTTGGCATTTGCCAATTTACTGACACAAAAACTAGGTTTTGAAGCATGAATTAAATGTTTTGGGTGAGTTTCTACATTTTGCAGACATGCAATAGAGTTGTGATGTCCCATAAAACAGTTGTGACAATTAAACTTAAAGTTTAGATAATGTTAAGACTGTTTAAATAAAATTGCCAAAGTGATTGGGAAAAACTGTAATACACTTGTACATGTGCGAAATAGGATGAATATAAGCACCCAAATTATTATTATTATATCACGTAGAATTAGATATATTGTATTCTTAAGAGTGTATTCTATTCCTTTCACTGGAGAAAAACATCCTACTGGCCTTGTTCATTTATCAAATGAAAGGCCAGAAAACAATCTCGAGCGTTTTATCCTGTCAAGGATAGGATGCTTAGAAGACAAGTACAGAGTTATGGCATTTCCTTGTTTGATATTATCCCTGGTAAAAAATATATATATATTTTTAAAAAATCACTGTTCTTTCGCCTTTACACTTTGTGAAAAGTGTCTGTGTGCTGTCTGAGAGTAAGTCTCCCTGTTAGTAAACACTATTCGAGCAAAACTCAATAATTGGTTTCAGAGATAAGGTCCCCCTTGTTCACAATGGGGATAACTCAATCCCTGATCTTGTTAGAGAGCTTTTAGGGGATAGAGAGGATCGACAGACTCTCAGAGTCCAGCCTCCTGTTTTTATCTCACGGACACCATCTTCTCTCTGATGGCTTGCCTTAAACCCCATAATGGGCTCAGGAAAGATTACATTAAGCATTCTGCTACAAATCAGCTACATACAATGAGACTTACCCCTAAAAAGCATAGCAGTGATAATGTCACCATGTGTCAATCTGCAGTGACAAAAATGTCTAGTAGCTTAGTGTTTAATACACCATCTGATTCATTCTTAGATTGTGAAAGATAAAAATATGTTATGTCCAAGGGTTAACTGTACATTTTACCCAGGTGTCACTTGACATGCAATCGCGTTGTCTCTCTTTAATGCTTGTAAAGTAAAAATGCTGTCTCTGAATCACAGTCATTATATTATTCCATCATAAAACAAGGAGAGGATCAAAGCACGAGAAACCATATGGTCTCAGACGGTTTACACCATTGTACTGTCATGTAATCCACCCCCTACAATACAACCCTCTGTGCAACGTTAATTCAAATTCAAAACAATGAATCAGATGAACGCAACACAGCTCTTGATTAGTAGGTTTGAAGCTGAACTTTTATTTTGGAATAATATTCAGCCGCATTAATGTACTCCAGGATCTCAGAAGAGTATGTCATGAGAGACAAGGCATGTTCCGGTGTTCATTGCCATTTCATGCTAATTGCAAATGCTTTCCAATCATGTAAATTAATTAAACACACACATTAATTGAGTATAAACAAAGCCGTCAGGAAACATTGCAAGTGTAAATGCATAAATTCTCAAAACTAGGGTTATATTAATTAATAATGGAGGTTTTTAAGCACACAAGACTCACCATCATAGAGACGGCTTCCGTCTTTCCTTTATACATCTAGTAGTGTTGTCTCATTACTATGTATCTCATGTGTCGACCGTCCGGGTTTCTTTTAAGCAATTACAAACCGAGAATTAGCATTACTTCATCACGTATTGATAATGTCAGAGCGTGTCACAATGAGCTGGAGTAGTGTGTTGTGATTGACTGACCATCATGGAGAATATGCCAATGAAACCTCTCGCTGACAAGCGGATGATGGACTCCATTAGTAAATGAGAGAATTGCAGTGACATTCATCTCCTCACGTCCATTTGTCCACATGTTCATTTTAATATGTTTCCCCACGGAGTCAAATGACAAGATGCCAAATTATATAGATAATCGAAAACATGACGTCCAGCTAGAATATAAGCCTGAAACCAATAAGGACATGACTCATCATCAACTAAATTAGTGAGAGAAGGTTGACATTACCATCCTAATCCTATTACTTCTCTCCTCAAACCTAGAATAAGTCCCCACAGGAGGTTTTGAAGAGAAAAACATAAATAGAGAGAGTGAAGATTTTTCTGTGGAGTCCTAATTGGTCAGGCCACAATGTTCATGGGCCATTTAGTTGTAAACACAACACTTCTGATGCCATCTGTTTTCCTTCACAAAGAAATAAATCCCACAATGCACTGTAATGAGGCATGGGGTGAAAGTCCCCTGCATCGCTCTGGTTTGTGAAAAATAATACATTTTAAGATATCCACGGGAGGCCCGTACTCAAATGGTAAGGGTTCTCATATCATCCTGACAAACTTGATCTAAAGGACAGATATTGTCAACAAGTCATTTAGACAACTTTCAAATCCGACCTACTTCAAATCTGTTGAACAAATCTAGTTTTCCCTAAATCATCCGTGGCAGATCAGCCAGTTGTCAAGTTAATACTGTATGTAGACCTGAATAAGCAGTTTATTTTTCATAGTCAGTTCACAATATCAACTATGAGTGGTGAACCATGGGGGAACAATAAATTCCTGAAACACACGCGGAGGGCCAAGGGTTAAAGCTCTGACAGGCAAGAGTCAGTTGAAAAATTGCACAAAGTGGTGCAGGAACGATCATTTCTGGAGCCAAAGAATGTGAATAATAGTCATTGTTGCGGTGAAAGATGATGAGGAAAGTGAAAAACAAGTGGAGAGAGGAGAGACGGAAGTGGAGTAGGTGGTGGTAAGGAGGGGATGAAGGGATCTGGGGAGGGAGGAGAAGGAAGGGGAGATGAGAGAGAAGAGAACAAATTTGATTGCGCCTCCGATGGGTATTGATGGTTCAGATTGTGTTGGGAGAAAATGTGAGGATTTATGGTCTATGGTGTTGAGGTGTGTGTTGAAGGAGGGATGATGAGGGGATCTGGAGAGATGGCAATCAGAACTGAAGGAACTTGTTTGGATCTCCCGCATCTCTCGGTTTCGGAGGGAATGCAGCCCGTCTGCCGGGGATCCTGAGAGTGAGAGCAGGAAACAGAGGTGTGAAAAGCTAAATAAGTCTGTTGAGGATGCGGAGAGAAGACCACATTGGCTATGACAAAAGTGTGAGAACACCAGATAAAACACAATGGTGAGGATATGATAGGAGCGGATAGAGCGCGAGAGAGTGGGCCGGGGTTCAAGATTGTTGTCTGGATAGGACTAGAGTGTTGTTAGAAGTGAAGAAGGATACTTGAGGCAAGAACGTCAATAAAAGTGTTTTGACTTTAGAAAAATGTGATGTAACATTTTCTTACTCTGTTGGATGGAGAAGGTACAAGGAAGCAATTAACTTGTTGAAATGGGTTAATGTTTTGCCCAGGCTTATTGTGCTATTAAAAACAGTACATCACAGTTTATTGAGATGCTAAAATAATGAATGATACACTCATTAGCCATTTACTGCCTTCACCATATGACCCCCATGGATTTTAATTCACAATACATTTTGAGTCCTTCTCTCATCTCCTTGGTACAACCACAAAGTAATAGTGCTCTTTCACACTGAGAGGAAGAGCCTTGGGAACGTATTGGAGAGTTTTTGTGAACGTAATGGATTCATTACTGTTCTACTCACATTCAAGCCCAAGGCAATGTCTAGTCACTTCAATAAAATGGGACACAAACGGACAGTCCTGTAGTTTCTGCTCTATTTGACTCTGAGAAGTTCAGCAGGAATTGTCCTACTTGAGCTATACTAAAGATCCAGTGTCTTTGAGATTCTCCACTCGAGAACAATGGTGATGTGAAATTATCACAACTCATGAGAGATATGATGAAGCCAAACAGTTAATATCTATGTGTAGAGATAAAGTTGTTGTCTTCAAAATTCTCAACTAAATAACTATGCTAGTATGCTCTATATATGAATAAAGAGCATTACAGTGGCTTGCTTGAGACTCTTTACTGAAGAACTCTGATTATTCAAAATGATTGAGAATGACATGAAAAAGTGTACATCTGTTTACCCAGAGTTCATTATGTCTCTGACGATTCCACTTTTTCCTATATGACAGAGAAAACAGAATGCATTGACATTCCCATTTCCAACCCCTTAGTAAACGGCTCACACCATCTGTTCCCAAATACAATAAATTACCTTTCAGGGGAATGCGTGTTGAAATGCCATGGCTCCCAGTTTGCCAGAGGCACAGAGCTTCCAAAGCCTTTCTCCCCATGTTCCTGGCATGGTTTGCGGATGTGCATGAAGCCGCCAGTGATAGAAAGTTGGTGTATGGAAGTGGGGTGGTTCATATCTCTCTCTGAGAGAATTACTCGCAGACTATCAGATTGGATTATAGAATTGATTTGGGAGTGTAAGGCTGTGTAAGACCATAGACATGCTAGCTAACCTCGCCCTTGATGTTGTCTCGATGTTGTCTCCAACGTCTAAATTTAATGAATTAACTTTATCCTTTTCTGAAGCTTCTGATCATTAAAACAAACATATACAGTGGGGCAAAAAAGTATTTAGTCAGCCACCAATTGTGCAAGTTCTCTCACTTAAAAAGATGAGAGAGGCCTGTAATTTTCATCATAGGTACACTTCAACTATGACAGACAAAATGAAGAAAGAAAATCCAGAAAATCACATTGTGGGATTTTTAATGAATTTATTTGCAAATTATGGTGGAAAATAAGTATTTGGTCACATACAAACAAGCAAGATTTCTGGCTCTCACAGACCTGTAACTTCTTCTTTAAGAGGCTCCTCTGTCCTCCACTCGTTACCTGTATTAATGGCACCTGTTTGAACTTGTTATCAGTATAAAAGACACCTGTCCACAACCTCAAACAGTCACACTCCAAACTCCACTATGGCCAAGACCAAAGAGCTGTCAAAGGACACCAGAAACAAAATTGTAGACCTGCACCAGGTTGGGAAGACTGAATCTGCAATAGGTAAGCAGCTTGGTTTGAAGAAATCAACTGTGGGAGCAATTATTAGGAAATGGAAGACATACAAGACCACTGATAATCTTCTTCGATCTGGGGCTCCACGCAAGATCTCACCCGTGGGGTCAAAATGATCACAAGAACGGTGAGCAAAAATCCCAGAACCACACGGGGACCTAGTGAATGACCTGCAGAGAGCTGGGACCAAAGTAACAAAGCCTACCATCAGTAACACACTACGCCGCCAGTGACTCAAATCCTGCAGTGCCAGACGTGTCCCCCTGCTTAAGCCAGTACATGTTCAGGCCCGTCTGAAGTTTGCTAGAGAGCATTTGGATGATCCAGATGAGGATTGGGAGAATGTCATATGGTCAGATGAAACCAAAATATAACTTTTTGGTAAAAACTCAACTCGTCGTGTTTGGAGGACAAAGAATGCTGAGTTGCATCCAAAGAACACCATACCTACTGTGAAGCATGGGGGTGGAAACATCATGCTTTGGGGCTGTTTTTCTGCAAAGGGACCAGGACGACTGATCCGTGTAAAGGAAAGAATGAATGGGGCCATGTATCGTGAGATTTTGAGTGAAAACCTCCTTCCATCAGCAAGGGCATTGAAGATGAAACGTGGCTGGGTCTTTCAGCATGACAATGATCCCAAACACACCGCCCGGGCAACGAAGGAGTGCCTTCGTAAGAAGCATTTCAAGGTCCTGGATTGGCCTAGCCAGTCTCCAGATCTCAACCCCATAGAAAATCTTTGA
Source organism: Brachymystax lenok tsinlingensis (assembly GCA_030435695.1). Lineage (NCBI taxonomy): Eukaryota > Metazoa > Chordata > Actinopteri > Salmoniformes > Salmonidae > Brachymystax > Brachymystax lenok. The sequence goes on from CM059812.1 coordinate 17,579,538, forward strand.
AAGTCCGTGTTGCCCAGCGACAGCCCCAAAACATCACTGCTCTAGAGGAGATCTGCATGGAGGAATGGGCCAAAATACCAGCAACAGTGTGTGAAAACCTTGTGAAGACTTACAGAAAACATTTGACCTCTGTCATTGCCAACAAAGGGTATATAACAAAGTATTGAGATAAACTTTTGTTATTGACCAAATACTTATTTTCCACCATAATTTGCAAATAAATTCATTAAAAATCCTACAATGTGATTTTCTGGATTTTTTTTCTTCATTTTGTCTGTCATAGTTGAAGTGTACCTATGATGAAAATTGCAGGCCTCTCTCATCTTTTTAAGTGAGAGAACTTGCACAATTGGTGGCTGACTAAATACTTTTTTTCCCCACTGTATTGTGTGTTGTCAAGATGCGTCTCAAGAACATCAAATGTGCCTGAGCTTGTAAAGAGACTTCTAAGAATGTGTATTGATGTGTGTAGCACTGGAGAAATATAGAGTGGGTTTAAAGTCATTTTCAACTCTGGATGGAGATATTACTTTGTGATATTTAATGCACTAACACAGCAATCACTCTTTGAAATTGACTAAGGTGTAGAGGGGAAGGGATTAACTACTCAGAGAGGATGTAAATGTGGTTTAATGTGAGAGAGAGGACAGCAAGGAGGTGGAGGTCACCCTCAGGTGGTTGGCAGAGACAAACAGGAGGAGAGTCTGTGACAAGCATGAGAGAGAAGGACAGAGGAAAAAACAGAGAGCGGAAAAATTTTAAAACATGTTGAAGAAGTACACAAGTATCATCTCCATAGGAGTTATAGGAGGCAACTGGGAAAGGCAGCGAGATGGCCTATTGAGTGGGCATTGAGTGAGAAAAGACAGAGGGCTGAGAACTGTGCTCTGGGGTACGCCAGTGTACTGAGGTTAATGAGCAGAGTGATACTCTCCAGGAGGCCAGAGGAAGTGAATGCTATTGGAGGAGTTGAGAGGTGATCAGGCCTGCAAATAGCCTACTGGTCGGTTCAGAGATCTGCACCACATTGGGAAATTGAGAGCAATGACCAAAAATAGTACTTTTTTTGGTTTTAAAAAGGAAGGGTGAAAAATCTTTGTTCTGTACACCCCAATATGTTGAAGGACATAGAGATCAAAGAATAAACCTTTTTGTTGCACCAAATCCCTGGATATCATTTAATGTTTTGCCATTTGGGAACTTTGAATGTGGACTGTATGCGTCTGAAACAACCCTGCTTCAGGCTTGGGCAGGGGCTATGGTCAATTGATAAGGAAGGCACTACAATCAAGTCAAGTGTAGTTGCTTCCTCATCAATCGACCATAGCCATACAATTATACAAAGTCCCATATAGGACGATAGTCCATTGATCTGTCTCAGAGTTGAAGTGTTCAGGTGTTCAACTTCCAAAATGTAAGAGTTTGACATCCAGAAATGTAAGAGTATGACATACAAGAATCAGATGTGCACGTGCTTCAAAGATGGAGCACTCCATGTGTGTGTGTCTCAATCAGCCGCCTATTTCCCCCCAGTATTAATAATTCAACTTTTGGATTTTGAATTTGGCGCCTTGCATTTCACCGGCTAGCGCTAGCGCCCCACCACTCAGTGATGAATGGCAATTACATCACTGAGATTTCATGACACTGCATGCAAGTTCACCCAGTGCAAAATGAGTACAAAGCATTTAAAGTAGCAGCCGTGTAGGGGTTGCGTAACTGGTTGCAGAGAAGTCAGGCGCAGGAGAGCAAAACTGGGTAATAAACTTAGTCGTTTATTAAACAACCCAACGGTACAAACAACTCGAGAGAAAATGGGCACAAAGTAGCCCGTAACGCACCAGTACATGAAGTGCACAAGCACTACAATGAACAATCCCACACAAAGACTTGAGGGGGAACCGAGGGTTAAATACAAAAACATGTAATTGGGGAATTGAAACCAGATGTGGAAAACACAGACAAAACAAATGGAAAATGAAAAGAGGATCGGTGATGGCTAGAAGACCGGTGACGTTGACCGCCGAACACCACCCGACCAAGGAGAGGCACCGACTTCGGCGGAAGTCGTGACAAGCAGAAAAGCTCTATTGAAAACAACCGTCTTGAGCGATTCTCAGAGTGCCTCCACAACAACAAAAGCAACAACAAAGGGATACAAACATTCATTATATTACTGTTTCACACACATAGTTGTGAGTAGGACCTATATTGCCACAGTTCCGTACTCTGGTGACTTCTCGTGTGGGGATTTGGTGCTGTAATATACGTGCACTGAATGTGTGAAGAAATGAAGGAGCATTTGTAAATGAGCCCTGTCAGTCGTTTGTTGCATTTACTCTGCATGTTCACACAGTGAGTTCATATTGTCATGCTAACATTCAAGCTACATTTAATTTTGCGGTGGTTAAATGTGAGATCAAGTCACCTAGGGTGAGACATATGAATTGGGTCCCTGTTGTATCCCTGAAACTGTCCTCATTTCCTATCTCTTTCAGTCACATTTAACTCATATACAGTGGCTTGCGAAAGTATTCACCCCCCCCTTGGTATTTTTCCTATTTTGTTGCCTTACAACCTAGAATTAAAATAGATTTTTTACGGGGTTTGTATTATTTGATTTACACAACATGCCTACCACTTTGAAGATGCAAAATATTTTTTATTGTTAAACAAACAAGAAATAAGACAAAAAACTGAAAACCTGAGCTTGCATAACTATTCACCCCCCCAAAGTCAATACTTTGTAGAGCCACCTTCTGCAGCAATTAGGTCTCTTGGGGTATGTCTCTATAAGCTTGGCACATCTCGCCAGTGAGTTTTGGTGGGCGGGCCTCTCTTGGCAGGTTTGTTGTGGTGCCATATATTGTCCCTGACCTGTTTGGAAAGCTCCTTCGTGTTCATGGTGATGCTTGCTTGGTGGTGCCCCTTGCTTAGTGGTGTTGCAGACTCTGGGGCCTTTCAGAACAGGTGTATATCTACTGAGATCATGTGACAATTATATTGCACACAGGTGGACTTTATTTCAATAAGTATGTGACTTCTGAAGGTAATTGTTTGCACCAGATCTTAATTAGGGGCTTCATAGCAAAGGGGGTGAATACATAAACAACCACCACTTTTTTCCTTTTTTATAATTTTTTGAAACAAGTAATTTTTGTTCATTTCACTTCACCAATTTGGACTATTTTGTGTATGTCCATTACATGAAATCCAAATAAAATCAATTTAAATTACAGGTTGTAATGCAACAAAATAGGAAAAAACGCCAATGTGGATGAATACTTTTGCAAGGCACTGTAGCAGTAGACTGGGAAACTAAATAATAGGAAACAAACAGTCCTGCAAGATGGACAACATTTTTTCACCCTTTCTTCTGCTAGGTTGCCAAAACAGAGATTGTTTCCAAATTGTTGAAGCATGAAGTGCTTACAACGTCGCTCAGGGCTAAGTTCAACCTTTTCACTCTAGATGGTGGAGAGATGTCTGTTGAATTCTTCATTGTTTATAGGCCTAGTCAGTGTGGAGATTTACTGGGAACAACTTGCTCGGTGGAACAAGGGAGAGACACAGGGGGTGAGAATATAATTTACTCTCCAGAAAAATTGCCCCTTGATGTCAAAATGCGTGGTGTAGTTGGTGCAAAAGAGTCAGGCGCAGAACAGCAGAGATGTTCTCTCTCTCAGATGATGTTTGCTGCTCACCAGCGGCCCAATCTCGCAGAGGGCTCGCGAGTTGGCTTTTGTGGTTCTACGCACAACTCAGAATGTGTCGATTACTTTTTTTCAGCCAACAAACAGTTGCCAAATGTACCGTAATGGTCTCAGAATAATTGTGCTAGCTCTACACACAAATTGTGCCCATTCGATCACGAATATCCTACCATTAAATACTGCAACATCCTATGTTTCACGGAATCGTGGCTGAATGACGACATGGATATTCAGCTAGCGGGATATACGCTGCACCGGCAGGATAGAACAGCACACTCCGGTAAGTCTGTGCATATTTGTAAACAACAGCTGGTGCACGAAATCTAAGTCTCTAAATTTTGCTCGCCTGAAGTCGAGTATATTGTGATAAATTGCAGGCCACACTACTTGCCTAGAGAGTTTTCAACTATACTCTTCGTGGCTGTTTATTTACCACCACAGACAGATGCTGGCAATAAGACCGCACTCAGTCAGCTGTATAAGGAAATAAGCAAACAGAAAACCACTCCCCCAGAGGCGGCGCTCCTAGTGGCTGGAGACTTTAATGCAGGGAAACTTAAATCAGTTCTACCAAATCTCCATCAACATGTTAAATGTGCAACCAGAGGAAAAAAAAATTGAGATCAGCTGTACTCCACACACGGAGACGCATACAAAGCTCTCCCTTGCCCTCCATTTGGTAAATCCGACCACAACTCTATACTCCTGATTCCTGCTTATAAGCAAAAATTAAAGCAGGAAGCACCAGTGACTCGGTCTATAAAAAAGTGATCAGATGAAGCAGACGCTAAACTACATGACTGTTTTGCTATCACAGACTAGAACATGTTCCGGGATTCCTATGATGGCATTGAGGAGTACACCACATCAATCACTGGCTTTATCAATAAGTGCATCGAGGACGTCGTCCCCACAGTGACTGTACGTACATTCCCCAACCAGAAGCCATGGATTGCAGGCAACATTCGCACTGAGCTAAAGGGCAGAGCTGCCGCTTTCAAGGTGCGGGACTTTAACCCGGAAGCTTACAAGAAATCCTGCGACGAACCATCAAACAGGCAAAGCGTCAATACAGGGCTAAGATTGAATCATACTACACTGGCTCTGACGCTCGTCTTATGTGGCAGGGCTTGCAAACTACTACAGACTACAAAGGGAAGCACAGCCGAGAGCTGCCCAATGACACGAGCCCACCAGACGAGCTAAATCACTTCTATGCTCGCTTCGAGGCAAGCAACACTGAGGCATGCATGAGAGCATCAGCTGTTCCAGACGACCGTGTGATCACGCTCTCCGTAGCCGACGTGAGTAAGACCTTTAAACAAGTCAACATACACAAGGCTGCGGGGCCAGACGAATTACCAGGACGTGTGCTCCGGCCATGTGCTGACCAACTGGCAGGTGTCTTCACTGACATTTTAAACATGTCCCTGATTGAGTCTGTAATACCAACATGCTTCAAGCAGACCACCATAGTCCATGTGCCCAAGAACACTAAGGTAACCTGCCTAAATGACTACAGACCCGTAGCACTCACGTCTGTAGCCATGAAGTGCTTTGAAAGGTTGGTAATGGCTCACATCAACAACATTATCCCAGAAACCCTAGACCCCCTCCAATTTGCATACGTCCCAAACAGATCAACAGATGATGCAATCTCTATTGCACTCCACACTGCCCTTTCCCACCTGGACAAAAGGAACACTTATGTGAGAATGCTGTTTATTGACTACAGCTCAGCGTTCAACACCATAGTACCCTCAAAGCTCATCACTAAGCTAAGGATCCTGGGACTAAACACCTCCCTCTGCAACTGGATCCTGGACTTCCTGACAGGCCGCCCCAGGTGGTGAGGGTAGGTAGCAACACATCTGCCACGCTGATCCTCAACACTGGAGCTCCCCAGGGGTGCGTGCTCAGTCCCCTCTTGTACTCCCTGTTAACCCACGACTGCATGGCCAGGCATGACTCCAATACCATCATTAAGTTTGCAGACGACACAACAGTGGTAGGCCTGATCACCGACAACGACGAGACAGCCTACAGGGAGGAGGTCAGAGACCTGGCCGTGTGGTGCCAGGACAACAACCTCTCCCTCAACGTAACCAAAACTAAGGAGATGATTGTAGACTACAGGAAAAAGAGGACCAAGCACGCAGCCCCCGGGGCTGTAGTGGAGCAGGTTGAGAGCTTCAAGTTCCTTGGTGTCCACATCAACAACAAGCTAGAATGGTCCAAACACACCAAGACAGTCGTGGAGAGGGCACGACAAAGCCTATTCCACCTCAGGAGACTAAAAAGATTTGGCATGGGTCCTGAGATCCTCAAAAGGTTCTATAGCTGCAACATCGAGAGCATCCTGACTGGTTGCATCACTGCCTGGTACGGCAATTGCTCCGCCTCTGACCGCAAGGCACTACAGAGGGTAGTGCGTACGGCCCAGTACATCACTGGGGCTAAGCTGCCTGCCATCCAGGACCTCTACACCAGGCGATGTCAGAGGAAGGCCCTAAAAATTGTCAAAGACCCCAGCCACCCCAGTCATAGACTGTTCTCTCTACTACCGCATGACAAGCGGTACCGGAGTGCCAAGTCTAGGACAAAAAGGCTTCTCAACAGTTTTTACCCCCAAGCCATAAGACTCCTGAAAAGGTAATCAGATGACTATCTGGACTTTTTGCATTGTCCCCCCCGCTGCTGCTACTTTCTGTTTATCATATATGCATAGTCACTTTAACTATACTTTCATGTACATACTACCTCAATTGGACCGACCAACCAGTGCTTTCACACATGGGCTAACTGGGCTATCTATCTGCATTGTGTCCCACCACCCGCCAACCCCTTTTTTACGCTACTGCTACTCTCTGTTCATCATATATGCATAGTCACTTTAACCATAACTACATGTACATATACTACCTCAAATCAGCCTGAAAACCGGTGTCTGTATGTAGCCTCGCTACTTTTATGGCCTCGCTACTTTTACAGCCTCGCTACTGTATATAGCCTCGCGACTGTATATACTGTTTTAATTTCTTATTTTTTTTTTTTTTCTTTATTGTTCACCTAATACCTTTTTTATATTTTTTTGCACTGTTGGTTAGAGCCTGTAAGTAAGCATTTCACTGTAAGGTCTACACCTGTTGTATTCGGCGCACGTGACAAATAAACTTTGATTTGATTTGATTTGAACACAACATAGCATAGTTTACTCAATGAATAGACAAAGTAGATACAATACCAAGCCCACCAATATGGACTGACATAATTCAGGAATAATAACGCACACAAACATGGGGAAAACAAAGGGTTAAATAATGAACATGTAATTGGGGAATTGAAGCTAGGTGTGTATAAAACAAAGACAAAACAAATGGAAAATGAAAAGTGGATCGGCGATGGCTAGAAGGCCGGTGACGTCGACTGCTGAACGTTGCCTGAACAAGGAGAGGGACCGACTTCGGGTGGAAGTCGTGACACTTGTTCATACCAGCAAAATATTCTGCAAAAATAGACCAACTTTTTAGGAAATGAATTGGTCATCAAATGGTCAAAATACATGTTATATGTTAAAGTTAACATTATTATCAGGGCATATTATATTATTGGTCATGATCTTCACAATCTTAAAATAACATTCATTATTCATTTTCCTTTTAAACAGACACTGATGCAAAGTTAGGGAGGGTGCACTGAGGTATGATATCACCGTCAAGGTCCACATTGAGATGATAAAATGGTTAAAGCCATTGACTAAATGACAGAGCGGAACACATCCCTTAATCCTCTTGTGGGACAGGTGTTAGCTTGTGTGACAAGTCACAATTATACACAAGGGACACTCACCCAGAGTAAAAGTAATTAATTCCTGTGAGATATCAGATCAGGTAAAAATGAATAAAAAACAAACCCAAAATATTTTTTATTCTGTGAAAGTCAGTCACAGCATAGATGTAAATCACAGTGTTGAATGTGTTTTAGTGACAACAGAACCTAGAAGTTACTCTAAAACTCTTCAATCTAATTGAAATACCTGCAGCCTTCATCACACTTTTGTTGCTGTTATCAAAACATAGTTGTGAACTTCTGAATTCTACAAAACCAGCAAGGTTGTCTAACGTTGCGATTGCACTCATTGTGATGCAACCTATTCCTATTGATGTCAGCTGCTTTGGAAGTGTTTCAGACTCACACCAACTGGTTGCACTTGCCCTTTTAAGGCGCTCCTGTCTTTCTGTCTCTGTCTCGCAGACTTGGAAAGCAGGTGTTTGACAGCTGATGGGTCTAGCTAAGTCGTGTAAAGAACGCTCCACATCCCAGTAATGAGGTACATGAGAGGGATTGTGTCCTTCATTTGACTTTAACTTTGATTTTGTATGGGTTTTTCTTGTTTCTTCTACTTTGAGGCTAAAGAGTAGCAAGTGTCTAAGAAAGGTCTCATAAGGTGTTTTCAATTATATTTCCTTTCATCTATTTCCCCATCTGGTTGAATGTACACAATGTGTTTTTCAGTGTACATTTCTTTGCTGTGTTTCCAGACTAGAAAACCAGTGACATTTAAATTAGGTGATCATGGGAGATGAAATGGCTGTTGTGTGGATAGTATGGGTTTATGGGTAGTGCCATTAGACATAAATCTCTGATCCACATCAAAAAGAGAATAATCTATCCTTCATACTGCATAATACACCCTTAGTTATAATAGGTGGAAATGTTGAGTGCTGTTATGATGCAATGTACATTTAAATAACTAAACAAACTCAGCCCTCATCACCACATCTGTCATTATGAAACCCTAATTATTCAAATAATTACATTACGCATCATCACACTTTGTAATTGGAATCCAACCAGGCGTCTACAGTACAACAGATTATGCTTTGTAGAAGTAAATAAAAACAAAGGGTAAAAAAACTAAAAAACGAAGTCAGATTACTATATTTTAGCTAATCCTCATTGGACCCTGGTTAAGAATGCATGATGATAGAGGAGAGTCTCAAACGGTCTCTTTGTGAAACAGTGATTGTCTGTGATGTATGGACGTCAGATGAGGATACACACTAAGTAGACACACAAAGTGGTTTTCCAAATATCTCAATGACTCCTTCCTTGTTCGTACATTTAGATGTCAAGGACTGATGACTGATGATTTAGATGATTTAGCTGCAGGCGCTTAAATAACTAACACTCCCTTACAACCGTTATTTTAATATCAAATTAAATCCCTCAGACTTTCTTAAGTATTTTGAGTAGTCGTTAATCGATAATCGTTAAGGGGTTTTAATTATTCATAACATGGCAAACACATGCAAAGAATATTGTTTTACATCAAATTATGTATTTGTAGGTCAAGGGAGGGCAAGTCATTTCACTTGGTATTGTGCAGTAGATAATAAAAATTAAGCTGAAAAGTGGTGGAGTTTCCCTTTAACTTAAGATTTAATAAAGAGGCCAGTTGTCTTCCAGGTGGCTCGCCAAGCGTTTCTCCTCTTTTATTATCAAAGGCCAAAAGTACAGGGGGAAGAGAGAGAGAGAAAAAGGGAGATGGAGGAGGATGAGAATAAGTATTTTGTTGGGGACACCATGTGGCACACACCTAACATGAGTGAAAACCAGCGGAGCCATGAGCCGAGGCAGGAATAATGAGGGATTGTGTCCCCAAGGTTAGAAGCAAAGGAAGTGAAGAAATAAGTCATATAAAAACACATCTTCATTATTTCATCGTTTTACCGAGAGGCACTGGAGCTTGTTATGTTGTTAATGGTGTCATCTCTGACTCTCTCTTTCTCTTTGCTTGCGGCAGTGTTTTAGCTGCAGAAAAGAGTTGGAATGATCCATTTAGTACTTGAGGGTGGGTTCACAACCTCATTCCTCATATAGTCCTGCACTCTACCCATCAACCGCCCACTGTGGAGTGGTCAAGGTTTGCAGCCTTGGTCAGTGGTCTCTTTTCCTAGCCTCTGGTCCAGCAGAGTGAACCCGACCAGTGGAAGGTTGCCAGATTGGATTTGTCTGAATACCCCTTTTGTGTCATGCGGGTGGTATCGGGGCAAGCAGGGTGTTAAAAATAAAATAAATGACCAGGATGGTTCTGTTACCATGGAGTTCTGCTAGTAGGTGCATAGTGAAATGTCAGAGGAATTGAAATTGCCTGAGCAGATGGTGGTTGTGTAATTCTACTGGGACTGGGAATGGAGGGGGAGTTGGAATCAAAATGACAGAGATAGTTTGTTTCTGAAATAGTCTTGTTGTTCTGTGACTGGTAACTGTCTTCATGTGATAGCATATACTTGGATGAACATAAGGTCATCCATCCCCTCTCTGGTAGGGATTTGAGAACATGTTAATAGTTTATAACTCTGAAAACAACACGATTCGGACTCATTGTTAATAAGACTATATAGAACATTTATTCATAGCTAAGTACCTCAGAACACCTCACAAAACAACACGATTGCAATTCAAGTTTAATAAGACTGCTATCAGATATTATCTTTAGTGCCATGTTACATGTCCTTAATCACTGTAACTGTACTGCCTTTCACTTTCCATCAGCAGTTTCTGATCTGAATTTCACTTTCAGACTAAAGTTCAGCCTAGAAGCTGGTAGGAGCATGTAGTCCGTCAGGCTTGATGAGGTGTCATTACAGAGTGAGTTAGAATGATTGATATCTTCAAATGGAAGTGTGGCGGTGAGAAAAGGCAACGTTTCCCCCTCAGGCAAACGTCTGTATTAATAAACATTAGTAGGAATAAATCACCAGCTCTGTCTGTTCCCTCAGAGGTGCTTCATTATTGTGGTTTTACCTCACGTAGGTATAAGTGTTTAGATGCAGTACTAGCACTTCTAAAAGTTTTCGGAAAAGCTCCTGTGAACTTTACCCACATGTCACATTTCAACAAACATCTGTTCTGTCCTTGATTGCTAGGCTACAACACTTCTTTTGTGTACAATTATTTTCCCTCCTAGCTATTTCAAATACAACCATTTGAAATATCAATCATTTGTCACTGGTTTCTAAAACCATTTTCATTAAATAGGTTGTGAATTAAATCATTATGGTGTTGGGGGAGACAATGTTTTGGCCGTTATCTGGTGGTGATATTGCGGGAGCTTGTCGTTTTGTTTACCGGAAAGCCATTTGGAGGTAATTAGTTGTGCAAATATTTCCAATTTAATCTATATTCATTGTCCCGACTTGCTGTCTCTTTGTATTGTGCCTTTGAATGATAAACAGGGTAGTAATGATTGAATTCTGTCTGCACAGGACCATTCTGAATCTAAAGTAGATTCACTAGCTGAAACAATTACAATGTGAAATTGTCTGTCCTTGTCAAAACTTCTAATTCATGTGTAGCCTACTTAGCCATGTTTCTCATCCATTACACAGGACCATTTCCTTTCCTATATGGATAATGTGGACTGTGTGTCCTGTATGACAATGTTTTTAAAGTAATGTTCAAGGTAGTGTAATAGAGATACATGTGATTCTTGTTTGGCTAAAGCATTTAACCAAAGGCTACAATAGAAATGGACAGTGTGTACCCTCAAAACTCATGGGAGAACATATGTTGACTATTTAGGAACGTCATGTGAATGGCCACATTACATTGCAAAGATGAATGACAAAGAAACCTCTCTCCTCATTACTCCGTTCAGTTGTATAATTTCGTCAACATTTGTATTCATCAGGCCTCTCAAATCCTCAGTGACAGAAAATGACTCCCACTGGTCTCGCCGAAAGGATGATCGTCATCAGAAGTTTATCACAGTGTAATGATGGGGATGAGAGTCGGTACGAGGCAGGGAGGAGGGAAGCCATAATAGAAAGAGATTGGAGTGGTGGCTACGGTGGCAGAGCTCACAGCTCACCGTAATGTAAAAAGGACATTGTTGGAGAGGTGCCACCATACATTAAATAAAGTGCAATCCTGTACTCACTCACTGAGTGGGTTAACAAGGCAATCTTCATGAGGAGGGGACCGTGGCAAACCCCCGTGTGGGAAAACAATGGGCCTCATTCAAATCCAACCCAATCTGAGAAGCCATAAACCTAACACTTGCTCGTGAACGGAGAAAAGTACTGCGAGATCCTTGATGAAAACCTGCTCCAGAGCACTCAGGACCTCAGACTGGGGTGAAGGTTCACTTTCCAACAGGACAACAACCCTAAGCACACAGCCAAGACAACACAGGAGTGGCTTCGGGACAAGTCTCTGAATGTCCTTGAGTGGCACAGCCAGAGCCCGGACTTGAACCCGATAAAACATCTCTGGACCTGAAAATAGATGTGCAGCAACACTCCCCCATCCAATCTGACAGAGTTTGAAAGGATCTACAGAGAAATGGGAGAAACTCCACAAATACCGTTTTTCCAAGCATACCCAAGAAGACTTGAGGCTGCAATCACTGCCAAAGGTGCTTTAACAAAGTACTAAGTCAAGGGTCTGACTACTTATGTATTTTTGTCATTTGCTAAAATTTCTAAAAACCTGTTTTTTCTTTGTCATTATGGGGTATTGTGTGTAGATTGATGAGGAAATTTTTTTAAATAATGCTGTAACGTAAGTGTGGAAAGAGTTAAGGGGTCTGAATACTTTCCAAATGCACTGTATATACTGTACCATGATTCGGGCCATGACTTTTTCCAGACCACAAAAAAACACAGCGTCTGCTGTGGTTTGCTCTGTAAAATATTATCCACGTCGCTGTGAACACATGGCAATTACCTCAGTCTATACAGAGCCATCAGAGTATTGCTGTGTCATGAACATTCACATTCATGCTGAAAACATTGCCTTCTCACTCTCCGAATGGAAAAGTATAGGCTTAGTATCGCTCTAGTGGGGATGGTGAGAACAGCTTGTTGGACACACACACACACACACACACACAGCAGGGTCCAGTCTATCAGGCCAGTGTCCCCACAGCGATGCTCTATTCTCTCTAGACTCCTTATCTGAGATGACATCATGCAGTAGATTTGGCACAGCCACACAGAGAAGTGTCCCTCACCATGGGGTTAAGAGCTGTGTAGATTAACCTCAAACCACAAAGGAGTTCCTTACTGGGCATCAATAAGGCTATTCAAAAGGTCTGTCTCTTGAGGCTTATATGGTATTCATTTGGCATATAGGCGGACATTTTATACCATACTCTAATACATTATTTAGTTGTTGTGTTAGGCAGACATTTTACACTGTTTACTTTAAGTGCCAAGGCAACATAAGAGGCCTGTTTGCTATTTTGTTCATACAGCAATTTCTTTAAAGGGCAAATGGGATTAGGTTGAGTAAACGCATGTCATTATCCAGTAGTGAGTCAACAGTTTACTGTGGAGGGGCTCCTTGGTGACACAAGAGCCAGAGCAAGATCCTTTAATTAATCTTGACATGTTGTATCAACATCGCTGTGCCTCTTTGACACACTCTCTCTCTCTCTCTCACACACACACACACACACACACACACACACACACACACACACACACACACACACACACACACACACACACACACACACACACACACACACACACACACACACACACACACACACAAACCTTCTGTGTGCCCGCTTTGACTGCTAAGGTATTATGGAATTACATTCAATTTGACCGACTGCTGGACTGTGAGTATGCGTTAGCCCTGGACAGCTGTCTAGACCACAGTGAAATGTGATGGATAGATAGGGGAGCTATGGGGGACATATGGAAATACACAGGTATGAAAGGATGGAAGAAATTCTCTGTCTGTTTGTTTCACAAACTCACTCAAGGCGAATTGCCTATAAAAAAAATGTCACCTTCTATTAGGGACGAGAAAAAAACCTCAATTGGGTTGCCGATTGTTTTAAAAACCAAAAACAGAATCAAGAATCAATTTGGATTTTATCGACTGCGAATCATTTTATAGACTGCGAATCATCCCCTCTTTCCCAACCAGCTCCAGATTCACTGGCTAAGCAAACACATCAAGATGCAGCTGTCTGCCTTTTTCAATTATTATTATTTTTTTTAATCTACTGTATTTTTGACTGTATGTTTTGTTTATTCCATGTGTAACTGTGTTGTTGTATGTGTCGAACTACTGTGCTTTATCTTGGCCAGGTCGCAGTTGTAAATGAGAACTTGTTCTCAACTAGCCTACCTAATTAAATAAAAATGAATTTGTAGCCAGAAACAGTAAGGAGGGTCATCCACGGTGGTGAGCGGGGTGGTGTCTGTGATGACAAGCGGTGGACATTAGGATTGACAAAGTGGGTCTTTGTTTGTGACGAAGTGGCTGCCGGTAAGTCACCATATTTGCCGACCTCATTAGTTAGCTAGAAGGCCCCAGACCATCCATTCAGGAGAATTGATCTCGAGAGAGTGTGGTGTATTATATGTGTGTGTATTGTTGTGGTGGTGGTGGTGGAGAGAGAGAGACTTGCACGTGTGTGTGAATGTGAAACTCAGAGTGTGTGAGTTGTGTCCTCTTCCATGAGAGCTGGCTGACTACAGAGCTAACGATGAGCCTGCAGTAGTCTTCACATGGCAGGCTGAGGTCGAAAGGGTGACAGGGAGTTGGTGTGTGTTGCCCATCTTCTAAAAGGCCAAGGCCGCCAGAAGAACCCTTGACAAGCATTTCCTTGTCACCTTATCTTTCACATTTCAGATAAAAGGCTCATGCCTCTGAGTTAGTCATGAAACCTCAGAAAGAGATTTTAACTTTTTAATTGACCAGATAACCTTCGGTAAAGAGATTTGCAGACTAGCTATATCATCCAAAGGACATAAGGAAACTGTCGATGGGTCTTGGTTTGGGTTTAGGTAATCTTGTTAACCCAGAACTAAAGTCTTTCGTAATTTGTCAGATGCTCAATTAAGTTCTGAGTCCATACGTGTTAAGAGAAGAGATTGAGGATGGGAACCGGAATGAAGAGCTCCACCCTCTCACTTTGCAAGTTATCAGCAAGTCTATGTGAAAACATGTTCCTTACCCTTCCGAAATTCGAATGTTGATAACATTTGCGAAATCCTGATTTGTCCTAAAATAACCAGTGACGAAAAACCCAAGCACCTGAACTGATGATCTCACGCATCCCACTGTACCATGACAGATCTACGGTACTATTTATGGTTACATACAAGTCTGTAAACGAGAGATTGTGGTTTAGGCAATACTGTCAGGAAACATGTCTTTACTGCGATGGGCAACGCGCTTTTTAAGTTCCTTTAATTTAATTAGTAAAGACCGGGGTCCACCAGAATGTTTCTTATGATGTGCCTCTGCTGCCTCTGCTCAAAGAAGTTTCTGGAATAATATTGTGAAGTGCATGGATGCACTGTGATTTGAAAGTCAACCGGGGAGATGTTTGGGACCCTGTCTTAACGTAGCACATATGAAGCAATGTAAATAAAGCTTTTATGGTCTTGTTATTTTGAACTCTGCCATGTTTCACTGGCTGGTTTCATGGCTTTGGAATATGGATAAGGTAGCCTTGCAAGCGGTTGTCTTGCAAAGCGTTATAATATTATATAAAGTTAATATTTGACTGGATGCATGCTTTGATTCTCAGAAATGTAATCATAGGAGGGCATTTTTATTATTTAGCTGAATGTGACCAAAGTATGAAGTAGCAAATATAGCAAATATATAATCTCCCAAAAATTCTACTCTGCACTCCAACATTGAACAATTAGAAACGTAGTTTTGTTGTTATCAGTAATATGTCTTCTTAAATCAAACATTTACTTTGGTGGGTATTGTTAAGGTGTTTCAGTTTATGGGTAAATGAGAATATATATCTGCCATGCTGAGAGTTGTGCTATGTGCAGTTTGTTTCCTCCACGGTCCAGTGCTTCTGTTTAGTTGATTCCCTCAATGTACATTGATTTATTTTGACTTCTGGCATTCTGGTTGAAAACAACAGATAGGGATATTGCATCTTCTTTGTCAAATACAGTGAGGTACATGTACAATGCATAAAAAAATAGACCATTTATAGTGTTACGCTTTACAAAAAAAGTAATTACTCTTATGTATTTAAACATCTCTTTTCTTCCATTTATCCTAATCAACAAATCTTCCCTAAATCGTCCCTAATGTATAGATGATATTGTCTTAACAAGACTGCAAACGTCAGTCAGATAGAAGCAACCTGGCTAGAGAGTTGGGCCAGTAACCGGAAGGTTGCTGGATCGAATCCCAGAGCTGACAAGGTAAACATATGTCGTTCTGCCCCTGAGCAAGGCAGTTAACCCACTGTTCCCTGGGTGCTGAAGACGTGGATGTAGATTATGGCAGCCCCCCGCAATTCTCTGATTCAGAGGGGTTGGGTTAAATGCAGAAGACACATTTCAGTTGAATACATTCAGTTGGACAACTGACTAGGTATCCTCCTTTCCCTTTCAGGCCAGGGAACTAAACCGTTGTTTGCATTTGCCCATCTGACAATATCTGCAGGGGCAAGAACCAAATTCACCTCCCAGGTCCACAGAGCCAAAGGTTGAAGCAGAAGTGATGGAAAAAGAAACAAACATGAATCCACTAAAGCAGCTTGTGCCAAGACAATGGGTCACCTTTTAAATGTTAACGATGATGATCATTGTATAATTAGGACGAGGTGACAATGCCAATTTGTGTACGTGACTGCAGAGCCTTTTATACTGATGCACTGTATTTCTTAACATGGCAGCAGGTGACTGAATGAATGAACTCTCGTTATTGACAGCGTATCCAACACATCACACATCACAAGGCTACCAGCTACCTGTACTCCACGGAAGAACACCCACCCACTCTCAATTTACAGACTGCAACCCTTAAAACTCTGAAGGCAAGGTGCCAGTTCTAATTCACTGCAGTCTGCAGGCCGTCCAATTGGTTAAGAGAGAAAGCCCTGGGAACAAAGTCACTGAAGAAGGAGTTGATCTTGATGAGTGAGAAGTACCGCAATGTCCTAATTGAGCTGGCTTTGAGCCTCTGCGCGGCAAACTTACACCTGACCTGAAAGCTATCCGAAAGCAAGCCGACACTATTCCCACACTCGTGTGTCTCCGCCGAAAGCGCTCAACCCCCATGTATTCCTTCCCTGATAATGAAGCCTTTCCTTGGAATTATGCGTTAGCCTGAATGGATACATAGACACGTTGCCATAGCTGTCATTCTTCAATGTGATTTTGAAGCTTTGACAACTTTATTAACCTGCATCCTTTCCTGGGTTTATTCTATTTATAGTCAAGATAATTTAGGAGAGGAGGAGAGATAGTCAGAGGTGCAGAAATAGTCAGATATTGTACTATAGCTTCAGCAAGACGAGTGCGATTCTTTGATGTTTCTAACATGTAAAAAAAACAGAAACAAAGGTCATTAATAAGCTGTTGGATACTAGACTTCTTGGGTTATGAACAAGGCAATACCAAGTGTTAGTTGTGTTGTTGTTGTGTACTCGCTGTTGTCATGAATAAAAACGGCTGCTCATTTAAAAGTTATACATCTTCTTTGGCATTTGTGGGATATCCGTCCCGCATGTTGATCTATTCCAAATGGATGTTTTTCCCTCAATATATCACTTTCTCTCCTTCTCTAGCTACAACATGTGGACCAAATCAAAGCCATTAGTGAGACTTAATAGTCTTAATTCACCTCACTCAATAGCACATCCTTTATTTTGTAGTCCACACTTAGAGCTATAAAGTCGATTAGAGCATCGTAACAACAGGAGGCCTGATATTTAGGTATTTTGATGTGTCAATGGAGATAATACAAGCTTGGAGGATTGTGATTTGGGTCGGTTAGTTGTTGCAGGCGTGTTATTTACATGAAAGGGAAGCAGTGAATCTCTACTTTAGAAAAATATTTCCAAGAATTATGCAAGATGATTATAGAAAATGATATTCTCTGAATGGGGTTGAGTTTGTTGTGGAATCCATTTTTCAAAGTACACATAAAGCTTTGAATAAAAATAAAAGAAGACTGTGATTTTTTGTGTTATAGAACAATTCATATACAGTACCTGTAGTCCTTCGTTATTTAACACTAGTAAGCTATACTTTCTCAAATTAGTATTTACGTTATTTTAGAGCCTATTGTTCTCGTCAGCAGTGTAGAAAATCTCCCAGCTTTTACTTATCAGCTAGCTCATGAAATAGTCTCATTTTCGTTTTCAAGTGCTCTATTGAGAATAAAGAAAATCTACTCAACGTATACACGTTGTCAGATCCTTCGGAGCCCAATCTTGATAATAAACCCATGTTCCTCTCCACTCCACTGCAGAAATCTCAGATACTGTAGAGAGAGGGAGAAGAAAGGAGCAGTGCTCTCACATTGTCTTGTTATCATGCTCAATTTAATTGCTAAGTAAAAAGTCTGATGATCCAAAATTAGATCATGGGCCCATTTGGGTTTTATATTTTCCCCTCCAAGGCTGGGACCTTTTAGACTTCTAATTGGATAATAAAGAGTCTTTCTAACACACAAGCATTGCAACTTCACTAGATGACTGTTCAGTTAGAGTACTGTAAATATACCTGGGGTTCAAATTACCTTTATATAGAGTGTATATGTTATCTTGTAGGACCAACACTTTGCTAGAAAATTCAAGCAACTTTCTGTATCACGGAAATACATGTTTTAAAACGTTCATTTGACCTTTAGTGCTCATAGACCTACAGGTTGGGTAACCCTTATCTCTACAGCTCAATGACATATACAGTATACAGTTCAGGTAACCCTACTTCTTTTTTATGCTGATGTGATGGATCATATATTGAACCTTGGTCATCTGCATGATTCAAGAGCAAACTGCCTAGCCTTTAGCTCTAGGGGCTAACTAATCGGTCTTTAGTGGCTGTCCCCACTACACTGTAGGCATAACTGACCTCAAATCTCACCAAATCACCATAGCGCTTTCTGTGAACCTCCATAGTGATCGCCCTACAACCCTGCGAGCGTATCCCAGGCCTAGTCCGCATTTCTGGGGTGACTCATCGGATGTGACCTGTGAGGTCGCTGGATGACCATGGATTTATGAATTAATCATACTATGCAACTAATGACAGAACTGTTTGTTAGGGCTGCCTGGGACTGGGTGATGCCGACTCTGTAGAAGTGACCCATGCCAGACCTGAATGAGCCAATGGATAGACCTTCAGGGCCTGTGTTCAATCATGACAGCGGAAGAATTACTTTCTGCATGACTGAGTCACCATGTTTTCCAATTTACCTCAACTGTATGTACAGTTGAAGTAGGAAGTTTACATACACCTTAGCCAAATACATTTAAACTCAGTTTTTCACAATTCCTGACATTTAATCCTAGTAAAATATCCCTGTCTTAGGTCAGTTAGAATCACCACTTTATTTTATCCTTCCTCATGATGCCATCTATTTTGTGAAGTGCACCAGTCCCACCTGCAGCAAAGCACCCCCACAACATGATGCTGCCACCCCTGTGCTTCACGGTTGGGATGGTGTTCTTCGGCTTGCAAGCCTCCCCCTTTTTCCTCCTTATGGCCAAACAGTTCTGTTTTTGCTTCATCAGACCAGAGGACATTTCTCCAAAAAGTACAATCTTTGTCCCCATGTGCAGTTGCAAACCGTAGTCTGGCTTTTTTTATGGTGGTTTTGGAGAAGTGGCTTCTTCCTTGCTGAGCGGCCTTTCAGGTTATGTCGATATAGGACTCGTTTTACTGTGGATATAGATACTTTTGTACCTGTTTCCTCTAGCATCTTCACAAGGTCCTTTGCTTTTGTTCTGGGATTGATATACACTTTTCACACCAAAGTACGTTCATCTCTACGAGACAGAACGCGTCTCCTTCCTGAGCGGTATGACGGCTGCGTGGTCACAAGGTGTTTATACTTGCGTACTATTGTTTGTACAGATGAACATGGTATCTTCAGGTGTTTGGAAATTGCTCCCAAGGATGAACCTGACTTGTGGAGGTCTACAATGTTTTTCTGAGGTCTTGGCTGATTTCTTTTGATTTTCCCATGATGTCAAGCAAAGAGGCGCTGAGTTTGAAAGTAGGCCTTGAATTACATTGACTCAAAGGATGTCAATAAGCCTATCAGAAGCTTCTAAAGCCTAGGCATGTTCTGGAATTGTCCAAGCTGTTTAAATTCAACTTAGCGTATGTACACTTCTGACCCACTGGAATTGTGATACAGTGAATTATAAGTGAAATAATCTGTCTGTAAACAATTGTTGGAAAAATTACTTGTGTCATGCACAAAGTAGATGTCCTAACCGACTTGCCAAAACTATAGTTTGTTAACAAGTGTGGTGGCTCTACAGCAGGTCTTTAGAAACAAACGCAGGAAGCCGGTTTACACACTCCTTATTTTAATAAGGCACAAAGAATCTACGAAAGTAGATAAGAGCTGCTCACAAACCGAGCCACAAACATGAAACAATCACAGACAACACTGATGGGGGAACAGAGGATTAAATAACACATGTAATTAGGGTAATGATGACCAGGTGTGAGTAATGACAAGACAAAACAGAAACTGAGAAATGGATCGGTGGTGGCTAGAACTCCGGTGACGTCGACCGCCGGTAGACGCCCGAAAAAGGAGAGGGACCAACTTCAGCTGAAGTCGTGACAACAAGAAATTTGTGGAGTGGTTGAAAAACGAGTTTTAATGACTCCAACCTAAGTGTATGTAAACTTCAATTGTATATATTAACTAACATCAAATAGTCACTAATCTACAATACGAGGTCCTAATAAGGGCACCGTAATAATATTCTGTATAATATTTTTCTTGGTTCTGGCTTAGTTGTGTTTTTCAGAAGAAGAAATAGCACTCTAATTGAACAATACATTCCATGACTAATATATTTAAATCTCCTAACAATTAAAAACACGTTGTTTCGTTTTCTTATTCTCAACACTCCAAAATTAAATTAATTTATTTAGTAATTCCCAGTTCTATTTTAACCAGCATGGCTCTTTTGAATTGTAAATATGGAGTTAGATATTCATTTTCTGCCATTTAAATAATTTACTGATTCGCCTTCAGGACCATGCCTCTCAACAGGGGAAGATAATGGAAATGAATCTGTGACAGACAGACACACTTTGTTACAGTAAGTGTATTTAACACACAGTTTTCATCCCCTCTGGCTCTGTGAATCGCCAACATACCTCCTCGTTTACTCTGGAAAGACATTAATCGCAAAAAGTGCAGGGAGCAACAACTGCCAAAGTGATTCTCCAAAATGGCTGATCAATCATAAACAGTCGTAAATAGCAATAATGGATGGAGTCGTGGATGGCGGAATGGTGGGAGAGGATTGACACGGTAACGCACACCAGGCGTCGTCTACCACCCTGCCTTATAAGGATGTTAATGCTGGCGGGTGGCCCGCGCCAAGTCGAGCCGTGTTATAGGTGGGCCGTATCACATTGAGCCAATGGATCACTTGGTCGATGGATGACAGTGATCATTCCCCCCGGTGTCACCTGCTGAGGGAGAAACCATATCTCAACGCAGGCTACTAAAAGGACAACATATTGCATTTTTAATTACACCTGACAGATGTTATGACTACACCGGCACACTATCCGTAACACTTCTTTTTTATCTCCTCCTCCATTTTGGATACAGCTAGGTGACTGACAGGAAGACAAAGTTGAAAAAATATAATTATGAGATGCCGCTCAGAGTTAATCAGGTGCTTTGAAGAATGTATTTAGACCATTCAGTTGTCTTGCTACTTGTATTGTAGTGTACTCTCTACTTATGCCCTTGTTCTTAGACCCTAGCCTACTTATGTCTTCTACCCTGATGAACACTGTGCAGTAGACCATACCAAAGCCCCAGTATATCTCCAAACCTGGTCTCACATCACATCATCCTGCATTTTCTTTGTCCCTTACTCCTTAACTTTCTTGTATGTTAATCCTTTACTCTTTTAGTATTTGTCCTATGATAATGTACCATGAGAGACATTGAAGTCTCTGGCCAGAGGTTCTCAGTTCAAAGTTGAAGGCAGACAAAAGGAAGGAGATATCTCACCCCTCAAGACTGGAGATGAGATGGAGTCAGAGAGAGGGAGAGTGTCTGGGTCTGCCAGGCCTGGCTTGTGCTTTTATCCTTCTTCTTCCTCACAGTGTGCACGTTTAAACCACTGATTCTCCTGGGAAGCCAGATAGCGTTTGATTCGCTTGACTTACTCCCTGTGCTAGCGCCAGCCTGAGAGACAGTTGTACCATGGGAAGGGAAAAAGGGCGACCGTAATGTAATGTAAGAGAAGGAAGATCTGCAGCTTGTGCCCTCACTCTGGAAATGTCAAACATATAGAGCAGGTATAGGGAGCATTGAGAGAACACTTTAAGTTAGCATTAAGTTAGCTTTTCCAGGGTTCCTGTTGGCCAGGGATTAGGATTGTATTAGTCTGACTCTGATTTGTTTGTGCTGTATAATAAACTCATATGTTTGTTACGTTGTTATACCTGCTGTTATGCCTCACATTTGATCTGTGTCTGTGTCTGATGAGATGATGAGACATATTGGATAGAACTTAATTCATGAAAACCTATTATGACAATCCAGCACAAATCATCATGCTTTGTTCCGACACGTCAGACCACCAAATCATAAAATCATGTCTCCAGTTTGGATTATAGGGTACACACTGGTTATGGTGACTTTTGTTGTGAGCAACAGCAGCTGTGACCTAGTCTCACCAAACGTCATGGTCTGGTAGAGAGTTGTATCCATCCCATGGTTAAATGTTACTCTTTGGTTTCCAGAAAATATCCATCCAAATAGTGCGGGAAGTATCACTCTGTCCCTGTGAATGTACAGGGACATTGCAGCCACATTTAAGTTATGGTAGCACTCTTCTATCGCTGGACTTTGAAGTTGAAATGGGAAAGTGTTTCTGACAGGTATTTATGAAGTGGAATGCCACCACATAAAGAATTCAGATCAAGATAGAAGAATGTTGTGTAGGAATGTGCCACATAATGGGAACGTATGAAAACCAGTGCATTTCTGTCAGTGTGAAAGGTTACATCGTCCAAATGTACAAAAAGCTGCAATTTCTCTTGAGATGCTTTAGTTAAATGAAAATAAATATTGACTTTGTTGTGTATGTTTCAGGTGTATTTGTGTAATAGCCTATGACAGTGGTGTGATCAATCAATAATGTTTTAAAAACCAATAGTTGTGATAGGTGAGAACTCTCTCACTTTGCATTTCATGGAAGATATTTAATTCAAAATCCAAACAGATAAGTACCACCCTTCCGGTTTAATGAGCACTCAGTAAATATACATTGATTTTAATTAGGCCTCCTCCTGGCAGTGTATAACTAACTAGAGAGAGAGAGAGAGAGAGAGAGAGAGAGAGAGAGAGGAGGAAGAGAGAGAGATATAGGAGACAGAGAGACAGAGAGGAGGGGCGGAGAGAGGGGGAGAGAGTGGGGAGGGTAGCGAAAGAGGGAGTGAGGACTGTGGAGTGACAGAGACAGGTGTCCATTCTAACTCAGTTGCCAGAGAGGAAGGAAACCACTCAGGGATTTCACCACGATGCCAATGGTGACTTTAAATTAGTTACAGAGTTTAATAGCTGTGATAGGAGAAAAATGAGGATGGATCAACAACATTGTAATTACTCCACAACACTAACATAATTGACAGAGTGAAAAGAAGGAAACCTGTACAGAACCTGTCCAAAACAAGCCTGCTGTTTACAACAAGGAAATAAAGTAATACTCCCAAAAATGTGGCAACCCAATTAATATTTTGTCCTGAATACAAAGTGTTATGTTTGGGGCAAATCCAATAAAACACATTACTTAGTACCACTCTCCATATTTTCAAGCATAGAGGGGGTTTATCATGTTATGGGTATGCTTGTAATCGTTAAGGACTGGGGAGTTTTTCAGGATAAAAATGGTTGAAAATTCTATTCAAGTGAGAGTGACTTTGTTATTTCTTCAAACAATCATCTTTATTCAAATTGATTAATTATTGCAATAATGAAACCATCAACCCAAATCTTGACTGTAAGGCCGAGAGCATACCCTTTACAGACCATGCTGTTCCTTATATACCTGATACCAAGATTGCTCAGTCATAGCTGGTTCAACCCCCCAGACCCCGCCCCATAAGCCACTGAAAGCCACTTTGTGTTCATCCTGTGGTCACCTCCCTCTGGTGTTGTCTCCCAGATGACAGGATAATTAGGAATACTGAGGCTTTTGTTATGTTCCAGGCTATCTCTATCTTGGTGACACCCACCACATCCCACTGCTGGCTTGCTTCTGAAGCTAAGCACGGTTGGTCTTGGTCAGTCCCTGGATGGGAGACCAGATGCTGCATGAAGTGGTGTTGGAGCGCCAGTAGGAGGCATCCTTTCCTCTGGTCTAAAAAATATCCCAACGCCCAAGAGCAGTGATTGGGGACATTGCCCTGTGTAGGTTGTCGTCTTTCGGATAGGACGTTAAACGGATGTCCCTACTCTCTGTGGTCACTAAAGATCCCATGGCACTTATCGTAAGAGTTGGGTTGTTAACCCTCGTGTCCTGGCTAAATTCCCAATCTGGCATTCATACCATCATGGCCACCTAATCATCCCCAGCTTACAATTGTATCATTCATCCCCCCTCCTATCCCCTGTAACTATTCTGCAGGTTGTGGCTGTAAATGAAAATGTGTTCTCAGTCAAGTTACCTTGTGTTCTCAATCAGTTGCCAGCCCAAGCTTCCAAAGACGCCTCTCAGAAAAGGAGAGAGAGAGAGTCCTAAGAATGTTACTCTATTAAATAAAACAACCATTAGATGCATTAATAAAACATACTCTTGTAATCCTGCTACCACAATCTAAGCACAGGCAAAATCCTAGAGGAAAACCTGGTTCAGTCTGCTTTCCACCAGACACGGAGATATTAATTCACCTTTCAGCAGGACAATAACCTAAAAAACATGGCCACATCTATACTAGAGTTGCGTACCAAGAAGACAGTGAATGTTTCTGAGTTACACTTTTGACTTAAATCTACTTGAAAATCTATGGCAAGACCTGAAAATGGTTGTCTAGCAATGGTCAACAACCAATTTGACAGAGCTTGAAGAATTTTGAAAGTAATAATGGGCAAATGTTGCATAGTCCAGGTGTGGAAAGCTCTTAGAGACGTACCCAGAAAGACTCATAGCTGTAATCACTGCCAAAGGTGCTTCCAAAAAGTATTAACTCAGGGGTGTGAATATTTACTAAACTAGAAATTTCTGTATTAAATTTTCAATACATTTAGTAAAATTTCTAAAAACATGTTTTCACTTGTAATGAAGATGCTGAGAGTTGAGAAGCAGGTGCAGGTGGTACGTTTAATAAAACGACAAAAATGGAACGAGAAAACATAGCAGTGGCGTCTACACAGAAACAATACTGACTGGGGAAAGAACCTAATGGAGTGCCAGATATAAGGTAGGTAATAAATTAGGTAATGGAGTCCAGGTGTGCCTCATGCAGGTGTGCATAATGATTGGTGCCAGGTTTACATAACGATGGATGCCAGGACCGGTGGTTAGTATACCGGCGACATCAAATGCCAGAGGGGAGGAATAGATGTAACAGTACCCCCCTGACATGCGGCTCCAACTGCAGGATGACGCCGATCAGAGGAACGGCCCCGAGGACGAGGATCGGGCCGGTTGGGGCTGTGAAGGTGGAAATCACGGATGATGTTGGGATCCAGAATATCCTCCACCAGAACCCAACACCACTCCTCTGGCCCATACCCGTCCCAGTCCACTAGGTACTGGAGCCGACCCCTACGATGTCAGGAGTCCAGTAGGGATCTGAGGACGGACCCCCTTAGGACGGACCCCCTCGATGATCAGGGGCCGGGGGGGGTGTCGTGGGGGACAGCATCAGCTGGAGACATGAAAAGAAGGTGAGATACGGTAGTCACTGGGAAGTTGTAAGCTATACGTCACCTCGTTGATCCTCTGGAGAACCTTGAATGGCCCCAAACACCGAGGGCTCAGCTTCTTGCAGGGCAGGCGAAGTGGGAGGTTCCTGGTAGAGAGCCAGACACAATCCACAGGATGGAACACAGGAGTCGCACTGTGGTGGCGGTCTGCCTGCTTCTGACGGTGAACAGCACGCTGGCATCTCACATGAGCATCGCTCCATACTTCTTCTGCGTGCCTGAAACACTCATCAATGACAGGAGCTTCAGTCTGACCCGGGACCCATGGAGCCAGGACCAGCTGAAAATCCAGTACACACTGGAAGGGGATCAGCCCAGTGGAGGAGTGACGTAGCAAATTCTGGGCATACTCCGCCCATGGACGGAATCAGGTCCAGACAGTGACTCCTCAGGAACCTCCCCAGCTCTTGGTTCAGCCTCTCCACCTGCCCGTTGGACTGAGGCCTACTGGCAAGTGAGGCTGACCGTGACCCCGGGCTTCTACATAATGGCTCTCCATACCTGTGATGTGAATCGGGGGCCACGGTCGGAGACAATGTCCTCCGGAAAGGCCATAATGTCGGAAGACCTGCTGGAATAGTGCCGCAGTGACCTGGAGAGCAGTAGAGAGACCGAGGGATAAAACGACAGGATATGGAAAATCTATCCACAACCACCAAAAATGGTGGTGAAACCATCAGAGGAGGGGAGATCAGTAACAAAGTCAATGGATAGATGAGACCAGGGACGCTGCAGTACGGGAAGGGGAAAGTGTTTCCCTGCTGGAGCGTTACGGGGGGGATTTGGTTTAGGCACACATGGATCAGAAGTTGACGTAGCGAGTGACGTCCTGCGCCAAGGTGGGCCACCAGTATTTTTCAAAGATAGATTGGGTAGGGCGAGAAATACCTGGATGTCCAGAGATGACAGTTGTGTGTGCCCAGGTCAGCAGCCGATCTCTTATCCCTGTGGGTACGTAGATGCACTCAGGAGAACAGTTATTGGGTGTGGGCTCCCTCTCCAGAGCCTGGCAAATGTCTACATCTACGTCCCAGACCACAGGGGCTACTACTCGAGAGGATGGGATTATAGGTACATTCTGGACAGGACCCTCTCCCGAATCGTAGAGACTGGACAGGGCGACGGCCTTGGTGTTCTTTGAACCTTGGTGATAGCTCAGCCTGAAGTCAAATCTTGTGAAGAAAAGGGTTCACCTTGCTTGGCGCCGATTCAGCCCTCTTAGCTGTCCGTATGTACTCCAGGTTCCGATGGTTGGTGATGATGACGAATGGGTCCCTGGCGCCCTCCAGCCGTTGTCTCCACTCCTCTAATTCCACCTTCACCGACCGGAGCTCTCGATCACCGACATCGGGGACAATTTCTTAGAGTAATGTGCACACGGATACAATTTCTGTGAATTACCCTGTTGTTGAAACAGAATTTCCCCCAAACCCACCTCTGAAGTGTCCACCACCGAAAAGGATATCTGGGTGTTTGAGCAATGGGGCGGAGGTGAAACGTCCCTTGAGTAGACGGAAGGCCTCGTCGGCGGCTGGGCTCCACACAATTCTACAAGGACCACCCTTGAGGAGAGAGGTGAGAGGAGCGGCTCAAGTTCCTGATGAAACGGCGGTAGAAGTTGGCAAACCCCAAAAAACGTTGTGATCCTCCAGGGTAGCCGAGTAGACCAGGATGTCATTGATATACACAACCTCCTGGCGTCCGGGCATATTCCTGAACACCTCGTTAATTAATGCCTGGAAAACTGACAGAGCATTGGCTACGGCAAATGGCATCACCAAATACTTGTAAAAAAAAAATGAAAAGCCATCTTCCATTTCCGGATGAGGATGAGATTGTATGCACTCCGCAGGTCCAGTTTGATAAAGAACCGGGCCCCGCGGAGCTGTTCGATGGCTGCCAGCACCAAAGAGAGAGGTTAATGGTACTTAGTGGTGATTTCATTGAGTCCTCTGTAATCAACATAGAATGCAACCTCCGTCCTTCTTGGCCACAAAGAATAAACCAGCCGACGCAGGAGAAGTGGACGTGCGGATAATACCTTCTTGGATGTACTCCTCCATGGTCTGGGTCTCAGCCACCAACAGAGGGTAGATACGTCTGCGTGGGGGTGCAGAACATGCAAGCTTGATGGCACAGTCCCAGGGGCGATGAGGAGGCAGGTGGCGTGGGTCTTGGAAAATACCTCCTGCAGGTCCTGATATACCTTCGGGATGTTGGGCTGAAGGGCAACCACAGGACTCTCAACCGACGTGGAACCACAAGGATGAGGAAGCAGGTCCTCCGGCATTCGGGTGACCAGTCTGTGATTCTCATCCTCGACCAAGAGATGGTGGGGTTATGGCGTTGAAACCAAGGTAGGCCGAGGATGATCTTGGGAACTGGTGCATTGGTGATGAAGAAGGGGATGTTCTCCTGATGAATGGACTCCACGGTGAGGGTGAGTGGTTGGGTGATGTGTGTGCTGGTTTCGGATCCTAGTGGCCGATTATCAAGGGATTGAACCGGGAAAGGAGAGGAGAGCGGGTATGAGATGATGTTAAGAGAGGAGGCAAGGGTCTGGTCAATAAAGTTCCCCTTGGCACCGGAATCCACTAACACTGTCGACACAGTACTTGAGGAACAGTCAACTAGTGTGATGAACGCCAAAAAGAGTTTTGCAGAAACTGATGACCCAGGAGGTGGAAGATCATGTGACCGTCCCTCTGCTCTTGTGGATCCCAGGTTGTGAAGTCACGGACACCGCTGGAGCTGGTGCCCTCCTTGACCACAATAAAGACAGAGCCCCATCTGTCCTGTCTGAGTCGCTCCGCCGCGGGGAGGTGTGTGACCCCTACCTCCATGGGTTCAGGCTCTGATGCAGAGTGTTCACTGAGGGTGGGAGAGAAGCGATGAGAGTACCGACGCTCCCAAAGTAGGTTATCCAGACGGATGGACGTCTGACGTCAAAGGAGAGGTGCATCCAAGGAGAGGTTGTCGTCTCGACAGGCCAGTTCCGTCAGACATCTTCTGAATAGCGTAGGCTCATTCCATCCGCTGGGTACCGATATTCTATTTTCCTGCTGCTTCCATTGTTTGAGTCAGTATTCTGTAACAAAGATGCTGCGAGTCGAGAAGCAGGTGCAGGTGGTACGTTTAATAAAACAACAAACATGGAACGAGACAATATAGCAGTGGCGTCTAGACATAAACACAGAAACATTACTGACTGGGGAAGAACCTAAGGTAGTGAGGTAATGGAGTCCAGGTGTGCCTCATGATGAAGTGGTTAGTATACCGGTGATGTCGTACGCCGGAGGTGGAAAAGCGAGAGTAGACATGCCATCACTTTGTCATTATGGGGTATTGTGTGTAGATGGCTGTCAAAATATTTATATTTAATCCATTTTGAATTCAGGCTGTAACAAAACAAAATATGGAATAAGTCAAGGGGTACGAAAACTTTCTGAAGGCACTGTAGCTAAATTATCAGTGTGCAATCAAGTAGAACAGATACAGAAGTCTGACTGAGAAGAATCGATGTGTAAACAGGCAGAGGTCTCACATACAGCTATACAGGTGTCTCAAGAAAAAATAAGACATAATCAGCAAATGGTCAACTACTGTAGGTTCCCCACACTACTTTCATGTTTTAATTATTATTTTTCGACATGTTCCATAACGCCGCTACTGTGAGGTTATTGCAACAATGATGCAACCCTGTGGTCGCATGCTGCACCAGTTATCCACAAGGACACATTCTGAGGTGTTATTTTATTAGCCAGGCGTTTCCGCCACACCGCACTGATTCAACACACCTGAGGGACTAGATACTCACTCAGTATTCACTACTGAAACGCATGTTTAATTTAGTGTCCTTGTTACCGGCCGCAAAGCATTGACCCCGGCAATAGACACCAGCAATTCGTGAGGCTATTACAATTAAACTTCTGATTGGCTTGGAGGAGAGATTAACTGTTTTCTCAAAGTCATTAGTGACCTATCATTAGCGTGCCGCAGTGATAAATCAGCATTCAAAATTGTGTTTGCCACTTTGAATTGGTCTTTGTGGACATCGAAAATTGAGTTATGCTAATGGTATGTTTTTGCCACAGTTGTTTAATTGCGAGGCAACAAGCTGACACTTTCTTCCATGCATTGCCGGTCAATTGGGGTTTTCGAAGAGGGGAGAGCGTCCTTGAAAAATGTCCGCCTAGTGAAATGTAGTTGTTTACAGTTTGTGCCATCTGTTTTGCATTGAATCCATTGTCAGTCGACTAAACAGGACCAACAACAATCGGCATTATGTAAACAAACTTGACAATATTTTAGAAGGACTTGCTGAAAGTTCAATATTTTTTGCAACCGCCCCACATTTAATGCTTTCACCGTTTGTATTCCGTTTGTGGTTGGGGGAGCAGTGCATTCTTGGAGACATGATTAAGACTTTCAAGAGGGTGATACAAGCTGACAGGGCAAAAGTATTCTCTGGGATTTCAGCTGGTGCCCCAGTTATTCAATGTGAATTTTCAATTCATGCTGTCATGGAGAGGGACTGCTTCCTGTCTGTGTGGTGCCACCCCCTGGCAGAGGAGAGCAAGCTTGTCTGACAACATCAGACCCCTGCAGGAACGTTCACACACACATACACACTCTTAAGCAAGAGCATGCAAACGCACACACACACACGCACGCTCACACACAAACACGCACACACACACACACACACATACACACATACACACACACACACACACACACACACTATCAACACTCCAAGGAAAACTCAGTTTTACTTTGCATTTTACAAGCATGGCATGAATCCAATTTTCTTCTTCTATGTTATTATTCCTCTCTCTTTCTACATTGCCCTCTCCGGCAGTGCAATCTTTCTTGGCCCGAACCATCTGCTCACAGACTTAGGAGGAGGAGAGGGGCCCCGGGGTGGTGGCACCGTCTCTCAGAGAACCATCAGTGGCTCCTCAGTGAGGTCCAGGCCAGTCCTTGGGGCTCTTAAGGGCCAGCCAGGCTAGTGAGGCCAAGCCTGGAGCCTGTACACATGGACCACGGAGGTCAAGTCTAACAACTGGTGTTGGCTTTATTCCCTTCTCCCTCTTGAGTTCCATTTTCCTGATGTATATCTCTAAATGTAGTCAGGCAAGCTAGACAGCTAGCGAATCACCTTGCAGCGAAGTGACTCAAGTCAGGCTTGTCGGTTTACTTTAAGGAAGCATACGCTTGGATTCTATTTGGTATGTAGCGTTAGATAACAAAGCGAATGCTGTGAAAATAGCATTTATTATGTAAATACTCTTCCCCCATGCACACTTTCAAGTCATCTGTGCCGTGACAAATGGTAAATAATTAAGGTTTGAGTCATTCTGTTCCATATTCTTGTATTTAACAAATTCCAGCGTCAACCTCTGAATTAACGACGCAACCCGGAGGTGGTAATGTAAATCGTTAGTAACGCTGTGAACATCTGGCTGTTGTGGCATTCATATAAAGACAGTGTTGTCTTCCAAATATTACTCTTTGTTTGTCTCCTCCATAGACGCCATATGTGCCCAGGTTGCATCAGTAGCCTACCATACGCTGAATTCCAAATCAATCCCTTGGCCCTTTCTACCCACTAACCTCTCATGTAGATCTGAGATAGGTTAGGCTGGATAGGTATAAGCAGAATGGTAACTTTTTAACAATTTTCCTTCTAATAGGTTGGGGGGGGTGTTGCCATACAGCTTGGACCTACAGTACAGATATAGGATCTTAATTTTAGGCAGTTTGATACAGCAGGAAAATAATCCTGCAGCACACGGGAATGTAAATTATTCTGTGGTTTATAAATATATATATTTTTAAGTTTGACATTTGAAAGTAGAAATTGCAAACTTCATAAGCCTTTTTAAAAGTTTATAAAAGTTTAAAAGTTTAACATTTCCTACAGGACAGCCTAGGGAGGAGTTATAGGGGTTGATTTTGGATTCTGTGATAGATGTCACTTCAGGCTTCACCGAGTCAAAAAAACGCAGAGTTCTCTGGTCCTCTGTTTTGATATCAAATCTGACCACTGGGTCTCTAGAATATGGGTGGGCATCTTGGTCTGTGATTCACCCGTCACCTTGTTCAGTGTGTTAACAAAGACCCCCTTCCCTCCTCTCTCTCTCTTTCCCAATCTTCACACCGCTCAGACCAAAGCTATGGGAACAGAGGGACTAACTGCAGGATCATACTTGTTGTTGTTGTTTATGCTGGTTTTGATTGGTTTTTATGGAACGCGTAGGTTGGTGTTCTTCTAAGAGAATATAGAATAAGTTTGCCCAGTCTCTCTTGTCTTCTGAGAGAATAACCTGTGGTATTCTTAAATGTTTAAATGTTTATTTTCTAATTGGTTTGAGTTATTTCATGGCTTATTACATACTTATAACACATGTTACGTCTGTTTTGTTTCCAGGTGATCCTGATTCTGACCAAACTTTACGACTTTCACCTGGGGAGTGTTACAGAGAGCACCTTGTGGAGGTAAACAGTAACCTTTCTTCATATCTCCCTCTCTGTCTCTCTCACTTCCTCTCTCCCTCTCTTTCTTTCCCTCTCCTGACATGTATTCAGATTCATCATAGGAACAATAGTGCAGTCTCTCTCCACCCTCTTTCTCTTTTCTACTCTCTCTTGCCCCTCCATCTTTCTCTCTCCCTCACTGCTTTGTACAAGACTGCTGCATGCAAAGCAGCATTGTACTACTGAGCATTGGGCAGGGTGCCCCAGGTGAACAATGACTAGTCTCTACTCTTGTGTAAACTGACTGCATGTTTAACGGGATGTACCGCCAATGTACCTCTGTCCCCCTTCCCAGGGAGACTAGCACAAAATAACACAGAGAAACAACAAAAGGTGAGGTATACAAGTCCCCTTTGAGCCAAAGGGAAGCTACGAGCATAACCACCATCAAGATATTTTTGTACCGGACAGGTTGTCTTCATTCATTACTTTCGTAGCCATTTTTTCTTGTCGTTGTGCTAGTGGTGACTGTAGTGGTGACACAGTAAGAGCATGTGGTCCTTTCAGGCAATTTGGTGTGTCAACACAATGAAAGTTTAGTGGTTCTTGTAAGATTATAGTGATGCGGCTCCTGCGTGATATAGTGGGACCCAGATAGCTAGACTGTGACGTGTGTAGATCACTCTCCTGTTGAGTGAGTCAGACTGACGACAAGGAAGAGAGGGGGAAGGAGAGAGAGGGAAGGAGAGAGAGGGACTCTGTGATTTTGTTTAGGACGTGGTGGTGGAGAGAGAGAGAAAAGAAACAATGAACAGACTTTCCTAATTTAGTGTTCTGTGTTTTGTTATTCCAAAACTTACATTTAATGAAAACTATAAAACCCTTGCTTCTTTTCCATGTGTTTCAGTACAGCATTTATTTTCCATTTGGTATCTTCGTTCAGTTCAATTCACATTTGGATTATTGTTAGTTACACATAATACTGCACCATGTTTGACTCCAGTACAGACTCCAGTAATTGGGGTTGTTTAGATTGCCAGCTACTACTCTTTATCCAGGGTTGGGTAGGTTACTTTCTAAATGTAATCCGTTACAGTTACTAGTTACCTGTCCAAAATTGTAATCAGTAACGTAACTTTTGGATTACCCAAACTCAGTAATATCATGACTCTCCTGTGAAGATCTGAAGGATCAGGTTACAGTGGGTCCGCTCTACAGCGCCCTCTCTCTCCCTCGGAGGAGGAGAGGGGTGAAGTTGGCTGTTTTATGACGGTTGTAAATACCTTGTAGAAACTCTCCCTCTGGGCTTTGCAGGAAGAGGGGAAAGAAACCTATTTGTTACAAGGAGATTCCTCCCGCCAAAACGGTACCATCAAAAGGTTGAATAATGAAACAATATTTCTGTATTCCAAACAGTTGGAATAGATCCTGGGTACTGAAAGAACAATTATGTCAGATCAGTTGATGTTTTGGGATCTCATTAAGGATAGTATAACAACATAACTGTATCTCTGAATGTGTATATTTCCCAGTTATCAGATTTACATCTAAATGTTGTGGAACTTATATGATTAAATATGAAACTATTTGTGAGAAGAGGAAACGTGATGTTAGCCTTCTAAATGAGAATTGTTTTTCATATAAAAATTTTAACCAGTCAGTGACCGCATCCACGTGAGCACAGACATTATGTTGATGCCATGGAATGGCCCTTTTGCCAGTGCTTAAAAGGACATAGTCCAGAAAATGTAAGGACGGGAGTCCCCACGTTGAAATGGCTACCACTCTATAGACCAGTTACGTGCAAATAGGACTAAATAGGAACATTTGGTCTGCAGCTGTCTAAGTGCTTTAGTCTAGTAAACTCGACCGAGAACCACCGGGTGGTACTTTGAAAGATCCATTCTAAAGAACATTGCCCAATCAAACGGCCATTGGTACGTCTGACGTCGCTATTATAACAGACACTCCGAGAAATTTGAGAAGCTCCAGCTACAAAAGACATTGTGACTTCTGGGGAACACAACCATAGACTTCTGATGAACTACTCTCCACAGACGGACCAGCGATTTCAACAGAGAGACAACAAAAACATACATGCATAAATATGTGTTGCATTTCTAAATCCGAAAGAGCGGTTGTTATGGTGCTAAATATCCATATTTACAATGAGCGTATTTTCCACATGTATGTACAATAGGCCCTCTATCTGTCTCTCCCACTCTGTCTTTCCTGCTCTTTATTTGTCCCCACCCTTTTCCATTGTCTATCAAGCCGTCATATCAGGTTAGTCCACTAGAGGACTTTTCATTGCCTTGTGTGATCAATGTGTAAGCTATCCTGTTTGTGTGTTTATGTAATTCTGTGTGATTATTTTGTTAGTTAGTAAATAAATTATTAGCCAATTTGTGTATCGCTGATTCATCATTTATTCTAGGGTTTGTGCAAATATCCAAGAGTTTGCAGCATTCAGAATGAGACTGAAGGTAAATAGAATTAATTAATTGACTGTGACTGATGTAAGATATATTTATATCTTTAGAGTTTAGTTGGGAGATAGTAACTTGTTAAATAACTTTATCCGTGGTGCCCCAGATTACTACTTAATTAATTTAAGTAGTAATAATTGAATGTGGTATGTAATCATTTTATAAAATAACAGTCAAACACATTAATTATAGTCATTACACGACAGTAACGTAATCTGATTACATTCCGTAACTTTTAGTTTACTTTTCGTTACTTTTAGATTGCCTTCCCCTATATCACAAACGGTCGTGATTGGGAGTCCCATAGGGCAGCGTACAATTGGCCCAGCGTCGTCTGGGTTTGACCGGTGTAGGCCGTCATTGCAAATAAGAATTTGTTCTTAACTGACTTGCCTAGTTAAATAAAGGTAAAAAAATATGTGAAAAATAAGAGGCATTAGAAGATGACAAATATGTATGTTACCAATTGAACGATATCTATTGCAGGCTAAATCAATGTTAAAGTTTACATAGCTGGCCATATATGGATGTTAAATTTTACTTTATGGGTTGGTTATGTAGGCTTCTTCTAACCCATCACTTTCAACCACATATAATTAAATTATATATTTACATTAATTTAATTATATATTTACATTAAAAACCAAAGTCTATCAGAATGTTAGTCATTACAATAATTGTTATACCCCTTGATCTTCAAGAATAGGACTTGGAAATGTGGAAGTATAGATTAACCAAATTGTTTTACCTGTGCATTTACCTGTGCATTTAACTAATTATGTGACTTCTGAAGGTAACTAATTGCACCAGATCTTATTTGAGGCTTTTTAGCAAAGTGGGTGAATACATATGAAAGCAGCACTTTTCAAAAAAAAAATATTTCTTGAAACAGGTAAATATTTTAAATTTCACTTTTTGGACTATTTTGTGTATGTCCGTTACATGACTCCAAATAAAAATCTGTTTTACCTTTGTTTAACTAGGCAAGTAAGTTTAGAACAAATAATTATTTTAAATTTTCAATGAGCCTAGGAACAATGGGTTAACTGCCTTTTTCAGGGACAGAACTTTTTACCTTGTAAGCCCGGGGATTTGAACTTGCAACCTTTCAGTTACTAGTCCAATGCTCTAACCTCTAGGCTACCCTGTCGCCTGCAAGTCAGTCTCCAAAAATAATCAAAATTACAGGTTGTAATGCAACAAAATAGGAAAAACACCAAGGGGGATAAATACTTTTGCAAGGCACTGTACCGGACGGCAGGCAGGCTCAGGGTCAGGGTAGGCAAATGTCAATAATCCAAAGGTGGGGTACAGGTCGGCAGGCAGGCTCAGGGTCAGGGGTAGGCAGAGTGGTCAGGCAGGCGGGCTCAGAGTCAGGACAGGCAAGGGTCAAAACCAGGAGGGTGAGAAAAAGAGAGACTGGGAAAAGCAGGAGCTGAGACAAAACCGCTGGTTGACTTGACAAACAAGACGAACTGGCAACAGACAAACAGAGAACACAGGTATAAATACACAGGGGATAATGGGGAAGATGGGTGACACTTGGAGGGGGGTGGAGACAATCACAAAGACAGGTGAAACAGATCAGGGTGTGACAGTTATTGGGTTCAAATACACATTTAGATTTGTGAACAGCCATCAACAACAACCACAATCCGTAAGGCGCAAATAGCTACATGAGAGAGCAGCAGTGTGATTTGGCAGGTACAGTTGCCTAGTGGTTAGAGTGTTGGGCCAGTAACCGGAAGGTTGAAGACGTGGATGTTGATTATAGCAGCCCCCCGAACCTCTCTGATTCAGAGGGGTTGGGTTAAATTTGGAAGACACATTTCGGTTGAATACATTCAGTTGGACAGCTGACTAGGTATCCCCCTTTCCCAATGCGCTATGTAGATATCAATAATAAGTGATATTTGTATCGCCATAGAAAACACCACTGCTGTCATCCTTACCTCTAAACATTTATTCCAGTTGGATAATCTTTGTGTGCCGACAGCCGTGGCACCATTGGAAGACATAACTTGGACTGTAGCATACAAAAGCCTATTCCTGCGATCCATCCAACACACTTGGTGTGTCATCATAGTGTTCTCTGACTTGTGGTCAGACTTTCTCAGGTGGAACAAACTAAAACTTGTGCCTTTTGTCAATGCTGATTTGAATGTCATTGAGAAAACAGAGAAGTGTCAAATAATTTATTTAGCAAACATCTTTTCTGAATTTAATAGTAATCCTCAAAGTAATCATCTAGTTTTTCAAAAGTATCTGTAATCTGAAAAAATAAATAATGCTGGTAACGTAACGGATTACAGTTACCGTTTTTGACAAGTAATCTGTTACTCCCCAATCCTGACTTTATCAGTATGTAGCTATGGGATTTCAAGGTTAATAACAAAACAAATCCACCCTTCATGTTTGAGGAGGTTTTCGGAGAGAAATTCAGACGAAAATAAGACTGACAATGACAACAGGTATGTATGGTTTTTCCTTGAGGCTCGAGAAAGCGAGCTGGTTTACTCTTTGAATAACTGCGAAGATTAGCAATGTCCTTTAAATAGTCCCGTACTGTTGAATGTCAAGGTATGAGTCAATTGCTGGGAAATCAAAGTGACACAATTTTCAGGAAATAATGAAAAGAAAATCTTACAAAATAGATATCCTGTATCTAACCTAAGACATTGTTCAATCTCAAAGCTCCTTTCAATTAGTTATAGAGCAGAGAAAAGTCTGCTTCTGCGAGTCAGTCTCCAAAAATAATCCAAAATGAATTGTCTTACAAAATATATATTTAAACATCTAACAAATTACATCATCCGACAGTGAAGCTCTTCAAAATTAGTTAATTAAAGGGCAGGAACAATTTATTTGTATTTATTTTATTTCACCTTTATTTAATTAACTGCAACCTGGCCAAGATAAAGCAAAGCCGTCCGACAAAAACAACACAGAATTACACATGGAATAAACAATCGTACAGTCAGTAACACAATAGAAGAATCTGGATACAGTGTGTGCAAGTGAAGTAAGGAGGTAAGGCAATAAAGAGGCCAATAGTGGTGAAGTAATTACAATTTAGTAGAGTGATATATGTGCAGATGAGGATGCGCAGGTAGAAATACTGGTGTGCAAAAGAGCAGAAAAACAAATATGGGGATGAGGTAGGTAGTTGGTTGGATGGGCTATTTACAGATGGGCTGTGTACAGCTGCAGCGATCGGTAACAAGGCTAAATATGCCAGTTGTTTTTGTCAGCATTTGAAGTAATTTAAGTCAGGTGTAATCATTAAGAGGAGTAAAAAGTCCTGGGTGATAGACAAACATTGACATCCCCAAGCCTCTGAGATGTGACCTGCCTTTCATTCAGCCAAGTCATATCCCTCCGCCGTGAGAAGGCAGTTAGAGCAGTAACCCACCCATTGTATGGCACCTGCCCTTCTTGGCTGGGTTTCTGATACATCACTGTTGCCACAGTGCTGGTATTCCATATAAATGAAACAAAGGCACAAAAGATCATAATCAAATTTGTTCAAATGAGACCTGGTGGAACCGAGAGAGAGTGAGGGATGTAGAGAGAGAATGAGTAGAAACAGAAAGTTAGAGAGAGATCAATCTAAATACTAGTCAGAAACTTCCAGAATGTGACAGTTCATACACATGAATCAACAAATGATTGCAGCCTTAAACTTTGCAGTCTCTGCATTTGTTTTGCTCTGTTCCTCTCTGTCCATAATATTAATTGTTAATTGAGATCACAGCTCTAAGAAGATTTGGGGTCTGGATAGAACATTAGAGTCTATTTATACCACGGCGTCCATGCTGTTGGCCCAAATGGCAGGACAGACGTTGACTTTTCAATAAAGGTCAAGACACCAGCCAACGCCTTTACGTAAGTATCTCAAAGTCAGCCTGTCAATTTTAATGAACGCCCTGACCTTAAACAATGGAAGCAGATCAGTAATTCCTGTGAATAATATTCAAAGGAGCGGTCCCATATCTCAATTGGATGCTTAGGGATATGAGAGCGAAATGAAGGCTGACTGTTTACCGTGTACCCTAACAATGATATTTGATCTCTTGCAACATGTTATTCAGATCTGCCTCCTCTCTTCATCTAAGTCTTCAGTTTATTGTTCATTAATTATTCAGTCTTAGAAAATAGGTACACAGGTATAGAAACACAGCAGTTTGATATGCATTGTGTGATGATTTGGGGAATTTACTTTGGAGTACCGTCAACTTTTGTGTTGGTAGCCAGAAAATGATCTCCCATACTGGAGATCCTAGCTCCTGAGGGCATTTATAGTATGTACCTTGTCACTTAATCGCTCAGTTGGAAGGCTGGAGGGCATTCAGAAAGTCATGTCTTCAGCTGTGCTACTGCAGCAGAGCAATGTAAGGTAAAATTACAGCCTACAGATGCCTGGATGGCAGATGCAGAAACCTCCTAGAGATGAGCCTGTCTGTATGTATCCGACTTCACACATCATATCCCTGACTCCAATCCATTTCAACAGGACCAGCATATCGCACATACAGTGGCTGCAAAAACACAACACATTCAATATGCAGTATCTGGACAGAAACGTAACTCTTAGCTTTTGACTGTTCAATTCAACACATCTTCTAGGAAACTAAAAGTCTTCTCACACAACATTCTTGACTTACCTTCAACTAAACAGGACCAGTATCTTGAAGAGAGGTTGCGAAAACACAACACTTAGCTAACGTAACACAACATTCTCAATGTAACAATGTATCAACGTATCTTCTAGGGAATGTCTCTGCTAGTCTTAGTCTCTCAGTCTCTCCAGTTCATTAACACATTTTCACACCAAATGATCGTATTGCGTTTGAGCATAATTATTTTCATCTCATTGGCCTCATCCTTGCCGCGAGTACAATTGTTCCTCCGTCTGATAATGTTAGCATACTCCTCGCTCCTCTTCCCTCTCCATCCCCCTATTAGACGCTTGATTGTGGTCTTAATGATGTGCTGTATGGTGAAGTCATATGATGATAACTGACAGGAATTAGTGTTGATAAAAGTGACATTATGCAATATTATAATGATCTGAAATGGGATTGCGCTGTGCAAGTGGATTTCAAATGCAATGGATATCGAGTCTGGTAATTATTTAATGTTGTGAGAAGCGTGAAGTGGAATTGTTAGGTTAGAAGGTTAGACTAATTGTGTAACTGTGAATTAAGTGTACTGTATAATACAACATACAGTATTTTCTGGGCATTTGTATTGATGAGTCTCTGTTGTAGTAGTAATGGTCTCATGTCACACTTTTCTATGAATACTTTCCCAACTGAAATGTATCATAGTTCAAAAGTTCAACACATTGTGAAGCTCTCCTGCTGTGAATTAGTGGGTGTCAATTCACTCCTTAAATGATCCTAGAAAGAAAGAAAGCCTTTAAAATGACTGGATAGGCTGCTATGTCGACTGAGAAAACTCAGAAGGCATCAATGCCATAGTGAAGGGTAGATACTCTGAGCAAAGCTCTGGCTGACTAGACATGCAGGTCTTCTGAATGTAACATCTAGTGAGTTGGAGTGGAGGGGATTCCCCTGCAGTCACACAGCGGAATAGGGACAGAGAGAGAGAGAGACGAGAGAGAGACAAATGAGAGACGAGCGAGACAGAGAGAAAGACAAGAAATAGAAAGACAGAAAGAGAACGGTTGATCTGGGCCACCCCTTCCATCTCTGTTCCCATTTAAACCCTCCTTCTCCCCACCCCCCCAACTCCCAATGTGCCACTGTGGGGTCAGGCAGGGGTGAGGAGTGACAACCTTTCAAATTACATAATTTTGCTGAGCGCACTCACTCACAGGCTGGCTGATATTTCACGGGTCAGTGCCTATAATAAGGCCTGTGTCGCGGAGAGAAGGGGACCTACCTGATGTCTCCGACCTATTATAATTGGACTTGGACGTTACCTCAAAACCCCAGAGGTGCTATATGACATTTTATTGGAATCCAATACTTCCTCAAGTAGGAAGTCTCTGACTGACATCTGATTTTTATATTCATATAAACGTCTGACGGTATATAGGATTTCAGATCGATTCTCATATATTGTAGAATATCTATGTTTATCATATTGTGTTATACTCAAGTCAAGGCCCATACAGTATATACCATATCAATGCTGCTCAATCTAGATTATTCATAAGCAGATGTCATCCTGGACTCAGCTCAAAACGAAGGATTTGGCAACATTGTCCTTTGCGTCAACAGATGGGCTTTAGTCCATGGCATTGTAACGTTTTGAAAGAATCCCTTGATATACAATATCTACATCTTCCTTTTTACAGTGAAACTGCTATGAAAAACTCTCTCATAGTTTTGCTCTCCATATAAGGTTTCTAGTCATTTCAATGTGTACGTACTTCTCGCCTTCCAATTTCCTGGTGTCTGATTCATTCTATGATTATAGTGGTCATTTATTTAGTTCCTTTCTCACAATGTTTAAATTCATAGCTTTTTAATTACATTCTTGGGTTTCCCCCTCATATCCTGAAGCACACTCTAATTTACATTCTGTCATAACAGTAAATGGTTGGATTTCATCACCAGCTCTTACCGCCAGCAGGCTTATATTACGGGTTTTCAATACAAATGCGACTCAATAACAGCTCCCTTTTAAAGCCGCAGCTCTCGGTTTTGTTTGTGGTTATCAAGTTAAAATCTCATCAAGCCGCCACATGTGTCAGTGATTAAGGCTAAATGTTTGATCCTCTTGAGCGTGAATGCTTAACTGATTGTTGTTTTTTCGTGCTTAGATTAGGCCGAATAAGTTGTCATTCGATCTCTACGACTCTCTACCTCTTTGTTGTGATACTAGGTTTGTTTTGGGGTTTCTAACTCACTGGACTTTATCATTCCATGTACAGGCCAGTGTGTACTAGCACAAATTGTACACTGACCGGTGCATGCAGACTGTACTGTACATGTTGCCTCAGCTTTTAGTCTATCTGGCCTACAAGTCATGCTCTGTGTGGCCTTAGAAGTCTTGAGTAAACCATTAGTATTCTGACATAAATGACATAAATACTACAAGAAAGTCTACTTTCTGACAACTGTTGTGAGGGATCCTGATTGGTTGGGGTTGCTAGTTGGTGATGTGGGCCTAAGTGCGTGTGTTGTTTTTAGTTTTCCTACCAATTGCCCCTACCACACAATAGTGAAACCACAGAGCTGCCATGGACGCCAAGGACTTACATCCATTTAGATTATGGATGGACTTTTGCGAACTCTTTAACAGAGTTCTGAGAATATTCTGGGGACTGAGAGAAGGTGACAGGGATGTGTCAAGAGAGAACAAGAAGAACTGCCTCAATGCCAGCCGGAGTTATCTGATTCCTGTGAACCTGGCCCGGAAAACAACATTATCCATTTCAATGAAAAAGATTAGGCCGAATGTAACTTCTTCACCCTTCTCTTCCTGAAGTTTTGGGAAGATTTCTCTTTACTTCCTCCTTCAGATCAACTCAGCCCATCTCCTCATGCCTGAGTTATACGTTTCCATAATATTGGCTCTGAAACTACTTTTAGAGAGAGAGAAGGAGGAAACAGATAAAGGATGTAAATGTTGGAATATGGCTTCCTCTCACTTCCACTCTCTCTGAGAGTTCTCCTTTTTTCTATATCTCTTTGGAGAGTTTCTGGGAACAACAAAACACATAGCCTTTGAGGAGAATGCAGCAAGATGTATGGCAGCGAATATGTTTGATAGTACACTATCAAATCTTTCTTATTCAACCCCAGATCCCAGCCCAAAAAACAACCTTGGTTGCAGTTAAACAATTGCACGAGTGACATTTATTCCACAATGTGATTTATACCTGACAGCGAGGGGGGAGTTGGGGAGTTTCTCACTTCTTCTCTGCAGATCCTCTCAAGCTCTGTCAGGTTGGATGGGGAGCGTAGCTGCACAGCTATTTTCAGGTCTCTCCAAAGATGTTTGATCGGGTTCAAGTCCGGGCTCATTCAGAGACTTGTCCCGAAGCCACTCCTGTGTTGTCTTGGCTGTGTGCTTAAGGTCGTTGTCCTGTTGGAAGGTGAACCTTCGCCCCAGTCTGAGCGCTCTGGAGCAGGTTTTCATCAAGGATCTGTCTGTACTTTTCTCCGTTCATCTTTCCCTTGATCTTGACTAGTCTGCCTGTCCCTGCCGCTGAAAGCATGATGCTACCACCACGTGCTTCACCATAGGAATGGTGCCAGGTTTCCTGCAGATGTGACACTTGGCATTCAGGCCAAATAGTTGAATATTGGTTTCATCAGACCAGAGAATCTTGTTTCTCATAGTCTGAGAGTCCTTTAGGTTCCTTTTGGTAAACTCCAAGGGGGCTGTCGTGCCTTTTTCTGAGGAGTGGCTTCCGTCTGGCCACTCTACTATAAAAGCCTGATTGGAGGAGTGCTGCAGAGATGGTTGTCCTTGTGGAAGGTTCTCCCATCTCCACAGAGGAACTCTGGAGCTTTATAAGAGTGACCATCAGGTTTTTGGTCACCACCCTGACCAAGGCTAATTTTTCTACCCTTCACTATGGCATTGATGCCTTCTGAGTTCCTCGTACAGTAGCCACCTTTTTCTCAGTCGACATAGCAGCCTATCTGATAGCAGCCTATCCAGTCATTTTAAAGGTTTTCTTTCTTTCTAGGATCATTTAAGGAGTGAATTGACACCCACTAATTCACAGCAGGAGAGC
Organism: Brachymystax lenok tsinlingensis; assembly: GCA_030435695.1. Taxonomy (NCBI): domain Eukaryota; kingdom Metazoa; phylum Chordata; class Actinopteri; order Salmoniformes; family Salmonidae; genus Brachymystax; species Brachymystax lenok. Next base: position 17,622,878 of record CM059812.1, read on the forward strand.
TTCACAATGTGTTGAACTTTGAACTATGATACATTTCAGTTGGGAGTTTGGCGGGGCAGCCAGCTTTTGGTAGAGTCTTGGCGGTTCCAAACTTCTTTCATGATTGAGGCCACTGTGTTCATGGGGACCTTCAATGCTGCAGAAATGTTTTGGTACCCTTTCCCTGATCTGTGTCTCAACACAATCCTGTCTCTGAGCTCTACAGACAATTCCTTCGACCGCATGGCATAGTTTTTTCTCTGACATGCACTGTCAAATGTGGGACCTTATATATGCATGTGTGTGCCTGTCCAAATCATGTCCAATCAATTGAATTTACCACAGGTAAATGTTTCAAGTTGTAAAAACATCTCAAGGATGATCAATGGAAACAGGATCTACCTGAGCTCAATTTCGTTTCTCACAGCAAAGGGTCTGAATACTCATGTAAATAAGATATTTTTGTTTGTTATTTTTAATATATTAGCAAAATGTCTAAAAACTAGTTTTCACTTTGTCATTATGGAGTGTTTTGTGCAGATTGATGAGGAAAGAAATGTATTTAATCAATTTTAGAATAAGCCTTTAACGTAACTGTTGTGCATTGATATTCTAGTTTGTCCCTTTAGGGCACCTGTAACAGCCCCCGGTACATACATTGGAATGCTTGGAATGTTTTGTCCTGTAAAACGCATTAAACAATGCCTACGTTCGTTTTTACTCCCGTCTCATGTCCTGCCCTTACATTAGTTGTATAAATAATAGAGTGTGCTGTACAATAGTAACAAAATGTGGAAAAGGGGAAGGGGTCGGAATATTTTCCGAATGCACTGTAAATCAAGAGTGTGTTTGTGGCCCCTCACTCATTATGACATGGCTTTGGAAAGCCTGGCAAGATTCCGAACAATCATCGCTAATGCTAAAGTGCACACGGAAAAAGTGTGTGGAAGCACCTGTGTGGAAACACAACTGTGTGGAAGCACCTGCTTTCAATAGACTTTGTATCCCTTATTTACTCAAATGTTTCCATTATTTTGGCTGTTTCCTGTACATTACATAAGAAAATGAAAAAACTGGCCTCAGCTTCCTCTAGCTGTAAATAATGAATGGGAATCAGTTGTGTTTGTGCTGTATCCGCCCAGACAGAGCAAAGATCCCACCTGAAGATTATACCGAAAGCCTGCTGCTGAGCCCTGACCCGAGCGTGACTCCACCAAGTCACACATGACATCTGCGATCCATTGTCAGGAAAGGACAGAATGCGTGTTAGGGTGTTAGGGTCAGAAGAGGTTATGAGATGACCACATGATGTGTCAACACCGTTGCGTTTCAGGTCAGTGCTGATGCTTGGCGATGAGCGTAAAAAAAGGCAGATGTCGCTGACTCGCTCGTGGATTTGTGTAACCTAAAAAGCTCTCTTCAAAAAGAATCACGCCTGGAGGGGGAATCTCAAACTTTTATATGTTTATTTATAGATTTATTCTGTAAAAGAGCTTTGTGGAATGTAGAGAACAGGGGAGACCACGAGGTCAAGCTAAGACGCTTGAAGATGCACAGTCAGGAGTGAAAGAGGAATGTTGAACGTGACAGAGATATCAATGAGACAGTATGTGAGGTCACTTAAAAACGTCCTCCAAATGTCAGCGTTTCTTCCGCTATAGTTCTTCTAAGCACTTCAAGAGTGCATTTGTGAATGAAAGAAGTGACATGCATTCATGCCATGAAGGCCATGCTTAAAGCGACATGAAAGAATAACTTAGGACCAAAGTGAGATTTAACCGTGTATGTCTCATAGTGGTTTTTCCCTGTGTTCAGTAACTTAATCAAAGTGCCATAAAAGTATGATTTGTGAAATGTAAACGTTCATGTCTCATAGTTTTCCCCTGTGTCCAGTAACTTATGACACATGCTGTATCTTGTGCTCACTCTTGGTTGTTATATTCATACAGTTCCATGAAAGTTAGGGTTAGGTACATTGGGAGATTGAAATATTCCTGTCTCATAGCTTTTCTCCTCCACACTGTGCTCAGTAACACTTGACAAATAATAATACATTTAGGAGGTGCTTATGTTTGTCCTGTTACAAGTGTGTCATGGAAATGTGTTTCTTGCATATCCCAACTCCCCCTGAGACACCCGCAGGGAGTGGGGTTACGGCCAGGGTCACTATTGCCCAGCGTCCCTGGAGCAATCCGGGCTAAGTGTCAAGGACCCAGCAACAGATTCTTCACCTTGCCGGCTCCAGGATTCAAACTAGCGACCTTGCCCAATGCTGTAAACCTCCAGGCTACCTGCAGTAGCTATGCAGTACCTATAGTGCTTACTCTTGGTTCTCATCTAACATCTTTATTTAACACAGTGGGAATATTCATTGACTTCCTAGTTTATTATCTGAAAGCCAGAGAGCCTAGGTGGTATAGTGAATCTGTTTGTGCATCAGACACATTTCCCTGTTCCTGCTGTTGTTGTTTTGTTTCATGCGTGAACTGTTTCATATTTCCTCTTCCTGTCTCTGTTGCCTGTTTCTCATTTCTCAAGGTCACTCCAAGTGTCGAGAAAAATAAGAAAAAACACATCTCCTGTCACCGATTGGACCCAGTCTGTAAATGTGAATGTTTTCCCTCCATTATTCATTCACGCTTGAGTTTCCACCCTCCTCCATGTCTCTCACCAACGATCCATTGTGCTCTTCCGGCAAACACCTGCAAATATCTTTATGTACCCTTATTGTGTCAATTCTCCAAAAGTCATTTTCAATTATGCTTCAATGGATTCTGTTATTAGAGGAGAGATTCTGCTACAGTTCATGTGCTTTGGGGGTGAGAAGTGTGTGTGTCTGAATGCCTCTGCGTTGTGTATATGTTCCAACAGATAAACACTCTGACAGCTTGTACAATGCTGGTCGCCTTCCTGAGATAAGGTATGCTGATGGCAGCAGATAATATCAGAAGCTTTATTTGCTGCCTTTGCTCTCGACACCTTCCTCTACTGAAGCATTCTCTTTATTCTTTTTTACCCCTCTTCATTTTCTCCTCCCTTTCTCTCTCTCTGTTTCTCCTCCCTCTCCTCCCTTTCTCTCTCTCTGTTTCTCTTTGCAAGCGCTAGCGGAATGGATTTTCACAGTCATCACAAAACGTTCAGCTCAGCTACACTCTGAACTCAAAATGACGGCAGTTTGCTGATGGGAGGCTCTTGTGATTTATCCCGGAGATGTGATTGCTAATGGTGTATATTAAGGGTTTAGATTAGCCTGAGACAATGTGCTATCACAGTCCCTTTTACTATAGGCCTTATTATCGGTTTACTGTTTCTTTATGGGCCCCCGACTCTGCAGAACATTTTTTACCACATTGTCTGTGTTGACTGCATTACTCTAAGTTGTTTTTCAAGAAGGTAGAGATGGCTTTCTTATTTTTAAAGTTAAAACACTTTTTATTCCAGCACCTCGCATTGGGATCTGCTATGAGGAATGATATTGAAGAGTTAGAGCAGTTTGGGTGTTGAATAGTTCCAGTCATCTATTTCCCCTCAACTATTCCCCTTTTTCTCTTTTAGTCAGTTATTGCATAACCTTTTCACATTACCTTTCTTCATCTGTGTCTTATTAAGATCTATGTCCCCACAGTCTCTCTGCTATCCAGCACTATCTATCAGAGCAATGATGGTAGGGCATTGCCCAATTCATGCCAATTGCGGTTTGCCTCTGCCAACCAAATCTCAGTCGCTAAGTTCTCATCTCTCATTTTCCTGTGTCGTCTAGAGGTCTCAGCATCCATCCAGACAGTTGTTTCATCGGGTCTAGGATCTGGTGTTTGGACCCATATCGCATCTGTCATTCCCCTGCGGTCTGGCTAGAAACAATAATTACTCATATTTCTCAAACAATAGCTTAAGAAATGTTTCACAGTGGTTTCAGATGTTGTGTTCAGAACCCTTTAAGACTGGATGCCTGGGCTTCGTCTACGTTCAGAATAATGTTTAAGCAAATCAACCAGAGGAAAGATCATGTTTAGAGCCTGAAGGCTGATCTTGCCTCGGGGTCTTTAGCTAAGAACTTTCCTGTTTTCTCTCATCTCTCTCTCACAGTTGCAATGTCAGGTAAAGTTGTCGGATTTGAGGCACTGGGCTTTTTCCTCTGTCCCCAGAGCCTGGTCTCCTCACAGTGTCTCTGTACACCAACCACTTAATTGTTCTGCTTTACAAGCAGCCATCTGGCACAGCCTCACAAAAATGCCTAATGCGATTTTTAGTCACTGATTTTTGTTTTACTCTTCATTTAATGTTCATGAAGGAACATGCACATTGTTTTCCCCCTCTCTCTCACACCTCTCTGAAATTGATTTAGTTATGAAAAAGCTCCTCACTTTATGTCTGGGAAGATGGAACCTGGTCAAAACAATGGGGGATTTGAATTCCGAGAAGAAACATCTAGGATTCTGATATTTCCCTGGACTGTTACATGTATATGTTACATATTCAGCAATCTATGTAACATTTTAGTGTTTACGAATAATCTCAACAAGAATCTTCAAACAAGATTTAGCCTCACTCTGTATTACCTTTTTACTGTATATTACCCCTCAGTGTTTACACTAAGACAGCAATATTACTTAGTACTTAGATACTACTCTCATTCACTGTAGGTGCATTGCATTCTGAAGCAGCTGCCTTTCATTGCTTGGAAAAGAAAGTTATTGAAAGTTATTGGAATGAAGCTTCTAGTAAATGTAAGCTAGTTGAGAACAAGTTCTCCTTTACAACTGAGACCTGGCCAAGATAAAGCAAAGCAGTGCGACACAAACAACAACACAGAGTTACACATGGAATAAACAAGCGTACAGTCAATAACACAATAGAAAAAAAAAGTCTATATACAGTGTGTGCAAATGGCGTGAGGAGGTAGGCAATAAATAGGCCATAGTAGCGAAGTATTTACAATTTAGCAGATGATGATGTGCAAGTAGAGATACTGGCGTGCAAAAGAGCAGAAAAGTAAATAAAAACAGTATGGGGATGAGGTAGTTAGATTGGGGGGGGCTATTTACAGATGGACAATGTACAACTGCAGCAATCTGTTAGCTGCTCAGATAACTGGTGTTTAAAGTTAGTGAGGGAGATATATCTCCAGCTTCAGCGATTTTTGCAATTCGTTCCAGTCACTGGCAACAGAGAACTGGAAGGAAAGGCGGCCGAAGGAGGTGTTGGCTTTGGGGATGACCAGTCAGATATACCTGCTGGAGCACGTGCTATAGGTGGGTGTTGTTATCGTGACCAGTGAGCTGAGATAAGACCGACTAGACCATACAGGTCGCAGTGGTGGGTGGCATAAGGGGCTTTGGTAACAAAATGGATGGCACTGTGATAGACTGCATCCAGTTTGCTGAGTAGAGTATTGGAAGCGATTTTGTAGATGACATCGCCGAAGTCGAGGATTGGTAGGATAGTCAGTTTTACTAGGGTAAGTTTGGAGACGTGAGTGAAGGAGGCTTTGTTGCGAAATAGAAAGCCAATTCTAGATTTGATTTTGGATTGGAGATGTTTAATATGAGTTTGGAAGGAGAGTTTACTGTCTAGCCAGACACCTAGGTATTTGTAGTTATTCACATATTCTAGGTCAGAACCGTCCATGGTAGTGATGCAAGTCGGTGGGCGGGTGCGGGCAGCGAGCGGTTGAAAAGCATGCATTTGGTTTTACTAGCGTTTAGGAGCAGTTGGAAGCCACGGAAGGAGTGTTGTATGGCATTAAAGCTCGTTTGGAGGTTAGTTAACACAGTGTCCAAAGAAGGGCCCGAAGTATACAGAATGGTGTCGTCCGCGTATAGGTGGATCAGGGAATCACCTGCAGCAAGAGCGACATCATTGATATATTCAGAGAAAAGAGTCGGCCTGAGAATTGAACCCTGTGGTACCCCCATCGAGACTCCCAGAGGTCCGGACAGCAGGCCCTCTAATTTGACACACTGAACTCAGTCTGCATAGTAGTTGGTGAACCAGGCGAGGAAGTCGAAAGCCTTGGCCAGGTCGATGAAGACGGCTGCACAGTACTGTCTTTTATCGATGGCGGTTATGATATCGTTTAGTACCTTGAGCGTGGCTGAGGTGCACCCGTGACCAGCTCAGAAACCGGATTGCACAGCGTAGAAGGTACGGTGGGATTTGAAATGGTCAGTGATCTGTTTGTTAACTTGGCTTTCGAAGACTTTAGAGAGGCAGGGCAGGATAGATATAGGTCTATAGCAGTTTGGGTCTAGAGTGTCACCCCCCTTTGAAGAGGGGGATGACCGCGGAAGCTTTCCAATCTTTAGGGATCTCGGACGATACGAAAGAGAGGTTGAACAGACTGGTAATGGGGTTTGCAACAATGGTGGCAGATAGTTTTAGAAAGAGAGGGTCCAGATTGTCAAGCCCAGCTGATTTGTACGGATCCAGATTTTGCAGCTTTTTCAGAACATCTGATATCTGGATTTGGGTGAAGTAGAAGCTGGGGTGGCTCGGGCAATGAACGTTTAACTCTAGGATATGAGAGAAGTTTTTTTCTTGCCTCAAACTGTGTACAGTTGGAATGGATGATTAAACTGCTTCAAGCACTCTTATTTACCTTCAAGAACTAACTTCTTTACTATGGTGAAAGCATTTCATCACTAATATCCACACTACCTCAGGGTTTCTTCCTCGATGCAGGCAGACATAACAACAGCAGACAGTGCAACTATTGCAGTACCTAATCCCTTCTCTGATAGTAAAGGAATATTTAAGACTGCTGCTATCTTCCATCAGCAAGCCAAAACCCCATTAGTTTCAGGTGCCTGGGAGGTGTTGGAATATTTCATAAACTGCTACTCCAACAGCAAGAGTGAGCATTAGCTCTCTACTGTGCTGCTGAAGAAACTTCAGCTATATTTTGAATTGAAATTCTGAAGGCAAATTAAGTTTAGTCTTTTTCTCAGAATCTCATTTCACTTGCAAAACTGCTTCTGGCTCTCTCTGTCTCACTCTCCCTCAACACATTGTATCCAGACCAGAACCTAAACATAAACACCTAAACACCAAACACCAGATAAACACCATCTCGGTGGACAGGGGCTGATGAGGAAGAAATGACTGAATAAAAATAAGGAAGGAAGAGAAGAGCCTATTGTATGGCGGTGTAGCCAGGTTTAAACACTGCAATTGAATGCTAATTATGAGTACAGCTTCCTTCCCCACAGACACTCATGAATATGTATTCATTCTAGGTTATAGATGAACAAAAAAGGTGTCCTTGGAAATCAGACTAACTGAAAGAGGCATATGCGTTATGGTTTGTAGGTTTGATTGAATGCATTTCTGTACAGTCTTTCTGTAACACTCTCACACCAGAGCCTTAGTACTTGAGGATATAACTAAGCAGTGAAAAGTAAAATGGATGCAAAGCCTACATACAATATCACACAGGAGCTAGCTATCTCTTCAATTTATCCTTGACAAGCCACTCAGGCAGGCAATATCCTGAGTCTGGTCTGGAATGTCCCTGCCTGCCGCGGACATGAGAAGACTCTAACAATATAGCGCAGCCATTGGGAGCTTCCTAGGCCCGTTCCACATAATATTTCCCTCACCAATCAGTCATTGCCTCATTCATTTCTCCAACTTTTTTTTAATATCCTGTAGAAGCTGTCAGCACGCCCTCATGCAGTGTCTTTCTCTCTCATTATTCTACTTGTAATCATCGTGACCATCTCTCCCCGGCACTCAGGAATTAACTAGAATGAAGAAAGATCTTATTGTAATTTAAACCGAAACTCTATTACTGGCACAGTAGCACTACTCTCTGCCGACTACGCCATCAGGAGAAAAAGACCCTAAAGAGCTATAAATAAGAATACTTTCCCATTTGTCATGTGAACATGCACACACAATCAGTGCGAAAATGTTGCCTGTCTATACAGCCATAAATGGTGATGCATTTCCAAAACACAAGATAGGCTACAGAATTAAACTGTGTTTTACACTTGAATTCTGAGCTGAAAGTCATTAATGTTAGCAGCCAATATCAACTAGGGATACAATTGAAGTCGGAAGTTTACATACACCTTAGCCAAATACATTTAAACTCGGTTTTTCACAATTACTGATATTTAGTCCTAGTATAAATTCCCTGTCTTAGGTCAGTTAAGATCACCACTTTATTTTAAGAATGTGAAATGTCGGAACAATAGTAGAGGGAATGATTTATTTCAGATTTTATTTCTTTCATCACATTCCCAGTGGGTCAGAAGTTTGCCTTTAATTTGTTTAACTTGGGTCAAATGTTTCAGGTAGCCTTCCACAAGCTTCCCACAATAAGTGGGGTGAATTTTGGCCCATTTATCCTGACAGATGGTGTAACTGAGTCAGGTTTGTAAGCCTCCTTGCTCACACACACTTTTTCAGTTCTGCCCACAAGTTTTCTATAGGATTGAGGTCAGGGCTTTGTGATGTCCACTCCAATACCTTTACTTTGTTGTCCTTAAGCCATTTTGCCACAACATTAAAAGTCTTGTTTTACCTTTATTTTTGCTAGAACAAATTCTTATTTTCAATGACAGCCTAGGCACAGCCTGTTCAGGGGTAGAACAACAGATTTGTACCTTGTTACAAGTCCAACACTTTAACCACTAGGCTACCCTGCCAACCCATGTGACCTGTATGCTTTGGGTCATTGTCCATTTGGAAGACCTATTTGCGACCAAGCTTTAACTTTCTGACTGATGTCTTGAGATGTTGCTTCAATATATCCACATAATTGTTTTCTTCATGATGCCATCTATTTTGTGAAGTGCACCAGTCCCTCTTGCAGCAAAGCATGCCCACAACATGATGCTGCCACCCCCATGCTTCACGGTTGAGATGATGTTCCTCGGCTTGCAAGCCTCCCCCTTTCTCCTCCAAACATAACGATGGTCATTATGGCCAAACAGTTCTATTTTTGTTTCATCAGACCAGAGGACATTTCTCCCAAAAGTACGATCTTTGTCCCCATGTGCAGTCGCAAACTGTAGTCTGGTATTTGTTTATGGCGGTTTTGGAGCAGTGGCTTCTTCCTTGCTGTGCGGCCTTTCAGGTTATGTCGATATAGGACTCGTTTTACTGTGGATATAGATAATTCTGTACCTGCTTCCTCCAGCATCTTCACAAGGTTCTTTGCTTTTGTTCTGGGATTGATTTGGCTGATTTCTTTTGATTTCCCATGATGTCAAGCAAAGAGGCACTGAGTTTGAAAGTAGGCCTTGAAATACATCCACAGGTACATCTCCAGTTGACTCAAATTATCAGAAGCTTCTAAAACCTTGACATCATTTTATGGAATTTTCCGAGCTGTTTAAAGGCACAGTCAACTTAGTGTATGTAAACTTCTGACCCACTGGAATTGTGATACAGTGAATTATAAGTGAAATAATCTGTCTGTAAACAATTGTTGGAAAAATTACTTGTCATGCACAAAGTAGATGTCCTAACTGACTCGCCAAAACTATAGTTTGTTAACAAGAAATTTGTGGAGTGGTTGAAAAACGAGTTTTAATGACTCCAACCTCTGGACTCTCTGGAGTCCAGAGCAAGCAAAATCATACTGCCTGTTTTTAACGGAGGTTGCAGGATCGGATGGAAAGCATGTTCTGTCTGCACCATGCCATCAATTTGGAGGGCAGCATGCTTGCAGAGTGCATGTTGTCAGCCGGGTATCCCTGTTCTTCCTCACAAATGTCACAATAAATTGACCCTGATATGTTAAATCTTCATCCCATAATACTGAAAGCAGTGCGATGTTACAGCTGTTTATCTTTAGACATACACTGAGTATATAAAACATTAAAAACAACCATGGCATAGATTGACCTGGTGAATCCAGGTGAAATCTATGATCCCTTATTGATGTCACTTCAATCAGTGTAGATGAAGGGGAGGAGACAGGTTGAAAAAGGATTGTTAAGCCGTGAGACAATAGAGATTGTGTAAAAAAATAGAAGTGCCTTTCAAACGGGTATGGTACAGTAGTAGGTCCCAGACGCACCGGTTTATGTCAAAAACGTCAACGCTGCTTTGGTTTTTCAGTCTCAACAGTTTCCAGGGTGTATCAAGAATGGTCCACCCCCCAAAGGACAACCAGCCAACTTAACACAACTGTGGGAATCATTGGAGTCAACATGGGCCAGCATCCCTGTGGAACGCTTTCGACACCTTGTAGAGTCCATGCCCCAACGAATTGAGGCAGTTCTGAGGGGGAGGGGCAACTAAATATTAGGAAGGCATTCGTAATGTTTGGCATACTCTGTTTATAGCCAATAGGCTCCCAAACTAGGCCTTTCTGAAATATGAAATTAGATCAATCAAATCACCAGGTAGCCTGTTCTAGAAAAGATGAATCAGTAGTAGATCGCTAAACTGTATGTTATATGGATGATAAACGTAGGTCTACTCTCTTTTTATCAGGGAAATATTGAAGAAATTATACAAGTTATTTTTGGTCACTAATTTGGATATGTGGGCCCACCTTTGTGCTCCAATGCTGATGACTGGTCATTGGTCAACAATCAAGACGTGCAACCTTTTGGTTCTGAAGCATGGATGAGCATTTAAAGATGACTTTCAGGATTCAGAACTACAATGACAGAATTTGTATAAAATCAACAAAAAATAGGGTGGGGGGCAAAATTATACTACCACTGAAAAGGGCACTTTGGAGACTGGAAAGACAAAGGGGAATGTGCTCTGCACAGGTAGAGCCCTATCTGTGCACGTGCCTGTTAGCTAACAGCTCATTCCTATTGCTAAATTATTCCAGCTTCCTGGATTCCGGGCACATCCACATGTTTTTGCATTCGTCATATTTCATTTCAAAGTAGTCATATTACTAAAGATGTTAGGCCCCCAGGCATCTGTGAATGGTTTGTTGCTATTAGCACCTATCAATGGCTGGTTCACCTCTTTCATTCTGCTGGTGTTATAACACAGGAGTGGTTTTTGCTCTGTGCAACATGGTCGTATATTTAGTTTGCATGTTATAGGATCAAAGGCCCTTGAGCACTCTAGATTCATGTAGTTATAAGGGTGAGAAAGCCAAGTACTGTAAGATGTACAATAACAGGGCTATTTCACATGACGTGGTTCAAAGCCAATATCTTTGAATTAGGTCATAAACCTAACTTAAGATGTGGTTGTGGTTGGAAGTAGGTGTTGGTACATAACCACTGTCTATAAGTCTGTATGTCTGTCTGTCTATACATTGAACTGACTGTCTGTCTGTATTTCTCTCAGTCTAAACACATTTTTTTCAATTACAGATCAACAGACTATGGCTCCACCTATGAGAGGATGAATGACAAAGTGGGATCTAAGACAGTGCTGAGTTACCTGTATGTCTGTCCATCCAACAAAAGAAAGGTAAGACAAACTTCAGAAGAGTGATTTTCAATAACACAATAATGACTAAGACTTATAACTTAATTACATTTAGTTGAGTTAACTGGAACTTAATTGTTCAATGTCCATTCTCTGCTGCCGCTATTTGTTCTTTCTGATCAAATCAAATGTTAACTCAAAGTGGTTAGGCGGTAGACTCAAATAAATATGGTTTTAATAAATATTTCTTTCAAGCTTTTAAATGTTTTTGTAGTTCATGAGATAACCAAAGTTGAATGACCATATTTAGCTTACATTGCCTTATGCTGGCAGCTTGACTTAGAAATTCAATTCAAGATTGTTACCAAGCAACACTTATTCATACTGTAGTTATGGCCTCAGAACATTTACCATGACACAACACAGAGACCAGAAAGACTTGTGAGAAAGACAAAATGTATTCAAGAAAGAATCTTGTTGGTTTGTAGATAAATATATAACACAGGTGTCAGTCTCTGCTGAAAACTTTCTAAGGGTCATGTTAAGGTCCCTCACTAGCAAGCCGTCCATGAATAAACTTTTCTCTGTTGGTAATGTGAAGGGAAAAGGGCCCCATCTGGCTCTCTGGGCCTCCCAAAGAGAGTCAAATCAGTCCGTAGACCACTAGCTCTGACCCTGAAAATGCCTCTGAAAGAAAGAGTTTGTGGGATACCGAGCTGATGGACTTAACCCACGTCAGCCTTGTACTCAGTAATACCAAGGGCTGACCCTGTGACTATTTTCCCACTGGCCGGTCGGATTTAGCGATAGAACCTATAGTCTAGTTGAAGGTAGAGTATGCCCTTCAAGCACATTTCCCAGGTACAGGGATATAGGCTAGCCAATCCAAAGACACACAATATACGTGGACAGACAGCAGATTTGCTGCAAGGGCCTTATCATCTCCCTTTTATGGTGAAAGACTGAGGAATTACGTTGTACTAGAAGCTAGTCACGAGATCATATGATGTCCAGATGCCCTCATAGGGCCACATTTTATAGACAACCACTATTGACCTCGGGCTTCCACCGATCCACAATCCTCCTCACCTTATCTCTTATCTCATTATGGATGGATGAGCCCAACTCTCTACTTGATAACCTTGGACGTTTTCTCCTCATTGCATTCCAGTGGTCAAGCATAGCACGTGTATATAGCATGAGAAAAACACGAAGAGGATTATCTCTATATCTGTTGAGATGAGGCAGTAATTACCCTTAAATCCCCATCACAATATATTTGTGTATTTAATGCCTCAAGGGTGTTTTTTTCTCCCATGTGAATATAGTATGACAATTGATTGGTTTCTACACAACAAGATTCTGTTAACGTCACCGACTATATTCTCACATGTTGTCTGAAGGAAAAAAGACAGAGGCTTGACCTTTCTAAGAGCAGATAATATATTTGAATGATGGTGCTGACATTTATCTTCAAGCTTTTAAAGAGGAAAGCCCTCATGAATTGTCCTTATGCATGTTCAGCCTTATTCCGAGGTCTTATGCACAGTTTGACTCACAGCCACTGCTAATAATGAAGTAGCAATCTAGACATATAAATATAATTAATAGACATAGAATGAATAGACATTCTATTTCTATGGTTGTAACTAGATTGATGTCCCAATTCACCTGGAATTTAGCCTTTTTATACCTCCCCTACAGACTGCTCACTCACAGATAGGCCTCAATTGATCTGTGTTTGACAAGATGAATCTGCTGTGAGAAATCCTCTCCTCCTCTCCTCCCCTTGTTTGTGGTCATCAGATGGCTCGAGCACCGTCCAACAGCAGGCTTCAGCCCCTCAGAAAACACAGCAATAATGACTATCGCACTCCTCGCTTGATGATTAGCTCGGTTGCTGGACTCCCACCGACTAGCTGATTATAAGCAGATAACATGCAGAGGTTATCCCTCCAACCTGTATTGATCTAAGCTTTGTTACCAACCTCACTTCTCTTTGTTCCCATGAGATCAATTGGTATGTGGATAATTCAATCTACCGAGAGATGGCTTATGAGAAGGCTTTTAGTCCAGTTATGGTTTTTGTCCAATATTTTTTTTTAAGAGAACTCCAATTCCTTTCATTCTCAACATTTAAAGTGTATATTACACCTTCCAATAAATGCAGCAGTGATATAGTGGATATACAGGGTGCAGCTATACCCACAGCTGTACAACAAGCCCTCAATGGAGATATGTCTTAAACTCTTAAGCATCATTTTGGAGCGATGGCGCGCTAGCGCGCTAGCGCCCCCCCTTTCCCAACACTACCCGGTGAAATGTAAGGCGCCAAATTCAAAATACAAAAGCTGAATTATTAAACATTCATCAATATACAAGTGTTGCATAGTCATCAAAAGCTCTGATTCTTGGCAATATCACAGCGCTGTCAGATTTCAAAAAGGCTTTACGGCAAAAGCATAACATTTGATTGTTTGAGGATAGCACCTCACATATTTTCCACATCAGCATAAATTCATATACAGCGCGGGTCACACAAAACCCATATAAGAGCTAAACTAAATCACTTACCTTTCGAAGAACTTCTGCTGAGGGCATCCCAAGTGTCCAAGGAAGACATCCAATGGTTCTTTTGTTAGAAAAAGTCAATTATTATGTCCATAAATCTCTGTTTGGTTGGCGTGTTATGTTCAGAAAATTATCGTTGAGTCGCCCATTGACCCATGAAGAGTATGCGTTCAAACTATACCTATCAACTTTGTCCAAACAAATCAAACATAATTTATAATGTATCCTTAGGTACACTTTATGTATATTTACTATAATATTTCAACCGGATGATAACCTGAACGATAGGAAAGTAAAAAAAACAAAGAGCGCTCAAGACCGTGAACGCGCATGTCATTCTTTTGACTTCCTGGGTCCACTTATAAATTCTTCTTCTATTCGCTTCTAATTCAACCTAACGTCATGAAACCCTGTCTAAAGACTGTTGACATCCAGTGGAAGCCATAGGTACTGCAGTCTGAGTCCTAGATAACAGCAAATCCCATAGGCAGCCAGGAGAAAAAGATCATCTAAAAAAAACCAGCAAATCCGGATGGATTTTCGTCGGGTTTTCGACCTGCTATATCAGTTCTGTTATACGCACAGACATTATTTTAACTGTTTTAGAAACGTCAGAGTGTTTCCTATGCAATAGTACTAATTATGTGCATATCCTAGTTTCTGGGCCTGAGTGGCAAGTATTTTACTTTGGGCATGCCAGACTCTCCAAAACCGACACCTCGGCTGCCGCTCCCTAAGAGGACCTATGAAGTGTATTACAGTAAATTTAAAGTAAGCCTGGTTGAAAAGTACTCGCCTAAATTATTATTGGAGAGCTGAGAAACGTTTAGTGTCTCCCTGTTCAGTGGTGAAGAAACATTGATCCACCCAGACCCTTCAAGGAATTCTAGCATTTGTACTTTCCCCTCTAAGTGGTGAGACAGAAAGAAAGGTCCTGACAGAAGAATAAAAAATGCAAGGTGAAATACAATTTCCACTCATAATAAATGCTTTCGATTAATACAACATTATGAAAAACTATTAGACCTGAAGTTAGAAACTATTTATTTACATGTGACAAGGGCCAAAGACACTGGGAGAAATAGTCGGGGCCCTTCGCAGTCCCTCGTCCCTCAGTAGGGCAATGGATGGCAAAATTCGAAGGTCAGGCGAACAACAAAAAAACGAAGGAACATAAAAAAATTAAATAAAACTGGCACAGAATCCGCTGTCTGTTTATTGGCTTTAATGAAAAACTATTTATCTAAATCACCACCAGAGAGGATTCCTAGTTAAATCATGAGAACGAGGGGTGGGGAGGATTCTTAGGTAAAGCTGGAGAAAGAGGGGTGGGGAGGATTCTTAGTTAAATCTGGAGAAAGAGGGGTGGGGAGGATTCTTAGTTAAATCTGGAGAAAGAGGGGTGGGGAGGATTCTTAGTTAAAGCTGGAGAAAGAGGGGTGGGGAGGATTCTTAGTTAAAGCTGGAGAAAGAGGGGTGGGGAGGATTCTTAGTTAAAGCTGGGGAAAGGCATTTTTGTCACTGACAAATGCACTGCTGTTTTTTCCAATTCAAATATGTTGCATGGAAAGAAAACACATGAGTTTTCACGCTTTCCCTTCTCCTTTTCTGTCTGGGTTAAGTAGTTAATTATCATTAAAGCCAGGTGTCAGGTTAATGTCCTAGTTAAAGCTGGGGAAAGACATAATTATTTCTTTAAGTATAATTTACAGAATTATACTTAATGCGTACTGTACATTTGTGTTCCTATTACATCACAAAGAGAAAGCATATTTGAGCTGTGTATGACTTATTCATCAAGATATCTATGGAATTCTTTGAGAAAAAAGGCCCTGGTTCTATATAGTGGAAATGCTTTTTAAGGATATATCAGTGTTTTGAGAGTAATGAACTGTAATGAAAATGTCTGCTTTACATCCCACCCCTAAAATAATCATATTACACCAAGATATAGATAGTACACCAAAAAGGTCAGATTTTGTTACAATGTACTAAAGTATTTCATATTATATATCATACAGGCTTCCAAACAAAGGGCTTCATCTTAATTAGGTTGTATCAATGTTGTGTACCTTCACAGAATCTTAGGTTTTATACTATGAACACGTACTCTAATTTACAGAATTATACTTAATGCGTACTGTACATTTGTGTTCCTATTATGATTTTAGTTTTACAGATCTTGCTCTGTTATTCCTTTCTCAAGAGGCTCATTTCTAACAACAAAACATTTACATTTTCACTGAATTCATAATGAAATGAAAGTAGAGACTGTATTATTCCTAGCATGGAATTAGAATTCCCCCCACTGTGGTAACACTGAGCATTCCACAAAGACGTTATTCTTAATTGCTCAAATATTTGTTCTTTCTCATCACAGATTTAGACATTGTTCAAAAGAAATTGCATTGCCTAGACATGTAGTCACGCTTGGTAAACGCCAAGTTTTGGAGTTCTCTCTGGCTACACAGGTGTGTTACAGAATACCACAGCACAACAGCCTATTGATCTACACTATATTCTTAAAACTTTATTCTTAAAACTTATCCTATTCTTTAACATAGCAACTTATTGTTGCAGTTGTGTTGTGGCCCCTCATGGTTGAGTTATAGGTCCACAGGGGTATTCTGAACCACCTCTATCTCATTAAAGGAATGTATCTGGAGAGGGGTGACTGGAAGCCAAAGTGCCCCAAAGAGCAGACCTGTGAGTTCACTGGAAGAGGCCAAAAAACCATGGCAACAGAGCGCAACAGAGCGCAACAGAGCGCAAGAGGCACATTTGTAAATTGAAGTCCAAAACAAAGTGAAGGTGTTAGCGCTAGTAACAGCATGATGCATGCCAACCACTAGACCTGGAGTGCTGACACTCTTCCCCTCACTCTCCACTCATAACTTCCCTCTCTTTCTTTCTCTATTCCTCTCCATCTCCTCCCTCCCTCTCTCACCCCAACCCCCTTCTCTCTCTCTCCATCCCATCCCACCCCCCTCTCCCTCTCTTCCAGATAATGGTGCTGACAGACCCTGAGTTTGAGAGCAGTGTGCTCATCAGCTCGGATGAAGGAGCGAGCTATCAGAAATATCGCCTCAGCTTCTACATCCTAAGCCTTCTGTTCCATCCAACACAGGAGGATTGGGCCCTAGCCTACAGCCACGACCAGAAGGTGAGCTCCATGTCATTTTTTCACCACAGTTGATTGTTTTATACAGTATGCTTTGGATTTGGAGCTGTGATACACAGTTGGATAAAGCTCCAAGCTGTACATTTCCCTTTTTTCCATCTCGGTTCCAACGGCACCGTATTGGTTTATTGAATATTCTTCTGCCATGACTGAATGATTTATTTAGCTTGAAGTTTTGATTAGAGTATTGATTATTGTTATCCATTTGATGATACTTTGGCTCGATGTTAGCTAATTTAATTACCATGGCAATTAGTTATGAACACGTTTGTGTTAAAACTTGATTACAACTACACAGTAACTTTACTTGTAACTACTATGGAACATTATAATATTCATTAGAAGATGTCAGCACTATTGGCCTGAAAACCACATACAGTGACTATGCAGTCCTATACACCAGTGCTCTCATCTGTAAACTTCACTGTACAGTGGTCTCATGTTGAGGAGAGCTCTGTACCCCCCATTCACACACAGGTCACATCCCATATAACCCCCTGTTAAGAAGACCTACCATTATGGACAATGAGTCTGACCTGGCTACCAAGATGGCTATCACATAGGGGAGTCTGGTTGAGGTGGAGGAGGGAGAAGACTGACACCTTGGGATGCTAACTGACCCCAATTTCAGTCATAACAAACGAAACCTGGACAGATCCAGAGGTTGTAATTTGTTACGCTTTCGGTTTGTAATGGCCTTTGTTGGAGAATGCGGACTTCACGAGTTTGTAACAGAAGCTGTTGGGCTGTTTAACGCACACTATAGATTTTGGTGATATTTTGTTTGCATTAAAATGATGAGCCTTTGTGGACAAGGAACACTCTCAGAAGACTTACCTTTGTGGACAAGGAACACTCTCAGAAGACTTACCTTTGTGGACAAGGAACACTCTCAGAAGACATACCTTTGTGGACAAGGAACACTCTCAGAAGACATACCTTTGCGGACATGTAACACTCTCAGAAGACATACCTTTGTGGACATGAAACACTCTCAGAAGACATACCTTGTGGACATGGAACTCTCTCAGAAAACATACCTTTGTGGACAAGGAACACTCTCAGAAGACATACCTTTGTGGACAAGGAACACTCTCAGAAGACATACCTTTGTGGACAAGGAACACTCTCAGAAGACATACCTTTGTGGACAAGGAACACTCTCAGAAGACATACCTTTGTGGACATGGAACACCCTCAGAAGATGAACCTTTGTGGACATTAAACTCTCTCAGAAGACATACCTTTGTGAACATGGAACAACATACGTACAGTTCTAATTAAATGATTCCTTAAGCATTGGTGCAATGTGGAATCTGATGGTGATTAGTAAATTAGATAATGGAGTATATTTCGTTGGGAGTCCATACAAGTGCAACTTTAAAACGGTCTGTTCTGTACTGATAACATATTGAGTTTTTCTAATTCAAACAGCTGTGTCTCAGGCTTTGTCAGATCACTTTATTTATTTGTCTTCAGTCTTTTTGTATTCAATGCAGGTCAATCTTTATCTCTTTCCTCAATGTCTGGAGTAAAGTGTTATTTTTCGAGTTCTAGAACTCTGGGTGACCTCTCTTGACTCTTATCACAGAACGTGTGGGCAGTGTACAAAATACTATTGATGTAGTTGTTCCTCTCTCTCTCTCTGACTAAGGGCGATTCAATTAGAGCGTTTGTGACACGTCTCACAAAAGTATGAGGGTGGAAAGTACAGAAGCAACTCAACATAATACAGAACGTTTTTTTCTTCTTGTTCTTCTGTGTTCCACTGGGGCTTTTCCACTGTTCAAGTCTCCTAATTGACTTCAGTATTAGAGCTGCTTTTCTTATAAATCTTTTGACAAGAGCTGTTATGCTAGACAACGTCAGGCCCGAGTTGTTTAGTGCAATTCAGTTATTCATGTAACACCCTCCCTGCCATTAGATTCAAAGCGAGAAAGCAAAGATGATATTTTTCTGAATGCATTTATAGTCTGAGATGTGTTAGGAAGCTAGTGGTGGAAGTCTCAAGGGACAAGTGAAAAAAAACTAAAGTCCCCACAATTCAAGTTATTTTCCATTCTTAACATGTTGCATCTCGGCTCACAAACCATTTTGGACCCGCGAGACAAGGCTTAGGGTCCCTAATGGATTGTGTAAAGGATATGTTCATCAAAACGTTGGTGGGACTGTTGAGTTCAAGTATTCAGTACACATTTGTGATTGTGAAGTGTGCTCCCTCTCCGGCCTCTAGGTCACCAGGCTGCTCGTTATGGCGCACACCTGTCACCATCATCAGACTCACCTGGAATCCATCACTTCCCTGATTACCTTCCCTATATATGTCACTCCCTTTGGTTCCTTCCCCAGGCGTTATTGTTTCTGTCATGTCTGTGCATTGTTTGTGGTTCCTATTTTGTATTATGTTGTGTTTATTTATTAAACCACTCTCAGCGTACATCGTTACAGCAATTATTTTGGTCACTTGGGGATATGGGGTTTTGATTTCATTATTTAGTTAGAGTTGTTAATGAGAGCAGACAATTCACCTTAGAAAAAGCTGCAAGTGTAGATAAAATGACATTAGCACAGACAGACATTAGACATTGATTGTACAAAAAGATCCAGATTATGTCCATTTATCTATTGCCAGTCTATGACGAAGCCTAATAATATCTATCCGGTTTAAGTTCAACCTTAGCTCCCTTAGCACCAGTCTTTTAATACAAGTGTTCTTTGTGTTTAATGATACCCTTATTCAGGTTTCTGGTGTTAAAATCAATTCGTTTTGGGTATGTCAAGAGGAGAACCCCAGGTGGCTGACATAACTTTGTTTTTCCCAAATAATGTTCCTGTCAGCCCCCTGTAGTCTCCAACTCAGATGCACAATGTCAGATGAAGAACGACAGTCTACCACATTCTGCACAACAACCAAATCATGCTGCTCTTAAATAGTTGACAATTTGGAGATGCATTCATTCATTCACACTTCCTTTCAACCTTTGAAAAAAGTGAGCAAAAAACGTTTCACTTCGGATGTATCAACAGAAACAAGTCACATTTCTTCACACAGTCAAATTAGTTCACAGTATATAATGTTCCAAGATAATAACAATAATAATAACAATAATAATAACTCACAGCAAATTAATTTGGATCACCTGCATACATTATTTGCAGCCGAGTCACCCAGCACCACAATTACATTGCAGGCAACCCAACACACCGCCTGAGCCCCGTTTGGGTTATTTGTAATTCCTACCACTGGGGGAAATAATATTGCCAGACAGCGCCGCTAGAATAAAGCATCAGTGTATCTCAGGTTTATTTGTGACTTCTCCAGTCTCTGACTCACTTGCTCTACAGTGCGTATGGGGATTTGATTGGCCCCTTGTCTGCATTAGGTTTGTTGCCAGTTTTAGATAGCAGGATTAGTGTCATTAGTCAATGGACTATAACTAAATATTGTTTTGGAGGTGGGTTCGTCCTGCTGAGGATAAAGCTGGAGAAGATGTTGTGGAGGGGGTCTTCCTGCTGAGGATAAAGCTGGAGATGGTGTTGTGGAGGGGGTCTTCCTGGTGAGTATAAAGCTGGAGAAGGTGATGTGGAAGAGGGTCTTCCTGGTGAGGATAAAACTGGAGAAGGTGTTGTGGAGTGGGTTCTTCCTTGTGAGGATACGTCTGGAGGTGTTTTTTTGGAAGATGTATGCATTGTCAAAACAGCAGATGGATTGAGGTGTGCTGTTAAATAGAGAGAAGAGTGAGCAGCCAATGTGCCAACGACAAGGAAACAGTTTGCAGCGTCTGGAAGAAGCACAACTTTTTGTCGTTGCTAGGCCTCTCTTGCCATCCACCTGTGTTCCTTTGGTGATATGGTGGAGGTGTGACATCCTTTTGGTTTTTCAGTAGTTGATGGACTGCCTCTTCACTTCAAAACATAGGCTGTACGGTGTGTGTAGAGGAGTGTGTGTGTGACAGGGAGAGGGAGTGGGAGTGAAGATGTGGGAGTGAAGATGATGAATTAAAGTTGTTTATCTGTTTTGAAACAGGGCCTCCAGAATATTCTCACTTAGTTTTATCAGTTTACATTCCAAACCTACAACTATTTGAGATCTCTTAACACTTGGTCAAAATCACTTATTTTCAATTAACGTTATTGGCCCATATTACAGTGACAGTGAGGGAGAAAACACACGTTTCATGGTATGCATACGTCCCTTCCCTGAGCTTGCACTGATGGTGATCTGCCACGTTATTACACCTCTCCCACTCCCTCTCTTGTTTCTCCCTGTCCCTGCCTTTTGAATCCTCCTCTTCTCCTCCATCGCAGACAGAAGTCAAAGTGTATCTCAGTATCTTGGCCAGGGACAAGGCTGACATTTACCTTTGCAAATAGGATCAGCTGGGTATCAGTGTCAGAGCTGCCATCCTTCCAGCATTTTTCTATGGGGAAGAAGTAATAGTCGACGTGATGGATTCTGCCTCTTGCTGAACCTCGCCTCTTAACGACAGTCCAACAGCCTTGTTCTGTGGCAGCTCCACTTTCATATGTCACTACCATAACCCACTCTGCATTTTTTTCTTTTTTATCAGTATGATAAAGTCTCACTCTGAGGGAGAGCGATAGTGAAAGGTGTGGTCATTTTGAAATCATTAATGTTTATGGTCATTTGAAGCTGCCATACGCGGTATTGGTTTCCTCATCATCTATTTGAAATAGGGGATTATCAAAGCAGCTTCCTTTTTCAGTGGAACGTCGTTGTGGACTGGAGTTGGTCTATACTGGAGTTGGTCTATACTGGTTTTGGACTATACTGGATTTGGTGAATACTTGAGTTGGATTATGCAAGAGTTGTACTGTATTGAAGTTGGACTACACAGGAGTTGGATTGTACTGGAGTTGGACTATACTGGAGTTGGACTATACTGGGGTTGGATTACACTGTACTGGAGTTGGACTATACTGGACTATACTGTAGTTGGTCTAAACTGGAGGACTATAATGGAGTTGGACTATACTGAGGTTGGTCTATACTGGAGGACTATAATGGAGTTGAATTATACTGGGCTTGGACTACACTGGGGTTGGACTACACTGGAGTTGGTCTATACTGGAGTTGGTCTATACTGTAGTTGGTCTATACTGGAGTTGGATTATACTGGAGTTGGACTATACTGGAGTTAGTCTATACTGGAGTTGGACTATACTGGGGTTGGTAAAAACTGGAGTTGGACTTTACTGGAGTTGGTCTGTACTGGAGGACTATAATGGAGTTGGGCTATACTGAGGTTGGTCTATACTGGAGTTGGACTATACTGGAGTTGGTCTACACTGGAGTTGGACTTTAGTGGAGTTGGTCTGTACTGGAGGACTATAATGGAGTTGGGTTATACTAAGGTTGGTCTATACTGGAGGACTATAATGGAGTTGAATTTTACTGGGGTTGGACTATTCTGGGGTTGGACTACACTGGAGTTGGTCTATACCGGAGTTGGTCTATCCTGGAGTTGGACTATACTTTGTCGATACAGAATACTTTACTTTGTCGCAGTAGCACAGGGATGGTCTGTGCTAAAACTTCCAATCAGATACTAAACCTGGGTGATTCTGCCTCATGTACTGTAGATTTGGACAGCAAGCCAAATTGTACCCGCAAAGGTGTACTCTACATTATTGATATTACTTTTCCAGAGCGTCAATTCCAGTATATCTAACCTGTAGTGTTATGCTACACAACTGGGAGTAATTATCTACCTTTCCCATGACATTAAGAACCAAACACAATCAAATGCCCAGAGAATACTTTTTCATTAGCATTTTCATTCTCTCTCCGCTGCAATTCCTTCCCCACATATATACCACTTAGACAAACATTCAGTGCCAGTTTTATTTGGATGGGGAACCTTTGATGCCCTTGAGGCTAAGAACGTATTTGTTTAATGTGGCCCAGAGATTGGCTCTTTAGGACAACACTAGTAGTGTACTAATTGGAGTGTGAAATTATAGGGAGTCGTCATTGCACAAAATGTCATTGCACAAATAGTGCAGAGGGAGGATCTAAGATGTATAGTTCAAAAGTGCTGCATTCACCAGAAAAAGCCTTGATGTAATTTCCCATCCAACTACCCCCAGCTCTAGTCATACCCCCTGTCCACTCCCCCACATATTCCCCTATTGATCGCAACTTTCCCAGGAGCCTATAAATCGGGAACAGTAGTGAAACTAAGTGTCTCATCACTATGCGGTCTCCACCTTTTCTCTCTCAGAGAAAATACATCCATATGTCCTAAAGAGTAGTGGCAGAATCTAGTTTCCATAAGCTTTTTATAAAACAATAATAATTAATTACGTCCTCGTGCCATTTTGTTGTCTTTGCCGTAATGTGGTAAGTTGAATAACTCTACCGGTTGAGTAATGGTAATGAGTGACTGAAGTTGACAGAGACCATTTTGGGTTGTGGTATAATGCTGTTGCTGTTAGTTCATTCCCTATGTGTTAGGAAGTCCCATTGGAGGTCCATGGCAAGATGGTTGTCACGTTAACAACTGCATGTGCATTCATATCATGCATGAAGGAGTTTTAACATGTTCATCATGCCACCACGGAGATATAAACCAATATGTCTAAATATACAAATATATAGTCCCAAGCTTATTGAAAAGCTGAACTCCCCATAAGGTGAAACCGTGCCACTGTTCACCCAGCACACTTGTTATTACTTTTGTTTAGTTGAAGTAACAGAGAGGAACATTCAGCATCGCAGTAAAAAATAAGTCACAGTACATACTCTGCTGTTCTATTGTGCGTGCAATGATGTCAGAGAAAAACAAAACAGTATTTGTTGTTTGAAGTAACTTTGATGTTGTAATGTTGCAAATGGACAGTTTCATCATGAAGTATTCCAGCTTTAAATACAAGCCTAATGTTTAGTAATAGTCTACCATACAAAATGCTATATAGCAACATCACCCTTTCAACATGGCATATTCCATGTACTCTTATGTTTAGTATTGTATTGAGATTGGAAACAAACATTATAGATTTGTCATGGTACAGCCTACTTTGTAGTATATTAGTTTGTGTGATGCAGGTAATTGTTGGAAGGAAATATCCTCTGAAACCCAATAGGATACGACATGTTGTTCAACTGTACCGTACACTTTCATAGAGAGCAAGGTGACCTGGAAGTATAAGAATAGTGATTTTAAGAAACAACAGCGTGCATTTTGGATGGGGAGAAAATTAAAGTCATGGGGGATGAATAATAAAAGAGAGAACAGCCTGAAATGTACCTTGTACCTTTGTCTCTCATCCTGAGTAGAGTGATAGATAGACCCCCCCCCCTTATCATCCTCTCTCTGTTATTCAGATAAAGTCATGAACAGGAGTTGAGTTCGGCCCAAAGCAAACCGTACACTTCAAGGACATGTGAACATTTCTGAAGAATAGTTTGGCTTCTCCTAGTTTCACAGGGATCATACTGAAGAGGTGCGGCCCACATCTGGAAAAACCCATCGTCAGTCTGTCAGGGTCTTAGGATTTGGAGGTATTATCAGTCTGGAGAGAACTAAGATGTGTAAATGGAGAAGGATCAGGGGAGAGGTGAAATGTTGCTAATCGCTAAGGTGTTATATCATAAAAATCACATATACGGTTGTTCTCTTGCCACTTTCTACCTCATTAACCTTGCCGATTAGGTTTCTCCAACTTTTGTCGCTTGCCATTGTTTTTGCTTTTCAAAACACACAGGCCACAAATAAATGTGACAAATGCTGTTGGCGCTTAGCTGAATGGATAATTTTTCTCCAATTTTTCTTCCCTTCTCCCAGGGGGGCAGCTACCAAAAATCTAATCAGGAAATGGTAGGAATCAGCCTCGTTGGTGTGCCACACAGTCCCTCCAGTCCTTCTATAAGCAAACATTGCTTGACTTAATCCGCCCTAATGATGAAAATGTATGCCGTTAATTATTTTCTACACAGAATCGTATCGCCACTAAACATTAGCCCAAATGCAACAGGGGACATCTGTCTCAATAAAGTATGCAGAGCAAGAAAATAAATAGAAAAATTAGGTTTTTCTGTCTTCATTTGAATTAAATTGACTGTTTAAAAGTGCATAAAAATGCAATTCTGTGGTAATAATAGTAATATGTGGGATATTGCCTTTCTATGGATGGGTTTCAGCTCTGGTCGTTGAAGGAGTCTCCTTCAGATAAGCTGGTTTAAATCAATCCTTGTCTAATAGGAGTCAGTGAATTTATAAATCCCAGAGTGTTTTCGCTTACAGGATCGTCTCTTGTCATTGTAATCTGCAGCTGACACTTTTCTGCTGCTCAATACTGATTTTGCTTTCTAAAACCTCCCGTTTCTGACATCGACAAGACTTAAATAGATGTACTGTAATACAGAGAGCAGTAAACCAATTTTTTTATTAAGGAGCTTGTGTTGTGTTAGCAGAAGCAACATCTGTCCCTTATGTGTGTTCCCAGACCTTTAGCCAGGTAGTAAAAGTTTAGTATCCAACTGTGGTTGTATTATATATTGTGGTGCAAACCCTGCAATGGAACACACTGTATGACAAAATGGCTTCCTTATGTCAGCAGTTTCACTCCTCCTCATGAATTGATACTGGAAGGTGATGGTGATCCTGAGCCAAAATGGCCTCCACAGTCTCCAACACTGCAGTGCATAGGCCCACTTTGTCATGATGCAACCAGCAAGGTGCTGTGGAGTCAGACCCCCAAATGGTTCCTCCACAATATAAACACACTCATGTCTATTCATTTACTAACAGTGCTGATCTACATCCAAAATGGCCTCTGCAGTGCCTCCCTTCTCCCACCCACCTTAGACCTGGACGCGACCCTGCAAGGTATTGCTGGTCCAGACACAAAATGGCTGCTCTTTCTCCTCCTCCACTGTGGTGTATTTCTCAGCCCAATACCCCTCCAGATGGCAGGTATCATTAATGCTCAGCCCACTTGTCAGCTGAAGCTGCAACAGGTCTGCTCCCGTTGCAGTTCACTGGACAATGACAATACAGACCTCCATATTCTCTTTAAAAATTGACTAACAAGCGCCCATATTGACTTCAACAATGGACTAACAAGTGCCCAATATTGCCTTTAACAATGGATTAATAAGTGTCCATATTGCTTTTAACAATGGACTAATAAGTGCCCATATATGTGCCCATATTGCCTTTAATAATGGACTAATAAGCGCCCAATATTGTCTTTAACAATGGACTGATAAGTGCCTATATTGCCTTTAACAATGGACTAATAAGTGCCCATATTGCCTTTAACAATGGACTAATAAGCACCCATATTGCCTTTAGCAGTAGACTGATTGTGTCATTTTATCTGCATTTACCTCATAGCACTTCACAGCGAAATTATGCCTAATTGGATAACAATGCAGACATACCAAGTACTTAGTTGGGTATTATTAATTTGCTTTGTGAATCACCACGTTTTTTTCACAGTGTAGACATGCAAAAGTAATATACTTACTTACACATCCACACACATTATTCCACCACAACATGAACCTTTTAAATTCTCTTTACACACCACTAAAATACACCTATAAAAGGTGGCGGGGTCTAGGAGAAGGTTTTTGTTGACGAGTTTGCAGAGCGTATCCGACCGAGCGGAATAGATGACTGAGCTCAACAGCCATCATTCCTCCCCACCAGAGATTACACATTTGGTAACATTGTGAACCAAAGCAGTTGCAGTGCCATTTGAACGGCTGCTATCATTTGTTATTTAACTGCGGTAGTGCAGATGTGTGCCCCATTAAGGTCCATTGAGGGACGGTGGTGGGTAATACGTCACCTCAATGCGAGGGGGAATTGGTATTGGTTTATAGGAAAGTGGTCTCCATTAGTGTGTGAAGTTCATCTCGTGAGATATATGTTTCATTTGGCAAGTGCATACTACTTGCAACATGAGATTTTCTGCTTGCATGTTTAGTGATATGGTATGCTGTATGAGAATATATGCTGTTGCCATTGCAGCGTGTTTAATTTTTATGTGTTAATTAATGCTGTGCTGTAATATGTATTACAGGTATATAAGTCTATAAGACTGAGATTTAAACATTATGCAACAGATATTGACACGTCAGCCTACCACAATATTCTTACTGCAGTGACAGCATGGCACCTAACAAACGTGATGGACATCCATACAGTATCATCAGGTCCAATTCCATTTCCAGTATTTGTTCATTAATTTCAAACATGTCTGTCAAATTAACTACATCAATCTCTGGAGTTCATTACAAAGTATAATCTCTACTGTATACTGTATGAACATAGTATACATCCCAAATGGCACCTTATTCCCTATGTGGCTCTGGTCAAAAGTAGTGCACTATTTAGAGAATAGGGTGCCATTTGGGACTCAACACGGTCTTATTTCTATAGAACATACAAGGGAGAGGTGACAAGTGATGCAGCAGATTGTGCTCCGGAGCAGACCATTTTACTCTCCCTAGAAAAGCTGGTTAGGCTGGTTTTTATGTTATCCAGAGCGTAACAATTTAATTTGTATTTTTTTGCCAATGTTTACTGACACCGGCCATATTTAACGGGTGTTGAGCATTCGTAAATTTGTCAGTTATTTTGCACTCTGGCACACTCAGACGAGAGTACATCTATCGACAGTTGTCGAAGTGACATCATAAACATTCTATTGAAATAGTTACTTGCATAGTGGAGTCTTTTGTTTAAACATGTAGCTAGCTATCTAAACAATTAACCACAATCCCAAATCATAACATTACTACCCTGCATGAATCTGCAGGTAGCTAACCAACCAGGTTCAATGTTAGCTAGCTAACATTCGGCTATAACTAGCAATGCAAATGGCTCTGAGATATAAATAATATTACTATGCAGATCATACACGTAATGTTACCTAGCTAGCCAGCTAGCTAACATTAGCTAGTTAGCTAACAGTACACTTTAACTTGAAATGAAAATGACTTTCTGACTAAATAAAACATTTGTAATATCTGAAAATGTAGCTAGCTAGACTCTCTTACCCGTATACACGGATTGACGCTAAGGTTGCCCTTAGTTTGAGGATGTAATCCGGAGCCTTCTGTGATATCTTTTCGACTCCGTCTGCATATTTGCAATCAAACGCCAGAATTTCTCCATCTCTTTAGCTATCAAAGTCTAATTCCACTGATTTCAAAACTCGGTTCTCTAGAAAGTGGAGAGAAACACTTATGCAGTTCTACTACAGGATATCTTAAAAAAAAAAACACGTTAGAAAGGATTACCTACACATACTGACCAGCTCATATTATAGACAGAAGCCTGCTACATGGCAGACCAATTCAAACCCATCTCTCGGCATGTCCAGCCCACTCATTATCTCAGCCAATCATGGCTAGCGGGAATGTTGCTTACCTTTTCCATGGCTAAACCTACTAGGCTCTAATTATAATTTTTCTTCTTCATATTTACAGATGGCATACAAGTTTGCACATAAAAGTTCACATGTTCCGGAAGGCATTTCTACCCCCCAAAAAGTTGACTTTCTAATAGTGCTCCTGCGAAGTAGTGACGTGCGAAATACGCCTAGTTTCTTGAAACGAGTCACATATTGTAAAGTATTGTTTAGGCTTCAACTCACGTATGTAGCCTGAAGTATGGCACCAACAAACTTGACAATCTCTGAAACTGTTAGTTCAAAATCCCATTTTATTTCCTTCTATACTTGATCTGCTACTGTATAAAGTTAATAAATATGAGTTGATTGTTGCCCTGTAGCACAACGTAAATGAAGCCTCCTGTTACTAATTTGAAACACATTCTGCCATCTGCCACTTTATCCCAGGGCTCATACAGAGCTCACAGTAGGCTAAACATCCACAAGACCCAGACTGATGCCACCCTGTTTCCTCTGTCAATCAGGATCCAGGCATGATAGACAGAATGACAGTCATCCTAGTCATCACCCCATAGCCACTACCATAATGAATAGGTAGTGATAGTACAGTGTTCACAAGCATGTGTTGGTAATATCATGTACTGTATCTATGTGCAGCTACTAAAGGAGGCCATGTTGAAGGGATGGCTGTCTAGATTGACCACAAACTGTATAGTACAGCTTCTATACAGGTTCACTCTGGCCAAGACACTGTCAGACTGGCCAATAGACTGTCAGACTGGCCAAGACAATGTCAGACTGGTCAAGACACTGTCAGACTGTCAAAGACACTGTCAGACTACCCAAGACACTGTCAGACTGGTCAAAACACTGTCAGACTGGCCAATACACTTTCAGACATGCCAAGTCAATGACAGACTGGCTAAGACAATGTCAGACTGGCAAAGAGACTCTCAGAGTGGCCAAGACACTGTCAGACTGGCCAAGACACTGTCAGACTGTCCAAGACACTGTCAGACTACCCAAGACACTGTCAGACGGGTCAAAACAATGTCAGACTGGCCAATACACTTTCAGACTTGCCAAGACACTGTCAGACTACCCAAGAGGCTGTCAGACTGGTCAAAACACTGTCAGACTGTCCAGGACACTGTCAGACGGGTCAAAACACTGTCAGACTGGCCAATACACTTTCAGACTTGCCAAGACACTGTCAGACTGTCCAAGACACTGTCAGACTGTCCAAGACACTGTCAGACTACCCAAGACACTGTCAGACTGGTCAAAACACGGCAGACTGGCCAATACACTTCCAGACTTGCTAAGACACTGTCAGACCTGGCCAAGACACTGTCATACGCTGTGTGCTAAGAGGTGATGAACTTTGCCTTGTGGAGACCTGACTTACAGCTTTTGATGTATCAGTCACAGTAATATGCTCACATTCACTCATAAAAAAGCACCTCCAGATATGAAATTGAATATTCCCATCTAAATGATATCAGTCATATGGACAATGTTAAAATAAAGCCCCTTTATTCCTTCCCTTAAAGACCAAGTTATAAGATTTAAGATGCGCCGGAGAGGATGACTGACGTTTTACATGCTAACTGTGCTATTTTGTTCGTTTTTTTGCATTAGTTGTAACTTATTGTTTACTTATTTTGTACATAATGTTGCTGCTGCCATCTCTTATGACCGAAAATAACTTCTGGACATCAGAACAGCGATTTCTCACATCGAGCTTGAAGAAGCTTTTTCCTTTAACGAGTCCGACGAGAAGGTTATTCTGCTTTCCTGGGAACAGGTCCAAATCCCTGTCATTTGCGTGAAGAAAAGACAGAGAAAACGGGGGTGGAGGTCGGGTTGTCTTCTGAGAATTTGTAGGCGATCGAGTAAACTTCCACTGCCATCCATTCTATTGGCCAACGTGTAATCATTGGTAAATAAAATCGATGACCTACGATCAAGATTATCCTACCAACGGGACATTAAAAACTGTAACATCTTATGTTTCGCCGAGTCGTGGCTGATCAACGACATGGATAATATAGAGCTGGCGGGATTTTCCATGCACCGGCAGGAGAGAGAAGCTACATCTGGTAAGACGAGGGGTGGGGGTGTATGTCTACTTGTCAATAACAGCTGGTGCGCAATGTCTTATATTAAAGAAGTCTCGAGGTATTGCACGCCTGAGTACCTCATAATAAGCTGTAGACCACACTATCTACCAAGAGAGTTCTCATCTATATTATTCGTAGCCGTCTATTTACCACCACAGACCGATGCTGGCACTAAGACCGCACTCAACCAAACTCTATAAGGCCATAAGCAAATAAGAAAATGTTCATCCAGAAGCGGCTCTCCTGGTGGCCGGGGACTTTAATGCAGACAAACTTAAATCTGTTTTACCAAATTTCTGTGCAACCAGAGGAAAAAAAAACCAGACCACCTTTACTCCACACACAGAGATGTATACAAAGCTCTCCCCCACCCTCCATTTGCCAAATCTGATTCCTGCTTACAAGCAAACACTAAAGCAGGAAGTACTAGTGACCCGCTCAATACAGAAGTAGTCAGATGACGCGGATGCTACGCTACAGGACTGTTTTGCTAGCACAGACTGGAATATGTTCTGGGATTCATCCAACAGCATTGAGGAGTATACCACCTCAGTCATCGGCTTCATCAATAATCAAATCAAATCAAAGTTTATTTGTCACGTGCGGCGAATACAACAGGTGTAGTCTATGGAAACATATGTCTCCGAATCCCTGGGGCAGGGGTACATTCGGCCCTCCACTTCACCTGCCTCCTCGAGCTTCTTTTTTGTGAAGAAGAAGGATGGAGGTCTGCACCCGTGTATTGACTATCGAGGCATCAACCAGATCACTGTGAGGTACAGTTACCCGCTACCTCTCATAGCCAGTGCAATCGAGTCAATGCACAGGGTGCGGTTCTTCACAAAATTGGATCCCAGGAGCGCTTACAACCTGGTGCGTATCCGGGAGGGAGATGAGTGGAAGACGGCATTTAGTACCACCTCAGGTGAATGCTCCATCAGTCTTCCAGGCCTTTGTAGACAAGATTTTCAGGGACCTGCACAGGCAGGGTGTAGTGGTGTATATTGATGACATTCTGATATACTCCGCTACACTCGCCGAGCATGTGTCTCTGGTGCGCAGGGTGCTTGGTCAACTGTTGAAGCATGACATGTATGTCAAGGCTGAGAAATGTCTGTTCTTTCAACAGTCCGTCTCCTTCCTAGGGTACCGCATTTCCACTTCAGGGGTGGAGATGGAGAGTGACCGCATTTCAGCCGTGCGTAATTGGCCTACTCCCACCACGGTAAAGGAAGTGCAGCGGTTTCTAGGGTTTGCTAACTATTACCGGAGGTTTATCCGGGGCTTTGGTCAGGTAGCGGCTCCCATTACCTTACAGCTGAAGGGGGTACCGGTGCGTTTGCAGTGGTTGGCTGAGGCGGACAGGGCTTTTGGTCACCTTTTGGTCACCTTTTTGTGTTTGTAAAGTTGATTATGCGTCAATTGTGGTGGAAATATTGACATAATAAATCATCATGTCAAAGTCAACTTGGAGTCACGTGATGATATGCTACGTTGTACTACCACTACAACATGGAAAAGAATTAGGAGTTTATAGGCAGATAAAATATGTTATGATGAATTTCATGGTGGTAAAGTGATGGACGGTGATTCATACACATTGATACACAGCTTGATACACATTTTCTATAGATATTGAGGGTTTTATTTGAATGCCGGTGACATGGTGATCGATGCTGGGCTGCCAAATGTTAACGGGATTCAGGAAGCTGGGCATTTGCCGTTAGTTCCTACTTCACAGTAGGGACTTTTTAAAAACATTTTTAAATGTCTTCTTGAACATTTGAACTTTGATGTGCCTTAATATTAAACTTGCATGTGATCTGTAAATATGAATAATTTTGTAAAATTACAATCCTAGTTTAGCCAAGGAGAAATCACTGAGCTATATAGGAAAAAGGACAAGATCCTTCCTGGCTAGCCATAATTGGCTGAGATAATGGAGGGCTGGACATACCGAGAGATGAGTCCTGATTGGTCTGTCATGTCACAGGTTTCTGCCAATAACAGAATCGGGGCTTCCCTGGTCAGTACATAGATAATCTTTGCTACCGCAGAGTTTTGGAAAGATATACTTGTAGCTATGGACAACTGTAAAAGTGTTGCTACAGCTCTCAACAACATTGCTGCCCTGAATTTAGCTAGTGCTATCAACAAAGCTCAGTGGGACAACATTTAAGTAGAGAGACTACTTTCTGGAGGAATTTGTGTGTTTGAACTTCTAACGCGGCTGCATGAACTTTAACGCGGCTGCATGGGATTCGTCGGGTTGTATAAATCGGGTGGTTTAGTTGCATCCAATGGTAGCGTCCGCGATAAGCTAATGCAAGGAGCCACTTGTGGATTTGACTGCTCTAACGCAGTTCCACCTCCGACACTGCCAAAACAACCGCTATGCGGGTGTTGGCTAGTGTGGATTTGATAGAATCTAGTCCTTACTTGATGTACTTTAGCTGGTTAAGAACATGCTCAGTAAAATTGGACGGACCACGTAAACATAAATGGTACCGTAGATCTGTCATGATACAAAGGGATGCGTGAGATAACGAGCAGCAGTAGTTCCGGTGCTTGGATTTTTCATCACTGGTTATTTGGACAAACAATGATTTTGCAGGTGTTAGCATCTTTCAAATTTTGGAAGGGGACATTTGGCCAATAGATTTGCCCGTAATTTGCAAAGAGAGAGGGAGAAAGAAGCCAAACAAATGAAAGGGTTGGTGGAAATATAATTGTATATTCTAAGCACTAAGGTTAAAAGAGTATATGAACATTGTTTCCAGAGAAAAGTGATATATTCTTTATCTGGAAGTGTGACCATTTAGATTCAATGAAACTCTAATGTTCTATGACAGAGTGGAATTGAATTGCACTGAATGAAATTATACTACCTGTCACTCAAATTCTGTGGTGTGTAGCCAATTGAATAGAATTTTAACTGATGGGAGTCAATTCCACAGTTCTGAATTGAGCCCCACCCTGCTAGACAGAGAGCTAAGTCATAGAAGTGTAGGGCCCTGTAGCAATGCTGCAGTAATGCAGAAAGAGAGACAGTGAGGGAGAGAAGACTCTACAGAGGAGCAGGCTCACAGAGCATTATACAAGACTGTGGACGGAAACATGAAAGAAAAAAGGAAAAATGCCCTGCATTTAACAATCATTTAACAATCACTTCTCTACTGTTTGCAAAAGTGCAGGAACCAGCGAGAGAAACAATGTCCTGGCAATGGAAAATGCCTCAGCTGACTCAAATCAAAGTGTATTTGTCACGTGCGCCGAATACAACAGGTGTAGACCTTACAGTGAAATGCTTACTTACAGGCTCTAACCAGTAGTGCAAAAAAAAAAAAGGTATTAGATGAACAATAGGTAAGTAAAGAATTAAAAACTACAGTAAAAAAAGACAGGCTATGTACAGTAGCGAGGCTATATACAGTAGCGAGGCTATAAAAGTAGCGAGGCTATAAAAGTAGCGAGGCTAAAAAAGTAGCGAGGCTACATACAGACACCGTTAGTCAGGCTGATTGAGGTAGTATATGTACATGTAGTTATGGTTAAAGTGACTATGCATATATGATGAACATAGAGTAGCAGTAGCGTAAAAAAAGGGGTTGGCGGGTGTGCAATAAGTGCATTGACAACGTCGTCCCCACAGTGATCGTATGTACATATCCCAACCAGAAGCCATGGATTACAGGCAACATCCACATCGAGCTAAAGGCTAGAGATTACTGCCCTGTAGCACTCATGTCGGTAACCATGAAGTGCTTTGAAAGGCTGGTCATGGATCACATCAACAGCATACTCCTGGATACCCTAAACCCACTCCAATTTGCATACCGCCCCAACAGATCCACAGATGACACAATCTTAATCGCACTCCACACTGCCCTTTCCCACCTGGACAAAAATAACACCAATTTGAGAATGCTGTTCATTGACTACAGCTCAACGTTCAACACCATAGTACCCACAAAGCTCATCACTAAGCTAAGGACCCTGGGACTCAACCCCGCCCTCTGCAACTGGATCCTGGACTTCTTGACGGGCCATCCCGAGGTGGTAAGGGTAGGCAACAACACGTCTGCCATGCTGATCCTCAACACTGGGGCCCCTCAGGGGTGTGTACTTAGTCCCCTCCTGTACTCCCTGTTCACCCACGACTGCATGGCCAAACACGACTCCAACACCATCATTAAGTTTCCTGGCGACACAAAAGTGGTAGGCCTGATCACAGACAACGATGAGACAGTCTATAGGGAGGAGGTCAGCGACCTGACAGTGTGGTGCCAGGACAACAACCTCTCCCTCAATGTGAGCAATACAAAGGAGCTGATCGTGGACTACAGGAAAAGGCGGGACGAACAGTCCCTCATTAACATCGACGGGGCTGTAGTGGAGAGTTTCGAGTTTCAAGTTCCTAGGTTTCCACATCACCAACGAACTATCATGGTCCAAACACACCAAGATAGTCATGAAGAGGGCACGACAACATATTTTACCCCTCAAGAGACTTGGCATGGGTCCCCAGATCCTCAAAAACTTCTACAGCTGCACCATCGAGAGCATCCTGACTGGTTGAATCATCACCTGGTATGTCAGAGGACAGCCCAAAGAATTTACAGAGACTCCAGTCAAGTCACAGATTGTTTTCTCTGCTATTGTCACGACTTACACACCATTTACATGTACAAATTACCTCGACTAACCTGTACCCCCGCACATTGACTTGGTACCGGTACCCCCTGTATATAGCCTCATTATTGTTATTTTATTGTGTTACTTTTAGTAATTTTTTCCTTTGTTAATTTGGTAAATATGTTCTTAACTCTTCTTGAACTGCACTGTTGGTTAAGGGTTAAGCATTTCACGGTAAGGTCTACACTTGTTGTATTCGGCATGTGACAAATTTGAGTTTGATTTGATAGCTGTAAACGTTCTGACTGGCTGGCTGCAGACAATTTAAAGATGTTGTCGTCTGGAAAAAGAGGCCTGTGTAAGATCTTGACTGTGACGCCCACTCTTTGGGATCGCAATGCACCATATGCATCAGCGATAATGTTTGTACAGAATGTTCTGCGTTTTCCCTGAATCCACATTAGAATCAATTATTCTTTAGATCAAGACACAGCACATGCTGTGCAACGCCCTCCGTGCCCTTTTTGGGTGATGTTTTTGTTCTTGTACATAATAAGATGTTTTCGTTAGTCCGCTTGACATGTTCTCAAAAGCTTACATTGTTTACCTACCTAGCTTAGGCACAACAATCATGACTCCCTTTTTCTGTCTCTCTTTCCTGGTAAACCGCATGTTCTATATTCAGTTGGTGTCAGCGTTTTGCATTCTAAAGTACACCGCTAAACAAGCCTCAGAACACAATGACGTACATACCGCCATATAGATTTAAATTGAAATCCTCCATCAACGTGAATAGATGAGTAGAACCAACAACTGTTATCATCAATCATCACCACCATTTAGACAAGATTCCCTGGCAGCTCTTGTTCTCTCAGTCTCTTGGCTGTCGCCGGGCAGGACTCATCAGTGGCTCTGGATCTGGCGGGTGTTTGATTTATTGGGAAACTATGAAGCTCACTTTGTGACAGCTCTGAGCTTTAGAATAAAACATAT
Source organism: Brachymystax lenok tsinlingensis (assembly GCA_030435695.1). Classification (NCBI taxonomy): domain Eukaryota; kingdom Metazoa; phylum Chordata; class Actinopteri; order Salmoniformes; family Salmonidae; genus Brachymystax; species Brachymystax lenok. Next base: position 17,659,109 of record CM059812.1, read on the forward strand.
CATTGGCCTGATGAATGAGTGCAGCTTGAGCTCACCCAGTGGCATCAAATGTCACTGTCCAGATTGATGAGAGACTAGTCTGGCCTAACTACCAGCTGCCTGACTCAGCCTGCCTGCCACAACAGACTGCTATTTGGGATGAACATGGCTCCGCCTGCCTGCAACCAAAGACTGCTATTGGGAGGAACATGGCTCCGCCTGCCTGCAACCACAGACTGCAATTGGGAGGAACATGGCTCCGCCTGCAGGATCCTATGAGGTGGAACATGACTTGGGACCGCTATTTATTTACTGATGGTTTAGCTGTAGGATCAGATCTGGTAAAAGCCAGTGATAAATAACATGATGATTATGATGATGACAGTTTAGTTACTATTGTGTGTTTGCATAACAATTTGTTTGCATATAGCACTTATGGCAAGGTCCATCTGGTGTTTGATGATTGTTGGCCTCGGAGATGAATGTCAGAACATTAGCATGGAGTTTGACTGGGGTCACCGACTCTGTCTGTAGGACTAAAATAACAAGATAGACAGCCAGCAGGAAGCAACATCAGTACCATCAATCAGTGTAATGGAACAAACTGCTCCCTGTCATTATGCACCCAGGAAGTGGGAAATGTAATTAGACCAATGAAATTAGGCCATGGGCACTACTACACCTGCTCGTAAACAGGGCAATATATTTATTTTTAGGCAAGTATATTCTTAATTTTCAGTAGCATTCTGGATTTGTATTCTTCCACTGATTTATAGGCGTTGGTTTCCATTTGTTTGATAAATAATTTGATATATAAGCACTCCGCTTCATTTGGTCACCAGGAATCCTGCTGTTCCAGGAAAACAAACAATAATGTTAAACCTATTTTGCACCGAACATTTTGGACTTGAGGTGCTTTATCTATACCACGTGCTAATTTGAAATTGGAAAAGGAAACAGGATAGTCTTAACATGAATGGTTTGAGTTATAATGATGATGTCAGTTTAAAGCTTTGTCAGCCTATCTACAGTGTCACGCTTTATTGCTCACGGGTATGCTCTTCCCTAGCATTATCCTGCCATGACTCAAGCCCACTGTCACTTTACTTTCTCCCTTGTGATACGTAGGCTGATATGTTCACTATCTCTCTTTGCTTTCTCTTTTTATGTTATTCTTCACAGTTGTACGCCTCCCTGGACTTTGGGAGAAAATGGCAGCTGGTTCATGAGCATGTGAACAGGTTCTACTGGTGAGTCAAACGCTTGTCTTCTTTCTTCTCATCATCCTTTGCTTCCTCTCGTCCTCTCTGTTGTCCTTTTCCTTTGTTTACTCAGACTCTCCTCACAAACTGTTTTGGAGCATCACTCGCAGTGTGTGGAACATGTTGTTTGCTTTCTGCAATGCAAGAGTCTGTGAAGGATATTGAAAACACGTTTCAACAAGCTATCTGAATAACTAGTGTTGCTGGTGGGAGATTCTGTGTACCATTCTGCTCATTTCCACTGTTGATGTGATTGGACTGTAATGAATCTACATCCACAGTGTCACCATTTTGCATTCTGTCTGTCACATGTCACATTCTGGTTCATCTTAACAATCCTTACCTTTTCATTGGGGGTTAAAATAGGAAGATACTGTATAATAAGTCACCTCTCGTCTAATCACGTCGGTCCACCCCCATTCTGAGGAAGTGCACACTCGTCACAAATGTAGCTCTGAATTTATTCTTTCCTTCCTAGAGATGTAGGGGATGCTGTGTGTGTGTGTGTCGAGCTGCCGCCAGCTATATCCAGAGCAACTTGCATAAATCCGGGGTCTACTTTTCATCACATAACCTAAATAATTAGCTTGATCCATCCTTGATCCAACCCCTTCAAGGACTTTAAACTCTGACCCTCATGATTAGTACCCCGGGCCTCTCAAGCCATGCTTACAGACAATACTTTTATCAGCCTCACTCTACCAAGAATGACATACATCACACTATAGGAACGCCATATCTGGGGGGCTCTAGGTAGCCTAGTGGTTAGAGTGTTGGGCCAGTAACCGAATCTGTCATTCTGCCCCTGATCAAGGCAGTTAACCCACTGTTCCTAGGCCGTCATTGTAAATAATAATTTGTTCTTAACTGAGTTGCCTAGTTAAATATATATATATATATATATATATATATATATATATATATTATTTTTTTTGGGGGGGGGATCTGTCCAAGTTAGTCCACTATACCCAATAAAATTATATAAAACAGTGATATACAGTATAGTGATTCTAACTTTAATTATGTGGCACAGCCTTGCCGGTGTACAGTGCCAGACAAAGTAAATACCATACGTAGGTTGTTGCGTATTTACACTTTTGTGACAGATACAGAGAACGTCCTCACATGGAAAGGCATTGCTATTTTATTGGCATCATTGTTGAGACAACGCTGAAACGAGACGTCTATATCTGGAGTGGAATACCTCTGCTGAGACTCATATTCTGTTTATTGTCTTCTTCCCTCCTTCTCTTCCTCCTCTCCTCTTCTTCCCTCCTTCTCGTCCCTCCTCCTCTCCTCTTCTTCCCTCCTTCTCTTCCCTCCTCTTCCTTAATCCAGGTCTGTAACAGGTCTAGACAAGGAGTCAGATCTGGTTCACATGGAGGCACACACCCCCAATGGCCGTGAGTAGCACTACACACACACACGCGCACACACACCTCTCTTTTTCTTTCCATCTCTCTGTCACACACACAGCAGAGAAAGGCCCCCCACATTCACAGTCCAGTTACCAGCCCTCTAACGATAGAAGAGAGTGAGAGTCTGTCAAGGAATACATTCCTACCAGGGTTTAGGGCATCGTGTCCCAGGAGAGTGACAGTGGATTACCCCACTGATAAATGCAGTGCATGATACTTGATTAATATGGCCTTTTCCTCAAATCGCTCTCACCCTGGGTGTGTCAGCTCCATAACTCACCACAGAAACACCACTCGTCCTCCATGGGTTAAATTGTGAGATTGTTTATTATAGCTATCTGCTGCTGCTGCTGTTGTTAGAGCCCCAGAATCAGAGACAGTTTAGTTTTCTGTACACAGAGAATGATGATAGTTCATCATGTTGAATAGTGACAAACCTACAACTTGACATATTGGATGTATGAACCAATCACCTTTGTAGAATGGAAATAATGGTCAACATAATGGTCAAATTACAATGATATACATGTATATACACAGTCAGTACACTGTCACAAACCATACAAATGTTCCCTCAAGTTCAATTCATGCAGATATATAGCCTCGGTTTCCTGGCATCCTCACGTTTCCAAGAATAGGGGGCATGATCCTGTGGTGGATATTCTAACCAAAAGGAGAGAGACTGTATTCTTCAAAACAACCTTATAATAAGATTTGCAACAATGGAGCACTTAACTGTGCACTTCAACAGTTGTGCATTTAAGGCCCAACGAATAGTGTCGGGTCCCAGCTTTTAAAAATAAGCACATCCTTTTTGTATACGTGGCAGTCAGCAGATAGTGTGTAAAAGGCAATTAAGTCACACAAAGACACATTTGAATCAGGTTATAAAAAACACTAGCATATCAAAAAAGACTATTCTTAAGCAGTAAAAAATGGGATAGCATGACTAAATATGTAATTTTCCACGACAATCCACAGCTGGGTGAATCCAGAAATCCAGTAATCTCTATCTCCTCATCTTGCAGGTATACAGTATGTAACATGCCGGGCTCTAACGTGCTCAGAGCCCAACAGAAACTACCCCTTCCCTGGATACATTGACATCAGCTCACTGGTGGTCCAAGATGACTATATGTTTATTCAGGTAAGGCTCTGCCTGAAGAAAATATATTGTACCTTATGTATGTAGACCATGATGCATTGCATATAATAAGCATCATTAGCCTTCAATATTATGGGCATTTGTTATGTGTTACGCACAGCTTAGTTTGTCTAGGTCTGGGAAGGGATTGGGAGGGGATTTGCATTGTTTCAGAAAATGGTATGATAAATATTAATATTTATGATTAATTGTTATGTTGACACATTGTATTAACGGCAGTATGTTCTTGATTAGGATAGATATGGCGACCATTGATAGACACGTTTTTTTTACTGTTAATTTAGCAATCAGCAAAAATATTTTTTTCCCTCATTAATCTACACACAATATCCAATAATCACAAAGTGAAAACAGGTTTGAATTTTCTTTAGAAAATTTATGAAAAAACGAAAACAGATACTTAAATACATAAGTATTCAGACACTTTGCCATGAGACTCGAAATTGAGCTCAGGTGCATCCTGTTTCTATTGATTATCCTTGAGATCTTTCTACAACTTAATTGGACTCCACCTGTGGTAAATTCAATTGATTGGACATGATTTGGAAAGGCACATACCTGTCAACAGTCGTGGCCAAACGTTTTGAGAATTACACAAATATAAATTTTCACAAAGTCTGCTGCCTCAGTTTGTATGATGGCAATTTGCATATACTCCAGAATGTCATGAAGTGATCAGATGAATTTCAATTAATTGCAAAATCCCTCTTTGCCATGCAAATGAACTGAATCCCCCAAAAACATTTCCACTGCATTTCAGCCCTGCCACAAAAGGACCAGCTGACATCATGTCAGTGATTCTCTTGTTAACAAAGGTGTGAAATAAACAATGTAATACATTTTAGAATAAAGCTGTAACATAACATGTGAACTGTGAAAAAAGTCAAAAAGGTCTGAATACTTTCCAAATGCACTGTATGTCACTACAGTCATGGCCACAAAAGGACACAAAAGGACCAGCTGACATCATGTCAGTGATTCTCTCATTAACACAGGTGTGAGTGTTGACGAGGACAAGGCTGGTGATCACTCTGTCATGCTGATTGAGTTCCAATAACAGACTGGAAGCTTCAAAGGGAGGGTGGTGCTTGGAATCATTGTTCTTCCTCTGTCAACCGTGGTTACCTGCAAGGAAGCACGTGCCGTCATCATTGCTTTACACAAAAATGGCTTCACAGGCAAGGATATTGCTGCCAGTAAGATTGCACCTAAATCAACCATTTATCGGATCATTAAGAACTTCAAGGAGAGCGGTTCAATTGTTGTGAAGAAGGCGTCAGGGCGCCAAAGAAAGTCCAGAAAGCGCCAGGACTGTCTCCTGAAGTTGATTAAGCTGTAGGATCGGGCCCCACCAGTACAGAGCTTGCTCAGGAATGGCACGCACAGTGAGGCGAAGACTTTTGGAGGATGGCCTAGTGTCAAGAAGGGCAGTATTTAGTCATGCTATCCCCTTCTCTCCAGGAAAAACATCAGGGACAGACTGATATTCTGCTAAATGTACAGGGATTGGACTGCTGAGGACTGGGGTAAAGTCATTTTCTCTGATGAATCCCCTTTCCGATTGTTTGGGGCATCCGGAAAAAAGCTTGTCCGGAGAAGACAAGGTGAGCGCTACCATCAGTCCTGTGTCATGCCAACAGTAAAGCATCCTGAGACCATTCATGTGTGGGAATGGGCTCACTCACAATTTTGCCTAAGAACACAGCCATGAATAAAGAATGGTACCAACACATCCTCCGAGAGCAACTTCTCCCAACCATCCGGGAACAGTTTGGTGACGAACAATGCCTTTTCCAGCATGATGGAGCACCTTGCCATAAGGCAAAAGCTCGGGGAACAAAACATCAATATTTTGGGTCCATGGCCAGGAAACTGCCCAGACCTTAATCCCATTGAGAATTTGTGGTCAATCCTCAAGAGGCGGGTGGACAAACAAAAACCCACACATTCTGAAAAACTCCAAGCATTGATTATGCAAGAATGGGCTGCCATCAATCAGGATGTGGCCAGAGGTTAATTGACAGCATGCCAGGGCGGATTGCAGATGTCTTGAAAAAGAAGGGTCAACACTGCAAATATTGATTCTTTGCATCAACTTCATGTAATTGTCAATAAAAGCCTTTAACACTTACAATGCTTGTAATTATTCTTCAGTATTCCGTAGTAACATCTGACAAAAATATTAAAAAACACTGAAGCAGCAAACTTTGTGAAAATTAATATTTGTGTCATTCTCAAAACTTTTGGCCACGACTGTATATAAGGTCCCACAGTTGACAGTGCATGTCAGGAAAAAAGGAATTATCCGTAGAGCTCCGAGACAGGATTGTGTCGAGGCACAGGTCTGGGGAAAAGTACCAAAACATTTCTGCAGCATTGAAGATCCCCACGAACACAGTGACCTCCATCATCTTTAAATGCTAGAAGTTTGGAACCACCAAGACTATTCCTATAGCTGGCCGCCCGGCCAAAATGAGCAATCGGGGGAGAAGGGGCTTGGTGAGGGAGGTGACCAAGAACCCAATGGTCACTCTGACAGTGTTCCGCCTGAATGCCAAGCATCACGTCTGGAGGAAACCTGGCACCTTCCCTACGGTGAAGCATGGTGGCGGCAGCATCATGCTGTGGGGATGTTTTTCAGCGGCAGGTACTTGGAGACTAGTCAGGATCGAGGGAAAGATAAACAGAGAAAAGTATTCCTGCTCCAGATCCTCAGACTGGGGCGAAGGTTCACCTCGAACAGGACAAAGACCTTAAGCACACAGCCAAGACAACGCAGGAGTGGAGGGAAGGAGGTTCTCAACCAAGATTTGACGGTACATGGCCCCGTCCATCGTCCCTTTGATGCAGTGAAGTTGTCCTGTCCCCTTAGCAGAGAAACAGCCCCAAAGCATAATGTTTCCACCTCTATGTTTGAGGATGGGCATGGTGTTCATGGGGTCATAGGCAGCATTCCTCCTCCTCCAAACACGGCGAGTTGAGTTAATGCCAAAGAGCTCCATTTTGGTCTCATCTGACCACAACACTTTCACCCAGATGTCCTCTGAATCATTCAGATGTTCATATGTGCTTTCTTGAGCAGGCGGACCTTGCGGGTGCTGCAGGATTTCAGTCCTTCACGGCGTAGTGTGTTACCAATTGTTTTCTTGGTGACTATGGTCCCAGCTGCCTTGAGATCATTGACAAGATCCTCCCGCGTAGTTCTGGGCTGATTCCTCATCGTTCTCATGATCATTGCAACTCCACGAGGTGAGATCTTGCATGGAGCCCCGGCCCGAGGGAGATTGACAGTTCTTTTGTGTTTCTTCCATTTGCGAATAATCGCACCAACTGTTGTCACCTTCTCACCAAGCTGCTTGGCGATGGTCTTGTAGCCCATTCCAGCCTCGTGTAGGTCTACAATCTTGTCCCTGACATACTTGGAGAGCTCTTTGGTCTTGGCCATTGTGGAGAGTTTGGAATCGGATTGATTGATTGCCTCTGTGGACAGGTGCCTTTTAATACAGGTAACAAACTGAGATTAGGAGCACTCCCTTTAAGAGTGTGCTCCTAATCTCAGCCTGTTACCTGTATAAAAGACACCTGGGAGCCAGAAATCTTTCTGATTGAGAGGGGGTCAAATACTTCTTTCCCTCATTAAAATGCAATTCCATTTATAACATTTTTCACATGCGTTTTTCTGGATTCTTTTGTTGTTATTCTGTCTCTCACTGTTCAAATAAACCTACCATTAAAATTATAGACTGATCATTTCTTTGTCAGTGGGCAATTGTACAAAATCAGCAGGGGATCAAATACTTTTTTCCCTCACTGTATTAATCATCATTTGTGCAAGAGAGAGGAATCTGAAATGGTAATGTGCTGAATTGTAAGTTATGCTGGTGCAATTTGGGGTCATGTTTTAAGTTCCCTCCCGCCTCCTTAATATTTTTTACTTTGACATTGTGCAAATGAGGATGCATGAATTTAAAAGTAAACAGTTAAATAGGAATAATTATTCTGCCAATCCAGTCCAGTATAAATAGCTTTTCCATCCAAATGGAACTCCAAAGGCCTACCTAGCTGTTTGAAGTATTTGAAGGGGAGAGTTATGGATGTATTTCTATGAGAACATGAATTTGGGCCAGAAGTTTTTCTAGGTCAGGTCACATGGTCAAGTAAAGCTCCTTGTCCTAACTATTTGAATTAGAGCCAGGAGTTCTCTATTGAACAGGTGACTTGACCAGGAAAACTCTAGGCTCTTGTATTCTATGTCAGGGGTTCAGGAAGAACTCTGGCGTCTAGTTATAGCCTACGCAGGGCCAAGACTTCTTCAAAGTCAAGTCAAATTTCCAGGAAAACTACAGGTTCTACACATGATTAGCTTCATTCTGCCAGAACAATGGAAATTAAGATTTCTGGTCTCTTGCAGTGCTTGAGGCGTCACTACAGACCAGGGTTCGATCCCGGGCTGTGTCACAGCCGACTGTGTCTGAGAGAGCCATGAGGCGGATTTTCATGTACCATTGCGCTCTAGCAACTCCTGTGGTGGGCCAGGCGCCTGCACGCTGACTTCAGTCGCCAGTTGTAAGGTGTTTCCTCCGACACATTGGTGTGGCTGGCTTCTGGGTTAAGCGTGCAGCATGTCAAGAAGCAGTGCGGCTTGGCAGGGTCGTGTTTCGGAGGACGCATGGCTCTCGACCTTTGCATCTCCTGAGTCCGTACGGGAGTTGCAGCGATGGGACAAGACTGTAACTACCAAATGAATACCACAAAACTGGGTAGAAAAAGGGGTAAAAAAAAAGTACAAAAAAAAGTTCTGTGGTCTAAGAGATCCCTCAACTACGTTTGACCACACTTATACGTTTCGCTAAGTAAACCCACAACCACTCAACCTTAACCTCCGACGGCATCTTCAGTTCAGGAAACCTACAATGTTTTCTCGCGTTGCGTCACAACCGAAGGAATTCTATGAAAGTGGGTAATGAAAAATCAATCGTCCCAATATCTATCTCTCTCTCTCTCTCTCTCTCTCTCTCTCTCTCTCTCTCTCTCTCTCTCTCCCCAATTGAAGTGCACTTAGAAGCACAATAAAAGGCCTAATTAGTTCTGTCATATAATAATTATCCTATTTCACCTCCCCCTTTCCAACACAGAAAGCAAGCAGCTTGTTTTGTGGATTAATTAATGGAATTACGAAAGAGGAAGTGGATTAAATAAATTGCTACCTAGTGCTGAGGCTAGGACAATCACACTTTTGTTGCCTCAAATTGTTCTCTTTTCCTGAGAGTCTCCAAAGCCTGTGCTCTAATTACAGGTTTGTACCACTTTCTTCCCCGCTGGTGGTGTTTGTACTGCATAGGCTAACAGCAGCTAACAGCTTGAGTGTTTGCTTGTCGAGGCGCTGCTATCATTAAGGATGACTTTCCTAAGACAGGCCACTGAGCATTGCTTGGGAGAAAATAATGAGGCTATTGATTGTCCCTATGAGACATTCACCCAAGTCTACCACCCAAACCACAAAGAGCATCGACAACAGGAGAGGACGTGAGAGGAGTAGTTTCCGCTGTATGCTAGCCAGGAGATTTTATTGTTATTTTCTCAATAGAAATGTCTGGAAATAGACTCTCTAATAATAAAGTATATATATTTACATCAGAAACAATGTCATGCATGTTCACTTGGGTGAAGGTTGCAACATGAGTAATGATTGATACATTTATGAAGGTTTTAGATTAATCCAAGTAGTTAATTCATGTGATGTGTACTGTAGCATGGACAGATTTTACAATTGAACAAAAAGGGAATACTCAGTGTCTTGTTTCAATGTGTTCCAGGTTACTAGAGCAGGACAGGCCAGCTACTATGTGTCCTACCAGAGGGATCCATTCCTCAAAATCAAACTGCCCAAATATTCTCTGCCTAAGGTAAGCAACATTCATTTTACAGTGATAAACACATGCCTATGGTGATACATACAGTAGAACAATTATTCAGATTGAATCATTTCTTACTTTTTAACTCTGCATTGTTGGGGAAGGGCTCGTAAGTAAGCATTTCAAGGTAAAGTCTACACGTGTGGTATACATAGAATGGGACAAATAAAATTTGATTTTAAGTTACCAACAATTCCCCCCCTTGTTTACTCCCTTCAACAAAAGGATTTAGCTCTAGAAATATCTGTAGCACTACTACAAAATGGTGTGTAGTCTCATAGTTTGCAGTCTCACTCTTCTATTGCAGCTGTTAAAAGACACTATATATTGTGTAGAGTACATTGGCAGCTATAGTGTTAAACATTCAATATGCACATCAGACCTGATCTTGTGACACCCAACACGTACGCGGCAGCTTGTTACAACCCCGGCCCATAAGATCCATCATCTCTTCATAAATCCACTATCGTCTCCAACCCCCCATCCTCTGACACCAGGACCTCCACATCGTCAGCACAGACGAGCACCAGGTCTTCGCGGCAGTACAGGAGTGGAACCAGAATGACACGTACAATCTGTACCTCTCCGACACCCGGGGCATCCTCTTCACCCTGGCCATGGAGAACGTCAAGACCACCCGCGGCCTGGGGGGCAACCAGATGCTGGACCTGTATGAGGTAAGTGTCCACAATGTGTTTGTGTGTGTGTCTGGAGGAGGAGGGAGAGAGGCACACATGTGTACTACTACCGGACTGGTAGTAGCCTTGTTAGTAGGTCCATATGTCATTAACATTCAATGTGGGTCATCCCCCCTCATTTTTTCCCTTATTTCTCAGGATGATTCCCCATTTTATCACCCAGACACTGGCAGTTGTGATCGAGGGAGGTAGAAGAGTGAGATATGGGTCTGATCTTCAAAGTCAGAAGTCATTAAAAATGTTATTTCTACTGCTGCTGCTCCTTCTAACGTGTGTGTAAACGGTTTACAAAAACAGAGTTAGTATTAAAAGGAATGGTCATACCCAGTGGGTAAAACTGGTTGAAGTTACGCCAATACAGTTTTCCATTCAGTATGACGTTGTTTTAACTAGTTTAACCATCTGGGTATGCATGCATGTGCTAATCACAAACTATTGTGAACTGAAGTTATGCTGTATGTATCGCTTTAAAGTTTTACTTTAATCTTTTTTTTTTTTTTGAAGAGGCAAACTATTGCTCTGAGTTAACTCTGACCAAAGTACTTTGAAGGAGTCCCAAGAATTGTTGTCACAAACCCTGGAGTGTTGGGCTTCAGAAGGCCAATGGCCTCAAAGTCTAAGAGAGGAATCATTCACTAAGTACTTTGAGCTCAACAAGGAACAGAGAGACTGAGTGAAAGCAACAGTTTTTTCCTCTTCTCCATGGATTGTCATATAATGAATTGCTTCTCATCAGTATTCTCTCACTTTCTCTTTCTCAGTCTTTCTCTCTCACAAATAAATGATATTATTCACTGGAATATTTTTTTTTCTCCCACTTTAGACTAATGGGAGTAATTTGAGTGTCAGTTGGATTCAATCTGGACAATCTTCCCTTCAATCAAAAAGTTTTTCTCTAACTCCCAGTCGATTTAGCCATTTAGCGTTAGGTTTTTGATTCAATCCATCTCCCAGAGGTATGAACTTCAACACTGAATATTACAGAACGTCCTAACTTGCCTAACATAATTAATACTCCCAAACAGCCCAATGATGAAGTACCCAATTCCCTACTTAGAGCTATAAATAGCTTTTGAATGAGTGAGTGGTAGGAGGGAGGGAGGAAGAGACGGTCCCTATGTCATCAACAATCACTGCAGATCGTCCCCTCTCCTTTTTTCCCTTCTTTCTCATGATAAATCCCCAGTATCACCCAGACACTGGCAGGTGTGATGGAGGGAGGTAGAGGAGTGAGATATGGGTCTGATGTTCAAAGTCAGAAGTCATTACCAATGTTATTACTACTGCTGCTGCTCCTTCTAACATGTTTGTTAATGGTTTACAGAATGGGCTTAGTATTGAAATTGATGGTGACACCTAGTCGGTAAAACTGTTTGAAATGACGCCAATCCAGTTTTCCGTTCAGTATGACGTTGTTTTAACTAGTTTAACCCTCTGGGTATGCATGCATATGCTAATCACAAACTATTGTAAATTTAACTTATGCTGTATGTATCGCTGAAAGATCACTCTGGATAATCTTTCCTTCAATCTAAACTCCCAGTGGAGTTAATCTTAGCCATTTAGTGTTTTTGATTCAATCCATCTCCCAGAGGTATGAACTTCAACACTGAATATTACAGAACGTCCTAACTTGCCTAACATAATTAATACTCAGAGTGGTAGGCCAACAAATCAACGACAGCCCAATGATGAAGTACCCAATTCCCTATTTAGAGCTATAAATAGCTTTTGAATGAGTGAGTGGTAGGAGGGAGGGAGGAAGAGACGGTCCCTATGTCATCAACAATCACTGCAGATCGTCCCCTCTCCTTTTTTCCCTTCTTTCTCATGATAAATCCCCAGTATCACCCAGACACTGGCAGGTGTGATGGAGGGAGGTAGAGGAGTGAGATATGGGTCTGATGTTCAAAGTCAGAAGTCATTACCAATGTTATTACTACTGCTGCTGCTCCTTCTAACATGTTTGTTAATGTTTTACAGAATGGGCTTAGTATTGAAATTGATGGTGACACCTAGTCGGTAAAACTGTTTGAAATGACGCCAATCCAGTTTTCCGTTCAGTATGACGTTGTTTTAACTAGTTTAACCCTCTGGGTATGCATGCATATGCTAATCACAAACTATTGTGAATTTAACTTATGCTGTATGTATCGCTGAAAGATCACTCTGGATAATCTTTCCTTCAATCTAAACTCCCAGTGGAGTTAATCTTAGCCATTTAGTGTTTTTGATTCAATCCATCTCCCAGAGGTATGAACTTCAACACTGATAATTACAGAATGTCCTAACTTGCCTAACACAGTTAATACTCAGAGTGGTAGGCCAACAAATCAACGACAGCCCAATGATGAACTACCTGATTCCCTACTTACTTGAATGAGTGAGTGGTAGGAGGGAGGGAAGAAGAGACAGAGGGAGGAAGGGAGGACGAGATGGTGGGAGGGAGGGTTGGCTAAATGATTTAGGTAATGTAATGGTCATGATGATGATGCTCCTTTCTGTTAGCCTAGCGGTGTGTGAGGGTGTGTGTGTATTAGCTCTCTGCCAACACTCTTAACCCTTCCCCCCATTTCCCCCCCCATTCGGAGCCTCTGATTCCCTGATTCAGCAGTGGATCCATATTTCTAATAGATTGCGGAAAACTTAATGCATATTGAAAGATTGTTAAAGGCTCTCTGCGGGTAGACCGAGTGCATGTAGTGAGGGAAGGCAGGTTTCTCAGTGGTCATTTATCATACTAGTACTACTGTGCTGAAAGTTGTTGTGTTGTTTGTTTTGTCTATGTAGATGGATCCACATGCATACATCAGTCTATATTTAATATTACTATAGTGCTTGACATTGTTGTTTTGCATTCGTAGATGTTTCCACATGCACGCACACAGGTAACTGCCAAACAGGTAACACCATCTTAAAGTGTCTTACCACCACGAGCCACCAGAACAGCTTCAATGCACCTTGGCATAGATTCTATAAGTGTCTGGAACTCTATTGGAGGGATGCAACACCATTATTCCACAATAAATTCCATAATTTGGTATTTTGCTGAGGGTGGTGGAAAACGCTGTATCAGGCGCCACTCCATAATGTCCCATTAGTGTTCAATTGCGTTGAGATCTGGTGACTGAGACGGCCATGGCATATGGTTTACATCATGTTCATGCTCATCAAACCATTCAGTGACCACTCATGTCCTGTGGATGGGGGCGTTGATATCCTGGAAGAGACCACTGCCATCAGGATAGATCTGCTTCACCATAGGTTGAAGTTTATCCCAGAATGTCTGTGTATTTACTGCATTTACCTTGCCCTCTAAGGGGTTGAGTGGACCTAAACCATGCCAGGAAAAAGCACCCCACACCATAACAGAGCCGCCAGAACCCTCATTTACTCAATTGTTTCCTTTATTTTGGTAGTTACCAGTAGGTCCATATGTAATATTACTACATGACAGCCACACATAGGTCTACACATATTACTAGATATCACTCTTATAGTCAAAGAGACATTGATGCCAACAATCATCATAGTAATGTACTGATGTCTATCATTATTAGTACTGTAAAAGTTTTGATTTAGTACCTAGTTAAAATATTAGCTTGGAGGAAGTGTACTGTGCTGTTGCCAGGGAAAAGGTGGACAGCAGTGTGTTTTTACCTTGTACTCTACCTCGCCTGTTCTCCCACTGTGATATACCTTGACAGAGAGGTAATATCTCCATCAATACTGTAGCACCAGCCCACACTCCCCTGATATTACACCTCTGAATACAAGTTGCTATTCCAGAGTGGAGATCTCAGAGTCCCTGTCCTTCACTACAGCAGGAACCCTGTCCTTCTCTACAGCAGGGAAGGAGGGACTGTGGGTGGAACATGCAATAGAGGGATGGGTGTGGGGGACGATAAATAATTACCGCTGTGATTGACACGTCTGGTCAGGGGAGGGAGGGGCCCCATCCCGCCTCATTAGCTGTGTCGATCCCGGGACGCCATTTTTCTATGACGATGTCAAACGTGGCGCCTATTAGTGCCACTTTTACTGGTGAGGTGATACGACTGAGGGTCCTCAATGTCTGCTGCAGTATGGGTCTTATTTAAAGCACAGTCGTCAGGTTTACCCCAATCATATTTCCATCCTGGATGGGTTATCGTAGGAAGACAGTTTGACTAAGGAGGAAAGGAGCCATGACTTCTCTCTCTCTCTCTTTTTCTCTCTCACTTTGTGAGTGGGTGTCACGTGGATGTGACAGTTTATCAGTTTTAATGTCCAGTGTAGTAATGTAGTCACAACAGTGGTGGGCAGTTGATGGGGATGCAATTAAAGGGAGATAATTAAAGGAAAAGGCGACTGGTTTTGTGACCAGTCTGATGTCTGTCAGCATAGCCGCGGGAAGATGTTGGGGGTGCTGAGAACTTTTTGTTGACTGTGGGGTCGCAGGGATTATTTTTGCCCGCGCTACAGACGACTATATCGGCCCGCTAATACAGGACTACTAATGGCTCAGTTCACTACTTTTGTGGAAAAATCTAATTTTATATATATTCTGTCTATATACACTACCGGACAAAAGTTTTAGAACATCTACTCATTCAATGGTTTTTCTTTATTTTTACTATTTTCTACATTGTAGAATAATAGAGAAGAAATCAAATCTATGAAATGGCACAAATGGAATGCAGAGGATAAATTCATTAGAGTTACCAGCCTCAGAAACTGCAGTCCAAATAAATGCTTCACAGAGTTCAAGAAACAGACACATCTCACCATCAACAGTTCAGAGGAGACTGTGTGAATCAGGCCATCATGGTTGAATTGCTGCAAAGAAACCACTACTAAAGGACACAAATAATAAGAAGAGACTTGCTTGGGCCAAGAAACCCGAGTAATGGACATTAGACCGGTGGAGATTTGTCCTTTGGTCTGGAGTCCAATTTTGAGATATTTCTGGTTCCAACCGCCGTGTCTTTGTGAGACGCGGTGTGTGTTAACGGATGACCTCCGCATGTGTATTTCCATCCATTAAGCATGGAGGAGGAGGTGTTATGGTGTGGGGGTGATTTGCTGGTGACACTGTCTGTGATTTATTTAGAATTAAAGGCTCACTTAACCAGCATGGCTACCACAGCATTTTGCAGCAATACACCATCCCATCTGGTTTGGGCTTTTTCGTTTTTTTTTTTTATTTCACCTTTATTTAACCAGGTAGGCCAGTTGAGGACAAGTTCTCATTTACAACTGCGACCTGGCCAAGATAAAGCAAAGCGGTGTGACACAAACAACACAGAGTTACACATGGGATAAACACACGTACAGTAAATAACACAATAGAAAATCTATATACAGTGTGTGCAAATGTAGTGAGATTAGGGAGGTAAGGCAATAAATAGGCCATAGTGGCGAAATAATTACAATTTAGCAGGCTTAGTGGGACTATTATTATTTTCAACAGGACAATGACCCAACACACCTCCAGGCTGTGTAAGGGCTATTTTACCAAGAAGGTGTGTGATGGAGTGCTGCATCAGATGATTTCCACAATCCCCCGACCTCAACCAAATTGAGATGTTTTGGGATGAGTCGGACTGCAGAGTTAACATCTTAAGGATGTCTATTAATTATATTGATATGTCTAGAATGCTACTCTTAGGAGCGGCGCCCCACTCCCGACACTACCCGGTGAAATGTAAGGCGCCAAATTCAAAATCCAAAAGTTGAATTATTAAACATTCATCAATATACAAGTGTTGCATAGTCATCAAAAGCTCTGCTTCTTGGCAATATCACAACGTTGTCAGATTTCAAAAAGGCTTTACGGCGAAAGCACTACATTTGATTGTTTTTTCCATTACCATGAATTCATAAACCATCGCGGTTCACACAAAACACATTTCACAGCGAAAACAAATCAATTACCTTTTGAAG
The DNA here is from genome assembly GCA_030435695.1 of Brachymystax lenok tsinlingensis. Lineage (NCBI taxonomy): Eukaryota > Metazoa > Chordata > Actinopteri > Salmoniformes > Salmonidae > Brachymystax > Brachymystax lenok. The sequence goes on from CM059812.1 coordinate 17,675,471, forward strand.
AACTTCTGCTGAGGGCTTCGCAAATGTCCAACAAAGACAATCCTTGGTTCTTTTGTTAGAAAAAGTAATGTATTATATCCATAAATCTCCGTTTGGTTGGTGTGTTATGATGAGAAAATACAGGGTCCACTCGCCCATTGAAACGTGAAGAGAACTCGTTCAACCTATACCTATAAACTTGTCCGAGAACAATCAAACATCATTGATAATGTATCCTTTGGAACACTTTTATGTATATTTAGTATAATATTTCAACCTGTATATAAACTGGGCGATAGGAAAGGAAAAAACCACAGCGCGCGCAAGCCGGTGAACGCGCATTCTCTTCTGTTTACTTCTCTGTGATCACTTCCTAATTCTTCTTCTATTACCATCTAGAGCAACTAAACAGAATCAAAACACTGTCTAGAGACCTTTGACATCCAGTGGAAGCAATAGGTACTGAAATCTTACTCCCTTATATGGGCATTTTCATAAGGGAGGGGTTCAAAATGAGGCAATGTGTCAAAATCACTTTTTCCAGGACAGAAATTCCTCAGGTTTTCGCCTGCCATATCCGTTCTGTTATACTCACAGACAATATTTTAACACTCTTAGACTTAAGAGTGTTTCCTATCCAATAGTACTATGGTATTATGTGCATATCCTATTTTCTGGGCCTGAGTGGGAGGCATTTTACTTTGGCACGCCAGGCTCTCCAAAACCGTCACCTCGGGAGCTGCTCCCTAAGAAGTTAAGGAAAAGCAACCAACAAGTGCTCAGCATATGTGGGAACTCCTTCAATACTGTTGGAAAAGCATTCCAGGTGAAGCTGGTTGAGAAAATACCAAGATTGTGCAAAGCTGTCATCAAAGCAAAGGGTGGCTATTTGAAGAATATATTTTATTTGTTTAACACTTTTTTGGTTACTACATGATTCCATATGTGTTATTTCATAGTTTTGATGTCTTCACTATTATTCTACAATGTAGAAAATAGTTAAAATAAAGAAAAAACCTTGAATGAGTAGGTGTTCTAAAACTTTGGACCGGTAGAAGATATATTTGTATTAATATATAAATATAATTTTTTTCAGGGGGTGTTGCTGCACCCTCAGCAGCCCTACTTCCCGGCTATGTCTGTCAGGGGGCATTTTGGGTACTGTTTAGTGATTGAAAAATAGATTAAAAAAACAATAATCTCTTCTGGTGCTTGGAACGGCTAGTTTTAGTGTCTGTTTTATAATTTGTTCTCTATTTCTCCCTAGGTAGCAGGTATCAAAGGCATGCTGATTGCAAACAGGAGGCTAGACAACCAGGTAAAGACCTACATCACCTACAACAAGGGCCGTGATTGGAGGTTACTGCAGGCCCCGGCGACAGACCTGGCTGGCAACGACATCCACTGTATACTGGTGAGTTATACTGAAGCTAACAGGGAAGGCTCATCGCTGTGGTAATCAAACATGATCTAAGACTGCCTTAACTCTTTGAGGGGCTTTCCCAGACCCAGATTAAGCCTAGTCCAGGAGTTAAAAAAATAATAATCTCCATTGAAAGTTTATTTTAATCCAGGAATATGTGTTCAGTTCCCTTCAAGTTATGCACATCAATGATAACAGTCATGTTACATCACACACTCAAGGAAGATTGCTTACTCATCTTAATGGAAAGGGAATTACTTTACGTAATCACATTTAAGCTATGATATGAAGACGAACTGTGTACACACTCCTTGTTATTTACAGTTATTATTAATTTAGGTGCCCTATCTTTCCTTTTGTCCCTCGTGAGGCGACTGTAAAGGATGACTATGTAGAGAAATAATTTTGAGACATTAGCAGTAAGAGTTCATACTGTTTATTAAAAGCCTGGGGAGGCAATTGTGGGGGCTGCACGCCGTGTGCTGAGTGGGCTACAGGTTGAATACGATTGTGAATTTATCTGACATTTTAATTACAGATTCTATTTGATTACTCTGTTAAATCCCATTACCTTTGGTGTCCTTACAGCAATGTCATACTATGAATTGGCAAAGATGAAATAACACTTTTTTGGGGGGGCGCTGTGAACAGATATAATTGACTTTTGTTGTCGTCTCGCCCCTGAGACTTTTTAAAATAATTTTTAATTTAAATTATTTAAAAAATAGGACAAAACACACATCACGACAAGGAAGACAACACAACACTACATAAAGAGAGACCCAAGACAACAATATAGCATGGCAGCAACACATGACAACACAGGATGGTAGCAACACAACATGAAAACAACATGGTAGCAACACAACATGGCAGCAGCACTACATGGTTGCAGCACAAAACATGGTACAAACACTATTGGGCACAGACAACAGCATAAAGGTCAAGAAGGTAGAAAACAATACATCATGCAAAGCAGCCACAACTGTCAGTAAGAGTGTCCATGATTGTGTCTTTGAATGAAGAGATTGAGATACAACTGTCCAGTTTGAGTGTTTGTTGCAGCTCGTTCCAGTCGCTAGCTGCAGCGAACTGAAAAGACAAGCGACCCAGGGATGTGTGTGCTTTGGGGACCTTTCACAGAATGTGACTGGCAGAACGGGTGCTGTATGTGGAGGATGAGGGCTGCAGTAAATATCTCAGATGGGGGGAGTGAGCCTAAGAGGGTTTTATAAATATTTTATAAATAAGCATCAACCAGTAAGTCTTGCGACGGGTATACAGAGATGACCAGTTTACAGAGAAATATAGAGTGAAGTGATGTGTCCTATATGGAGCATTGGTGGAAAATCTAATGGCCGAATGGTAAGGAACATCTAGCCGCTTGAGAGCACCCTTACCTGCCGATCTATAATGGACATCTCCGTAATCTAGCATGGGTAGGATGGTCATCTGAATCACGGTTAGTTTGCAGCTGGGGTGAAAGGGAGCGATTACGATAGAGGAAAACAAGTCTAAATTTAACTTTAGCCTGCAGCTTTGATAAGGACAGTGTACCGTCTAGCCTTACTCCCAAGTACTTGTATGAGGTGACTACATCAAGCTCTAAACCCTCAGAGGTAGTAATCACACCTGTTGGGAGAGGGGCATCCTTCTTACCAAACCACATGACCATTGTTTTGGAGGTGTTCAGAACAAGGTTAAGGTTAGAGAAAGCTTGTTGGACACTAAGATAGCTTTGTTGTAGAGTGTTTCACACAAAATCCAGGGAGGGGTCAGCTGAGTATAAGACTGTATCATCTGCATATAAATGGATGAGAGAGCTTCCTACTGCCTGAGCTATGTTGTTATTGTAAATTGAGACGACAGTGGGACCTAGGATCGAGCCAGACTCTCCAAAACTCTGAACATCGATGCCGCTCCCTAAGAGGTTGTGCTTCTTGTCAGTAACAACCACATCATCAACATTAAGGGGCAAGGCAGCTGTGAGGAGGAGGATTTATTCTCCAGGTCTTTAACTGTTTTCCAAAACTTCCTGGGGTTAGACCCACAGAGAGAGAGAACTGCTCCTTAAAATAATAAACTTTGGCCTTCCGGATAGCCTGAGTGCACTTATTTATCATTTACCTGAACAAGGGCCAGCCAGCTTGAGTATGCGGGTGCTGAGCCTTTCGCCAAATGCAATTATTGAGGTGGAGTAACTCTGCAAGATCACGGTCGAACCAGGGGCTGAACCTGTTTTTAATTCAAATTTTCTTTATGAGGGCGTTTGTTAACAATACCACTGAATATATCAAAAATGAAGGTCCAACCGTCTTCAACAGAGGGGATCAAGCCGATTCTATTCCAATTTACAGAGCCCAGGTCATGAAGGAAGGCTTGCTCATTAAAGTTTTTAGCAAGCATCTATGACAAATCAGGACAGGTCGTTTCACTAAGCAGCCATTACGAACACAGGCTGTAAAACAGTAATCACTAAGGTCATTACAGAAAACACCAGACTGATACCTATCAGGATTATTTGTGAGGATAACATAGAGGAGAGTAGCATTTTCTGTGTATTTGGAGTCATACCATGTGGGATTGGTAATAATCGGAGAAAGATTCACGGCGTCCCATTGCTTTAGGACTTTAGGTCAGGTGGTTTAAACAGTTTAGGTCACCTAGCAGGACAAATTCAGACTTAGTGTAAGGGGCCAGGAGAGAGTTTAGGGCAGATAGGTACAGGCCGGAGCTGACGGAGGACAATGACAGTCAACAAAGAGCTGTTAATGCTTAAAACCAGCAAATCTAATTATTTGGGGACAGACTTGCTGGAGACAACCTAGCACTGAAGGTAATCCTTGGTAAAGATATCCCTTCCCCCACCTTTGAAAGATCTGTCTTGCCAAAAAAGGTTATAACCAGAAAGGTTAACATCAGTATTCAAAACACTCTTCATTAACCACATCTCAGTAATGACCAACACATCTGGATTGGAGCTGTGAACCCACACTTTCAATTGATCCATTTGAGGTAATAAGCTTCTAGTGTTAACGTGCAGAAAACTCAGGCTTTTACGAGAGCAGAAGTCAGTGAAGCAGATATCAGAGCACACGTCAGAATTGGGCCTAGCAACAGTACATGGGCCAGGGCGTACATTTCCAGATATCATCAGCAGTAATACAATCAAGGCACGGCAGAGGACAGGGAGAGCTCTGCAGTGTTGATTTATAACAGTTGAATGTGCATTAAATCAAATCAAATTTATTTATAAAGCCCTTCTTACATCAGCTGATGTCACAGAGTGCTGTACAGAAACCCAGCCTAAAACCCCAAACAGCAAGCAATGCAGGTGTAAAAGCACGGTGGCTAGGAAAAACTCCCTAGAAAGGCCAAAACCTAGGAAGAAACCTAGAGAGGAACCAGGCTGTGAGGGGTGGCCAGTCCTCTTCTGGCTGTGCCGGGATAATAACAGAACATGGACAAGATTTTAAAATATTCATAAAACAGGCAGAACAGTTGAAACTGGAGAAGCAGCACGGCCAGGTGGACTCGGGACATCAAGGAGTCATCAGGCCAAGTAGGCCTTGAGGATTGGTCCTAATGCTCAGGTCCTCCGAGAGAGAGAGAAGAAAAAGAAAAAAAGAAAGAGAGAGAGATAATTAGAGAGAGCATACTTAAATTCACACAGGACACCAGATAAGAGAAGAAATACTCCAGATATAACAGACGGACCCTAGCCCCCCGACACATAAACTACTGCAGCGTAAATACTGGGGGCTGAGACAGGAGGGGTCGGGAGACACTGTGGCCCCGTCCGACGATACCCCGGACAGGGCCAAACAGGCAGGATATAACCCCACCCACTCTGCCGAAGCACAGCCCCCACACCACTAGAGGGATATCTTCAACCACCAACTTACCATCCTGAGACAAGGCCGAGTATAGCCCACAAGATCTCCGCCACGGCACCAGTAAGCCAGTGACTCAGCCCCTGTAATAGGGTTAGAGGCAGAGAATCCCAGTGGAGGGGAGTGGTGGTTCGTTGCTCCAGTGCCTTTCCGTTCACCTTCACACACCTGGGCCAGACTACACTCAATCATAGGACCTACTGAAGAGATGAGTCTTCAATAAAGACTTAAAGGTTGAGACCGAGTCTGCGTCTCTCACATGGATAGGCAGACTATTCCATAAAAATGGAGCTCTATAGGAAAAAGCCCTGCCTCCAGCTGTTTGCTTAGAAATTCTAGGGACAGTAAGGAGGCCTGCGTCTTGTGACCGTAGCGTACGTGTTGGTATGTACGGCAGGACCAAATCGGAAAGATAGGTAGGAGCAAGCCCATGTAATGGTTTGTAGGTTAGCATTAAAACCTTGAAATCAGCCTTAACAGGAAGCCAGTGTAGAGAGGCTAGTACTGGAGTAATATGATCACATTTTGGGGTTCAGGCAAAATTCTAGCAGCCGTGTTTAGCACTAACTGAAGTTTATTTTGTGCTTTATCCGGGGAGCCGGAAAGTAAAGCATTGCAGTAGTGTATTCTAGAAGTTACAAACTCATGGATTCACTTTTCTGCATCATTTTTGGACAGAAATTTTCTGATTTTTACAATGTTACGTAGATGGAAAAAAGCTGTCCTTGAAACAGTCTTAATATGTTCGTCAAAAGAGAGATCAGGGTCCAGAGTAACGCCGAGGTCCTTCACAGTTTTATTTGAGACGACTGTACAACCATCAAGATTAATTGTCAGATTCAACAGAAGATCTCTTTGTTTCTTGGGACCTAGAACTAGCATCTCTGTTTTGTCAGAGTTTAAAAGTAGAACATTTTCCGCCATCCACTTCCTTATGTCTGAAACACAGGCTTCCAGGGAGGGCAATTTTGGGGCTTCACCATGTTTCATCGAAATGTACAGCTGTGTGTCATCCGCATAGCAGTGAAAGTTAGCATTATGTTTCCGAATGACATCACCAAGTGGTAAAATATATAGTGAAAACAATAGTGGTCCCAAAACAGAGCCTTGAGGAACACCGAAATTTACAGTTGATTTGTCAGAGGACAAACCATCCACAGAGACAAACTGATATCTTTCCGACAGATAAGATCTAAACCAGGCCAGAACTTGTCCATGTAGACCAATTTGGGTTTCCAATCTCTCCAAAAGAATGCGGTGATCGATGGTATCAAAAGCAGCACTAAGGTCTAGAGGCACGAGGACAGTTGCAGAGCCTCGGTCTGACGCCATTAAAAGGTCATTTACCACCTTCACAAGTGCAGTCTCAGTGCTATGATGGGGTCTAAAACCAGACAGTGTTTCATATACATTGCTTGTCTTCAGGAAGGCAGTGAGTTGCTGTGCAACAGCTTTTTCTAATATTTTTGAGAGGAATGGAAGATTCGATATAGGCCGATAGTTTTTTATATTTGGGTCAAGGTTTGGCTTTTTTAAGAGAGGCTTTATTACTGCCACTTTTAGTGAGTTTGGTACACATCCGGTGGATAGAGAGCTGTTTATTATGTTCAACATAGGAGGGCCAAGCACAGGAAGCAGCTCTTTCAGTAGTTTAGTTGGAATAGGGTCCAGTATGCAGCTTGATGGTTTAAAGGCCATGATTATTTTCATCAATGTGTCAAGAGATATGGTACTAAAAAACTTTAGTGTCTCTCTTGATTTTATTTCCTGGCAAAGTTGTGTGGACTCAGGACAACTGAGCTTTGGAGGAATACGCAGATTTAAAGAGGAGTCCGTAATTTGTTTTCTAATGATCATGATCTTTTCCTCAAAGAAGTTCATGAATGTATCACTGCTAAAGTGAAAGCCATACTCTCTTGGGGAATGCTGCTTTTTAGTTAGCTTTGCGACAGTATCAAAAATAAATTTTGGATTATTCTTATTTTCCTCAGTTAACTTGGAAAAATAGGATGATCGAGCAGCAGTGAGGGCTCTTCGATACTGCATGGTACTGTCTTTCCAAGCTAGTCAGAAGACTTCCAGTTTGGTGTGGCGCCATTTCCGTTCCAATTTTCTGGAAGCTTGCTTCAGAGCTCGGGTATTTTCTGTATACCAGGGAGCTAGTTTTTATGGCAAATGTTTTTTGTTTTTAGGTGTGCGACTGCATCTAGGGTATTGCGCAAGGTTACATTGAGTTCCTCAGTTAGGTGGTTAACTGATTTTTGTACTCTGACGTCCTTGGGTAGGTGGAAGGATTATGGAAGGGCATCTAGGAATCTTTGGGTTGTCTGAGAATTTATAGCACGACTTTTGATGATTCTTGGTTGGGGTCTGAGCAGATTATTTGTTGCGATTTCAAACGTAATAAAATGGTGGTCCGATAGTCCAGGATTATGAGGAAAAATATTAGATACACAACATTTATTCCACGGGACAAAACTAGGTCCAGAGTATGACTGTGGCAGTGAGTATGTCCAGAGACATGTTGGACAAAACCGACAGAGTCGATGATGGCTCCAAAAGCCTTTTGGAGTGGGACTGTGGACTTTTCCATGTGAATATTAAAGTCACCAAAAATTTGAATATTGTCTGCCATGACTACAAGGTCCGATAGGAATTCAGGGGAACTCAGTGTGGAACGTTGTATATGGCCCAGGAGGCCTGTAAACAGTAGCTATAAAAAGTGATTGAGTAGGCTGCATAGATTTCATGACTAGAAGCGTCGTTTTTTTGTTTTTTGTAAATAGAAATTTGCTATCGTAAATGTTAGCAACACCTACGCCTTTGCGGGATGCGCGGGGGATATGGCCACTAGTGTAACTAGGAGGTGAGGCCTCATTTAACACAAATTAATCAGGCTTAAGCCATGTTTCAGTCAGGCCAATCACATCAAGATTATGATCAGTGATTAGTTCATTGACTAGAACTGCCTTGGAAGTGAGGGATCTAACATTAAGTAGCCCCATTTTGAGATGTGAGGTATCACAATCTCTTTCAATAATGGCAGCAATGGAGGAGGTCTTTATTCTAGTGAGATTGCTAAGGCGAACACCGCCATGTTTAGTTTTGCCCAACCTAGGTCGAGGCACAGACACAGTCTCAATAGAGATAGCTGAGCTGACTACACTGACTGTGCTAGTGGCAGACTCCACTAAGCTGGCAGGCTGGCTATCTCATTGTGAAGCTAGAGGAGTTAGAGTCCTGTCTATGTTCGTAGATAAGATGAGAGCACCCCTCCAGCTAGGATGGAGTCCGTCACTCCTCAACAGGCCAGGCTTGGTCCTATTTGTGAGTGAGTCCCAGAAAGAGAGCCAGTTATCTACAAAGTCTATCTTTTGTGTGGGTCAGAAAACAGTTTTAAACCAGCGATTGAGTTGTGAGACTCTGCTGTAGAGCTCATCACTCCCCCTAACTGGGAGGGGGCCAGAGACAATTACTCGATGCCGACACATCTTTCTAGCTGATTTACACACTGAAGCTATTTTGCGCTTGGTGACCTCTGACTGTCTCATCCTAACATCGTTGGTGCCGAAGTGGATAACAATATCCCTATACTCTCTACACGCGCCAGTTTTAGCTTTAGCCAGCACCATCTTCAGATTAGCCTTAACGTTGGTAGCCCTGCCCCCTGGTAAACAGTGTATGATCGCTGCGTGATTCGTTTTAAGTCTAATACTGCGAGTAATGGAGTCGCCAATGACTAGAGTTTTCTATTTGTCAGAGCTAATGGTGGGAGGCCTCGGCGTCTCAGACCCCGTAACGGGAGGAGTAGAGACCAGATAAGGCTCGGCCTCTGACTCCAACCCGCTGCTTAATGGGGAAAACCGAAATTAGATGGCAACAAGTTCATATTGTACAGTAATTTCAATCATATAACATGAATACAAAGCCGGTGAGAGGTGGTCAGAATAGGATGGGAGGCCTAAAGTCTGTGTAACCAATAGAGAGTCAGAGTCCCGAGTGTGGGAAACAAACATAGTCTGTCCCACGGTTGGGCAAACAAGAAAGTTGATAGTCAACAAAGCATGCAGGATTCATGAGGCAAATAGCAAAATACACAAGAAAACAATTACAATGACTTGGGGCTAGCCATTGTAAGTTCAGAGTCACTCGCCCCAACAGTGTGTGTGTAGTGGGGGTAGCTGTACCAGACAGGGGAGACAGGTCAGGGCAGACAGTGAACAGATTGCCAGGTAGAATCCAAGCAGCAGTGCAGCAGGCAATGGGAGTAGGTGTCACACCCACTTGGGAAATTTTATTTCTGGTGCCGAATTTCTTGTAGAAAATGCCAATGGATGGTCTCTGAACAGTGTGAGGGGGCTTCAAAGGCCTCTTGATTTGGGTGGAGTAGACTGTAAGACTGCCATTTGTTGGGCTCGAAGGTTTCGACACCTCTCACTTCACACCCCCGTGCTATTTGAAGTTGTATCTGGTCTGTCTCAGTCCCAGGGCAGATGGTGTCCTCAGGTCTCTGCTGTTTGTTTGCCAGGGCACTCTCTGTATAGCTTGGAAAAATGAATCCTTGGTCGTAGTAATCCTTCCAGGAAATCTGGAGTGAAGGTTATGCTGTGGAGGGTAGCATCCTGTATATGTCCCTGACGAATCTCCAAATCTACCTTTTTGTAAAAAACATGTTGAAAAATGTGAGAGCTCACATGCAGCTGTCTCCCTTCCTCTCTCCCTTGACTTGATGATTTTATGTAAAGACCCTCCCTGTATTAATGACTGATAACGACAATTAAGACAAACTATGGATTAGCACGGTTTTTCAGAGGGAGGCTGTGGGAACTGTCTTACTTGTGTTAAGTTTTATTCATGTTTTGTTTTGTTCACAAAATATTGTTTTTTGTATAGTTAACTGCCTATGTTAGCATTGTTATTAGCATTTGGTGTAAATGTATATCACTGGAAGACTTCCGAATTTAAAGGATTCTATTAGGCATTATCTTCAGGCTTTCTGAGATGAAAGCTTAATAAAAACCACATGGCAGCTTTTCTTTTCCTTATCTCAAGGACCTTCTCTTGAAATAAAAAGCACATGCTATGTGCACCTTTAAAGATCAACCCTTTAGTGTTCTATGTAACATTGGGGATTTGATTGACCAGTGTATAATGGCTTCGTCAAATATAATGGACTGTCTGTCATTTCTCAGCCCTTCTGTTCGCTCCATCTCCAACTGCAGACGTCTGAAAACCCCTACCTGTCAGGCAGCATATCAACCAAGGCCTCAGCACCGGGAATCATAGTGGCCACAGGTGAGAGAATACAGAATGAACATTTGATAGATAAGATTAGATTACCTTAATGTCCACCTATGTGAAAATTCAATTGGCTGAAAATAAATGCATCTATTCAATTTAGGTAATGGTACAAAAGGAGAATAGCTGTCTATCTTTTCCAGGTTAGTTCTGAAATTCCAATATTATGATGATTACCCAATCCCTAACATTACTGATAGGGATCTGCAAGTCCTGCTATAAACAACTCATCTTCAACTGTGTGGAAAAATATTGTATCTTAGCAACAACATCAAAAATGGCCTACATCCATGAATCTGCTTTCTTGATCTCTGTCCTCAAACAATATTTGTTCTGTCACCAAAACAATAGTTTGTCCCCTCCTCCAATCCTCTAAACTCTTACTGGATCTGTGAGATCACTAAGCCACTGTGAGCCTGTATACCTGCACTGAATCTGTCCAGAGACACACTATAGCACTTCTGATGTTGTCCTGACTCACAGACATTTTGGTGATGCAAAGTCACTCAGTTTATTTAAGTGGGCCAGTGCAGACTGAGGACACAGGACACAACAGATTATGTTTGTGTGTGAGTGTGTGTTCGGGTATCTCTACACAACCCTCTGCTTCGGCCCAGTTCATCACTCGCCTCGGCGCCCACACACACACACACACAAGTCAGCTGGTGCAGAGATCAGGTGGTGACCCTGAAACACGATGCAGCTCAAAACTCACGCCTGACACTGAACAGTGTTTGGGGGATATCACAAGGCATCAACAAAGTGGAGAGATATGCTCAGAGAGGAAAATGTTACATCATTGCTGAAGAAAAACTGAGCAATATCAAATCAAATCAAAGTTTCTTTGCCACGTGCGCCGAATACAACAGGTGTAGACCTTACAGTGACATGCTTACTTACAGGCTCTAACCAAAATATATATATTAGGTGAGCAATAGGTAAGTAAAGAAATAAAAACAACAGTAAAAAGACAGTGAAAAATAACAGTAGCGAGGCTATATACAGTAGCGAGGCTATAACAGTAGCGAGGCTATATACAGTCATCGGTTAGTTGGTCTGATTGAGGTAGTATGTTTATGTACATATGGTTAAAGTGACTATGCATATATGATAAACATAGAGTAGCAGTAGCGTAAAAAGAGGGGTTGGCTGGTGGTGGGAGGCGTGACACAATGCTGATAGCCCGGGTAGCCAATGTGCGGGGGCACCGGTTGGTAAGGCTAATTGAGGTAGTATGTACATGAATGTATGGTTAAAGTGACTGTGCATATATGATAAACCGAGAGTAGCAGCAGCGTAAAAGAGGGGTTGGGGGTGCACACAATGCAAATAGTCCGGGTAGCCATTTGATTACCTGTTCAGGAGTCTTATGGCTTGGGGGTAAAAACTGTTGAGATGCCTTTTTGTCCTAGACGTGGCACTCTGGTACTGCTTGCCATGCGGTAGTAGAGAGAATAGTCTATGACTGGGGTGGCTGGGGTCGTTGACAATTTTTAGGGCCTGACACCTCCTGGTGTAGAGGTCCTGGATGGTAGGAAGCTTAGCCCCGGTGATGTACTGGGCCGTACACACTACCCTCTGTAGTGCCTTGCGGTCGGAGGCCGATCATTTGCAGTTCCAGGCAGTGATGCAACCAGTCAGGATGCTCTCAATATTGCAGCTGTAGAACCTTTTGAGGATCTGAGGACCCATGCCAAATCTTTTTAGTTTCCTGAGGGGGAATACGCTTTGTCGTGCCCTCTTCACGACTGTCTTGGTGTGTTTGGACCATTCCAGTTTGTTGGTGATGTGGACACCAAGGAACTTGAAGCTCTCAACAGCCCCGTTGATGAGAATGGGGGCATGCTTGGTCCTCCTTTTCCTGTAGTCCACAATCATCTCCTTAGTCTTGGTTACGTTGAGGGATGTGATGTTATTCTGGCACCACCCGGCCAGGTGTCTGACCTCCTCCCTATAGGCTGTCTCGTTGTTGTCGGTGATCAGGCCTACCACTGTTGTGTCGTCTGCAAACTTAATGATGGTGTTGGAATCATTCCTGGCCACACAGAAGTGGGTGAACAGGGAGTACAGGAGGGGATAGAGCACGCAGCTTTGAGGGGCTCCAGTGTTGAGGATCAGCGTGGCAGATGTGTTGCTACCTGCCCTCCCCACCAGGGGCTGGCCGGTCAGGAATTCCAGGATCCAGTTGCAGAGAGAGGTGTTTAGTCCCAGGATCCTTAGCATAGTGATGAGCTTTGAGGGTACTATGGTGTTGAACGCTGAGCTGTAGTCAATGAATAGCATTCTCACCTAGGTGTTCCTTTTGTCCAGGTGGGAAAGGGCAGTGTGGAGTGCAATAGAAAGGCCTCATCAGTGGATCTGTTTGGGCAGTATGCAAATTGGAGTGGGTCTAGGTTTCTGGGATAATGGTGTTGATGTGAGCCATTACCAGCCTTTCAAAGCACTTCGTGGCTATGGACATGAGTGCTACAGGTCTGTAGTCATTTAGGCAGGTTGCCTTTGTGTTCTTGGGCACAGGGACTATGGTGGTCTGCTTGAAACATGTTGATATTAAAGACTCAATCAGGGAAAAGTGAAGACACCTGCCAGTTGGTCAGCACATGCCCGGAGCACACATCCTGGTAATCCGTTTGGCGCCGCAGCCTTGTGAATGTTGACCTGTTTAAAGGTCTGACTCACGTCGGCTACGGAGAGCGTGATCTCACAATCGTCTGGAACAGCTGATGCTCACATGCATGCCTCAGTGTTGCTTGCCTCGAAGCGAGTATAGAAGTCATTTAGCTCGTCTGGTAGGCTCGTGTCACTGGGAAGCTCGCGGCTGTGCTTCCCTTTATAGTCTGTAATATTTTGCAAGCCCTGCCACATAAGACAAACATCAGAGCCAGTGTAGTACGATTCAATCTTAGCTCTGTATTGACGCTTTTCCGGTTTTATGGTTCGTCGGAGTGCATAGCAGGATTTCTTATAAACTTCCGGGTTAGAGTCCCGCACCTTGAAAGCGGCAGCTCTACCCTTTAGCTCAGTGTGAATGTTGCCTATAATCCATGGCTTCTGGTTGGGGTATGTACGTACAGTCGCTGTGGGGACGACGTCCTTGATGCACCTATTGATAAAGTCAGTGACTGATGTGGTGTACTCCTCAATGCCATCGGAAGAATCCCGGAACATGTTCCAGTCTGTGATAGCAAACAGTCCTGTAGTTTAGCATCTGCTTCATCTGACCACTTTTTTATAGACGGAGTCACTGGTGCTTCCTGCTTATATTTTTGCTTGTAAGCATGAATCAGGAGGCTAGAATTGTGGTTGGATTTACCAAATGGAGGGCGAGGGAGAGCTTTGTTCGCGTCTCTGTGTGTGGTACAGGTGATCTATAATTTTTTCCCTCTGGTTGCACATTTAACATGTTGATAGAAATTAGGTACAACTGATTTAAGTTTCCCTGCATTGAAGTCTCCGGCCACTAGGAGCGCCTCCTCTGGGTGAGCGCTTTCCTGTTCGCTTATTTCCTTATACAGCTGACTGAGTGCGGTCTTAGTGCCAGCATCCGTCTGTGGTGGTAAATAAACAGCCACAAAAAGTTTAGCTGAACACTCTCTAGGCAAATAGTGTTGTCTGCATATTAAAATGTTACATCATTGCTTGAGAAAAACTGAGCAATATCCATCCAAGCATGAATGGTTGTTCTTCTCTTCTCTACATCTATTCTTCATTGTAATTTACATCTTTGAATATTTAACACATTTTTTGTTCCATTTTTATCACAGGGAATATTGGGTCTGAGCTGTCGTACAATAACGTTGGAATGTTCATCTCATCTGATGCTGGTAACAACTGGAGACAGGTGAGTTTAGATAAGACATTCTAATCATATATTCTAATATTGTAGTTTGGAAAATAAGTATTTTGGACTGCTGTCTCTGCCTTTTGATCTTGAGGTGTTTTGAAACTCTCAGTATTCAGCTAGATGTGTACAATAGGCAACATTTGTAAATCTTATATTATATTGAATTGCCTGTGTCCTCTTTCAGATATTCGAGGAGGAGCACAACGTCTGGTTTCTGGATAAAGGAGGGGCCCTTGTCGCTGTGAAACAACCAACCGTCCCCACTAGACATTTACAGTAGGTTTAAATCTAATTCAGTGTTTGTATCTCTGAAAACTGGTTGCTGTAACAAGTTAGTACTTCTATTGATGTCAAGAAAACTTTTAAAATGTCCCATTATATATGATTAACATATGCAATAAAAATACAAACATGTTGTCAAAAATCTAAATTGGGGGAAAGTTTTCTTCACCAAGTCCCCCTTTAGTACTTTAACACTGACCATCCTATTCTAAATTGGAGCGCCCACATTTTGCCTCAGTAAAGACCAACTCAACTGAAACCATATCTCTCTTCTTTTTATATCACTTTAGGAAATTGCTTTTAGCACCAGTCAAGTGTGGAGGATTCCTTCCTTCCTGGTT
Organism: Brachymystax lenok tsinlingensis; assembly: GCA_030435695.1. Classification (NCBI taxonomy): domain Eukaryota; kingdom Metazoa; phylum Chordata; class Actinopteri; order Salmoniformes; family Salmonidae; genus Brachymystax; species Brachymystax lenok. The sequence continues at coordinate 17,690,531 of CM059812.1, forward strand.
GTGTCTCCTAGATTATTTAAGTGCACTAGTGGAGGAAAGGAACACAGTAGAAGCCCTCATATCAGACCAGGCATCAAATAGTATTTTTTTTCTTTTAGTGTTTAATTGAGACATTTAATTGTCTAGAGTGCCAGATGGGTGGGGTTTGCGCTTTTGGGCCAATTCCATTGGATCCGTTAGGCCAGGTAACGGGCAGCTAAAGTATTTGAATGATAACAAATACTATTTGAACCCAGGCAAGCGCTGTAGAAACCAATCGTGTCTCTCTCTCTCTCTCTTCAGAGCTAGGGTAACAGAAAACATTTCCTGGCCCTGGTATCCTCCTAATAGATGTGTATCAATGCTTTGTCTGTTGTCTGAACTTTTAGCCAGATGAAGGCATGCTGGCTGATGGAGGTTTGGATGGAAGCTGCAACAGGGGGGGGCTGCTGCTTCTTGTATCCTAGTGCAAGACTCTGCATTGTTGAGTGTTGTTCCCAACCTTGTCACACACAGTACTCAAGTGTTCTCACATCTGAAGTGATGTTGATGAAATGTCAGAATCAATAGAGAACAGGCCCGGAGGATGAAAGTTGCCCAATCTCTTTTTATTTTTTTATTTGTGTCCCCCCACCTCTTCGCCCCTGTTTTGTAGTCATTAGAACATGAAACGGTTCTATTCTGGTTTGTTTTGTGTGTTGTGTTTTTTCTTCTACATCACCTCACTGTAGACCGTAAGTAAACTCAATACTTTTAGTTTTCTCTTCAAGTTGTTATGCCTCCACGCTTTGATAGTCGAACACAGTTCTGTTATTTTATTCTTCTTCTACTCAGCAGAACGTGTATTAACTGTAGTCGATTAGATGCAACCTGAGATTCAGTAGGTGACTGTCTATGGAGACTATTCACTCCACTGATCTTCCATGAACCCAGTTGACTCACTGTAATTGAGATCATCAGGGCTAGTATTCAGAGTAGTAATGCTGATCCAGGATCAGATCCCACCGGTCCGTATAATCTCATTCATTATGATCTAAAAAGCAAAACTGATCAAAGATCAGCACTCCAAGTCAGAATTATGAATATTGGCCTTGTTGTTACCGCCAGTCTGAGATGTGAATGGTTGTAGCCCCAATGACACCCTTTTTCCTACTAGGCTTCACTACTTTAGACCAGAGCCCTATAGACCCTGGGTGCCATTTGGGATTCATTCAATGTGTTATTGTGTTCTGACTCTGTTACAGAATCAGTTTTGATGATGGGCGTCAGTGGACCAGACACAGCTTCTCCTTGGTACCTCTGTTCGTGGATGGGATGCTGGTGGAGGCCGGGACAGAGAACCAGATCATGACGTGAGTCGGGACAATAGAGTAATCGAGGGACGTGCAGTGATGAATGATCTATAGACGAGGGGATGACGTTCTTTTGTCCTCCATAGGAAGTCTTAGAGAGATGGAGAAAAGGCGGGATGACGTGTTTAATCTTTCTGTCTTCCGTTGTTTTGGGACTCTGTTCCTTTTGGTGAAAGGGAAGGGGATGGAGGGATGAGATGGATGACATAATTTGTCTCCATCTCGTTCTCTTGGGAACCCTGTTCCTCTTGGAGGGAAGATATGAGGGGATGGGGAGGAATTTTAATTCAACGAATGCTGATGTCTCGTCTTTATTAACAGACATTTAAAGGGGAGAAAATATTTGATTCATAAGGGTTGTCAGTCTGTTAGCTTAGGACTGAATGCACGTTTGGTGAAACCTTGTAGCGCTGACAACCCTTGTCGAGTTATTTTAACTTGTGTATCCATCCTTTGGTTTCTCAAGGTGTTTTGGACATTTCAGCCATAGGTCTGAGTGGCAGCTTATCAAGATAGACTACAAGTCCATCTTCAACAGGAAATGTACAGAAGGAGACTTTCAGACCTGGCACCTTCACAACAAGGTAAGACCTCTTAAACAGGAAGTCAGTCCATCCTTATTACCTAATAGCAATGTATGTACATGCTAGTTAGGGACTGTACGTTATTTATAATGGAGAAAATCAGACTTCTCTGAAATGAAAATAGATGGCCCTTCCTTCAGTAAAATATATTTTTACCTGACCCTCCCTTAATGGTAAAAATAAAAAAAGTGACCCTCCACTATACCCAAAATAATAATTAAAACATAAAGTGGACCTCTCTTATTTATGCATTAGCATAAATCCATAACCAAAGTGGGTCTCATAAAATCGCTAATATAAAATCCCTTACCTTTCGAAGAACTTCTGCTGAGGGCTTCCCAAGTGTCCAACGAAAACATCCAATGGTTCTTTTGTTAGAAAAAGTCATTTATTATATCCATAAATCTCTGTTTGGTTGGCGCGTTATGTTCATAAAATACAGCGTCCACTCGCCCATTGAACCGTGAAGAGAACACGTTCAACCTATATCTATACACTTGTCCAAGAACAATAAAACATAATTGATAATGTATCCTTAGGAACACTTTTATGTATATTTACTATAATATTTCAACCGGATTATAAAAAAAATAAAACACAGCGCGTGTGAGCCCGTGAATGTGCCTCCTCTTCTGTTTACATCCGGTGACTAGTTCGAAGTTCTTCTTCTATTACCATCCAGAGCAACCTAACATCACCAAACACTGTCAAGAGACTGTTGACATCCAGTGGAAGCAATAGGTACTGCAATCTTACTCCCGTATATGGCTGTTTTCAATAGGGAGGGGTTCAAAATTAGGCAATGTGTCAAAAACACTTTTTCCAGGACAGAAATTCCTCGGGTTTTCGCCTGCTATATCAGTTCTGTTATACTCACAGACAATATTTTAACACTCTTAGAAACTTCAGAGTGTTTCCTATCCAATAGTACTAATTATGTGCATATCCTATTTTCTGGGCCTGAGTGGCAGGCCTTTTACTTTGGGCACGCCAGACTCTCCAAAACCGACACCTCAGCTGCCGCTCCCTAAGAAGTTAATAACACATTTCATGCAAATCTACATAATTTTACATGACTGGAGACAGGCAGAGTCTTAGTAAAATAGAGCATGACAACTAATGAGCGCATGCTGCAGCACCAGAGACGTTTTGATTTCTCTACAGGCTATTAAAAATAGAGGATAGTCTATGTCTGCAACAGCGCTAAAGTTGACTTTCAACTGTAAAAAGTGAGCACAACAGAACCAGTTACAACTGAAGTACATGATCATCAATTCATTTGAGAAAAAGCCATTTGTTGTTTAACACAGCAAAGAAAAATGTTGTTTGGGAAACTATCATTTTCTATTTTATTCCATGATATTATCAGGAATCAAGGTAAGACCCAAGTGCAGACTGTGTGAAGTAACATTGTTTATTGTAACAACAGGGGCAGGCAGACGACAGATCAAGGCAGGCAGGGGTTGATAATCCAGAGCAGAGGCCAGGACGGCAGGCAGGCAGGCTCAGGGTCAGGCAGAGTGGTCAGGCGGGCGGGCTCAGGGTCAGGACAGGCAAGGGTCAAAAACCAGGAGGATGAGATAAAGAAAGACTAGGGAAAACCAGGAGCTGAGACATAATGCTGGTAGGATTGAACAAACAAGACGAACTGGCACAGACAGACAGAAAACACAGGTATAAATATCCAGAGGATAATTGGGGAAGATGGGTGACACCTCGAGGGGGTGGAGACAAGCACAAGGACAGGTGAAACAGATCAGGGCATGACAAACATTGTTGCTGCAAAATAGATTTGTGTAGTCTGTGATTAACTACTTAGGGAGAAGCGGCCCGCTCCCGACACTACCCGGTGAAATGTAAGGCGCCAAATTCAAAATCCAAAAGTTGAATTATTAAACATTCATCAATATACAAGTGTTGCATAGTCATCAAATGCTCTGCTTTTTGGCAATATCACAGCATTGTCAGATTTCAAAAAGGCTTCACGGCGAAACCACAACATTTGATTGTTTGAGGATAGCACCTCGTATATTTTCCACATTAGCATAAATTCATATCCAGCGCGGGTCACACAAAACCCATATAAGAGCTAAAAAATATCACTTACCTTTCGAAGAACTTCTGCTGAGGGCTTCCCAAGTGTCCAACGAAGACATCCAATGGTTCTTTTGTTAGAAAAGTCCTTTATTATAGCCATAAATCTCTGTTTGGTTGGCGTGTTATGATCATAAAATCCACCGTTGAGTCGCCCATTGAACCGTGAAGAGAACACGTTCAAATTATACCTATAAACTTTCTACAAACAAATCAAACATCATTTTTAATGTATCCTTAGGTATCCTTTTATGTATATTTACTGTAATATTTCAACCGGACGATAACGTGAACAATAGGAAAGGAAAATAAAGTGGGGCGCGCTCACAATCTCGCTCCCGTCAAACGTTGTTGACAAAAGTGGTCCCTTCACCACTTCCTCTTCCTATCTGTTCTGCTTAGTGCTATAGCCTCCAGCCACTGTATAAAGACTGTTGACATCTAGTGGAAGCCATAGGTACTGCAGTCTCAGTCCTAGTTAAAATATAAATTAATAGGCAGCCTGGAGAAGTAGGTCATGTACAAAAAAAACTGCAAATCCGGATGGATTTTCCTCAGGTTTTCACCTGCTATATCAGTTCTGTTATACACACATACATTATTTTAACACTTTTAGAAATGTCAGAGTGTTTCCTATCCAATAGTGCTAATTATGTGCATTTCCTATTTTCTGGGCCTGAGTGGCAGGCATTTTACTTTGGACATGCCAGACTCTCCAAACCGTCACCTCTGCTGCCGCTCCCTAAGAAGTTAAGGCATGGGAGTATAAGAGCATCTGCTAGGCTAAATTAACGAACTAGGCATGCATATTGTAGCGCACCACATGATCCTCAATCAAAGACTAGCCAAACTCGTGTTTCTATTAATTCTCAGTCATTTATTTTATTTCATTCTATGCAGCCTAAATGTGAAATGTACTGTATAGCCATGTTGTTGAAATGCTGAGCGCCCCTGCCAGCCTGTAGCATGTCACAAATGTTTCTCAGTAGATGTTTTAAATGGCAGGGTAAAGCCTGGAAATAATAATAATATAACAACACATTTTTGTTCCTTTTTAGGCTACCTGGCTTGCTCCTGACTGATTTTAGAGTTAGTATGTTTTTTAATAGCCTGTTGAAATGTTGAACGTCAATTGATAGTGGCCGAATCACACATTACTTCCCAAACAAAGTACCTTTTTTGTCTCCTTGGCTATAGAAGTTTGTAGCGCAGCTTCTGCATGTCATAGAGACAAACCAAAGATATCCCATATTGTGGCGGAATAATCAGAATTAGTTGAGAAACATAGATAATTAAGATGTCTTATCTGCATAATATGCCTTTGTGATATACTTGTTATTAGATTGTATCCCTTCGGACTCTGGTGTTTGCAGTTGCACTTCTTTCCTCACCTGGGGCTCAGTCACCTGGGGCCCAGAGAGGGGAGACGTCAGGCTTGTCTTTCACATGTCCATGGTGGTATGCAGAATATCAGAAAGGGAAGACGACAGGAGTGAACATTGTCTTAATATGTGAATGTGTCTTTACCTATTCTTAAAACATGTGAAGTGATGGTGTGATTAATGGGGAACCAATTACTTGTCTCCACAATGTCTGTGCGCCAGTCACTCCCTCCTTTTACTTCGGGGGATGTGTGTGGTAGTGTCTGGAACCATTGTACAGTGGGGGAAAAAAGTATTTAGTCAGCCACCAATTGTGCAAGTTCTCTCACTTAAAAAGATGAGAGAGGCCTGTAATTTTCATCATAGGTACACTTCAACTATGACAGACAAAATGAGGAAAATAAATCCAGACAATCACATTGTAGGATTTTTAATGAATTTATTTGCAAATTATGGTGGAAAATAAGTATTTGGTCACATACAAACAAGCAGGATTTCTGGCTCTCACAGACCTGTAACTTCTTCTTTAAGAGGCTCCTCTGTCCTCCACTCATTACCTGTATTAATGGCACCTGTTTGAACTTGTTATCAGTATAAAAGACACCTGTCCACAACCTCAAACAGTCACACTCCAAACTCCACTATGGCCAAGACCAAAGAGCTGTCAAAGGACACCAGAAACAAAATTGTAGACCTGCACCAGGTTGGGAAGACTGAATCTGCAATAGGTAAGCAGCTTGGTTTGAAGAAATCAACTGTGGGAGCAATTATTAGGAAATGGAAGACATACAAGACCACTGATAATCTTCCTCGATCTGGGGCTCCACGCAAGATCTCACCCCGTGGGTCAAAATGATCACAAGAACGGTGAGCAAAAAACCCAGAACCACACGGGGGGACCTAGTGAATGACCTGCAGAGAGCTGGGACCAAAGTAACAAAGCCTACCATCAGTAACACACTACGCCTAAGCCAGTACATTTTCAGGCCCGTCTAAAGTTTGCTAGAGAGCATTTGGATGATCCAGATGAGGATTGGGAGAATGTCAGATGAAACCAAAAATATAACTTTTTGGTAAAAACTCAACTCGTCGTGTTTGGAGGACAAAGAATGCTGAGTTGCATCCAAAGAACACCATACCTACTGTGAAGCATGGGGGTGGAAACATCATGCTTTGGGGCTGTTTTTCTGCAAAGGGACCAGGACGACTGATCCGTGTAAAGGAAAGAATGAATGGGGCCATGTATCGTGAGATTTTGAGTAAAAACCTCCTTCCATCAGCAAGGGCATTGAAGATGAAACGTGGCTGGGTCTTCAGCATGACAATGATCCCAACACACCGCCCGGGCAACGAAGGAGTGGCTTCGTAAGAAGCATAAATACCAGCAACAGTGTGTGAAAACCTTGTGAAGACTTACAGAAAACGTTTGACCTCTGTCATTGCCAACAAAGGGTATATAACAAAGTATTGAGATAAACTTTTGTTATTGACCAAATACTTATTTTCCACCATAATTTGCAAATAAATTCATAAAAAACCTACAATGTGATTGTCTGGATTTTTTTTCCTCATTTTGTCTGTCATAGTTGAAGTGTACCTATGATGAATATTACAGGCCTCTCTCATCTTTTTAAGTGAGAGAACTTGCACAATTGGTGGCTGACTAAATACTTTTTTTCCCCACTGTATGTCATCTCTGATGTTGCACTTATCCTGGGGTAGTGTATGACCTAGAGGCTCACTCCCCTCAGTGAGCTTGTCCAGGCGTGTGCTCAAGAAGGGGTTTTACTTGAGATGGGAGTATCTGGAGTTGACAATTGATTTATGCCATTGGATGAGTTGGTGTTTCTGTGCTATGAAGTACCAGGAATGAGATCTGAAACTCGTCTTAGGGGCCAAACTGAACATTTATAGCGAATGCTATCTGGCTGGGGGACGCTCCTCTCTCATTTAAAAACTCTAACCTTGTGACCTGTTCCAAACATCTGTGGTTTGTTATGTAGACTAGGGGGTGGATATTTGCTATAAAAGTTCTCAGTAGCCTTTGTGTCGTCGCTCTCAACGGACCATCAGAGATGGTGGTGAATTCGTTGACAAGCCATTGCTATTGCAAAGCTCTTACTATTAAAGATGTATTTTAAGTATAACTCTGACTTGTGTGACAAGTTTGTCTCTCCTCATTTGATAGTAAAGAAATTAACCACCACAATATGCATCGGAGTCTCGTCTTTCCCCGGTATTTTACAGCTTGTTTCTAGCATAAATAATTGCGGATTAAAGTTTCCTTCTATATCACTTTATATAATCAGGTCCATACACTTTTATTTCCAAAATAACAAGCTAACAAGGGGGTAGGCCTATGCTTTTAGCCATGTTCTTTAACAAAAGCCACAATACCCTCACATACCTCCTCAATTCGAGCCATGGTTTTAACTTAACACAGCAAGCTCTTCACTGACACTGACATATTTAAGGAGTACATGGTGACTGAAGGAAATGTCTGACAAAGTCTATGGATAGTAGACTATAATTTCATCTGTCAAACAGGTAGGCCTACCTCTTATTTCTTGATTAAGATAAATAGTCTTCAACACAAAGCCCTCTTGTTCTTAATAGCTTCAAGTCAAATTAAACTGCTGCTGCTTCATAGTAATGTATGATATGTAAATTACTTGAAGACCTCGGGTCTTCCTTTTCATCTTCGTTCTCTCCCTCTCAAACTGAACAGGGCATCAGTAGGCCTAGTCTGCAAGCACAGATATATACTTTTTTGGACAAATAAAATAAAAAATCCGGAATAAGTCCTTGACTCGCCTCCTGAAGTGCCATCGTACACAGCACAGTCATTTGTTAGGCAGCACAAAAAGGTTTACATCAGCAAGAGCAGGGCAGGCCGGGGCTCACAATTGGGAATGCCTATCCATTACAGTGTGTAATGCAGTGAAACCTAGTTTTTTTATACACCATCCCAGCAGCGCAAAAAACTTGGAAGGAAGTACATTTTCTTAGAAATATAACTTTACCCTGTGCTTCTCCTAGCATGCTCTTCATATAGCCTAGGCCTATAGCATATAGTACAGTCTATGGATCATTTGATTGTGACCACAGTAGTGGCACTTGATATTGCGCGCCAAGCAGAGAATCAGGGATGAGAGGCATCATTGGGCACACTTTGAGATAGTGTAATAAGCAACTAATTCTCAAAACCTGAGCAATTTGGCGTTTAATCGATTACAAATTACATGGACAAAAAAAGAAACGAAGAAACCTCCCCTGACTGAAATTAAAAAAGCATGACCCTCCCCCATTTTCCTCCAGGTACCAATGTTTTTACAAGGCAGATACAGTGTACTTACAGTGTTTGGGTAGTTCCAATAAGCTCAATAGGTTAAGATAAGAATGGTTTGACTTGCTGTTCTATGTGAATTTGACATTTGAAAATGACATACTGTAATCCCATGTGCGTTCACTATATGGATTAATATCCTGTATGTGTTTCACAGGGCGAGCCGTGTGTGATGGGCCAGAAACAGATCTATATGAAACGCAGACCAGGAAACTATTGCATGCTGGGAAAAGACTACGCCAAAGTCCTCTCTGCTGAGTCGTGTATCTGTCGGGCCCACGACTTTGAATGGTAATTATAGTATACTAGTATAATAACTCACAATTGCAGTAAAATAGAACACATGAAAACATGTCCTTTTATCTCAAATCTAAACATGAGTAGATCAACAGAAGACACATTATCCATAAAAGAGAGAGACATGTTGTATGATGCTTTGTGTGTGTTGTCCCATTTAGGTCCATTTTGGATTTAATACACTATTTCAGGATCCCAATAATTTGGTTCATTTTCGGTGTCAGTGCTCCAATTAACAGACATCTTAGGGATAATTTGCTCCTAACGTCTGTCTCTCTGTTTGTAATAACGTTGAGAAGACGAAGGCTGTTAATAGGACTATAGTTATTTTTTTCCCCTAAAGGCAGGGAAGAGAATAGCAATGATACATTTGTATATAGGTGCCAGCGGTGTCAGGTCAGACTGTATGAGTTTTAATTAGAATCCATTAGTCTCCTGTGATAGTTGTTTTTAATTATTTTGGACTGAAATTATTATATGATACATTTCACAAACTTCCTGACCACATGGCATGTCTCTCTCTCTCTCTCTCTCTCTCTCTCTCTCTCTCTCTCTCTCTCTCTCTCTCTCTCTCTCTACAGCTGGTGATAGTTTTTTTTGCATTTTACTGCCTCTATCTCTTTGAGAAACTTCAACGTTCAGATTAAAAAACAATAAAACCTTTAATTGACTTTGAAGTGTTCACAAAAGTCAAGATCTGAAATGTTTACTGATTGTGTAAGAGGGTGAAAATGCACCGGCTTGTTGTTCTGTTGTGCTGTGAACAAAAGGTCCAGGGGTTGATTCCAAAGTGGGACAGTGACTAGACTGAAATCAGAGGTTATATACTGAACAAAAGTATAAACACAAAATGCAAGTTACAGTTCATATGAGTATTTGTATTATTTGTAAAGTATTTGATCCCCTGCTGATTTTGTACGTTTGCCCTCCTGACAAAGAAATGATCAGTCTATAATTTTAATGGTAGGTTTATTTGAACAGTGAGAGACAGAATAACAACAACAAAATACAGAAAAACGCATATGAAAAATGTTATGAATTGATTTGCATTTTAATGAGGGAAATAAGTATTTGACCCCTCTGCAAAACATGACTTACGTGGTGGCAAAAGTACTTGGTGGCAAAACCCTTGTTGGCAATCACAGAGGTCAGATGTTTCTTGTAGTTGGCCACCAGGTTTGCACACATCTCAGGAGGGATTTTGTCCCACTCCTCTTTGCAGATCTTCTCCAAGTCATTAAGTTTTCGAGGCTGATGTTTGGCAAGTCGAACCTTCAGCTCCCTCCACAGATTTTCTATGGGATTAAGGTCTGGAGACTGGCTAGGCCACTCCAGGACCTTAATGTGCTTCTTCTTGAGCCACTCCTTTGTTGCCTTGGCCGTGTGTTTTGGGTCATTGTCATGCTGGAATACCCATCCAAAACCCATTTTCAATGCCCTGGCTGAGGGAAGGAGGTTCTAACCCAAGATTTGACGGTACATGGCCCCGTCCATCGTCCCTTTGATGCGGTGAAGTTGTCCTGTCCCCTTAGCAGAAAAACACCCCCAAAGCATAATGTTTCCACCTCCATGTTTGACGGTGGGGATGGTGTTCTTGGGGTCATAGGCAGCATTCCTCCTCCTCCAAACACGGTGAGTTGAGTTGATGCCAAAGAGCTCCATTTTGGTCTCATCTGACCACAACACTTTCACCCAGTTGTCCTCTGAGTCATTCAGATGTTCATTGGCAAACTTCAGATGGGCATGTATGTGCTTTCTTGAGCAGGGGGACCTTGCGGGCGCTGCAGGATTTCAGTCCTTCACGGCGTAGTGTGTTACCAATTGTTTTCTTGGTGACTATGGTCCCAGCTGCCTTGAAATCATTGACCAGATCCTCCCATGTAGTTCTGGGCTGATTCCTCACCGTTCTCATGATCATTGCAACTCCATGTGGTGAGATCTTGCATGGAACCCCAGACCGAGGGAGATTGACAGTTCTTTTGTGTTTCTTCCATTTGCGAATAATCGCACCAACTGTTGTCACCTTCTCACCAAGCTGAATGGTCTTGTAGCCCATTCCAGCCTTGTGTAGGTCTACAATCTTGTCCCTGACATCCTTGGAGAGCTCTTTGGTCTTGGCCATGGTGGAGAGTTTGGAATCTGATTGATTGATTGCTTCTGTGGACAGGTGTCTTTAATACAGGTAACAAACTGAGATTAGGAGCACTGCCTTTAAGAGTGTGCTCCTAATCTCAGCTCGTTACCTGTATAAAAGACACCTGGGAGCCAGAAATCTTTCTGATTGAGAGGGGGTCAAATACTTATTTCCCTCATTAAAATGCAAATCAATTTATAAAATTTTTCACATGCGTTTTTCAGGATTTTTTTGTTGTTATTCTGTCTCTCACTGTTCAAATAAACCTACCATTAAAATTATAGACTGATCATTTCTTTGTCAGTGGGCAAACGTACAAAATCAGCAGGGGATCAAATACTTTTTTTTCCCTCACTGTAAATTTATTAGGCCCTAATCTATGGATTTCACATGATGCATATGTTGGTGACAGATACCAAATTGGCCTCACAGTGGGCCTCATGGTCTCATTGTGTTTTTTCTGTGCATTCAAATTGCCATCGATAAAATGCACTTATGTTTGTTGTCTGTAGCTCATGCCTGTCCATACCATAACCCCACATCCACCATGGGGCACAATGTTCACCACGTTGACATCAGCAAACCGCTTGCCCACACAACGACATACACGTGGTCCGCGGTTGTGAGGCCAGTTGGACATACTGCCAAATTCTCTAAAACTATGTTGGAGGTGGCTTATGCTAGAGAAATTAATATTCAATTCTCTGACAACAGCTCTGGTGGACTTTCCTGCAGTCAGCATGCCAATTGCACGATCCCTCAAAACTTGAGACATCTGTGGCATTGTGTTGTGTGACAAAACTGCACATTTTAGAGTGGCCTTTAATTGTTCACATCACAAGTTGCACCTGTGTAATTATCATGCCGTTTAATCAGCTTCTTGATATGCCATAGCTGTCAGGTGGATGGATTATCTTTGCAGGAGAAATTCTCACTAACAGCGAAATAGTATTTTTGTGCGTATGGAACATTTCTAGGGATCTTTTATTTCAGCTCATGAACCATGGGACCAACACTTCACATGTTGTGTTTATGTTTTTGTTCATTGTATAGCCATAGATATAACACTGTATATATTATATTAATAGTAAGTGAGGAGAGATTAGTATTAATCTGTGTGGCGGCTGGTAGAATAGTGGTTAGGGTGTTGGACTAGAAACCGGAAGGTTGCAAGATCAAATCCCTGAGCTGACAAGTTAAAAATATGTTTTTCTGCCCTTGAACAAGGCAGGGGCAGGAATTTATAAAATAAAATGTGTAACCAAAACATGCTGGGAGTCTGCATAACTAAACTGGACACCATACTTTTCTGTGACTTACTGTAAAAAAATGTAATCTATGCATTACCAAAGCTGTGATTCAGTGGTGCTGTTATGTCCTTAACTGGACACTTTGGACTCACTTGGTCCCTCATAACTATTATCCCGAACAACCACAACTTCACTTGACAGCCTGTGAATAAATTTGGGGAGGTTCCTAATCACACTGAGGTCAGACCAGGCCATAGGGAGTCCTAGATGGACCTCAAGCTTTGTTGCTTCCTGTTAGTTCTGGCTAGGTAATTAATTGATAAATCATTATTAGAATGGGCACTTGCCTAACCTGCTTTGCCCGATGTAAATCACTTTGTGATTGGGAGGTAGCTAACGTCAGCCGGTGGAAGTCAGCCATCCCTGACCTGGCTGCCTGTGTTGACATGGAGTCCCCCAGGGCTCAGTCTTCCTACCTCTGCTGATATGGAGCATTTGTCAACTGCAGCCTAATCAATATATAATAATGATGCGTTGCAATGCAAAACATATCTATTGTATGTATCGTGCTGAGGGGATAGGAAAGAGAAGCTGTAACATATAACACAGTAATACTGTATGTCTTTTGGATCAAAATCAAATACATTTGTATTCATCACATTTGTAAACAGCAGGTGTAGACTAAATGTGAAATGCTTACTTACGGGCCCTTTCCAACAATGCAGAGAGAAAAATATAGAAAAATAATAATAAATACACAATGAGTAACGATAACTTGGGTACCAGTACCGAGTTGACGTGCAGATGTATGAGGTAATTGAGGTAGACATGTACATATACAGTAGGTAGAGGTAAAGTGTTGATATTGATCACATTCTGTATGTGATTTGTTATAGTGATTATGGCTATGAACGGCGTAGAGAAGGGAACTGTCTACCAGCGTTCTGGTTCAACCCTGCTGTTGTATCAAGGAGCTGCAGCCAAGGACAGAAGTACCTCAACAGTACAGGGTGAGTTGCACATAGGGACACTATTTTGAAGCGTTTCTATGTTGTCTATTCTAAGTGAAGGCAACCCTTCTGTATATTTCTGCTCAATGAAAGGCCACATATTTTTCCTCTGATGTTTTCCATTTCATTTTGGAAAGTATTATGATGGTCATAATATGGTCCATGTTAAAAAGCCTGAATAGGTATCATTTCATTTCAAAAGAGAAGTACAAAAACACATTAAAACTTACAGTGGCTACAGCATCTCTCTGAATAGTTGGGCCAAATTCTTTGTCGTCTTCCCATCTTCCCACTGTAATGAAACACTGTCATGGTGTCACACCTTCTGGCACGGCTCCTAGTGTGAATAATGATATTGGCTATTTAGACCTGAGTCATTCACCAGGCAGTAGATCTATACTGAGTGATAGTGTACTACTGAGAGCTACAAAGCACAGTCAGGAGTCCTAGGACACAGATTAGGACGCCTCAGGATGGCTGAGGTCTGAGGAGAACGGTACATCCTTAATTTATGCATTCGCTTCCCCAAGATTAAAAGTCAAGTTTTGTCTAGGAGTTAGAAAGCATGTTGGAATTTTGTCAATGTGACTGACAACTACTGTACGTCTTGTCGGACATTAACTTTCAGGGTTAAATGTAATATTTTAATTAGTAATTACTAAGCATTTTTAAGATTAGTCAAAGAATAGCAAGTCTTGTTCACTAGCTCTGTCACTTCCACAATCACTTTGAGGTTAAAAATACCATTGATGAACGTGACCAAAACCGTGTTAACTAGTAGTGTCATGAAGCCTTAACCTCAGTAAACCATACTGAACATGTAAGTCATTCATATGGTATCCTCTTAAGGTACCGAAAAGTGGTGTCCAACAACTGCATCAAGGGAGTCAAGGACATGTACACACCCAGGAAGCAGATGTGTCCCAACAGGGCTCCAAAAGGTCTTTCCCTCTCCACCAGAGAGGGCAAGCTTACCGCCGACCTGCACACCAACGTCACCTTCCTGGTGCATCTGGATGAGGTAGGGCTGGGCCAAAAGCCAAAAAAGCCTTTTTGTATATCATTGTTATGGGCGCCTTTGTACACATCACTGTTATGAGTTGCATTGATTTTTACCTTAAGCCATGGAATGAAAAATCTATGTGTTTTGTATTGTTATGCAAGGTTGTAAAAGTAGTACTAGCATGTGGTGTACAACTCACTCACTGTAGGCCTGTTACTGAGTGAAATATTGTTGTTTCTCCAGACATACGCCTGAAAATATTTCCTGTTATGTTATCCCATATACACCAACCGCGGAAAGTTTAATAGTAACTTGCAACACAACATCACCCACACACAGCTACAGGCCCAAAGCCCCGTGCTGAGAAACAGAGTAAGAGATAAAGACCTTAGAGAGAGATGCACCCCTGGAGACCCTGTTATAGAGTGATAGACTCAGAGTAGCCTCATTCTAGGGTCAGGGCCTTGCCTCGCTCCCCTCACTACCTAGACACTGCTCAACCACCTTACATTAAATTCAGGTGGAATAAGTGCGGTAGCGCTCTGCTCGGTGCGGCGGTGCTTTCACCCTGCACTGCAGATAAGAAGTAGGTGTCTCTCCCACGAGGTCTCTCCCGGGCCAAGCTGTCATATTACAATGTGATAAGTTGAGGAAATGAGGATATGTTTATTTCAAGAGAGTCCTCCCCTCATAAGAAAGACATATGCCATGTGGTCAAAAAGTTTGTGAAATGTATTTTATAATAATTTCAGTCCCAAAATAATTATAAACAACTATCACAGGAGATGGCGTTGGGATGGCGTCGGGTCTTATTTATATTCATGAAGCCCAAGATGGCAGTATTTCTTGGGGAGAGCAAATGGGCCTAAATATTTAATGTGTAGTACTGCTAGGTAGTAAACATGGCGGTTGAGAAAAAGAAAGTAAAGAGAGGGAGGTAGAAGAAAGTTTGATGTTTTGAGAGAAGGATGAGATTTGTGGTGTCACACGTCAAGTTTTTATTATCACAAAGTGACCTTATAGCATGTCATGTGCACACCAACCAGATCTGTTGGTAATCAGTCCATCTAGCTCTCCAGGCAGGCTCAATAAAACACTCAAAGCATTTTAAGGAAAGCAAAAACAATTTGAACCCAGGTATGACACACCATCAGTACGACAGCACTGACATCACACCGTTTATACCATCCTTTGTGTGTTGACATTCACCTGAACAGGAGTCCTTTACATAGTCCTACTGTGTCTGGATCTGAGCTAACAAAACCCCTCATTGTCAACCAGCACTGCTGTCCAGACCATGACGCTTACGCTATTATGCATTTTGGTTTTGGTGGCCCTCTGAGTCACACACGGAGCCACGGACACAAAGTGTGACATTTAGCCAGCAGGCCAGCATCAGTCTCATGCAGATTAGCTAGCAATCCCAGGACACCTCGATATAGAACTAGAAGTGTCCAGAGAATGTGAACAGCGGACATCAACAAAAGCCTGAATGACATCGACGCCACTACAGTTCCACACAATAGCTGTCAATGTTTTCCTTTTTCTTCCGTTCTATTCGGCCTTTCTTTATTTGGCTTATTCATAGTTTATAATTTTCAGTGTAAAATGTTGTGAAATATACCCCAGAAGCCTTTCCGTGTTTTCATACTCTGCTGTGCTTGAAAAGAAGCAACACAGATAGTGAATAAGGAGAGAGAGAAAGAGAGAGACAGACACCTCATTAGCAGTAACAGGCAAACACACTGCACTCACGGTGGGGCAGAACATGATGCAACCCCAATGTTTGGGCTAGTGCTGACTGCTTGTGTCTGTGTGTGAATGTAGCCAAGCAGTCTGTTGACTAGTGTACCTGCCACCCTACTGTCTCTTGATTACTACACTGCTTTGACCTCCCTGTGGTTCTCTCTCTCTCCATCACACACACGCATGCATACACACACTCACACCACAGGGACTCATGTCAGACTCAGGATGCATGCTGATGTAGAGGTGGCACAACACCATCTGTTGGACTTCTGACAGAAACAGACAAAGATGCCCTGCCTGTGCCCATGCATGCTTAGTGCTGGTTATTGAATGCTACTGTGGTTTTGAGGCATTGTATTGAACCCCATTTAAAAAAAAATAACCTTTATCCTTTACTTAACTAGGCAAGTCAGTTAAGAACAAATTCTTAGTTACAACGACGGCCTACCAGGGAACATTGGGTTAACTGCCTTGTTCAGGGGAAAAACGACAGATTTTTTCTTTGTCAGCTCGGGGATTCAATCCAGAAACCTTTGGTTACTGGCCCAACGTTCTAACCTGCCGCCACAAAACAATGATATGTATTTAAGTCTATAATAAACAAAGTACAAGCATCTAGCTGGGCTCTCAAATACAATGGAATTGTTATATATATATATATTTTTTTTTATATAACTTTAACTTAATTTTTTTTATTTTTGTCTTTATTTCTGTCTTTTCTGTCTTTCTTTCTTTTTTTTTCTTCATCTGTAGTACTTACTTGAGACTTTACTTGTTTTCCAGGGTGACTCAATGAGAACCAACATCCAACTGGATTTCGGAGATGGAACGGCAGTCTCCTACTCCAACCTGAGCTGGATTGAGGAGGGTATCAGACACGTTTACAAGACGCCTGGGATATTCCGTGTCTCGGCCTTGGCGGAGAACACCCTGGGATTTGATACTACCACCTTGTACCTCCATGTTACGTGTACGCACCTCTATACATTAATCTATTTTGTCAGGGATATTCAATTCCCGCCATCGAGGAATAAAGTACTTCTGGTTTTAGTTTCTACTGTACCTGGTAGATAATTGGTCAGTTACTGTGACGTCGGCCATTGATTGGCCAGAGTGGTCACTCATCTGGTGACCCTGGTCTGAATCTATCCCTGATTGGGGGGAAAGGATGGAAAACAACAGTGCTGTGGTCCTCATGGATCATAATTGAATATCTCTGCCTCATATTTCTCTGTAAATAACCACCTTACTAAATATACAGCAGTGTACAATGGAGCCAGTTAAAGACAAAGTACCAGAATGCTCTGCACATTGTACAGCACTTTGATGCTCTCTCACTCTTTTCATCTTGTAATGAACAAGCCAGCCAAATGTCAAGTAAATAATAGCAACAAATATAACATGCTCATGTCTAAAAGGCTTCAACAATTATCCAGCTCTTTCAGGTGCAGTGTTTGAATAGCCCCCTTGTCTCTTGGTTTGAAAAGCGATGCTTTCGTCAATTAGTGGTGCCATTTAAATGTTGTTAATGGTTGCCACGACACTTTCAATCAGTGTACTTTGATATTTTTTATGTAATTGATTCTACTGGTGTTTTTTTCTCCATGGTTTGGTACAAATTATTATACTTTTACCCCTTTTTTTCCCCAACTTCGTGATATCCAATTGGTAGTTGCAGTCTTGCCACATCGCTGCAACTCCCGTATGGACTCGGGAGAGGCGAAGTTCGAGAGCTGTGCGTTCTTCAAAATACGATCCTGCCATGCCGCACTGCTTCTTGACACACTGCTCGCTTAACCCGGAAGCCAGCCGCACCAATGTGTCGGAGGAAACAACGTCCACCTGGCGACCGAAGTCAGATTGCAGGCGCCCGGTCCGCCACAAGGAGTCGCTAGAGCCCGTTGGGACAAGGATATCCCGGCCGGCCAAACCTTCCCCTAACCCGGACGACTATGTGCCAATTGTGCGCCACCTCATGGGTATCCCCGGCCCGGCCGGCCGGCTGTGACAAAGCCTGGGATCAAATCCGGGTCTGTAGTGTCGCATCAAGCACTGTGATTCAGTGCCTCAGACCTCTGCACTCGGGAGGCTGTTTGGCACATTTTGAGGTAATTTACAGGGGAGAGAGAGTACAGATGATGCTTTTAGCAATGTGCCAATCACGATGCCATCACATATTTAAAATCTGAATATTTTTAACACCTGACACAGTTTAGGGAGCCTGACCAAATTACTCACATCACACACAACAAACACACACATGCACATCTCATAGACACAAACTTAAGGGGGAGACACAGATACGCACACTTTCTCTCTCTGTCACACACATCACAAACATACACAGACACTAACACACACACATACGTACACTGCATGCGTTTGAAAGCTAGGATAAAGATTAGTCTCAGTTAAAAAGGATAACAGAAGTTAACAGAAGCCCAGGCGTACACGCCAGAACACCGAGTCACACCACTGTCAGCCGCAGTTTTACTGTTAAAATACCTTGTTATATCTCTCCCCTATAGGAACCTTCACCACTTAGATTATGATAATGCCACGTACACCCACGTCAGCTCCCATTAGAGCCTGGCAGATCACAGTATTACTCACAAGGTATCACGTCAAAAACATGATAACGCCAACGTGTTTTAAGTCTTCTTCTTCAACTAAATTCCGTCAAAACTATAAAACATTATGACAGTTATGACATTTGTTGAGGAAGATTTCATTCACCTTCCCTTTTCGGCTGAAGTCGTCTTATTTAGAAGAAGATCCCACACACTACCCCAGTGATAATGATAAGTGATACTGGCAAGCGCAGTTTGAGAGATCTTCTTTTCTCTAATTCTTCATTTCAGAAGGTTCTTTTTATTTTTTCCCACGCAACTGTAAAAATAATATTTGGATGTGCCAGTGCTTTTCATATTTAAAGAAAAAATTATCTAAAATAATATTCTGATGTGTGAGTGCTTTTCCTATTGTGAAGTAGGCAGTCTCAAACAATATTAATGTAATTACAATCATAAATGGAGTCTGAATCATCCAATACTGAGTCTGAATCATCCAATACTGTGTCTGAATCATCCAATACGGAGTCCGAATCATCCAATACTCACTCTGAATCGTCCAATACTGAGTCTGAATTATCCGATGCTGAGTCTGTATCATCCAATACTGAGTCTGAATCATTCAATACTGAGTCTGAATCACCCATTACTGAATATGAATCATTCTCTGTATTTGTATCAGGTCCTGTGGAACATGTCCAGTTGCTGGCTCCATTTGTGGCCATCAAGAACAAGGAAGTAAACCTAACAGCAGTGGTCTGGCCCATCCACTCCAGGACCCTCACCTACTTCTGGTGGCTGGGGAACAGCACTGAGGTAAATTACACTTAAAACACTTGGTGTACAGAGAATCGTTGTTATCATCTGGAATGGATTTCTTTCATGTTCTGGGGTTTTAGGTGAAGGGATTATGACCTGATCAAAGTGTGATCATCCGTTTTGTCCATGTTCCCTCTTCCTCCAGCCGGTGATCAGCTTAGACGGGAGCATCTCGTACACCTTCACCAGCGAGGGAATGAACACTGTTACGGTCCAAGTGTCTTCAGCCAACACCATACTGCAAGACACCAAGACGATAGCAGTCCAAGGTAAGGATCAGTACTACCTCTCTCTCTCGCTCTCTCTGATCACCCTAATCTAATTATTCTACTTGATGTAATGCTAATTAGCACATCTAGCAGGCATCTCCCTTGGTATGCAACGTTTGAGTGTACTTTACATTTGAATATGTCAGGATATTTGCGAAAGGGGACATTTCCCCAATTATCTAAGAAATCACTTGTGCAAGCAATCATCTCCTCTTGTCAAACCATGAACACATGCATACTGTACGCACACACCAACATCTCTGTCAGCTTTCCCACCCATCAGAAGACAGTTAGAGGAGGGACACAACCAGAACAAATGACAGTGGGGAATGAGGAGGATACCATGAGAATAATGCACCTAGATCAGGAGCTGAATTAACGGTCTGTTTCTGTTTCTCCCCTGGGTCTCTCTTTCTCTCTCTGACAGAGTTCTTCAAATCTCTGCTTTTATCTTTCTCCCCTAATCTGGATGAGTACAACCCTGACGTCCCCGAGTGGAGACAGGATGTGGGGAGAGTTATTAAGAAGGCCCTGCTTCAAGTAAGTGTGAATTCCTTCCTTCTCTCGTATTCTCCCTCTCTCTCGTCTTTTTCCATCCACTCAGACGCTTTGGCGTTCGCCCTCGGGCTGTCCTGTGATTCGTTTTCACACAGGTGCGAGAGGCTCGGCTTCTTCTTCCCCCCTCGAGGCAGCTTGATGAGCACTAACAACTTTATTTCAGTAGTCGGAGCAATGAAATGCGTTCTTCGTAATTAGCCTGGAATGAAGGAGATCTTAGTCATTACTGTGACATTGGATGTGCATAGTATCTGCGGAGGAGAGCTAGAGCTGATATGACATAGTTAAGTGTGTTATTCTTCCACTTCGTGTGTTGGTTTAGGCCTATAGTTTGAGACTTGTGGTCTCTCTGTGTTTTCACCATCTCCACAGTTTATTTGATGTGAGAGGCGCCTCAGGTGAGCTACGCTGAGAGCCAGTGGAGGCAGCTACTGTGATAGAGGTCAAAGCGAGGCTTTGTGAGGGATAAAGTGCACTTTGAGCCACATAGTATGTTCATGGAAGTATAGCACCAGCCAATTGAATTGTGTTGAACTGAGGGGCACAGTCAGTTATAGACAGCTATAGATCTAGCTTGGGCTATTAATTACTAGCCTCAACAGACTGTTACAACACATCTTTTCATACAGAAAGTTTTGTTATAGAACCTTTTAGGACCTACGTACATTATACGGTATCTATTGAGTTTATGAACACTAGTTCATGTGTCATATGCTCCTCCATATACAGTTTAATCCTATCAAATCATCTCTTTCACCCTTTCTCTAAAAGGAAATCATATTAAGGCCTATTCATCCATGTACTGCTAGAGTTGACGTAGGGTTCATAGCCTAGATATTGTGCAACAATCGCCATACAAAGTGTTGATAGAATTTTTCTCTTCATTTACTTTACATTTTCTGCGGTTCACGTTCAGTTCACCTTCAAGATGAAGCATATTCCATCGTATCAAGGTAAACAACTCCCCACAATAAAGAAAAGATGAGGGCGAAGGAGAAGGGGCAGCAAAATCGCAATTAAAGTCAGGATAAATTAAACTGCAGTGTTGCCGTACTACAGTACAGCTCTATGGCTGACAATAGTGAGAGCCAGGCAGGGCTTTTGCTCCTCAGCTAATTCCAACCCACCGCCTAATAGAGGTTTGAATGGGGAGTTCAGTAATAGAGGCTATTCAAGTTATTTTCAGAAGTCATTCCATCTCCGCTTTCTCCGGCTTCTTCTTTCCTCCCCCTGCGGAACATGGAAGATGCCGAAAGCTCACTCTCAGGTTCCAGACAGTGACTGTCGGGAACTTCATATAATTGATTATGTTTCGCGGAAGCCCCCTGCTGGTTTCACCACCACCTGTTAATTCACCTCTCAGTGTAGTGCAAGAGGTTTTTTCCCCAATAGAGTGCCCTGCTTCTGGGCATCCCTTTCTCGCTCTCACCCCCCTTTCCTTTCCTGGGTAACGACTGTACTTTACTACACAGAAGAAAATGATAGTTATAGGTGAATCATCATAACCTATTTATAACAATATTGTTGAAAATAATGCATTATGTATGGAGTTATGAAGATAGAATAACCCAGTATCGTCAAGTTCACAACAAATGAAAAACAGAATCCACTTCATGGTGTGTTTACAATAGTAATTAGTAATTGACCACAGTTTCATCTTATTTATTTAGCTTTGCATACAGTAAGATTGTGAGGAAGTCGCTCCAGAAGCGTTTGCTTTTAAAATATTAAAGCAACAAGATATAGTTCCGAAGAGGTGGTTTTCCAGCCAAATTTGGGTTTGGACAAAGTTCCCTCCAAAACACTCACTCATCTGACTCAGACTGACTCACCTATTCTCCTCCCTTAACGCAGATCAGATTTTTCACTCCAGCCAATGAGTTTGGGGGGCACAAAATGCCAGCGCTACCCAAGTACACAGAGCCAGAAAACTTTTTAGACTAATGAGTGATCGCAAAGAGAACAAATATGGCCTGTGTATTGATTTTTACAGGGGCTATTGCATCGTATCCCCTTCCCTCTCCCCTTCCCTCTACCATTCATTCTATACCTTTTTCCCCTTATTACAAGTCATTCCTTTGCTCTCTATTTGTCCACTACTTTGCCACTCAAATAGTGATTTTAAGGCTTGATAATTGATGTGCTTCAAATGTATGTGACTTGCCGACTACACTCCATTATCCATTAGTGGCTTTTTAAATGGACACTTATTGCTGGTTGGAACCCGTGCCTCGCTGAAAATCTAAAGTGGATAAAGGACATTCTAAAGAAAAACATTTAGTAGTAGCTATTTTGAAGGCATGGAAAAACAGATGTCTGGCAATACATACTTTTCCCATCAAGAAATACACTTTTGCAAAAACATGGAGGTTGAGATTGGATTGAAAAAAGTACAAAACTTTATTTGACACCTAGGGTCATAACACATTATGACATGGTCATAACCATGTCATAGTAGGTCATAACAGCTGAAACAACTTGTCATAAACTGTCGTTATATGGTTATAACATTATCATGGCACATATATTTAGCATGTTGTGACATATTGCATTATGGCTGGTTATGACACCTACATAAGAGTGTCAAAACCCACCACACAAAGCAAACCATTCTATTACACCGTAGGCTACTTGTAAAAAGTATGTTTATGTTATATTACATTTTCCAATATTGACCATATTAAATTGTGCACACATTGCTGTCAAACATGTACCTGCCCCCAATGCTCTGTTGCTCATGACTGGGATGAATGCAGGAGCAAATTTCAAGAGCAGGACAAAACACCTTATTTGTGACTGATTACCAACATAAGAGCATGTACGTGGTAGGCCTATCTGGCTTATATGATTGTGATGCTCATAATGCTTCTTGACAGTGTCATAAAGTGTATTTTCTTAGTATAAGTAAAGTGACACAGGATAGTCATAATGCTTCATGACAATGTGTTTTTTTCACAAGTTATTCAAAAGATGAGGAAAAAAGTATATGACCATAAAGAATTCATTACAACAACATTAAATGATTTAACTCTAAATTGTATTATTAATATTAAAAAAAATCCCTGCCAAGAAGCTTTCTTTTTCAATGTTTCCACTGGGCTTCCCTTCCTGCTTCTCTTCTTCCAACGTATGATGCTTGTGCCTGCAGTTAACAGTTAGAATGTATCCCCTAGTGATAGCACTACATATACATAAACTGTTGTGAACAAACAAAATCTGATTCCAAAATATGGAACAATGTTGTTGTTGTAAAGGTAATAATATAAGCTAGATAGGCCTGTTACATACATGACTGTCAGTCATAAGTTCCAAAGAGATGGCTTTGTCCTTCTCCTGCATTCATCCCAGTCATCAGCGACAGAGCATTGGGCTAGGTACATGTTTGACATCAATGTGGGCCGAATTACAATGGTAACAAAATTGACAATTTAGAAATTGTTATATAACATACTATTTACAAGTAGAATGGATTGGTTTGCCTTGTGTGGTAGGTTTTGTGGGCTTTAACACTCTTACAGTGGGGAAAAAAAGTATTTAGTCAGCCACCAATTGTGCAAGTTCTCTCACTTAAAAAGATGAGAGAGGCCTGTAATTTTCATCATAGGTACACTTCAACTATGACAGACAAAATGAGGAAAAAAAATCCAGAAAATCACATTGTAGGATTTTTTATGAATTTATTTGCAAATTATGGTGGAAAATAAGTATTTGGTTACATACAAACAAGCAAGATTTCTGGCTCTCACAGACCTGTAACTTCTTCTTTAAGAGGCTCCTCTGTCCTCCACTCGTTACCTGTATTAATGGCACCTGTTTGAACTTGTTATCAGTATAAAAGACACCTGTCCACAACCTCAAACAGTCACACTCCAAACTCCACTATGGCCAAGACCAAAGAGCTGTCAAAGGACACCAGAAACAAAATTGTAGACCTGCACCAGGTTGGGAAGACTGAATCTGCAATAGGTAAGCAGCTTGGTTTGAAGAAATCAACTGTGGGAGCAATTATTAGGAAATGGAAGACATACAAGACCACTGATAATCTTCCTCGATCTGGGGCTCCACGCAAGATCTCACCCCGTGGGGTCAAAATGATCACAAGAACAGTGAGCAAAAATCCCAGAACCACACGGGGGGACCTAGTGAATGACCTGCAGAGAGCTGGGACCAAAGTAACAAAGCCTACCATCAGTAACACACTACGCCGCCAGGGACTCAAATCCTGCAGTGCCAGACGTGTCCCCCTGCTTAAGCCAGTACATGTTCAGGCCCGTCTAAAGTTTGCTAGAGAGCATTTGGATGATCCAGATGAGGATTGGGAGAATGTCAGATGAAACCAAAATAGAACTTTTTGGTAAAAACTCAACTCGTCGTGTTTGGAGGACAAAGAATGCTGAGTTGCATCCAAAGAACACCATACCTACTGTGAAGCATGGGGGTGGAAACATCATGCTTTGGGGCTGTTTTTCTGCAAAGGGACCAGGATGACTGATCCATGTAAAGGAAAGAATGAATGGGGCCATGTATCGTGAGATTTTGAGTGAAAACCTCCTTCCATCAGCAAGGGCATTGAAGATGAAACGTGGCTGGGTCTTTCAGCATGACAATGATCCCAAACACACCGCCCGGGCAACGAAGGAGTGGCTTCGTAAGAAGCATTTCAAGGTCCTGGAGTGGCCTAGCCAGTCTCCAGATCTCAACCCCATAGAAAATCTTTGAAAGTCTGTGTTGCCCAGCGACAGCCCCAAAACATCACTGCTCTAGAGGAGATCTGCATGGAGGAATGGGCCAAAATACCAGCAACAGTGTGTGAAAACCTTGTGAAGACTTACAGAAAACGTTTGACCTCTGTCATTGCCAACAAAGGGTATATAACAAAGTATTGAGATAAACTTTTGTTATTGACCAAATACTTATTTTCCACCATAATTTGCAAATAAATTCATAAAAAATCCTACAATGTGATTTTCTGGATTTTTTTTTTCCTCATTTTGTCTGTCATAGTTGAAGTGTACCTATGATGAAAATTACAGGCCTCTCTCATCTTTTTAAGTGAGAGAACTTGCACAATTGGTGGCTGACTAAATACTTTTTTTCCCCACTGTACATAGATGTCATAACCAGTCATAAAATATTGAAATATACAGTACGAGTCAAAAATTTGGACACACCCATTTTTACTATTTTCTACATTGTTGAATAATAGTGAAGACATCAAAACTATGAAGTAACACATATGGAATCATGTAGTAAACAAAAAAGTGTTTTATTTTTGAGATTTTTCAAAATAGCCACCCTTTGCCAGTGTTTTTGACTGTAGACTAAGAATACCATACAAATATGAACTTATTGTAACAGTATTGTCCATTGACTACAGGTGTCAGACTTTCCAGAGGGTCAGCTATTGGTTGCAGTGTTTCCAGGTGTGCCAACGGCCGCTGAGCTCTTCCTGTTACCACACAAGAACCAATCAGAGGGCAGGAAAAAGAGCGAGGAGGAGCTAGAGCAGGTATGGGATAGTTAGATTGGACACTGACATTTTGAGTGTTATTGTAATTCTGTCATGGCATGTATGACAAATTGTTTCCAATCCTTAACACCAATTCACACAATAGGATAAATGCATTGTCATGGCTGAAATTACACACACCACGACATTAATTCTATGCGCCAAGTCCGACAATTGAGACAACTGAAACATTGTGGTGGGTGTCATGAAGAAACAGCAAATATTGTATTATTATGCATTGTGTGTGAATTGAAAGAGCTGCAAAGTGTGACAATTGTTTGACTAAATTATGCTTCTTTCATCTCCTTCAACAGATCTCTGAGATACTTGCTAGCGCTCTGAACCAGAATCTGGTGGAGTTTGAGCTAAAACCAGGAGCAAGAGTAATCGTTTACATCACACAGCTAACTTTGGGTAAGGAAAGAAGTTAGTATCAAGATAAATAAATAAATTAAATGTATGTACTTGCATGAGAAATCATAATTTTCTCTACTTAAATTGTCCTGTTTTTTACCTGTGTTTGTTTCTTTCTGTGATGTCATGAATGCAATGTAATTTACCGGAGCTAACGTCTTCATATTTGTATAGCATTAACCAAACAGATTTTTTGTTCTGTATTTAAAATGCCTTATATGTTTGTCACCATCTTGGGTGTTTGAAGATTGGTGGAGGACGTGGGAGGAAAGGGAGGATGGATTCTATTTTAAGTGGAACTCCTTGAGACAATTGATATTTTATATCTGTCATCAAGACGACCCAAACATCTGTTCACTGTCTTTTACAGACATCCAACCATAACACGAGTGTTGCACTGAGTATAATCATGTTGATTACTTAGTCCTTGAGAAAAGGACAAAAAAAGAGACGTTTGGTTAACAATGCATGCAAAAATTTGAATTGCCTAACAATAATCAACAACATTACACCAGTTTGAGAGTTGGCTCCGAATGAGTCAAACAAATAACTACTCTTGGGTGCAATTAAAATGCTTTGCCAGCGTCCACCCAAAAACAAGACAAATCCTCTTTCACATTGGAAAAGATTCTCAGTTGAGAGTATTGAATGGATACAGAACAGTACTCCAGCCTTCTACTACAGTATATACAGCTACATATTTTGAAGGTTCTATTAGCCACATAATCCCAGTGAGAACGCATAGCCTTGAGCTGGCCTTCTGTGGCTAAAAGGGATAGGTATACACAAGCAGGTCTGCGGGTGCTGGACCGTAAAGTGTGCGTGTGTGTGTGTTTGTGTGTCAAGGGTGTGTAATACAACAGAGAGACGTGTTGAATAGTATAATCAGCACCATTTCCTTGGATCGACCCAAAATACATAGACGGATATATTTACTTGAATCAACAAATTGATTAAAGTAAAGCATATTCATTGACTGTATGTATCCCTTCTGTGGCAGACAGTTGTGGTGCAAAATATATATCTCAACTGTACTCCATGGTTGTTATTAGTGACACAATATTATACAGTATAGGATCAATATTAGCAATGAAGCAAGAAAATATCCAAGGCTTTCCCAGATTAGCCTTTATTGAGTTGCTCTGTTCTTGTTAGGTTTAACGTTCATCTTCCTCTACCCTCTGTTACAGCACCCTTGGTGGATTCCAGCCCGAGACACAGCAGTTCAGCCATGCTGATGCTCCTATCAGTAGTATTCCTTGGTTTAGCAGTGTTTCTCATCTACAAATTCAAGAGGTATGTACTTTATGATTATATCTTTGAACACTATCACAGCACTGCTCGAATAACCTGCTATCATCATTAATAATGCATATTATAATAATATGCTAGATTGGTAGGGCCTGCATCAATAATGAACTAAAGACGTTCCTTTGAAATAACTTTTCAAATTTCCTTTATACTGTAGATGTAGTAAACAGATTTAGAGTGATTTGGATGCGTGAGGCACGTGTGTGAATCAGTGATGTTATGTTAAGAAAACAATCATTTAATTGCTTAATATGCTGTTGCCATACTTTGGTGGTTAGAAGCTGAATTATTAAAATTATTCTCATGGAAAAGGATGCGGAAAACGCATCAATTATGGATATGGAATTTCCCACATTAATCTAAAGAAGAAACTGATTTATTGAAATGTCACACACGACAAAGCAAAACAATTAAGAAACAAAATGACTTGTAATTTGAAATAAATTGAAGTACGAGTGGATGAAACAAATTTCTAATCATAAATATAAATGGGGAAAGATTTTTCTGAGATTATGCAAAATGTACACTATCGTTCAAAAGTTTGGGCTCACATAGAAATGTCCTCAACTAGTCTAAAGAAAGCCAGTTTTATTGCTTCTTTAATCAGAACAACAGTTTTCAGCTGTGCTAACATAATCACAAAAGGGTTTTCTAATGATCAATTAGCCTTTTAAAATGATGAACTTGGATTAGCTAACACAACGTGCCATTGGAACACAGGAGTGATGGTTGCTGATAATGGGCATCTGTATGCCCATGTCAGACGTTTCCAGCTACAATAGTCATGTACAACATTAACAATGTCTACACTGTATTTATGATCAATTTTTGATGTTATTTTAATGGACAAAAAAATTGCTTTTTTTTTCAAAAACAAGGATATTTCTAAGTGACACCAAACTTTTGAATGGTACTGTATATACATTAGGATTACAGTCTTATATCACTACATTGATGTCATATGGGGATTTAATGATGTATAGATTAAGATTTTCTTAGTTAGATATCTAGTGGCTTCATGAAAGTAGGTGGATTAATATAGTTTTGTCAACACACCAACTCTGAACAAAAAGTGTAATATACATCTTTGAGAAATGCTGCCAATGGGACAGATCATCGTTGAATAGTCATTCCTTATTGTAACATGGCTGTTGTCTGTCTACATTTACCAATCTGCAGAAAAATCCCCTGGATTAACATATACGCGGAGGTGAACCAAGAGAAAGAGCAGGAGATGATCGGTTCGGTCAGCCAGAGCGACAGCACGCCTAAGATCACCCTCAGTGAGTTCTCTACGCCCAAAGAAGTCATGGAGAAGGAGATGGACGCCAGAGTTAAACGTAAGATACATCAGTCTGATAAATCGTTTAATAGCAAGTTGCTAATTTGGTGACTATGAACTTCCAACAATATTACATATACTTTGTCCAAATGAATGTTATTGGATTAGAACACATATGGGTCATATCTCAATGTATAACAATGTTTACTTTTGACCTGCAGTGTATACAATACATAGTGTTTATAAAGTCTACATTGTTTCTTTACATGGAATAAACTGGTAGGAAAAAGGAGGAGTACTGTATCTTCAGAAGGAAATAAGGAAACAAATGAACCAATGGGTCAGCCACTAATGTCCCACACATCAAACGACAGCTTAAGAGCTTTTGATAAGACATTGTAATGAAACCCCAGAAATTAACAGGCCATATCAGTGTCAAAGTAGGTATTTGGTTCATAGACATCAAAGCCTCTACTACCAGTGGACTAACTCACGTTGTTCTTAAGTTGTGTTTTTTTCTCTCTACCCCAGGGCGAATTGGAAATGCCTGCGAGAGCACAAGGGAGATTCCTAACTGCACTAGCGTGTAAAGCCAGGGAAGGAATGCAACAAATGTGTACAGACAAAGTATTGCCATTTTGAGGGTTCTCTCTTTTTTGTTTTCTTTTGTAATTTCTCCAACACAACCCCAATGTTAATAGTTTTCTAAGGACCTGATTTATACTGATGTGCATGGGTGTCTTGCTTGATAGCATCCATGCGGTGAATCTGAAATCCACTCAACGAGACAAGTTTCAATTACAAGTATGAGCTTCTTAGGCCTACTGTTACACAATTTGGATTACGAAGAAACGTTACATTTTCAGTCCGTAATTGTCTTATTTCATGGACTTTTATCAAAGCCTTCATCAAAACCTACGAAGAGAGTTATGTACATTTCTCAATGTTTTACTTTTCATGAGGTATAAGAGTTTTTGTCTGTATGGGCCATCATGTCTAGGTCTCCGATCTAGCAGGGAATATTATTGAAAATGTACCATATTATCTTTAGATATCAGTTATCGCTCTGTATATACTATATGTATGTTTACTTTTCACACGCTTGTAGTAAAAGTACAATGGCGAACACAGGAGATCTAGTCGTGGTCTGTTATCAGATCTTAAAAGCTTGTTAAAAAGCAAGATGTTACTTATAGAAAGAGTCCAACTTTGTTTTTAATGAGGTCCTTGACTTGTGCATGTTGTTATTATTAAGGACGAGATGTATGTGTTGTAGATAAGCAAGTGTTGTAAATAGTTATTTTCTATTAATTAAAAGAGCTCAGTCACTTTTACATACAGTATATATACAGAATCGCATATTCTTCATTTAGTTAATTTATGGCTATACAATGTATCTGTCCTGTACGAAGGGTTTAACTGTTAAGATAATTTTCATCATTTTCTAAATATCAAACCTGGTTAACACAACACCACCCCTGCTTGAAATGAAATAAAACACATAGTTGGTGGTAATTTCTACCTGCATCTCAACTGTTAAACTCTTTGTAACAGACGACACTAGCCATAAACATGGGATTATTTCTATTGTTTGCCCTTTGAATGTAATGAGAAGTGGAATCAACCATTTTTGATCCGTGGATATAATTGGTGTCTGAATCATCAAGATGATCCCACATTGTTGTACATGTCAATTGTTATTACTGATGGGTATATTGGCCCATCAGCGTGTCAAGGACAAGTATCTTGGGGGTATTTTGCAGTGATATAGTTTATCAAGTCCTTTGCTGGCATCTATTCATAGAGTGTTCTATCTCTGTAAAGCATATCAACTCTCATAGAGTTTCAAGGTAATCTCCTCAAATATTATCTCTCAAACAATATTTCCATGCAAGAAGGTGACAAAACAACTTTGTGTTGACTTTCCACTCATCTGATAAGGTGTCTAGAGTAAAAACTACACAAGTCTTTGATTTTAACCACCATACCATCTGTTTGAGTCTCATCAAATTATCCCACTATCAACACATTTCATCAGCTTCATTAAGAAGTTAGAAACCAACTATTGAGTCAAGTTCCACCACTTTAATTCCATAATTTTGTGAAATATATACAATAGTGTGCATGCTAGCAAGTAGCTAGTTTCCTCCACTACACTGCTGTGCAATGCAGTCCTCTGAAAGCTGTCATCAGCAGACATAGCAGGAGCTCCTGTCAGCCAGTCAGCGGCTTGAAGGCACGCACAGGTCCCTGGCAGCAGGTGTAGCCAGTCTGGCGATAAACGCAGATGAGTGGATGATTAAGAACCGAATTCACCATGCCGAGCTATCCCACAATGCCGTGCCTGGAGTCAGCAGGAGAGTGAGAGGAGGGAAGGGAATCTTTAGAGAATGTTGCACAAGGAAAGTGTTTCCCATGATTGTGTACATACGTGTGTTCAGTAGTAAAGGAACAAGCTTCTGTATCTGTAGTCCCTTGTTACATTGTAACAACAGTGGTGCTACATTATAATACGAGTGTTATAGCAGTTGTCATAGCAAGCTGTTGCAGTAGCGACAATCTAACATTGTTATGATATATGAAACTCCATCCACAGAGGCATTATCCCTGACATGACATGACAAAGCAACACTTTGTTTTGTTGTACGATAATTGCATCATCCTCACTCATCTGACTGGCCTTATTTTGTTGACAACTCATTTCAATGTTCTCAATGTCAAGGCGGCTTTGTTCAAATACTTATTAAAAAGAAACAAGATTACCGCAGTAACAGATGATGGGAACATTAGTGTTTTTTCTTTGTGTCATCTCTGCCACCACCAGTTCCTAAGGCATCTCCTCCACTGCCTCCACTGGCAGACTAAGCTCACCTATCTGAGCTAAAAAGTCAATGAGAGTTCATCCACGTGAATAATTCCTTTTATTTCTCCTGAATTTCTTCAAAAGACATTCCTTCGACATGCAAGGCCGTTACAGCGATGGATTACAACTATTCATCCCATGAGCCTCGAAGCTCCTTTTGCCCTACAAGTGGGAAACATGCGTTGGCATTTTCGCCTTGGTTGTTGATCATTCAACAGTGCTAAGTGCTTCAGTCATCCTTCAGAGGCAAGACCGGTTTGGAAAATATATTTTTCTGTACTGCTGCAGGTTTGTAGGGAAAGTACAATGCCTTGCAAAAGTATTCACCACCTTTAACATTTTTCCTATTTTCTTGCCTTACAACCTGGAATTAAAATATATTTTTGGGGGGTTTGTATCATTTGATTTACACAACATGCCTACCACTTTGAAGATGCAAAATATGTTTTATTGTGAAACAAACAATAAATAAGGCAAAAAAAACGGAATACATGAGCATGCATAACTATTTAAAGTGGTCCTATGGACAGATACTCCAATCTCCGCTGTGGAGCTTTGCAGGGTCATCTTTGGTCTCTTTGTTGCCTCTCAGATTAATGCCCTCCTTGCCTGGTCAATGAGTTTTGGTGGACGACCCTCTCTTGGCAAGTTTGTTGTGGTGCCATATTCTTTCCATTTTTTAATTATGGATTTAATGGTGCTCCAGGGGATGTTTAAAGTATCAGATATTTTTTTATAACCCAACCCTGATCTGTACTTCTCCACAACTTTGTCCCTGACCTGTTTAGAGAGCTCCTTGGTCTTCGTGCTGCCGCTTGCTTGGTGGTGCCCCTTGATTTGTGGTGTTGCAGACACTGGGGCCTTTCAGAACAGGTGTATATATACTGAGATCATGTGACAGATCATGTGACACTTAGATTGCACACAGGTCGACTTTATTTAAATAATTATGTGACTTCTGAATTTAATTGGTTGCACCAGATCTTATTTAGGGACTTCATAGCGGAAGGGGTGAATACATATGCACACACATCACTTTTTTTTTTAACAATTGATTTTTTTCATTTCGCTTCACCAATTTGGACTATCTTGTGTAAGTCCAATACATGAAATCCAAATAAAAATGTATTTAAATTACAGGTTGTAATGAAACAAAATAGGAAAAAATCCAAGGGGGGTAAATACTTTTGCAAGGCACTGTATTTGTGTTTGGTTACATTTGTTACAGTTTGTGTGCTTATTTATTGGTGTATATATTTTATTCTGCAACGTTTGTTTGAATAGTTTTTTCTTGTGTTCGTTGCTTTACATAAGATTCCATTGAGCTGGTTTGATAATTTGTTGGTACAAATGTTGAACACATATTATAAGATTATCTTTGAAATCTGAAAGGGAATCAAGATTGTGGGAAAAGGAAATTAAGAAATCTTAGTGTACATAGATGCAGTAATGAGGTCAATGGAACTCCACCAAATAAATGGAAATGCCATGGAAACGTCTGGGGGAAATGTCCTGAAACTTCTCATTGACCCCCAGCAAAATGTGCCTACACTTCGGCTGTTGTTTATATGTGTATTTCACACTATGTTGAGGTAGAAATCGGAGTATAATGCTTGTATAGATGTCATTGTGACCAATCAACTGCATTACAGTTAAAAACAACTTTGACTACCACCACCGATTTCTATAATAGCTATGCTACCAGCTTATACGAACAGGAGATAGCATTTAGCAGTCACTTCTTCAAACCTGAAAAGGGAAAACTTCTAAATGTTATGCAGCAAAAACAGCAAAATATATGCAAATCGGACTTTAGTAACCATATTGTGGGCTTGTTACAATATATCAATCATGACGGATTTGACTATCTACTTTGTTATGTCAGATTTGTTGAATGTGCGTTAATCTCTGTGGTCTGCGTTCCAGTGACCTCTTTACCACATGTATTATGATTCTAAGGGCAGACCATTGTAATACTCTTCATTGCACAAATCCTACAAATGCATGCATCATCAGTACTGTTCTGTTTCATCTTTATTTCAATATTTCTACTGTTAAGAAACTGTCATTTTGAAATTGTTTCAAATAAATGTATTTTTCTACATCAAAGCATTTCTCGCTGTGTAATGGAATTCTTAAAACTCTGAGGAGGGTAATAAGGAGGTGATGTGCACTGCATATTAAACTGACATTCTTATTGCTATATCCCACACGTGACTGTGTGTGTTAGTGTGTGTGTCTGCATGCATGTTTCGATTGTCTCTCTATCTCTCTCTCTCTCTCTGCAAACCTTAGCTCAACACCCATGATTAGTTAGGCCGACTCCAGGACAAATTTCAACAGGGACAGTATAATTTGTTCAGATAATTTAGAGATGCAAATGGAATCTCAGATCTCTCTCTCTCACGCACTTGCTGTCTCAACCTCTGAACGCTCGGCTATGAAAAGTCAACTGACATTTACTTCTAAGGTGCTGAGCGGTTGCACCCTTTATAAACACTGTTTATATTATTTGACCCTGCTGGTCATCTATGAACATTTGAACAGCTTGAAGAATGATCTAGCCTTTATGGCCATGTACTCCTATAATCTACAACCGGCACAGCCAGAAGAGGAGCCACCCCTCAGAGCCTAGTTCCTCTCTAGGTTCCTTCCTAGGTTCCTGCCTTTCTAGGGAGTTTTTCCTAGCCTCTGTGCTTCCACATCTGCATTGTTTGCTCTTTGGGGGTTTAAGGCTGGCTATCTGTAGAAGCACATAGTGACAACTGCTGATGTAAAAAGGGCTTTATAAAATAAATGTGATTGATTGATGCGTGTTAAAATGATGTTATGCAGATCATTCCTTCTTCATTACAGTTGTCCAAGTGTTACAGTATTAAAACATTGTAGAGAAAAATATAGTTTTGGGAAAACCAGTGCTGAAAAACAGTGTCAACAGTGTTGGGAAAAAGTGTTTAAAAAGCCCAACTTCAGCAGATACCTTTACTCAAAGTCTAACAACTCCAGTTTCTCCTGGTTCATCAGCACTGAAGTCGTTAAGGAGCCAGCAAACCACATCACTGTGCACGATCTGACAAACCTTGATACATTACACCTGCTTCAGCCAGCTACAGAAGCTACAGCCAGGAGCTAAAGTGTACACAATGCTCTCCCAAGCATCAGCACTGCAGATCATAATCAGCCATCACTTACTTACACTGCAGCAGGCATTTAGACAATGTACTGCTGTATTCCTGTCTGTCACGATGTTACTGTGTGGAGAATACATTATCTACAGCTATTAGGGAGATATGTGTGTGTATGTGTCTCTAGTGACGGGCATGTGATTAGCAAATAGCAGCTACAACAGTTGTTGTAAAATAATTATGGTAAATGCAAAGGCTGCAAGACAAAGGTCAGGTAAAAATATTGTTAATGTGATTAATGTGATAGTTTGTGATAACCGTCAACGACACTTGTTCAGAAATTATAAAAGCAGTTTTGTGTATTACAAGTTAATCTTTCGATACTGCAGTCAATGTTATACAGTAAGTTTCTGTTAAAGCTACTGTATCTTGTTACTGTAGATACTATACTGTATCTCATTATTGTAGATACTATACTGTCTCTTGTTGTTATAGATACTATACCGTATCTTGTTACTGTAGATACTATACTGTATCTTGTTATTGTAGATACTATATTGTACCTTGTTACTGTAGATACTATACTGTTTCCTGTTATTGTAGATACTATACTGTATCCTGTTATTGTCGATACTATACTGTATCTTATTATTTTAGAGAAGATATATTTATTTAGAATATTTTCCAAATGTCCTTTATGGTAGCGAGGTCACTGCATTTTTCCTTCCTGAACCCAAACAGGTAAGAGGTATTCCCATGAGGCACTGGTTTAATTATCACCTCGGCGTCAGGATGACCTCACGGTATTATGGGATACCACTTCCCCTTCTGATCTGTTCTACCGCCATTCTTTTGACACTGACAGGTAATTCATCTTTAATTTGACATCCACGCCGTGTGACACCCGCTACCACTCAAACATCAACAATGAGCATCGTCTAAGAGGCCACGTTTTTTTGTTCTTCATTATCCTTGAGCCGCCTGTAGCCGGAAATAGAGGACGAAGCGGTGAAGAACTGATTGGAGGCAAAATATTTGCACTTGATAAATACCCTTGTCAAGAAAGATGGCAGCATTGTCATCTGCGAAGCCACCGTCCCCTCAAGGCATTGGGCCTTCACCAGACAATAAAAGTACTCTGTCACTTAATGGCGAATAAAGACTCTCCTTCGATTATCTTTTGTCGTTTTCTGTCGTAGTTGGCAGATGGGCAGACATGGACATGAAATGGATACCGCTGGACGGCAAAGCCTGGCATAAACAAGGGCCATTTGTCTTGACTCACGTGAGGAAAGCCTTCAGAGCAACCTCATTATACCTAGGGTTAGATTAATATTGGGGCCTTACTCAATGTATTAAAGGTATCTTAGGCTGCATTTACACAGGCAGCCCAATTCTGATATTTTTCCCACTAATTGATTTTTTGACCAATCAGATCAGCTCTAGAAAAGATCTGATGTGAAAAGATCTGATGTGATTGGTCAAAAGACCAATTAGTGGACAAAAGATCAGAATTGGGCTGCCTGTGTAAACACAACCTTAGAACCTCAAACACATACTCTAACGATTGGCAAGGGTTGCTGGTAGACCTGTGGGTTGGGTAATAGAAGCTAGGCAAAAGTGTATTTACACATTGTTTTAATGTGAGCTGGGCTCCCACGCATATGCAGAGCTCCCACATGTAGGATAACACTGATATTGGTTAGGATGGCACTACTGTGAAGAGGTGGTTTGATCATAAGGATGTACATTTTGTCCAGACCGCCCAGGTCCCGAGACTGTGTTTTATGGTTCTCAGGATTGTTGATTGTGAGTAAACATAACAGAGATTTCAACAGCTAGTGTTTTCTGTAATAAATGATTTTATGATTACTACATTACTCCCACATGTTGTTTATCACATCAACATGTGAACTAAAAATGACTTGAGTTTCAGTGTAATCACTCAAACATTGACTTTATCAAAAAACACTGTGGTATTGTGATGTCATGTGATGTGCAATGGTGTGGTCTTGCTTGAAACCTGCACTAAAACATATTGTGTCTAATATTGAGCATAACATAGAGGAAAACAACCTACATAAGCATCTATTGCCTCTGACTTGGGGATATTTTCCTCTGCTAACAGCAGGCAGGCTAGAGGACAGCTTTCCATTGTCTTACATCCCACAGGGACCGGAGGAGGACACGAAGCCATTACCAGGGTTGGCTTATGCATATTGTAATAATAATAATCCATTTATTAAATATACCACAAAATTACATTCACAAAAAAGCCTATTACATAAACAGAGGCACTTAGCTAGATTAAAAGCCCTTCTAGTCACTCAAGAGTTTGGCAAACACTTATCCTGAAGAGAGGGGATAGACATCAACCTCTGTCGACTATCATAAGAGAGTCGGTTTGATATCAAATCCCCTTAAATGAGCTCAGAAACTTTTTGACTCTTCAAGTGGGAGTAAGCTTATACATTTAACATTAGAGATTGTCTTAATGGAAAATGTGAAATTAGTGCTAGTCCATAACAACAACAACATATAATATTCCATCTAGAGTCCTACTACAGACTGAAGAATATGAGGAGATGTGCTCCTGTCCACAATTTTTGAACAATATCTCTCAGAGTTTAGCATAAATAAATTCACAAAATCACGTAAAATGAGTAATGAAACATTCATATGCATATACTATTTTAAAAACAAGGGAATAACTCTATTAATTTATTGATGATTTCACACGCTCAGCAGATTATATTGTTCAAAATGGAGCTGTCAGACATGCAGGCATTTTTTATCAGTTAGCACGACAACACCGGAGGCTATTTGTTGTAATTCAAAGGCTGAATATGTATCATTGTACCCATATCTAGGTAAACTTTGTATGGAAAATGATCATTACTAAAGCAAAAAGGAAATACACTAGTTCTAGTTTAACTTGAATTTATGAAGGTAATATAATTGGCTAAGCCTGATAGCAACTCTATGACCTCATGATAACAGGGTCATGGAGGAGCATGGGTGAGCAGAAGGTCCAGCTTCACTGCAGAGATTTAGAAAATAGATAAATAAGGTAGATATCGAGGATCCATTAGGTAGATAATGAGCTTATTGTCAATATCATTATATTGATCATAATGTAGATATTTGGATTAGCAAAAACCATTAAAAGATAAGTGTATGTACGTAAGTATTTCAAGGCATATGCATAAACTTGTTAAGTTTGTAATATTCTGTCATGTGTCTTTGAGAGTGAGAGAGAGAAACAACCAACTCGCTGGGGGCTCCGTTGTCATGTGTTGTGGACAAATCTAAAAGGGTGACTTCCAAAGATTGGGGATGGGATCAATAAACCCATCAACTTTGGGACACACTCCTGACTTGAATGATGCAATTCATGTTGCACTTTTAAATAATAAAACTAGCATGAAATTCAAATGAACAAATCCACCCTGTCGTTTAATATTTAATTTGGGAAGTATTCAATCTGTTACATATCAAGTCTCAAAATATATATTTTTTACAAAATTGCTCAAACTTCAAACATATGGCATTGAGTACTGGGATAAAACTTTGCACTGAGGCTGGCAGGCTTTCTGGTTTGGTCGAAGTGGCAATCTGAGGGTCTAATTAGCCCATACACCCTCTATAAATTAATATGGAATAGCTACTTTTAAGGACAATTGTTTTTGCTACATTATTGGGCCAAGTAGATAGTTGGTTCATTGCTAGTTCAAGGACAAATCATTGTACATTTGTGTGATATGCTGCACATTACACTGTCTAACATTGGACTGTAGAGACACGATAACATTCTATTGCTTTCCC
The DNA here is from genome assembly GCA_030435695.1 of Brachymystax lenok tsinlingensis. Taxonomy (NCBI): domain Eukaryota; kingdom Metazoa; phylum Chordata; class Actinopteri; order Salmoniformes; family Salmonidae; genus Brachymystax; species Brachymystax lenok. The sequence continues at coordinate 17,729,256 of CM059812.1, forward strand.
TCAATGATATGATTTGACTCACCTTAGAGAGAAAACTTAACTGATACCTTATGTAAGTAGGGTTGTCAGCCCTAGCCTGCACTGAGCAACATATACTCAATGGTTTTGGTATTTCATGACACTTTTAAAACTCTTTCATGAAGTGTGATCCGCATCTATGCTTTCATTTTCAATTTCACTGCCATCAAAGGACCAAACTGAATGTGTATCAAGCTATTGTGTCTGAAGCTATTGTGTATTCAGATGATCGAGCTCCTTACACAATGCTGCAAGGTTTCATCTCTGAGTTTGAGCATGGCACCTTCTCAGTGTGCCAGACACATACCCAATTCAGCGAAGCTCATAAATACAAATGGATATCAGTTGAGCTTTTGTTTTGGCTTTTTATCTGTCAGTCTCAAGAGTGGAGGCAATTTTTGTGGAGGAAATGCAGGTACAGTGCCTTGCAAAAAGTATTCACCCCCTTGGCGTTTTTCCTATTTTGATACATTACAACCTGTAATTTAAATGGATTTTTATTTGGATTTCATGTAATGGACATACACAAAATAGTCCAAATTGGTGAAGTGAAATGAAAAAAAATATTTGTTTAAATAAGATCTGGTGCAACCAATTACCTTCAGAAGTCACATAATTAATTAAGTCCATCTGTGTGCAAGCTAAGTGTCACATGATCTGTCACATGATCTCAGTATATATACACCTGTTCTGAAAGGCCCCAGAGTCTGCAACACCACTAAGCAAGAGGCACCACCAAGCAAGCGACACCCTGAAGACCAAGGAGCTCTCCAAACAGGTCAGGGACAAAGTAGTAGAGAAGTACAGATCAGGATTGGGTTTTAGAAAAATATCTGAAACTCTGAACATCCCACAGAGCACCATTAAATCCATCATAAAAAATGGAAAGACTATGGCACCACAACAAACCTGCCAAGAGAGGGCTGCCCACCAAAACTCACAGACCAGGCAAGGAGGTCATAAATCAGAGAGGCAACAAAGAGACCAAAGATAACCCTGAAAGATCTGCAAAGCTCCATAGCAGAGATTGGAGTATCTGTCCATAGGACCACTTTATGCCGTACACTTCACAGAGCTAGGCTTTATGGAAGAGTGGCCAGAACATAGCCATTGCTTAAAGTAAAAAATAAGCAAACACGTTTGGTATTCGCTATAAGGCATGTGGGAGACTCCCCAAACATACGGAAGAAGATACTCTGGTCAGATGAGACTAAAATGTAGCTTTTGGCCATCAAGGAAAATGTGTGAAGTGAAGCATGGTGGTGGCAGCATCATGCTGTGGGGATGTTTTTCATTGGCAGGGACTGGGAAACTGGTCAGAATTGAAGGAATGATGGATGGCACTAAATACAGGGAAATTCTTGAGGCAAACCTGTTTCGGTCTTCCAGAGATTTGAGACTGGGACGGAGGTTCACCTTCCAGGTGACAATGACACTAAGCATACTGCTAAAGCACACTCGAGTGGTTTAAGGGGAAACATTCAAATGTCTTGGAATGGCCTAGTCAAAGCCCAGACCTCAATCCAATTGAGAATCTGTGGTATGACTTAAAGATTGCTGTACACCAGCAGGAACCCATCCAACTTGAAGGAACTGGAGCAGTTTTGCCTTGAAGAATGGGCAAAAATCCCAGTTGCTAGTTGTGCCAAGCTTATAGAGACATATCCCAAAATACCTTTTTTACTTATTTCTTGTTTGTTTCACAATAAACATATTTTGCATCTTCAAAGTGGTAGGCATGTTGTGTAAATCAAATGATACAAACCCCCCAAAAATATATTTTAATTTCAGGTTGTAAGGCAACAAAATTGGAAAAATGCTAAGGGGGGTGGATACTTTCGCAAGGCACTGCAACTGACAAAATAAAGGAAACACCAACATAAAGTGTCTTAATAGGGCACTGGGTCACCACGAGCCAGAACAGCTTCAATGCACCTTGGTATAGATCCTTCAAGTGTCTGGAACTCTATTGAGAGATACGACACCATTGTTCCACAAGAAATTCCACAATTTGGTATTTTGTTGGTGATAGAAAACGTTAATTCAGCCGCCATAGGTGTACCATAGGTGTTCAATTAGGCTGAGATCTGGTGACTGAGACATTGGTGTTGTGCTCCTCAAAAATTCAGTGACCACTTACATCCTGTGGATGGGGGCAATGTCATCCTTTGGGTGGCATAGCCATGGTAGCCAGAATAATGACATGCCCAACATTTTTATACATGACCCAATTCATGATGGGATGTACATTGCTTCATTAAGTCAGGAACCAGACGTGTGGAAGCACCTGCTTTCAATATACTGTACTGTATCCCTTACTTTCTCACGTGTTTCCATTATTTTGGCAGTTACCTGTATGTGAAATATATTTTAAACCCGTCCACCTGTGTCGCTGAAGATATACACTCAAAGGGCTTTATTCGATCCGTAGTGCTGAAGATACTCTTAAAAGCACAAATGCGATGTTCCCACGGTCACGGGGATTGCATTCACGGTAGACCTAAATGCTGCATATGTCCTTAACATTTTTATGCAGATCTTCCGCGATACTTCAGCGATACAAATTGAATCCAGCCCAAAGACTCGCCTTAAATATGTTTTTGGGGGGCTGAGTAGATTCAGGTTTGTGATGTAAAATGACATTGCAGAGGTGACTAGGATTATCCACTGTCTATAACAGATGGGTCTACAACAGTTGAAGGATCTTTATTAGTGGATGGGTCTATAACAGTGGATGGGTCTAACAGTGGATGGGTCTACAACAGTGGATGAGTCTACAACAGTGGATGAGTCTATAACAGTGGATGGGTCTACAACAGTGGATGGGTCTACAACAGTGAATGGGTCTACAACAGTGGATGGGTCTACAACAGTGGATGAGTCTACAACAGTGGATGAGTCTATAACAGTGGATGGGTCTATAACAGGTCTGTAACCTGTCTTACTTTGCATCTTTCAGTCTCAGTAGTGGTGGCAATTTTAGTGGAGGAATATAAGTGAAATACATTATAAAACCACCCACCTATGCTGTTGAAGATAGACAACCAAAGACTCGTCTTAAAGTACAGTTACTGTCACAATCTTGTTATAAATTGATTTGCATTTTAATGAGGGAAATAAGTATTTAACCCGTCTGCAAAACATGACTTAGTACTTGGTGGCAAAACCCTTGTTGGCAATCACAGAGGTCAGACGTTTCTTGTAGTTGGCCACCAGGTTTGCACACATCTCAGGAGGGATTTTGTCCCACTCCTCTTTGCAGATCTTCTCCAAGTCATTAAGGTTTAAAGGCTGACGTTTGGCAACTCGAACCTTCAGCTCCCTCCACAGATTTTCTATGGGATTAAGGTCTGGAGACTAGCTAGGCCACTCGAGGACCTTAATGTGCTTCTTCTTGAGCCACTCCTTTGTTGCCTTGGCCGTGTGTTTTGGGTCATTGTCATGCTGGAATATCCATCCACGACCCATTTTTAATGCCCTGGCTGAGGGAAGGAGGTTCTCACCCAAAATTTGACGGTACATGGCCCCGTCCATTGTCCCTTTGATGCGATGAAGTTGTCCTGTCCCTTTAGCAGAAAAACACCCCCAAAGCATAATGTTTCCACCTCCATGTTTGACGGTGGGGATGTTGTTATTGGGGTCATAGGCAGCATTCCTCCTCCTCCAAACATGGTGAGTTGAGTTGATGCCAAAGAGCTCCATTTTGGTCTCATCTGACCACAACACTTTCACCCAGTTGTCCTCTGAATCATTCAGATGTTCATTGGCAAACTTCAGACGGGCATGTATATGTGCTTTCTTGAGCAGGGGGACCTTGCGGGCGCTGCAGGATTTCAGTCCTTCACGGCGTAGTGTGTTACCAATTGTGTTCTTGGTGACTATGGTCCCTGCTGCCTTGAGATCATTGACAAGATCCTCCCGTGTAGTTCTGGGATGATTCCTCACCGTTCTCATGATCATTGCAACTCCACGAGGTGAGATCTTGCATGGAGCCCCAGGCCGAGGGAGATTGACAGTTCTTTTGTGTTTCTTCCATTTGCAAATAATCGCACCAACTGTTGTCACCTTCTCACCAAGCTGCTTGGCGATGGTCTTGTAGCCCATTCCAGCCTTGTGTAGGTCTACAATCTTGTCCCTGACATCCTTGGAGAGCTCTTTGGTCTTGGCCATGGTGGAGAGTTTGGAATCTGATTGATTGATTGCTTCTGTGGACAGGTGTCTTTTATACAGGCAACGAGCTGAGATTAGGAGCACACTCTTAAAGGGAGTGCTCCTTATCTCAGTTTGGTACCTGTATGAAAGACACCTGTCCACAGAAGCAATCAATCAATCAGATTCCAAACTCTCCACCATGGCCAAGACCAAAGAGCTCTCTGGGAGCCAGAAATCTTTCTGATTGAGAGGGGGTCAAATACTTATTTCCCTCATTAAAATGCAAATCAATTTATAACATTTTTCACATGGGTTTTTCAGGATTTTTTTGTTGTTATTCTGTCTGTCACTGTTCAAATAAACCTACCATTAAAATTATAGACTGATAATTTCTTTGTCAGTGGGCAAACGTACAAAATCAGCAGGGGATCAAATACTTTATTCCCTCACTATATAGGATTCCCAATTAGAGGCAACGAACAACAGCTGCCTCTAATTGGGAACCAAACAAAACCAAAACATAGAAACCTCTAGAAAACCCTAGTCACGCCCTGACCTAACCTATACCCAGAGGGCTCGCTATGGCCAGGGCGTGACAGTACCCCCCCCCCAAAAGGTGCGGACTCCGACCGCACAAACTGAAACTTTAGGGTCTAGGGTCGGGCACTATCATCGGTGGCGGCTCCGGTGCCGAACGTACCGGGTTGAGAAGGCACACTGGAGGCCCGGTGTGTGGAGACGGAACAGGATTCACCGGACTGAGAAAGCGCACTGGACTCCAGGTGCATGGAGCCGGAACAGGATTCACCAGACTGAGAAAGTGCGCTGGTATCCTGGTGCGTGGAGCTGGCGTAGGTCCCACCGGAAAGACGACACGCACCTCAGGGCGAGTACGGGGAGCTGGCACTGGACGTACCGGGCTGGGGAGGCGCACTGGCATCCTGGTGCATGGAGCCGGCACCATGTGCCCCCTTCCTTGGATCGTGAAAGAATAACCCACCAAACCAGGACCAAGCAGCGTGGCCAGGAGGAGAAGGTGATCTGGACCTGGGAGGAGATAAAGGGGGGTTGGGAGACCCTGCCTTGGCGAGAGTTCCTGAGGGGTTCGCGGCCACAGCAGTCCCAGGATTTTTTTTTGGAGGGGGGCACATGGTGCAGGTTCCACGCACCAGGATGCCAGTGCGCCTCTACGTCCAGTGCCAGCTCCCCGCACTCGCCCTGAAGTGCGTGTAATCATGCCGGTGAAACCTGTTCCGGCTCCACGCACCAGAATGCCAGTGCGCCTACCCTGCCCGGTACGTCCTGTGCCTCCAGTGCGCCTTCTCACCTCGGCACGTCCCGCACCGGAACCGCCACCTACACCAAATGTCCACTTGAACCCTCGCCATTGACTTCGGGTTTGCGGTCGGAGTCCGCAACTTTGGGGGGGGTACTGTCACGTCCTGGCCATAGAGAGCCCTCTGGGTTCTCTATGGGGTTTTGGGTCAGGACATGACCAGGGGTGTTTAGCATTCTTTGTGTTGGTTTTTGATTTGGTTCCCAATTAGAGGCAGCTGTTGCTCGTTGCCTCTAATTGGGGATCCTATTTAGTTTGTTCTTTCCCCACCTGTGTTGTGAGATATTGAATGTTTGTTTGTGTGTGTGCGCCTATGCGCCACAACCGTGTGAGAGCTTAGTTCTTTGGTTGTTTATTTTTGTAAGTTTTACTGTGATTAAAAGATGTTGAACTCAACCCACGCTGCACCTTGGTCCTCTCCTTGTCAACATCTTGACAGTTACCAACAAAGTTGATGCTTAGCAGTGTCAACGACAGTAAAGTCAGAGAAAAAATGGAGACTAGTTTTGGTTTCTAAGAACTGGATATCCCCTTCCCCAAAAGTAATACATTGGAGATCCATAAAGGTGAGTGGGTATTGTGTGGCACGATACACATTTAGTAAGAAAGGAGCCCTGTTGAATGGGACGAGTCAGTCTCACTTCCTGAGGCCCTGAGCATTTTATCTCATCTGTCAAGCACAGTTCACCTGTGTACTTGGGGGGCTGAGTAGAGTCTCTCAACTGAACGTCACTTGGTCTCAAGATGTTGTCATCTTGATGTGGCTTTGATCTCTAAGAACAAACAAGCTTTTATACGTATTACTTTTCCATCAACAATGGATGGGAAAAGAGGACTATGATCTCATTTATGAAATGAAAAAAAAAAGATTGAAAATGCTGGAATTGTAATTCATTTCCCTGATCCCTGATGTTTGATGTTAATGACTTTTGCATAATTTGAAATAAATAAACACTATTTATTATGACATCTTGAAACCCACTGATAATGGAAAATAATCAACAGGCCAGCAGGCCATGTTTCACACTTGAATCATTAGCAATAGAACAAAAGAATACATTATGATTATATTCCGATGTATATCAAAGGGTATCAAAAGTGTTTCACCCACAGAAGTTGTTTTGTCATTTCAAACCCAAAACGGAGATGTGCAATGAACAAGCAATGTGCATCTGCCTGCCGTTGTACTCAGTCAATGGAAAATGAAAGCCAATTCTTCACATTTCACATCTCAGCTGTGAATTGTATCCAACTCCAGATGATTGGGCCAATGTTACATCAACATTATACAGTATCTTTCACCTCAATGATTTCAGCAACTGTTGGAAGATTCTGAAATATTCTAGTACTTTTTCAAAGCCTGTTTATGTGATTTTTTATGAAAATCGATTTCCTTATAAAACAAACAGTGCAACCTGAGTGGAGTGCAGATGCCGAGCGCTACAGAATAGCATGAAAGTATAATGATGAAAGACATCAAGTCCTAATGAAGCATCTGGAATCATCAAATAAGAAGACAACCTGGTATATTCCTTCCCTCCCTCCCTCCCTTGTGGAATGGATGTTTGTTCTTGATGCTTAAAGCCTTGTGAAAAATAATCAAGGTGGATGCCGTGGGAGAGTTACCAATTGGGGTAAGGGGGTTGGAAAACTCATAATTTTCTATGAGTTTGTCTGAAACGTTTCCTAAATGTTTGAAGTAGGCGATGAGATTGATTACAATTGAAGCTCGCTGGGCTATGTTGAACTCGACCCTGCACATTGGAAACTGACTGTTTAGGACGTACTTTGCATTTCACGGAGTTGTGTGTCACGTGGGGAGATGTGATGGCATTTATTTCATCACAGCAATGATAGACACCAGCACACAGGGGGATCTTTAATGCAGGTATAGCTGTGTGTAACAGTGTGTGCACAAGTACATGAATGTGTGTGTTGAGAGTGTGGACAGTTATTTCAACCTTTTTCCCTTGATTATTTATGCCTGTAAGTAAATTGACACAAAACAACAGGACGAGGCTAGGACAGCTTAAAATCTAACCCCGCAAGGTTCAAATATCAGTGTAAAGGTGAATTAACTTTGATTTCCTCTCTGACTCTGCAAAAAATGATGTATCGCGGGAGCTTACCGGGGCGGTTGAATTAATTACAAAAAAGCGTTCACAGATGGAACTGTTTCTGCGATTGATTGACCAGAAACAAACCATAAAACTCTGGCCACTTAGGGGCACTTTGGAGTTCATTTGATAAAATACTACTGTATTTGGATAAACAATTGATGTGAGTCAGTGATGATTATTCTTTTTCAGAAGCCTGGAAGTTGGTTTTGTTAGCTTAATATTTCACCTCAGAATGCTGATAACTGGAATGAAAGTAAATGCAGAGGTATTCATGAGTAATGTAAATGGTCAATTTCTTCAATGGCTGAAGTGGCTGTGTTGAAGCCTAATTGAACTAAGTGTTCACTCTGACACTGTGGTTTGGGATATTTACTTATTAAACAGTTATATTGAGTATGGCAGTGTTTACCAACCCTGGTCCTCAAGTACCCCAACAGTACACAGTTTCGAGGTAGCTCTTGACAAACACACCTCATTGAGGGCTTGATGATTAGTTGACAAGAGGAATCAGGTGTGCTTGTCCAGGGTTAAAACAAATGTGTTCTGTTGGGGGTATTTGAGGACCAGGGTTGGGAAACACTGGAGTATGGCCTCAGGTCAACTGTGTAAAAGGGATCTTTCCGTTACTTTACTGCTTAAAGTCATTCTTGTTATCTAGTCATCCCTGTTATCTAAACTCAGCCCTGTTACCTAAAGTCATCCCTGTTACAAAAGTTTTACTGTCACAGTTACATTTCAATGTTAAAAAAAGAAACGTCTAAGAGCACTCCCTTTGTGCATAGCTGTGAGTGGACCTGGCAGTGCATAACGTCAGACACCAGGGAATGCATTACATATTTTACAGAAGGATAGGAAAGGAGTTTAATATTTCATGGGCCACAGTCTCACAGTTCCATTTTCAGAGATTCTGTGGAAGTGCCTGAACATGTATAGCCTGAATTATCGACCTCCTGGCTCATAAGAACTACATTCATGATATAGGATCAAATGAAAGGGTGTTCTGTTCCATGCTGGTTGTTTAGTCGCTACAGTATTGTAGGGCCCTCTGTTATTTACAATCATATAAATAGCTATAAAAACAAATCTATCTTCACTCCTCAAATTTGGTCAGGCTCAATCAGAATCTCTGGAATGGATACGCCACAAACCATTGCATTTTCTATTTCTCTAGAAGTCCCTCTTTGCTAGACGAGTGGAGCTATTTCCAATACGGCAACTATCAACTCTGAGGAAAGATAATGAGTCCCTCTCACCGCCACTTCACCCTCACCTACCTCGACACACAATCCTCCAATGAGAAGTATTTAATAGTTTAGCATAAGCTTCTTTAGTCTAAAGTGCACTAATACTACCTCTTGTATCCTCCAAGTCCAGAGTTCTCCATGCAACAGCAGGGACAGCTGCCCTCATTCACATCTCATTTGCTTCTGCTTATCATCTGTGTATGAATAATAACTCTGCCGAGACCTACTGTTTTTTTCCTTCTACTTTTATGTGCCATCATTATCCCCTGTCAGGTATTTCTGTCAATATCCTCGTGAAAGGAACACTGTAACTTGCAGAGTCATACAGTTGGGCATATTTGTGGACATTTGAGAGTTTATTGACCACTAGCAATTTAGTGAAGTCACTATTTATTTTATTGAACCACTATCAAACAAATGTTTTCCCTATTGAGTTTACATAATATTTTTTGTGAGTTACTAGACCAATGTATTCAGATACGTACAGTGCCATCAGAAAGTATTTACACCCCTTGACTTTTTCCACATTTTGTTGTGTTACAACCTAAAGCAAATGTGCCTACACAAAATACAACCTTCATGTCAAAATGTAATTATGTTTCCCTCCCCCCAGAAATGCTAATGAATTACTATGAAAAGCTGAAATGTCTTGAGTCAATGAGTATTCAACCCCTTTGTTATGGCAAGTTCAGGAGTAAAAAATTGCATAACAAGTCACATAAAAATGTGCTTGGAATAATAGTGTATAACATTATTTTTTAATGACCACCTCATCTCTGTACCCCACATATATAATTATATGTAAGGTCCCTTTGTGAATTTCAAACACAGATTCAACGACAATGACCGGGGAGGTTTTCAAATGCCTCGCAAAGAAGGGCACCTATTGGTAGATGGGTAAAAATTAAAAAAGCTGACATTGAATATCCCTTTGAGCATGGTGAAGTTATTAATTACACTTTGGATGGTCTATCAATACACCCAGTCACTAAAAAGATACAGGCGTCCTCACTAACTCAGTTGCTGGAGAGGAAGGAAACCGCTCAGGAATTTCACCATGACGCCAATGGGGACTTTGACAAAGTTACAGAGTATAATGACATTGGTAGGAAAAAACTGAGGATGGATCAACAACATTGTTGTTACTCCACAGTACTAGCCCAATTGAGAGAATGAAAAGAAGGAAGGCTGTACAGAATAAAAATATTCCAAAACGTGAATTTTTTGCAACGAGGCACTAAAGTAATACTGCAAAAAATGTACTTTTTGTCCTAAATACAAAGTGTTATGTTTCAGGCAAATCCAATACAACACATTACTGAATACCACTCTCCATATTTTCAATATTTTTAAGCATAGTGGTGGCTGAATCATGTTATCACATTTCAGAAGGACAATAACCTAAAGCACAAAGCCAAATCTACACTGGAGTTGCTTACCAAGAAGACAGTGAATGTTCCTGAGCGGCCGAGTTACAGTTTGGACTTAAATCTGCTTGAAAATCTACGGCAAGACCTGAAATGGTTGTCAAGCCATGATCAACAACCAATTTGACTGAGCTTGAAACATTTTGAAAATAATAATAAGCAAATGTTTCACAATTCAGGTGTGGAATGCTCGTTGAGCACTCTATGAGCACTTACCCAGAAAGACTCACCTCTGTAATCACTGACAAAGGTGATTCTAACATGAATTGACTCAGGGGGTTGAATACTTATCTAATCAAGACATATTAGTGTTATATTTTTCACTTTATTTTTAAACATTTTAGCATTTTTCTTCCACTTTGACATTTCAAAGTATTTTGTGTAGATCGTTGACAAAAATTACAGTTAATTCAATTTTAATCCCACTTTGTAACACAACAAAACATGGAAGAAGTCAAGCATTGTGAATACTTTCTGAAGGCACTGTATCTATACTTTTCATCTATAATATAAAATATCCCACTGCTACGTGATGTCTTGATAAATATATTCATCCTATAAATATATTCATCTTTTGAAGGTATTTCATAATTTAGATGCATAGTGTTATAACTCAGTCCATTAAAAGTTGTAAAGCATTTCACCTTCTACTTCACAGTACATTGTTGCGAAGATTAAGTTATTTTCCACCCACAACCATCTCCAATACTCTCCAAAAGAACTATCGTCAGTGATATTTCCATGTGATTAAGAGTCGAAATAAAAAGTATTTTAATTTAATTAATTACTACTTTGAGGTATCATGAAGGAAAGACTGATAAGGGGGACATGGGGGCTGAAATTGGTAATTCATCTCAAAGGTGATTGCTGTTTTCTGGGTCAGCATCCCATTTCCATGTATTCAATAGTGTGCCTCCCAAATTTTACAAGGTGATTCATTCATTAAGATGGAGAAACAGCGACCGGGCCTTCTAAAGATAAGTACTGACATCAAAAAGAGACAGGAGACTTAAATTAGCATGCAAGGAAGATAAACATAAAACTTCTTTGGATATTTTAAATGTGTGAGAGGGAAATGAGAGGCAACATGTTTGCAGTGAGTGGTAGGGTCTTCTCACTGGTGCTCTGAAAGGTTTGTCAGATAGAACTATACCGCATGTGTTTTGTATGTATGTATACAACATGTACCATTTGTGAGAACAGGGAATAGCATTCAATGGTATCCTACTTACCATAACACAGGGGTGATCTATCCTCCTCCTGGATAACTGGGAATCTAGGAATTTGTGCCATGCCCTTGTCATTCCTTGTTACAAGTATTTGTCAGACATATTGTCAGCAACTTTGTCTACATTGTGCAACATCAAAACCACACTATTTCCATATGTTTGCAACATTCACAAATCTCGATAATCACGTCTTGCCCTCTGCTCTCCTCTGCTGACTGACTAATGGGTTATTGAGTAAATAATCAACTTCTAACGAGTCGACAGCAGATTTCAAAATGGCGGCTGAAATGAGTCTGAACTGCACACTTAAACATGCACTATGACTGCAATCTCCTCCAATGACTCTGGGTTGTGTCCTTGCAAAGAAGAGAAAAACTACACAATATCTGTCATTATCAAGCAATAAAAGGATACTTGCCTTTCTTGTTATTTATAACAAAAACATGAATGTAACTACGATGACACGGCAAATCTTTTTCCTTTGGGCAATTTTCCATAAAATGTTGTATTTGTATGGCTAAAAACATCCATTAGACTTAAACTAATACAATACATTGAATTACAAAATCCCTCCATCCAGTTGTACTAGGTTCTGTACTAGCCATGCATAATTAGAGATCAAGTTACCAAACCAATATTTTTTCTCCAAATGTCTTGCATTACCAAAACGTCCTCTAGTGTATGTCCAACATCAATTGGAGAGATAAACATAATTAGCTGAGAGCACAGAAAACGTGCAGTTTTTTTGGTTTCAACCACTGGTCGTCCACATCTAAACATAGAAATATAATTACTGGCATGGGTACACTCAATTTGGCTGTCGGCCTATCCATCACAGAACACTGACTTGTAGTTCCAGTAATCACATTTCTATGGATGTAATTTCACAAGGTGCGCCAGACATGGTCGCCCCCTATGGGGCTTTGACAATGCAGCTGTGGAGCGTGACATTTGGCAGCGTCACTGGAACGCCGGTGTCCCGCTTGGAAGCTGTTTGAATAGAGAAACAACTGATGCTTTCGTTCCAGTGTGGGCTTTTGTTGGTACAAATTTGGTACAAAATTGGGTTTTCACTTCTACCATTCATGACCTTCAACTCCAGCTTTGTCTTGTTTATTACAGAGAATGTATTATTGGGTGCGGCCAATTGTGTGTTTTGGTTTATAATGTCATGAATGACTGTATTTAGCAGGTTGTTGACAAGGGATGTTCTGACATAAGAGCTGGAGCACAGTGTGCGTTCACAGATGAGACATTGGCATCCCATACGTATGGTACTCAGGCTGAACAACCTGGTGACAAAGTACCATAATGGTACTAAACCCTTACTTTATCAGGTAAGTTGATATACAAGCAAAGCTAGAGGTACAAATTAGACTCTGAATCAGAATTCTAAGATGTTGTTTATTCAAGTCAGATTCCCATCCATATAGATAGATAGACCAGGGGGTACAGACTCATTTCTGTTAGGATTAACTAAATAAGGGATCAACCTGTAACTCCCTATATGTTGCAGCACAACCACCCATAGTGTGTTTTTCTCTGTCTGCAACCTCCATGTCCCTCCATGTCCCAATAAGAATTTGTTCTTAATTGACTTGCCTAGTAAAATAAAGGTGAAAAAATAAATAAAAAAACATTAATTAATCATCTCACCCCTCAGGCCCATGCTGCCCCAGTCCTCTTCCCTGTTCACACGTTCTGGGCACGGGGTGTGAAACTGGGGAAAGGGCCAGGTCAGGGAACATAGCCCAAAGCTGTCAACAAACACAACAAGCATGGCGTGCTGACCACCATGGGTGTAAAAGAGAGAAAAGGGATAACAGGTGAGAGGGCAGAATAAGTTATTTTGTAGTGGCAGCAGACTACGATTTTTCCTTTATGTTCTCTTTCTTTTAAGATGTGTTAAGACCTTTCTCAAAGGTAATAAACAAATAAACAATTGAATTGGCATAGAATTATATTTAAATGCAAATCTTCTAACTAAAGAAATGATGATCGTGTTCAATATTTACATAGAAAATAGCATTGAATTTAACAAATTAAATGATGTGTTACTCAACACAAATAATCTATTTTGAAGAGAAAAGAGTCTGGTGAGACATCTAAGAGCAACATGTCCTGCAATATCTATCCTGTAATTAGACTGAGGGTTCCATCAACGTCTTTTAGTTATTTCCAATGAGCTCCATTTCACTTTATGGATGTTGATGCTGAGAATAAACAGTACATACTGCAATCATACATGATTCCCCGTGATTCCTACAGTTACTATTACCCAGTAGCCTACGGTCTGAGAACATGGTCAGTTTATAACCTCTCAATAATATTAACACTGTACCTATTTCAGTAATTCATGCAATCAGGGTAGCTATACCGAGGCCATTTTTAGCTGGTGAGTGTGGAGTATCAAGGCTTATACTTGAGACTTTGTTTTCCATCCACATTTTAGATATACATAATCACACATTATAATATTCACACTGAGTATCCATTCAAGAGCTCCTAACGGTATGCATCATTGTAGATAAAACAATGCTACAATATTAGACATGACTTGGATAATTTCCATTGACACGTATGAAACAATAGTCTAATTCAGCCCCATTTTCACAATGATTCTAAGAAAGAACAGCATGCATCTTTAAAATAGTCAACTGGGACGCAATGTAAATTACTCTATAAGAAGTCACAGCTCTTTCTTGGTGACAATGACGCGTGGTCTCACACCACGCTCCAGCTGTTATAGTCTACAAACACATCCACACTTCATGTTTCAATGTAAATAACATCTCACACAGATTTCCTTTTTTTCTCTGCCTTTCCATACATCAACATCATGTGTCGGTTTTCAGTATATGCCAGTATAAAGGGCAACAACCTCAACGACAACATGATTAAGAGGAAGAGGAGGGTTCGTGTCTACAACGATTAAATCAGAGTAATTAATTTGCCTTTTGAATTCAAACATTAGAATTTTTTTTAAAAGTGAGACACTAAATCCATGATTTCCCCTGGGTTGGGCCATGGACTCTGATCCCAGAGATCAAGGTGAACGAAAAGAGAAGAAAAACAAAAGGCCTTAGTAAAATCCCCTTACAGCTTGATAATATTGTTTGCTGTACACATCTGTGAAATCTAACAAATGACGAATGGTAATTATGTGGTAATACAACAAGCACAACTAGAAGCACAAGCATTTCGCTACACTCGCATTAACATCTGCTAACCATGTGTATGTGACCAATACAATTTGATTTGATTTTAAAAGGGAGTCTGGGGTGTTCTGTTGTTGTGAGAATGAGCTTACCTTGAAATGACCTTGTTGAGTTCTCAACCCCTTGCTGAGTATTGGAGAGTATGGATATTAGCTACACAGTAAATATCTGAAGTGAATGCATTATTTACAAGGGAATAGTTGGTCTCATAATGCAAATGAAAAAGTGCTGTAACAGAGTTACAAAGTGAAAGCCAGTCACCACAAGTAGTCACACTGGTCACACAAACCCGTCTTGGTGCTATTGTAAACAACATACACAACTTTCACACAAAGACAACCCTGGCAGTTACACATATAGAACATTTTGTTTTGTACAGTATCAATCAAAACAAAAAGTTGTGAGCGCCAAGGAAAATAGGCTGGAGTGGAGTAGGACTCTGCCCCCTCCCTTTGGAAGGTCCGGAGCATTTCAATGGAGATGAATAACAAGGACGGTTATAAAATGTCCTGAGGAGGACCCATAAGGCCATTTCAGCAACAATCTATTGGCTCAGTGTCAGTCGGAAATATTAAATTGAGGAGATAAATCTCTCAGCTGTCAGGCCCTACTGATGATCCAGTTATGATTAAGACAACAACCGTATACTGTGATTACTTCAATACTTAAGAGTTTTAGTACTGTACAGAATTATTGAGTGATCATCTTTGGACTGTGACTAGAAATAGTGTTGTGTTTGACCTTAGTCACCCTAAGCTATCTCGATGCATTTTACAGCATATTAACTGCAGTACAAGAGAAGTAGAACTGAATGGCACGCTAATAAATCTTCTTATAGCAACAGCAATGCACTTGCATGTCTCTCTTGCAGTGGTGTAAAGTATATAAGTAAAAATACTTTAAGTATTTTTTTGATGACTTTTACTTTTACTTCACTACGTTCCTGAAGAAAATCATTTTTTACTCCATACATTTTCCCTGCCACCCGAAAGTACTCGTTACATTTTGAATGCTTAGCAGGACAGAATTTTCTTTTATTCACGCACTTAAAGAGAAAATCCCTGGTTATCCCTACTGCATCTGATCTTGAAGACTCACTAAACACATTTGTTGTTGTTTGTAAGCCAGATGGCACGATTTTATTGTTTTTTTAAATGTACGGATAGCCACACTGTGGGGCCCTGGCTATCTGTAAATATAAAAAAAAAGAAAATCATGCGATCTGGTTTGCCTAATATAAGGAATTTGAAATGATTTATACTTTCACTTTTGATACTCAAGTATATTTTAGCAATTTCATATACAGTGGGGCAAAAAAGTATTTAGTCAGCCACCAATTGTGCAAGTTCTCTCACTTAAAAAGATGAGAGAGGCCTGTAATTTTCATCATAGGTACACTTCAACTATGACAGACAAAATGAGGAAAGAAAATCCAGAAAATCACATTGTAGGATTTTTAATGAATTTATTTGCAAATTATGGTGGAAAATAAGTATTTGGTCACATACAAACAAGCAAGATTTCTGGCTCTCACAGACCTGTAACTTCTTCTTTAAGAGGCTCCTCTGTCCTCCACTCGTTACCTGTATTAATGGCACCTGTTTGAACTTGTTATCAGTATAAAAACACCTGTCCACAACCTCAAACAGTCACACTCCAAACTCCACTATGGCCAAGACCAAAGAGCTGTCAAAGGACACCAGAAACAAAATTGTAGACCTGCACCAGGTTGGGAAGACTGAATCTGCAATAGGTAAGCAGCTTGGTTTGAAGAAATCAACTGTCGGAGCAATTATTAGGAAATGGAAGACATACAAGACCACTGATAATCTTCCTCGATCTGGGGCTCCACGCAAGATCTCACCCGTGGGTCAAAATGATCACAAGAACGGTGAGCAAAAATCCCAGAACCACCGCAGGGGGACCTAGTGAATGACATGCAGAGAGCTGGGACCAAAGTAACAAAGCCTACCATCAGTAACACACTACGACGCCAGGGACTCAAATCCTGCAGTGCCAGACGTGTCCCCTGCTTAAGCCAGTACATGTTCAGGCCCGTCTGAAGTTTGCTAGAGAGCATTTGGATGATCCAGATGAGGATTGGGAGAATGTCATATGGTCAGATGAAACCAAAATAGAACGTTTTGGTAAAAACTCAACTCGTCGTGTTTGGAGGACAAAGAATGCTGAGTTGCATCCAAAGAACACCATACCTACTGTGAAGCATGGGGGTGGAAACATCATGCTTTGGGGCTGTTTTTCTGCAAAGGGACCAGGACGACTGATCCGTGTAAAGGAAAGAATGAATGGGGCCATGTATCGTGAGATTTTGAGTGAAAACCTCCTTCCATCAGCAAGGGCATTGAAGATGAAACGTGGCTGGGTCTTTCAGCATGACAATGATCCCAAACACACCGCCCGGGCAACGAAGGAGTGGCTTCGTAAGAAGCATTTCAAGATCCTGGAGTGGCCTAGCCAGTCTCCAGATCTCAACCCCATAGAAAATCTTTGGAGGGAGTTGAAAGTCCGTGTTGCCCAGCGACAGCCCCAAAACATCACTGCTCTAGAGGAGATCTGCATGGAGGAATGGGCCAAAATACCAGCAACAGTGTGTGAAAACCTTGTGAAGACTTACAGAAAACATTTGACCTCTGTCATTGCCAACAAAGGGTATATAACAAAGTATTGAGATAAACTTTTGTTATGGACCAAATACTTATTTTCCACCATAATTTGCAAATAAATTCATTAAAAATCCTACAATGTGATTTTCTGGATTGTTTTTTCTCATTTCGTCTGTCATAGTTGAAGTGTACCAATGATGTAAATTACAGGCCTCTCTCATCTTTTTAAGTTGGAGAACTTGCACAACTGGTGGCTGACTAAATACTTTTTTGCCCCACTGTACTCTTGAAACTTAAGTATATTTAAAACTGTTAGATTTGGGGTTAAACTTGGAACATTGTTAAACTCAGAAGTATAGTATCTAAGGAGTGAAAGAGACTGGTTTTACATCAGACGTTAATGGTTATCTGTAGAAGCCAGATGGCTTTGGAATGTGTTGGGTGGACGGGAGGAAGTCAGGATTGCTATAAGGGATATGGGTGGAGATCTTTGGATTAGGCATCAAGGGGGTTGAGGTCAGGTCAGATCCCCTTAAGGGAGAAACAATGGTTTATTACCCTATCACTTTGTCTTCCTGTCTAACCATAAAATATGTAAGGATTGGAGAGAAGGAGGAATGCAGCTGTATCGACCCTCTGGGCAGAATTAAACTTGGTTAAGCTTTCATAAATGTCCGTTGAGTGTTTACTCTGAGAATTAGAACCTAACAAAACTAAATACTTTTTGACTTTTACTCAAGTAGGTTTTTACTGGGTGACCTTCACTTTTACTTGAGTCATTTTCTATTAAGGTATCTATACTTCTACTGAAGTATGACAATTGGGTAATTTTTCCGGTTTAAAAAAAAAAAGTCCACTTGTACACTTTGATTGAGGTGATTGACCGGATGTACTCTCTCAACTGTTGTGGATGCCGTGTCCAATACTAATGATCCAGAATGGGTCAGTTCTGGGTACTCTGGCCAGTCGGAAAGAAATAACGTTTTTAGAGCGATGTATGCATTCCAATGTAAGGACCTACTACTAGTGCTAATCATAATGCTCCAGTAATGTCATTGGAAAGTCCTGAATATTTCAGAGGCTACTCTTAAACTGGTTATGGACATTAACTGAACAATTAAGAAATAGGAAATACAACAGCAATTGCAGATTGCAAGAGCTACTGTAGCTATAAACAATAGCATGAGAGGTAGAAGCATGACAAGCTGAGAACCTTGTCACTGTCAGTGTCTATTGTACAATCTTCACATCTGTCTTACTCCACTAATGTGGGTAGTAAAGTTCAACTTGCATATTGTTAATTGCAAGAGATATATTTATACTCACAACCTTATGTAAAAATAGCACATGAAGAAGGTAATTGTGAATGACATATCATCTTAACATTTGAAAACCCTATCTTTGGATCACTCATCCATCTATCTTGCCATCCCATCAATGAAATGGGTAGCAACTCTGGCAGTAAATACAGCTCAGTAATTGGTGCACCGTTTTGTCAACTCATGCATAAAACATGAGTCTTTACTCTTGTGTTGCATCTTTAAGTTCCTCGTCTGGTACCTCGTCATAAATGGTCCAAGGAGAGATTCATCATTTTGCCTCCTGTCAGATGAGGAATATATTATAAGTGGATCCTCCATGGAGGATCAGCTTCACGATAAACACCATATTTATAATGCCTGGGGAAAGATGATGGCTGCTGATAATTTGCTCTCTTGATGTCTGACCCAATGCTGACTCCTGGTTGGGGGGAGTGATGGATGTTTACAAAATCCATTAGGGAGAATGTAGTGATTATTGATGAGTAATGTGTGAAATACTATGGAGATGAGTGGATCTTTTGTTTAGGTGCTGTTATCTACTCCCGACAGTTGGCTTACATTGACATAAAGAAAGGGGCCAGCTTGAATACCTGTTTCAACTAATCCGATTTTCATCATTTGTTAACCCTAACAGTCCCCCAAGAGGTCAAATATGTCATTATTTCGAGGGCTTTGTTAAGCAGCTAGTTACGACAAAAAACACACAAACTACGATGATTTCTGTGTTAATATGGAGTAATTAAAAATTATCTGTCTTTTGTATACTAGTGGTGCACGGCTGAAAATGTTGACTCAATAGTACACTTTGTGATAAAATCATCATATTTCACAAAGATGTATTTACCCTGAAAATATATAGAAATGGAGTCACAGCAGATTTGGCCCCTGGAGTACATGGCAGCCACTATAACAAAACCAAAAAATACTGAAACATTTAAATACATATTTAGCACCGGCACTCATAGCACCGGCACTCAGTATACAAAAGACAGATCATTTTTCATTCCTCCATATTAACACAGAAATCAAGGTATTTTGTGTGTTTTTTGTCGTAACTAGCTGTTTAACAAAGTCCTCGAAATAATGACATATTTGCCCTCTAAATGAAGGTAAAAAAATTTAAAAAGGTCAGCAGGTCAGTTGCCCTTTAAAAGGGCCTTTAAATCTGACTTTAAGTATGTGCAGATCTTAAAGAGACCAATCTATTAGAGCAGAGATTCCCAAACATGTTATAGTCCTGTACCCCTTCAAAAATTAAACCTCCAGTTTCGTTGTTTGATGAAGGAATTGTCTGTATAGTTTTTTGGGGCTTTTTCCCCCAGAATTGTCCCAGCCATATCGGTGGCAGCAGGAAGAATTAAGTCCTCCACAATAGAATGGGGCTTGCTTGTCCTAGCCACACGGTAACTCCCCATGCAAGACGCTTCTAGACCCTTTTTATTAATGGTATCTGTTGCTTTTATACATCTTACTTCTTAAAAGTTGTCTTAATTCTCTGTGGCTTTTTTTTCAAATTGGCATGTTTTGTTTCTAAATGTCTGTGCAAGGTTGAAGGTTTCCCGTGAGAGTTAACTTCTTAGGGAGCGGCAAGTGAGGTGACGGTTTTGGAGAGTCTGGCGTGCCCAAAGCAAAATACCTGCCACTCAGGCTCAGAAAACATGATATGCACACAATTAGTCATATTGGATAGGAAACACTCTGAGGTTTCAAAAAGTGTTAACATAATGTCTGTGAGTATAACAGAACTCATTTAGCAGGCGAAAACCCTCGAAAAATCTATCCGGAAATCAGTTTCTGGTGACCTATTGCTCTGTTTGACACACTCCCCATTGAATCCATTTGTAGCCAGGACTGAGACTGCAGTACCTATGGCTTCCACTAGATGTCAACAGTCTATATACAAAGACTCAGAGAGATTGGAGTAAACAGAACGAATAGGTACAGGAAATGGTCAAGGTAGCTCAGATGTCAACAAGTTTTCTCGGGCGCGAGTCTGGCTGTGCGCCCCACTTTATTTTACTTATATAAGGTATAGGTGACCATCCGAGTGAAATATTAATAATATTCATAAAAGGATAGCTAAGGATGCATTTTAACTGGTATTTGATTTGTTTAGGAAAATAAAAGTTTATAGGTATATTTGAACGCGTTCTCTTCACGTTTCAATGGGCGATTCGACATTGGATTTTCTGAACATAACGCGCCAACCAAACTGAGATTTATGGATATAATAAATGACTTTTTCTAACAAAAGAACCATTGGATGTCTTCGTTGGACACTTGGGAAGCCCTCAGCAGAAGTTCTTCAAATGGTAAGGGATTTGTTTTCGCTGTGAAATGTGTTTTGTGTGAACCGCGATGGTTTATGAATTTATGCTAATGAGAAATATTGGAGGTGCTACCCTCAAACAATCAAATGTTGTGCTTTCGCCGTGAAGCCTTTTTGAAATCTGACAACGCTGTGATATTGCCAAGAAGCAGAGCTTTTGATGACTATGCAGCACTTGTATATTGATGAATGTTTAATAATTCAACTTTGGGATTTTGAATTTGGCGCCTTGCATTTCACCGGCTAGCGCCCCACCACTCCGTAAGTAGTTAACGGTTATTGTGGTTCGATGTTAATTATTTGACTAGGCTACCTGTATTTGACGTTGTGTTATTTCGCTGATCACTAGATTGTTGAATTTTATTTTGGGCAGTGAAACGAGGCTACTCAGGCCAGAAAAACAACATCACCAAATGTATAGCCTCGTTGGGAAATCTAAATGGATTGTTTGAAAATGTGAATCACATAGCCGTGTAAGAATCAAATCAAAATGGTGACTGTTTTGTTATCCCCTTCAAACTATATTAATTTTTTTTATTTACATGACACCAAATTATCTTTTGGCATTCAGAACTTTCTGTACACATTCATCATTCAAAGTAAACGGAAAGCCTTTTGTCAGGCGTAAGGGTTACATGCAGAGGATGCAAACATGGTAACCTTGTTCATCCAAGGCTGTGGCATAAAACTTTGAATTACATTTCCTTTAATAACGAGTCAAGGAGCAGTGGGTCGCTAGCGGGCTCATCCCGACACTACCAGCGACAATGTAAAGCGCCAAATTCAAAATCCGAAAGTTGAATTATTAAACATCCACCAATATACAAGTGTTCCATACTCATCAAAAGCTCTGTTTCTTGGCAATATCACAATATCAGATTTCAAAAAGGCTGTACGGCGAAAGCAGCACATTCATTTGTTTGAGGCTAGATCTCACATATTTTCCAATAGCCATGTATCGATTAGCCATCATGGCACACACATAACACATTTCACAGCGAAAACAAATGACCTGTTGAAGAACTTCTGCTGAGGTCATCCTAAGTGTCCAACGAAGACAATCCATGGTTCTTTTGTTAGAAAAAGTAACGTCTTTTATCCATAAATCCTCCATTTGGTTCGCGTTATAATCAGAAACGACAGCCTCCACTAGTCCATGAAACGCGGCGAACTCGTTCAAATTATACCTATAAACTTGTCCAAGAACAATCAAACATAGTTTTAAATGTATCCTTAGGAACACTTTTACGTATATTTACTATTATAAATCAACCGGAATATAAACTGATCAATAACGAGGCTACTAAAGACACTCCGTGACTTCTCGCAAGCGCCACGGAACTTTTCATAGAACGAGGGGTCTTCATTGTTTGCTGTTTTTCTATGGTCTAAATTCATCCAAAATGGAGGGAAACACCGTCTCGAGGCTGTTGACATCATAAGGAAGCGACGTGTACTGCATTCACATGCCTATATATGGTCATTTTCAATAGGGAGGGGTTCCCAAATGAGCAATGTGTCAAAATCACTTTTTCCAGGACAGAGATTCCTCAGGGTTTTGCCTGTTATATGCGTTCTGATTCACTCACAGACAAATGGTTAACAGTTTTGGAAAATTCAGAGTGTTTCCTATCCAATGGTACTAAATATATGCATATCCTATTTTCTGGGCCTAAATGGGAGGCATTTTACTTTGGGCACGCCAGGCTCTCCAAAACGGTCACCTCATGCACTGCTCCCAGAGAAGTTAAACCTGTGGACTGAATAACCCCACAAAATAAATACTAAACAGCCTAATAGTAGTCTCATGGGCTCTGTGTATAGTCAACTTACTATTTGCCATACATTTTCTATGGTGTGGCATTCTCTTTGACCGGACATAGGTTTATCCCAGCAGCGGCGCTGCCATTGTGAGTGTGGAATCACATTGCGGTAACAATAATGGCACACTTTTTATTTGCAGGATATTCCTTGGGGATGATTTACAGTAGCATAATAAATGACCAGTGGCATGAATCCCATCGTAGCGTAATGAATACTGCGAGTCACATCCCAAGCCTGATAATGATAAGGTTTATGGATAGGGCTATTACAGTACAAGCTGTATTGTCTTAACTCTTAGCTCAATTCCAGATTGACAGGCGTAATACAAGGGTGTGTGTGTGTGTGTGTGTGTGTGTGTGTGTGTGTGTGTGTGTGTGTGTGTGTGTGTGTGTGTGTGTGTGTGTGTGTGTGTGTGTGTGTGTGTGTGTGTGTGTGTGTGTGTGTGTGTATTCGTTAGACCTTTTTGGGGCTCCTGAGTGGCGCAGCGGTCTAAAGCACTGCATCTCAGTGCTAGAGGTCCCACTACAGACCTTTGCTCAATTCCAGGCTGTATCACAACTGGCCATGGCCATGATTGGGAGTCCCATAGGGCTGTGCACAATTGACCAAGCGTCGTCTGGGTTAGGGTTTGGCCGGGGTAAGGCCGCCATTGTAAATATTTTTTTTTTCTTAACTGACTTGCCAAGTTAAATAAAGGTTAAATAAAAAAGACCTGCATTTGTTTCTAAGAACTGCATTTAAACCTCTATGCTGTTACTGCGATAGCTAAAATAAGGTTGGGCTTGGAATAGCTTTCCTTTTTTCTGCTGATGTGGAACAGATCTTTGCTGGCTTACCTCCTACAACATTAATTAATAGTCTAGTCTATGATTGATGACCTCAGCTTTAGCTGCCTTGCTCCCATTCATCATCAGCAGTGTAGGAGGATGGGACTCCAAATATTTTATTTTTCTTTCTTCTATGTGCCACAGCTTTGTGAGGTAGTCACAAAAAAACTTGTTGATGCTCTTGTTGATTTGATCGAGTTGGGCTTGTTGTTGTCCTACATTGGCAATGTATATATCGCCGCCGATTAATCATGTGCTGTCATATTGTTTCTGGTATGAATGATGTAGAATTAATGTATCTGCTGTAGTACTATAGTTTGGGCTGACAGAGGATTGCAGGGATACATTTATCACATTATACACACATTGTATTAGGTATAATACAAGTGTTGACTGATGATTAATAATAGAATCAAATCATACAAAGTCGTGATATTACTGGAGTTATTTAATTGTGTGGATTGGCAGTTCAGTGTATACCAACCTGGAATAGACATAACATAGTACATGTAAATCTGTCTCCCTCCATTTTGTTTGATATGTTATGGTATGTATTAATTTGTGGATGTCCATCATACATTTTGTATGATATGTTACGAATTACAATATGTATGATTTGCTAATGTTAGCTAGAAGGCTAGGTGGTTTACATTAAGCAAGGCTAAGGGTCAGGAGTTAGGGTTAAGGTTAGGGTTAGGAGTTAAGTTAAATGGTTAAGGTTAGGGTCAGGAGAAGGGTTAGCAAATATGCTAAGTAGTTGAAAAGTAGCTCAAATATAGTAAGTAGTTGTAAAGTTGCTAATTGGACAAAATGTCTGTGATGAGATTCGAACATGCAACATTTGGGTTGCTAGAAATTTACATTATATGTCTACCCGTCCACCCTGACCCTCACCCTCCTTCTGTTTTATGTAACCATACCGAACTTAACATGTAATTCTCATTTGAATGTTCCAGATATATGTTTACTATGTTACTTCTAGTCTACAAGACCAGGCTGTATATACAGACCAATAGGCAGGTAGTTAGCCCAGAGACCTTTAGCCGAAAGGTGGCAGGTTTGATTCCCGGGTAGAGTGCTGGAAAAAGGCTGGAATTGATCTGGCAACTGGAGTTCTGCTGGGTTCACATCCTCAAGACCATACCCTACTGTTGGGCCCTTGAGAGAGGCCCTTAACCCCACAATATGCTCTTCATCCAGGGGCAGTGCAGCTTGACCCTGTGCTCGTCTCAACTTTATGTGTGCTGTCTGGGGATGGAGGGTTGACAATGGAGCAGAAGATTTCCGTTGTTCGCTGTAACATATGGACAATAAAGTTGTATTGTATTGTATTCCACATGAAACTGTTAAACTGTTCCACACAACCATCCATGGTGTAATTTTAATGGTGTAGAATAACCACAGTGATGGATTCTGTTCAAACAGACCCCCTACCAGCTCAGTGTCACTCACTCAAACGCTTGACTGACTCACTGTCATTCCTATTTGGCATAAACTCCAGGGCGCCGCATTGATCATATTTATTTGAGAACAAAGAAACACAGTGTTACAAGTATTAATTCCCACAAAAAACAACTTCATCTAGTCTGTTGTTTAGTATTCCAACAGGTAATCTGAACTTCTTTGTAGCCGAAATACTGCAGTCTACAGGCTTATGTTAATTACTAATACATGATCTCCTTTGATCATCTCTTCTGTTTTCTATACTGACTTTAGTTTAGACTGGTGAATCAAAGTTAGTGAAACCACATCCCATACTGTCCAATTGAGGTCAATGAGGATTTAAAACATTCATTGTTTACTTCAAGATTTCACTCCTTTCAGATCTGGCGATTTAGGAATAGCTAAAACAAGAGAGATGGAGCTACTTAAGAGTGACTGTCCAATGGGGTTCAAGGTGGATTTAAATGTTGTTGATTTTGCGGCAGCTTTTTTGAAATTCTGCGATACATTTTGCGATGTTTTTTTAAACGTTAATTTCAAATAAAGCAATAAGAAGTCATATGTGCTCAGTTTTAGGATTATTTTAAGCAGAATACATAATACAAAACAAATTACATCTAAAGTGCTCAATTTTGTTTATTTTCCTGAACAAACAGCTCTGTCATAATCCACTCACACATTCACTCACACACACCTCTCCTCTCCATCAGGCTTGGGGCTTGCTATCAACACGAGATGCACCTCCCATTCCCACTCACACTCTCTCTCAAAAAAAAAAATAGATTCAAAGCTGATCATTCACTTTCAATTTGAGGATCGATATTTCTTTCGCATAAGTTGTCTTCAAAATACTTGAGATTGTCATTTTTTCTGAAAGGGTCGTAAGGGAGATAAAGATAACGTCAAAATAGAGTATTGTGGTTGATATGCACTTTTAAAACAGTATTACCATTTCAAAAAAAATCCAGAAAGCTAACAAATTGCACTCCATAGACAGACTGGGGAGAGCAGAGTGCCGAACACCCTACTGCCAAGGTTAGCGGAGGAAAAGTTTGAGTAAAACGCCACTCACCTTGATTATGTGCTTGCCACAGTCTCCCTGCTACCACTTCAGTCATTGTATTCTGCCGCTGCTGTGGAAACTGTTCTGACATTCTCATATGCTTTGCTGATTCGAAATGACTGTTGGTTGTTGACATTCTCTTGTTTCCAAAATAATTTAGATTTTTTTTGCACGGTCTTTAGCAGTTATTTTTGTTGGAAAATGTAATTGATTTCTGTTCATTGTACTGCCTGTCAGCCATCAACAATCACCCATCATCTTTGCATGGGAATACGCATACAGCCAGGGGGAAAAATACTTTGTTGACGTGTGGTTGGATTGGGCCATTTTCCACAGTAACAGTGCAGTAATTGGTAAAAATTACGAAACCGCTTTTGATTGGACCCTTTTATGCTCTAAACGTGCGGGGATTGGTCAAAATTGCGAGCTCTCGCATAATATGCGCTGATTTGTTGATTTTGCATTGAATTATGCGATCGCAGATTCGTGGAATCCTGGAGGGACTGACTTAGGAAAAACTAAAAAGGGAAATGTAAAGAGATGTAGCTATTTAAGAGTATTGGGGCATAGCTGCTCTAGTTCAATGACAACTAGTAAAATGAAGTTAGGCCATTTAATTACAGAGTTTGGATGACACGGCTAATGATTATCTGTTAGCATAGCCAATGTGATATAGATTGAGTTAGCCCCAGAGACACAAGGCAATAATGCATCTGTCTGATGCCTGTGTAGATGTGGAGAGGGCTAGTGGCCAACTCGGTAGCAACGGAGGGAACTGAAAAACACATACATCTGATGCAATTAACATGCAAAGACATGTCACTGCAGACAATATTGTCTTGGCTTCTGTGGATGTCAGTTGTTGATGTGAATCAGCTGTGTGATAAAACTAGAAGAAAATGAATGATATGAAGACGTTGGTAAGGTTTTGAATTAGTAAAAATATTAACTAAACTCCAAGACATGAAAGCTGACTTCATTGCGTGGTTCATGTAGTTTTACAGTGACAACAAAACAATAAAACCTAAAATATTGTAGCGAACACGAAAGTGAACCTGGGTTACTAGCGTGAAAGGGAAACACTAGACATATCACCCCAATAGTGTCAGCCCAATAGGTGTGAATTCTAACTTGGCTTAAATAGCAAGCTTCGATACAATAAGTTAGATGAAAGGTATTTTTTTATATTTGCATAAAATGTATTGAATAATGCTTAAAAATAAGTTATGGTAGTATTTTTAATCATCTTTAAGAAAGCGACTCTATGATGGAACTGACTGAAGCACGTTTGTTTTTCGAGCTGTGCAGAACAAGACCTGTTGACTTTAGCCTATTTCAGTCAGAGTTTTGACTGCTTGTGCAGAATATTCATCTGACATTTCCTTCTCTGGTTGTCAAAACAAGATGAATAACTTTTCTCTAACCTTTGCTCTCCTGCAGCTCACCAAATTAACTTCACTCTATTTGGGGATGTATGCTCAAAGTAAAACTTATTATGAGGCATAATAATTGACGGTAATTACCTAATCCAAAGCACTGTAGAAAACTGTTTCAGGCAATTTGGTCTGCTGCTACGCTAAGCAGGTTTTCCTTTTAATGAATGAGGAAGCTAAAACGACTGCAGATTAGCTGGCCAACCTTCTTTGTACATTCCACTGCCAATTAATGAGTAAGGTGCCTAACGCTAGCTATAACAATTCCTTTATAGAGTGTAAGAAAACGTGTACCTTTCTAAAGGCCTTCGCTAGTTAGCTACAACAATTCCCTCCTTAGACTACCATTCAAAATGAGACACTGCCAAAATAATGTGTGAAGATGGATAACTCTAACTACAACAATTTCTCCGTAGAGTGTAAGAAAATGTGTACCATTAAACATTTCTAAAGAAAACGAGTGGACGGTAGCTAGATACAATTACTTAATTTAGTCTTAGAAAATGTATACCATTTAAAAGGAGTCATTACATCACACCCATGGTTTCCTTGTTGCAAAGGGAGTCCAATGGTGGATAGCTAGCTACACTCATTACATCCCTCCTATAGTCTTAGAATATGTGTACCATTGAAAAGGAGGAAACACAGTATTCCACTCATGGTCGGTTTCCATGTTCAAAGGGAAAGTAAATGCAGCTAAAAGATCATGAGACAGTGAGTCTTTAATGGTGGTACAGCGGTGGATGACTCAACCTAGCTTAGCCCACACTTTCATTTGACATGTACAGTACATGGAATTATGTGGAGTTTTACCAAGAAAAAGAGACTCCCCACCAAAGCAAGTTCGAAGTGTGATGTGATAGGCTACGTGGGAACCTCAGCCAATTAGTCTCGCTTGTTCTACTCTCTGACCTTCCGTCCTCTGTTCCTATTAACATATCTCCATCTCCCTTCATCTGCCTTACTGGGGCCTTAATTGGGACTTGGCAATGGGAGAAAATGCCTGGTCCATTATTTCTCTCCACGCTGGTAAAAGAGATGACACCTCCTCAATTTCACATCTTTCATCAGATTAGGTGTCAATCATGTACAGTAGTTTCTGTCAGCAGATATTTGAGGTGTTTAGTTTGTTATAATGATCTAGTGCCAGCTATATGTTCAGGTTAATGGTAGACATGATACTGCTTTCTGAATGTTATGGCATTAACTGGGGCGGCAGGTAGCCTAGTGGTTAGAGCATTGGACTAGAAACCAAAAGGTTGCAAGATCAAATCCCTGAGCTGACAAGGTACATATCTGTAGTTCTGCCCCTGAACAAGGCAGTTAACCCACTGTTCCTAGGCTGTCATTAAGAATTTGTTCTTAACTGACTTGCCTAGTTAAGTAAAGATAAATAAATTGAGGACTCTAACAGTTTTTTTATAAATGGTGTGTTTTGTATTAATTGCTGTTTTGTTTTACATTGTATTGGTTGTTTTATTGTTGGGAATAAGACCATGGTCTTATTGGGTTTTCCCAGAGTAATTAAAGAACAATTAAAATTTAAAAAAAGTTAGTGTCTATCAATATTTTTTAAATAAATTATTATATTTTTCAGTACTGCTGCCTGTGACACAAAAGACATTGAAACTAATGGTTACTTGCTGGAGTCATAATGACATGCATTGGTGCCGGGTGGTAAAGACGTACACAGCCTTTATCTAGCTCAGTCTCTGATGTCTGTGATGGACCCTGTACCACCAACCATCAATACCCTCAAAGACAGATGAGGGAAAAGGGACGAATAATGATACATATCTAAAATATGCTCCTATTTGTAGCACAATGTTGCCATTATAGTGCTCAGCGTTTGACTCCCGGAGAGATAGATAATTACTATAGGCTGCACGGTGTAAGGACATGTGCAAATAGCCTGTTAGTCGCCTCACCTGTGGCAGCATTTCACCTTGCTTTTGTTCACTGTCATCTTAGCCTCGCTAATGCAAATAAGGGGCGTTTGAAGTTATCAACGCTTCTCGGAGTAAGATCAAATAGCTAATATCCAAACACTGAAGAAACAGGAAGAATATCTTTAGAAAGTGAAAGAGAGGGGAAGAGACAGAAAGTGTGTGATGGATATAGAGGGCAAAGGAAGAGAGGGGGAGAGAAGGGACAGAGAGAAGCGGGTGGAGAGAGAGAAAATTTAAACTCTTGGTATTCACTACAATGTAAAACACCCTTAACAAATGTTGACAATGTATAAATAAACTGTTCATTGTTGGCATTAATCCAATGAGTCCCACCGTGACGCCAACGTTCTTTGGACTTCTAAACCCTTTAAAAATAGTGTGTGTTTGATCTACAGACTTCTTGGATGGACCATTGGATTAATATATTACTTGATTAACGAGGGCTGAGCTAGAACGGTGTTTGAGAGACAACGGTGGATAATGAATAGTCATAATAATGAATAGTCATTACAAATGCTACCTGTGGGTGCCTGTATCTGCATTTTCAAAAACAACCCTATATGTTTCCAGGAAAACGCTATATCTGGCACAAACCCAACACCTCTCATCACCCCGAGAATACCATCCCCACAGTGAAGCATGGTGGTGGCAGCATCATGCTGTGGGGTTGTTTTTGATCGGCAGGGACTGGGAAACTGGTCAGAATTGAAGGAATGATGGATGCCGCTAAATACATGGATGGCGCTAAATATTCTTGAGGGAAAACTGTTTCAGTCTTCCAGAGATTTGAGACTGGGACGGAGGTTCACCTTCCAGCAGGACAATGACCGTAAGCATACTGCTAAAGCAACACTTGAGTGGTTTAAGGGGAAATGTTCCAGTTGGAATGTTCCAGTCAAAGACCAGACCTCAATCCAATTGAGAATTCGTGGTATGACTTAAAGATTGCTGTACACCAGCAGGAACCCATCCAACTTGAAGGAGCTGGAGCAGTTTTGCTGCAAAAGGTGGCTCTACAAAGTATTAACGTTGTGGAGGAAGGGGGGGGGTTGAATTGTTATGCACGTTCAAGTTTACAGTTTTTTTGTCTTATTTCTTGTTTCACAATAATAATCTTCAAAGTGGTAGGCATGTTGTGTAAATCAAATGATACAACCCCCCCGCCCCCCTAAAAAAATATATATATATTTTGATTCCAGGTTGTAAGGCAACAAAATAGGAAAATGTCTACCTCTACCTCTTAATTTGTGCCAGTTTTCTACAGCAGAAATATGATCTTATTGTGCAGATTAATGGACTTTTTTGTAGGGGTTGATGCATTTTTCGTAAGGCAACATTTTTAGAAATTTCAAAAATCATATAAACTACAAGTTTTATATTTCCTGCATTACAGGGAAGTTCTCCTGCAACAGGGTGATCAAATTAAGATCCCACATCTGTATTGGCCTTATCAAAGTATAGGTCAGAAAATATACTGTACTGTATTGCATCCATTCTGGGGGACTCTTGTGAAATATTTTCTTTATAGATAGTCAGCAAACCTGGGGTTAAATACTGTTTGAAATCAAATTAGCTGTGCTTAATTGAGCTTGTCTGGTGCAGTGGAACTACTACAGTAATTGCAAAGGTGTAAACCCACCCATCTTGCACTGCTGGTAAGCTAAAGCAAACAATACATGCAATTGAAGCTTTCAAATAGTACTTGAACCCAGGTCTGGCAGTCAGGAGCAGCATTTGGCCAATGACAACACACTAGACTAGGAGAGAGAGAGAGGATTCCCTTTGCATCTCTCAATTATCTGAACAAATTATACTGTCCCTGTTGAAATTTGTTCTGATTCAAGCTTATGGAGTCAGCCTAACTAATCATGGGTGTTGAGCTAAGGTTTGCATTTTTTTCACTGCTACCAGACTGTACTATGTAACTTCAATGGGGTTGTCATGATCAAAGACAAATTCACTGTTAATTAAGGATCCGCCCCTTTTTTCAATTTTTGCCAAAAATGACATACCCAAATCTAACTGCCTGTAGCTCAGGACCTAAAGCAAGGATGTGCATATTCTTAATACCATTTGAAAGGAAACACTGAAGTTCGTGGAAATGTGAAATGAATGTAAGAGAATATAACATTAAATGTCTGTGGAACAGCGTGTACAATGACAACCACTGCTCAATCTCATTATCGATTGATTAATTTACTTGTGGAACAGGGCATGCAATCAGTGCAACGTGAAATAGATCATAAACACTATCAAGTTACAACAAGACCAATTTCAAATGCTGACACTGAAATTAGACTTTCATACGTTTCTCAAATGTCAAAAGTAATATTTTTAAGGTAAGGGTTAAGTTTATGCACTAACTCTGATATCTTAAGGTTAGGCATTAACTCTGAATGGTTAAGGTAAGGGTTAAGGTTTGGGATAGGCCAAAAACAAAAATCTCAAAAACAACTTTCTTTCGCTGGATTCAAACATGCAATCTTCAGCACCAGAGGCAGACCTTCATCACCAGAAATAGAAACCTACTTGAAGGTAACAGCGCTCACTGTTTCCCCTAGTGGTCAGTTTCTACGTCATTTCCCGAAGTCCTCGGACATGGATAGACATCTAACACTGACTTTTATCATGGGTGACCTGGCTGAACATCCATAGGCATAGCAAGAGTTGTACGTTTGGGGAACATATTTTTTCACCATCTAATTGCACCTTTATAATAAAGGATTGCATGCAACTATCATCTCGTTTGCAGACTAATGTAAGATAGGAAGATAGGCTACTAATCCTAATATGATG
The DNA here is from genome assembly GCA_030435695.1 of Brachymystax lenok tsinlingensis. Taxonomy (NCBI): domain Eukaryota; kingdom Metazoa; phylum Chordata; class Actinopteri; order Salmoniformes; family Salmonidae; genus Brachymystax; species Brachymystax lenok. Next base: position 17,761,610 of record CM059812.1, read on the forward strand.
AGTGGATTGCATAGTCATATTTTAGTCTAATAATATAACTGTATCACTGTTAGCAAAACAGACCCTTCTGAACAATGCATGCCTGAGCTTGTACAGTCGTGGCTGCCATCCTGACTGATGGAGCAAGGTGCTCCATCATGCTGGAAAAGGCATTGTTCGTCACCAAACTGTTTCTGGATGGTTGGGAGAAGTTGCTCTCGGAGGATGTGTTGGCACCATTCTTTATTCATGGCTGTGTTCTTAGGCAAAATTGTGAGTGAGCCCACTCCCTTGGCTGGGAAGGAAACCCACACATGAATTGTCTCAGGATGCTTTACTGTTGGCATGACACAGGACTGATGGTAGAGCTCACCTTGTCTTCTCCGGACAAGCTTTTTTCCGGATGCCCCAAACAATCGGAAAGGGGATTCATCAGCGAAAATGACTTTACCCCAGTCCTCAGCAGTCCAATCCCTGTACTTTTTGCAGAATAATAGTTTGTCTCTGATGTTTTTCCTGGAGAGAAGTGACTTCTTTGCTGCCCTTCTTGACACCAGGCCATCCTCCAAAAGTCTTCGCCTCACTGTGCATGTAGATGCACTTACACCTGCCTGCTGCCATTCCTGAGCAAGCTCTGTACTGGTGGTGCCCCGATCCCACAGCTGAATCAACTTTAGGAGACGGTCCTGGCGCTTGCTGGACTTTCTTTGGCGCCCTGAAGCCTTCTTCACAAGAATTGAACTGCTCTCCTTGAAGTTTTCGATGATCTGATAGATGGTTGATTTAGGTACAATCTTACTTTGCAACTTTTTGTGCAAAGCAATGATGACGGCACGTGTTTCCTTGCAGGTAACCATAGTTGACCGAGGAATAACAATGATTCCAAGCACCACCCTCCATTTGATGCTTCCAGTCTGTTATTCGAACTCAATCAACATGACAGAGTGATCTCCAGCCTTGTCCTCGTCAACACTCACAACTGTGTTAATGAGAGAATCACTGACAGGATGTCAGCTGGTCCTTTTGTGTCCTTTTGTGGCCATGACTGTAGTGACATACAGTGCATTTGGAAAGTATTCAGACCTTTTTGACTTTTTCCCCAGTTCACATGTTATGTTACAGCCTTATTCTAAAATGTATTACATTGTTTATTTCCCTCGTCATTCCACCCACAATACCCCACAATGATAAAGCAAAAACGTTTTTTAATAAATTATTTAGCAAATTTAGCAAATTTAGCAAACTAAAATATCACATTTACATAAGTATTCAGACCCTTTACTATGTACTTTATTAATGGATCTTTGGCAGCGATTACAGCATTGAGTCTTCTTGGGTATGACGCTACAAGCTCCTCTTTCCCTCGATCCTTACTAGTCTCCCAGTCCCTGCCACTGAAAAACATCCCCAGAGCAAGATTCTGCCTCCACCATGCTTAACCGTAGGGATGGCGCCAAGTTTCCTCCAGATGTGACGCTTGGTATTCAGGCCAAAAATGGTTATCTTGGTTTCATCAGTCCAGAGAATCTTGTTTCTCATGGTCTGAGTGTCCTTTAGGTGTCTTTTCGCAAACTCAAAGCGGGCTGTCATGTGCCTTCTACTGAGGAGTGGCTTCCGTCTGGCCACTCTACCATAAAGGCCTGATTGGTGGAGTGCTGCAGAGATGGTTGTTCTTCTGGAAGGTTCTCCCATCTCCACAGAGGAACTCTGGAGCTCTGTCAGAGTGACCATCGGATTTTTGGTCACCTCCCTGACCAAGGCCATTCTCCCCCAATTCTTCTTCCATTTAAGAACGATGGAGGCCACTGTGTTCTTGGGGACCTTCAATACTTTATTTGTACCCTTCCCCAGATTTGTGCCTCAACACAATTCCTTCAACAGGCTTGGTTTTCGCTCTGACATTAACTGTTAACTGTGGGACCTTATATAGACAGCTGTGTGCCTTTCCAAATCATGTCCAATCAATAAGATTGACCACAAGTGGACTCCAATCAAGTTGTAGAAACATCTCAACGGTAATCAATGGAAACAGGATGCACCTGAGCCCAATTTCGAGTCTCATAGCAAAGGGTTTCGAGTCTCATAGCAAAGGGTCTGAATACTTATGTAAATAAGTTATTTCTGTTTTAGATTTTTTTTTATTTGCAAAAAATTCAATCTACACACAATATGGGGTATTGTGTGTAGATTGATGATTAATGCTTTTATTTGATCAATTTTAGAATAAGGCTGTAACGTAACAAAATGTGGAAAAAGTCAAGGGGTCTGAATACTTTCTGAATGCACTGTATAGGCCTAATGAGAGAAATGTCTTCTCCTTTCTTTGCACAGGAAACATGTGGCATTTTAGAAACACATTTCATGCAATTCTACTACACTTTATACAACTGGAGACATAAGTAATATATTTTTTATTTTTTCAGAAGACACAAATTAGTAGCCTACTATGCTGATACTGACCAACAGATCAGTAAAAACGACTTTGTCTTGAATGCAACCATGTAATCTAGGCCTCGAAAAGGGGAGACACAAATTGTACTATGTGATCACCATCTAGACAGGAAGAGGACATAATTGTCCTTCAAAAAACTTTCCAGTGGTACTGATCTAATGATAAAGACTGTGAATATGCGTGCACTCACCAGGGATATGGGCATGTCCTCCTAAAAAAGGCTACTGTTCGTTCAATTCAGAGTTTAGACATAGATTATAGTTATTTCTTTGTTTTTTTTTGTATTTTCACCAATAACCATTTGCTTTCTAAACTATGTTTTTCCTATGATTGTATTTTGAAATATTGTGATAGGCCTAGGGCTATTTAACTGCTTTATACTGAGAGCTGTAACTCAACTATTAGCTATTTGGTAGGCTATTTGTCAGGCATGCTCCTAAAATTGCACACTTAAAACAATCCACAACTCATTTTTTAAATGAGCTAATTATCCTCTGTGGAGAAATCATTCTCTCTGGTGTAGTATTTTGAATTGTTTTATTTATTTCTGTAAAGGCAAAAGGATTATATATATAAAAATATATATATCTTCCCCTAGCTCATTTGACGAACCGCCTATGCCGACAAAGTGACATCAATGTGAAAGTAACCGATAAATAAAACAGCTGGCTGCAAATGCCGACATCAAATTCAAAACAATAGGCGCCTTGCCTAAACGACTGACTGGTTAAGCAAACTGTCTGGCACTGTCCCTGCTCTCTGAAAGAAAGGCGCACAGGGTGGTAGCTTCACTCAGAGCGATGATCTGCTTGGTCCTAAAGTCAACGAACCGATATTCTAAACAGCGGTGGCATTTTAATAGAGATGAAAATTATTACTTTTTTGTAGCCTACTTTTAAATTGTTGGTCTTAATCTGAGATTGGCATGGCCAACTGATGCCCCTGCTTGCACTTAAACTCTGTGTACCTGGTTTATAATCTCCGCTCATACCCATCTAAATTCCAAGGCGGAGATAATTTGCGCAATGTGACCGGTCCAGCTACACCTGGAAGAATTACAACTGGATACCGGTACACGCGCAGCTGGGTCCGAGCCATGCAGCCAAAGCTCTGGAACAGGTCCGGCTGGAGTACTAACCAAATACTGGAGTAGCCTAATAAGCGACACCCAACATGCAGGTGTTTACTAGGATGAGCTGAGGTTCACTGACGATTGAGTTACCGTAAAAGTCGCTCTGGAAGATTCAACCGGATCTAGTGAAAATGAGAAAGCGAAGCGGCCCCTAACTTCCCGAGTTTAGCGAGGCGGAGGACCGGTGGCCCTGATTTGGAAGGAGTAACCTCGGATGAGAGGAGTCCTGGTCCGTTACTGGATGGAAAGATGGGCGATCCGAATTCAAGTAGAACACGGACGAGAGGAGAGGGACTTCCAGAGGAGAAGCCTCAGCCAGCAGAGGAGATGATCCCAAACTAACCAGCACTACTTTAGCCTTGACGGGGGACACAACCATGCAGTGGTTTGCTGTTTGAAACCAAAACGCAGCGTAAGTGATGATTATTCACCACATGTGTGTGGTTTTATATTATGACTAAAGCACTGCGTTTCGTGAAGAAATGCAAGGGTTTTTCATATCATGCTGTCCAAACTGTGTTGTGCACGGAAAACTCATCTGTTTTATCGAGTTCTTTGTCCACTGTAACAGGTGCATTGGTTCAGTTGGGCACAGCAGGGCACATACCCCAAATACTGGGTTTCACCACCTCCAGAATAAAGCATTCGGGACCACGTTGGACTGGCATTGGTATTATGCACCAAGAGATGCTTGCTTGCTGCAGACTCGGTGCCCGTGCCATACCGATAGCAGCATTACTTAGGTTGAAAAACACTCACTATAGGTTGCGGGTAGGCTAGGCTAATCTGACAGGTGAATTCCGATATTAGTCTTAGTGTATTTATATGTAAAGAAAACAACCTGAAAACATTTTAATCAATAACTTGTATTGTGTTTTGCAGTAGATATGTTTGGTAATAGGCTACATTAAATTGAAACCAATTTAATTGACTGGGATAGTTGTACATCTTATTGTCGGGGCTATACATCCTTCGAACGCTTTACTTGTAATGACATTCCCTTGAGAAGGAAAGCCTATGTTGTCATCTGAATTGCTGGCTAGTTCTTATCACTTCTACCTGAACATTTCCTTTACAAAAGCTATAGATTAGGCAGCCCGAAACATTCATCCCAATTTTATTCTGAATACTGAAATTATACTGACATTATTTCATCCCCCCAAAATGGGATAGAGGCCTTTATTTGAAAGAGAGTAATGAACCATAATTAATAAAATTAATTTCCACAACCATGCAACGCCACTGGGCCCTTTTCATACATGTTTAATTTGTTGTTGTGGCTGCCTCTTTTTGCTTGATTTCATTCGGATGAAGGAGGAAAACAACTAATCCCTCAGTTTCAGTCCTCTTGTCTGGAATTATTATGACATGCTGCATGAACTTGTTTCTTTACTGTCTATCTCAGCCTTCCTCTCTGCCTCCATTTCAACTTAGCTGTAAATCTTATTAAAAAAATTATCTTAAAGACGGAAACTGGCATCCATTTTGAAATATTTTCTTATGGCCAGGTGAGGGGGATTGACTGCCTACTCAAGCAGGTTTTCACCAGGTCTCAGACACTAGTACTGGGTTACTGATTGTATGGGTGATGAATTATGCCCTCAAGGATGGCCTGATGGAGCCTGAAGTCCTCTAACTTAACCACAGTAGTTGGGGTTGGTGTGTGTGTGCAAGTGTGTGTGTGTGTGGGGGTGGCTGAACGAGTAACTGAGTCTACTCTGGCCTCACCCATGCATTCACTCATTGTCGTTGTGCCAACATTGCTTTTCTCTCCTTTTCTCTTCTATTCCCTACCTCTCCCAGAATTCCCTGCTCTGCTTGTCCTGCCCGAGCTTTGCTGTGGTGTGTTTTGCCACTATTCCCTTTAGGATGACCTGGGTAGTAGTGGTGTTATATTCCCTAAGGCAAGTTGTGTCCTCTGAGGCATCTAGAAAAGGCTAATGTGGTCTCGTCTTTGTCTGTCTGTCTGTCTGTCTGTCTGTCTGTGTGCTTGAGCGCTGCGTGTATGCTAGCCTAGCCTCCCTGTGGGGAGAGAGATGAGCTGAGTGTTGAGTCTCTCATTCTCAGTGGTGTTTATGAATATAATGGCAGGGTTCATTCTTCCTGCCAGTGTGGAACCAAAATGACCGTCATTATTGTGCCTCATGTTGATTGTTATTATCATAAATGACACTTTCCTAAGGAATTTTCAACCTTGATAATTTATTTCATCCATCAACGCGCTTACTGGAAGCATCAATTTGATGCTTCCAGTAATGCACTTTGCTGGTAGTAAATATCTACATATTTGTCAACATTGCACGAAAATCTGGCAGCCTTGGCGTGATCAATCGCAATTATTTTCTTTTGATGTTATTTTTTCTCTTTGTTCTTCATACATCCAGTGGGGTAAATCTAAATAAGGATTTGCATAAGATGCGGAGTGGGTCTCTGTGAGGGTTCTTTAATGTAAAGGGACCTCAGAGAGAGAGTTAACTATATATCTGCCTGGTCTTTTGAAATGCCTACAATTCTTTCAGAAAGCTAATAGACAAACACACGCGCACACACACACAAGTGTGTGCGCACACACACACACTAAGTAGTATATGAGGCCCACTTTGTAAGGCTACAGTAATGCACTGTACACGTGGAGTCTTCCATACACAATTAGTAAGTAACTGTCTACTGCAATATTTACGCCATAAGGCATACTTTATAGACCATCATTGGAGACATTTTATTTCTTCAATATTGTCAGTACATTTAGTAGACTCATGCACATGGCTCCTCATCCTGAATGAAGGAGTATCCTGTTTCAAATGGATTCTTTCCCTCGAAATAAACTGAATTTTATTTTAAATGAACTGAAATGAAATTAACTGAACTGAACTGAACTGAATTGAACTGAACTGAACTGAAATTAACTCAACTCAACTGAACTGATATTAATTTAACTAAACTGAATTTAATTTAACTGAACTGAAATTAACTGAAATTAAGTCAACAACAACCACTCGTCTGGAAGAATATCGCTGTTCGCCAACCCCCTTGCTGCACCCACCAACAGTGAGGAGAGGGTGGCGTAGTTGGTTGGTATAGCTAAACACAGCTTTTGCATCCATGCAGAGGCCTGGGACATGATTTAGGATGTACACAGGGGGCTTGTTCCTAGCTCTGTCTGTGTCTCGTCTCACCCCTTGGATGGCTTCCCTTCCATTTAGTGACGCTAATGGATATAAAGTGGCACTATTTTGCTACCTACCGCTATGGAGGAACTAACTGCTCTGGAGGAAGAAGGGGAGAGAGGAGGATAGGATGGGGTGTCACAAATAATGCACTGTTCCAAAGGGACTCTTCCTCTTTTCACCCCTCCATCCCCTCCCTTCCCCTCTTAGTTTAATTTGTGTTTACAAATGTGTTTTCCCAGCCCTTGTTTCTTCTCCGCATTGGAAGTAGTGAAGCTTGGTGGCAAGACGCCGTCCGTCACCACAAGATTTATTATTTCTTTTATGGCCTGGTTTGAGAGAAATTTGTGAAAGATGATGGAATTATACATAGGGTCCTCGTTTTACCTTAGTGAACTTTCCCTGGTCGGGCCAGGTCATGAAACTCATTGTCATACCTGCTCTCCAAGACCTACCGAGGAAGGTAGTTTAACGTAACTACAGTTGCCTCTTTGCCACACATTCACCCAGTATGCCTGCATTGATGCTGCATTGATGCCTATATTACAACACATTCAGGGTCAATTACCATCACATTACAGAGCACCTGCTGTTGGAACAGAGCAACATCTAAGACCACAGAAGTCACTAAAAGCCTTGAGACTCACGTCTCCTGCATGGCTCGGAGTTACCCATTTTATGAAAGGCTTTGAAGGCAGCCAATCACCAAGCTAATGGTCTCATTATATTTCCTGTACCATCGCCGTGGTAGCGGTACTAGAGTCGGCCTTGGTGGAAGGATACGTTAAAACTGTTTGACTTGAATGTAATAATACGCTTGGCCATTGATCCCATTCTGCAGTACAAGGGTGTTGACAGAGCACCAAGACGCAAGTCTGTGTTCGTGTGTGGAGTACGTCTGTGTGTGTGTGAGTTTGTGAGTGTGTGTGTTAGAGAGAGAGAGTGTGTCTGTGTGTGGATGTTAATTACATTTATATAAAAGAGTGTCAAATGTGATTTAGTGTCATTTTCATTCTATTAAACCCCTTTTCCCACGGGGGTATCTCAGGATAAAGTAGTGACTGACGTTGTCTCTGGCTCTCTAACTGCTGACCCCAGTACAGTTTGCATTGGAGTGGTTGGACTGCATGGTGCGGTGAAGTAGGCACAGTTGAAATCGGAAGTTTACATACACTTAGGTTGGAGTCATTAAAACTCGTTTTTCAACCACTCCACAAATTTATTGTTAACAAACTATAGTTGTGGCAAGTTGCTTAGGACATCATCTTTGTGCATGACACAAGTACTTTTTCCAACAATTGTTTACAGACAGATTATTTCACTTATAATTCACTGTATCACAATTCCAGTGGGTCAGAAGTTTACATACACAAAGTTGACTATGCCTTTAAACAGCTTGGAAAATTCCAGAAAATTATGTAATGGCTTTAGAAGCTTCTGTTAGGCTAATTGACATAATGTGAGTCAATTGGAGGTGTACCTGTGGATGTATTTCAAGGCCTACCTTCAAACTCAGTGCCTCTTTGCTTGACATTATGGGAAAATCAAAAGAAATCAGAAATCCACAAGTCTGGTTCATCGTTGGGAGCAATTTCCAAACGCCTGAAGGTACCACGTTCATCTGTACAAACAATAGTACGCAAGTATAAACACCATGGGACCACGCAGCCGTCATACCGCTCAGGAAGGAGATGCGTTCTGTCTCCTAGAGATTAACATACTTTGTTGAGAAAAGTGCAAATCAATCCCAGAATAACAGCAAAGGACCATGTGAAGATGCTGGAGGAAACAGGTACAAAAGTATCTATATCCACAGTAAAACGAGTCCTACATCGACATAACCTGAAAGGCCGCTCAGCCAGGAAGAAGCCACTGTTCCAAAACCGCCATTAAAAACCTAGACTACGGTTTGCAACTGCACATGGGGACAAAGATCGTACTTTTTCGAGAAATGTCCTCTGGTCTAATGAAACAAAAATAGAACTGTTTGGCCATAATGACCATTGTTATGTTTGGAGGAGAAAGGGGGGGAGGCTTGCAAGCCGGAGAACACCATCCCAACCGTGAAGCACAGGGGTGGCAGCATCATATTGTGGGGGTGCTTTGCTGCAGGACGGACTGGTGCACTTCACAAAATAGATGGCATCATGAGAAAGGAAAATGATGTGGATATATTGAAGCAACATCTCAAGACATCATTAAATCTAAGTCGCAAATAGGTCTTCCAAATGGACAATGACCCCAAGCATACTTCCAAAGTTGTGGCAAAATGGCTTAAGGACAACAAAGTCAAGGTATTGGAGTGGCCATCACAAAGCCCTGACCTCAATCCTATAGAACATTTGTGGGCAGAACTGAAAAAGCATGTGCGAGCAAGGAGGCCTAAAAACCTGACTCAATTACACCAGCTCTGTCAGGAGGAATGGGAAAAAACGCAAAACGTTTGACCCATGTGAAACAATTGAAAGGCAATGCTACCAAATACTTATTGAGTGTATGTAAACTTCTGACCCACTGGGAATGTGATTATAGAAATAAACGCTGAAATAAATAATTCTCTCTACTATTACTCTGACATTTCACATTCTTAAAATAAATTGGTGATACTAATTTACCTTAGACAGGGAATTGTTACTTGGATTAAATGTCAGGAATTGTGAAAAACTGAGTTTAAATGTATTTGGCTAAGGTGTATGTAAACTTCCGACTTCAACTGTAGATTGAAGTAGGTGGGATATGCAGCATGCTCCCCCTGGGCACAGAGTCTTGACCTTTACCACCTGCTTTTTGAGGCAATGTGGGATACCTTGTAACGTCGATCACCGTTGGCATTTCCTGAACATTATCACACTAGGTAGAATGCGATTACTAAGAAATAATGTCAGACAGGATGTTGAGGGGGGAGTTCACCTACCTACCTACCTCTCTCTCTCTCTCTCTCTCTCTCTCTCTCTCTCTCTCTCTCTCTCTCTCTCTCTCTCAATCTCTGAGCTTGACTATCCTCATGAAAGTAGCCTCTAAACAAATGATAGTCAAACAACTGTGTTATCTCCTTCTCCCGAGCCCGCTATTAACGCATGGAAATAGATCACTCAGTATTTATATATTTTATTTTACACTAGTCTTATTTCTTTATTTTCTCCACCCCCTCTCTGCATTCACTCATTTACATTTGTTATAACTCTTTAAGAGATGTAAAGACGAGCTTGGTTTGAAACCTAATAATACAACAGTGCTCAGTAAACCAGAGAGAGAGAGTGTGTGTGTTCATAGATGTCAATGCATTATTCATTTGCCTTCTCTTTAGAGGAGTTTTGCTGAGTTGGAGGGGCATCAGAACATGAGCTAGCTAGGTTCACTGCTTTGGTGTTCTTTTTACACAATGTGTAATTGTTATGAATGAAAAGGGCCTGGAGTTATCCCTGACTGTGAATCCCAATCAGGAGATACTCTGGGCCCATGTGATAGCCTATACTTGGTGCCTAAGGTAATACTCTGGGCCCTTGTGACAGCCAGTACTTAGAGCCTGATGTAAAACTCTCTCCAAAGTGCTGGACTACAGAGCCAAAACAACAACAAAAAATGTCACTGTCCAAATACTTTTGGACCTCACTGTATATAAACTCATTATGTCTCCAAATGTGAGACGACAGCTAAGGTCCTAGTGTGTTCAGGGATTCCCCTGCACTCTGTTTAACAGTGAGTACATTGTTTTGTAATCCCACTACACTGAAAGTAAATTGGTTATATAAAACATATGAATTATAAATACAGTGTCTCCTTTTTCTGCTGAGTGTCTTGCAGGATTTAGGCAATATCAAGTATCTGCAGTGGGAAATCTCTTTAAGGTCCTCTCTGATCGTATATCTTTCAATATGAAGACATATTGTATTTTATATGTGGCCTCAGACTCTCGAATTAAAGTCATGATTTGTTTTATAGGTGAGTACACTGATACAACCAATGTATCCTACTATACCCTCCAGCCAGGGTTATTAACAGTATATATTGAGTATTTGATCAAAGTGTGCATTTATACACACTGAGTGTACAAAACATTAGGAACACCATCCTAATATGGAGTTGCCCGCCCTTTTGCTCTCAGAAAAGCCTAAATTCGAAAACGTTCCACAGGGATGCTAGCCCATGTTGACACCAATGCTTCCCACAGTGTGTCAAGTTTTGGATGCTGGACCATTCTTGATACACATGGGAAACTGTTGAGTATGAAAAACCCATCAGCGTTACAGTTCTTGACACACTGAAACTGGTGCACCTGGAACTTACCCCTTTCAAAGACACACACATGTTGTCTTGCTCATTCACCCTCTGAATGTCACACATACACAATCCATGTCTCAAGGCTTAAAAATCCTTATTTAACCTGTCTCCTCCCCTTCATCTACACTGATTGAAGTAGATTTCACAAGTGACATCAATAAGGGATTATAGCTTTCAAATGGATTGACCTGGTCAGTCTATTTCATGGAAAAAGCAGGGGTTCCTTGTGTTTTGTACACTCAGTGTATATATTGGGTATTTAATAATATATACATTTATATTGGTTATTTATACAGTATATATATTGGGTATTTAATCAAAGTCCAGGTTATGAAATCATTCAATACTGCAATCAGTGTGAATATGAATAACCTTTCCAGAACAGGGATCTTTAAACACAAACAGTATGGTGAGCATTGTAGCAATGGGTACAGATAACAGTTATTGTGCTGAGATTCTGTTTTTATCATCGTGAGACTATTTCCCCACAAAGTGAGTGGAATGCAGATATTATATTACACACACACACACACACACACACACACACACACACACACACACACACACACACACACACACACACACACACACACACACACACACACACACACACACACACACACACACACACACACACACACACACACACACACACACACACTTAGTTGTATAAGAGGCCAATTTTGTAAGTCCTTCATACACAATATTAGTAAGTAACTATCAACTCAATACCGTTGGCATAAAGTAAAGTACCATAATTGGAGACAAACATTTTTCTCCAATAATTGCAACATATTCAGTACAAGCACGTGGCTTCTCAACCTGAACGAAGGAACAGCCTGGTACAAATGGATTGCTCCCCCACAAAATAACCTGAAACGATCAGGTAATTATGGGCGGTAGCACACCGCTTAAATACAAATTAACATGCTTGGCACATAGGAAGAAGTGTTCAATCAGGATGCTTTCATCAACTACAGGGCATTCAGAAAGTATTCAGACCCCTTGACTTGTTCCACATTTTGTTTACGTTACAGCCTTATTCTCAAATGGATAATATTACCTTTTTTTCCTCATCAATCTACACACAATACCCCCTTATGACAAAGCAAAAGCAGGTTTTAGAAATGTTTGCAAATGTATTAAAAATAAAAAACAGAAATACCTTATTTGGATAAGTATTCAGACCCTTTGCTATGAGTCTCGAAATGTAGCAGGTGCATCCTGTTTCCATTTGATTGGAGTCCACCTGTGGTAAATTCTATTGATTGGACATCATTTGGAAAGGCACACACCTGTCTATATAAGGCCCCACAGTTGACAGTGCATGTCAGAGCAAAAAACAAGCGATGAGCTGGAAGGAATTGTGCATAGAGCTCCAAAACAGGATTGTGTTGAGGCACAGATCTGGGGAAGGGTACCAAAGCATTTCTGCAACATTTAATGTCCCCAAGAACACAGTGGCCTCCATAATTCTTAAATTGAAGAAGTTTGGAACCACTAAGACTCTTCCTAAAGCTGGCCCGCCTGGCCAAACTGAGCAATCAGGGGAAAAGGGCCTTGGTCAGGGAGGTGACCAAGAACCCAATGGTTACTCTGACAGAGCTCTAGACTTTCTCGGCGGATATGGGAAAACCCTCCAGAAGGACAACCATCTCTGCAGCAATCCACCAATCAGGCCTTTATGGTAGAGTGGCCAGACAGAAGCCACTCCTCAGTAAAAGGCACATGACAGCATACTGTCATGGACAGTGGAGTTTGGAGTTTGCCAAAAGGAACATAGACTCTCAGACCATGAGAAACAAGATTTTCTGGTCTGATTCACGAACTTTGAAACAGCAAAAAATCAAGCTAGTCTTCCTCTATAGAAACAGGACATGTTTGTCTTCCACAAATAAAATAAAAATTGTGCAAGCTACTTTTATGTCTGTTATAGATTATGGGGATATTATCTACATGCATGCTACGGCATCCACACTTAAACCGCTGGATGCTACTTATCATTGCGCACTTAGATTTATTACGGGTCCTAGCTACAGAACTCACCACTGTGTTTTATATCAAAATGTGTGTTGGACTTCGCTGTCCATGAGACTAGAACAACATGCTCTCGTGTTGTCTATAAAGCACTTCTGAATAAACTACCTTCTTATTTATCATCACTCATCAACATTAGAATTATAATTCATAACATCAGGTCTCAAGCATGGATTACACTGGAGGCCCCTGCAATCTACACAGCGTTGTGTATAGCTGCCTTTTCATGTTTTGCTCCTTGCTTATGGAATAGCTTGCAGACCAAACTTAAACATGAGAGTCTTGTCCCCCTTGCCCATTTTAAACATTTATTGGAGGATTTTTATTGTTGTATTGCTTGTAACTGCTTCGGGTAATGCAAGTTCTTGTGCTGTTAGGGGAAAAACCTATGTGTAAATGTAACAATCTGCTGCTGTATTTTTTTGTGTTATCTGTGATCGTTTTGTTTGTCTTGTGTGATTTCTTAATCATTATACCTGAACTGTATGTGTAAACATGTATACGCTGGGCCCAGCTGTAAAAGAGACCTTGGTCTCAGTCTGTGTTCCTTGTTGAAATAAAGGTATAATCATTTAAAAAGGCAAGTCAATTGAGAGCAAATTATTATTTACAATGACAGCCTACCCCAGCCAAACCCAGAAGATGCTGGGCCAATTGTTCCCAGCCCTATATGACTTCCAATCACAACTGGATGTGATTCACCCTGGATTCAAACCAGGGACTGTAGTGATGCCTCTTGCACTGAGATGCAGTGCCTTAGACTGCTGCGCCAGTCGGGAGCATCATGCTCTGTTTTTTTTTCAGGGACTGGGAGACTAGCAGGATTGAGGGAAAGATGAATGGAGCAAAGTACAGAGAGATCCTTGATGACAACCTTCTCCAGAGTGTTCAGGTCCTCAGACTGGGGGTGAAGGTTCACTTTCCAACAGGACAACGACACTAAGCTCACAGCCAAGACAACGCAGTAGTGGCTTCTGGACCAGTCTCTGAATGTCCTTGAGTGGCCCAGCCAGAGCCCGGACTTGGACCCGATCGAACATCTCTGGAGTGACCTGAAAATAACTGTGCATCAACTCTCCAAAACCAACGTGACAGAGCTTGTATGCCAAGCTTGTAGCGTCATACCCAAGAAGACTTGAGGCTGTAATTGCCGCCAACATTGCTTCAACGAAGTACTGAGTGTCTGAATACTTATGTAAATGTGATATTTATTTTTTTGCCTTGTCAGTATGGGGTATTGTGTGTATATTGAAGAGGGGGAAAAATTATTTTATCAATTTTAGAATAAGGCTGGAATAGAACATATAGTGGAAAATAATACTTTCCGAATGCACTGTACATGCATAATTCAAGTTACACTTAATATGAACTATGCCTGACGTTTTGCATGCACCCTGTAGAATAGAGATTAGTCAGCGCTGCCAGGGCTGCAATTTTTATGTTTTTTTTAAACAAAAAAACGATTCTGGTACTGTCAACAACTCAAGATTAACCTATAAGAAGACAGAGGGTAAATCTACCTTTTCTTATTACTCCAGTGCCAATACCTCAACAGGAAATGCATTCAAATATCTTCCTTCCTGGGTGTATATAAATGGGCACCAAAGAGCTTATGTGAGGTCAGACAGGTCCGGGTCAAACCATTCACTGACATGTATAGGGGGGTTTGGGAGCACCACAGTGTAGACATTATGCTATGCACTGGGTGTTAGGGCTGTGACAGTCATGGATTTTTTTGTGAAGGTTATTTGTCAGATAAATGACAGTGGTCACCGTTCTAAAAGAAAATGGGGTCTGAAATTATTGGCACCCTTAATGAAGATGAGCAATAATGACTGTATAAAATAAATTATTCAAATGATGAGCTATATTGAATGCAAAAAAATAAATGAAATTATATTTATACTAATGCAATTGCTCAAAGAATTAGATTTTGTTTAACAAGTAATACTTTTTTAGGTAGGGGTCAAAATTATTTCCCCCCATAGATTCTTATGAATAAAGTAGTCAAAATTGTTGTGTTTGTTCCCATATTATGCATATAATGCATTGTGCCATTTTGTAGTCACTTTTATTGTAAATAAGAATATAATATGTTTATAAACAGTTCCTCATTAATGTTGATGCTACCATAATTACGAATAATCGTGAATTATGATGAGTGAGAAAGTTACGGAGGCTCAAAGATCATACCATCAAGACATGCTAGCCTCCCCCGTTATTGTTAGGGTGAGAGGTTAGCATGTCTTGGGGGTATGATCTTTGACCCTCAGTAACTTTAACTTGTATTAAAAATGTTAGTACAGTTGTTTTATTTTCATGACAGTCCTTTTCCATGATCTGGGGTTACACATTATACAATTAGCATGCCAGACCTAAGTGTTATGATAATGTTGTAGGCCTTACTGTAGGACTATATAGAGATGTATTCTAGTTTTTATGGAATAGATTGTAAAGCTAAACACAGTCGATACAGAAGGCTAACTACCAAACATTTATAGTCAAGCCAGTTGAACAGAAAAACAGAAAAACTAAATATTTCAAACCATCAACAGCCCCCTCTCATAGAGCTCACAGAGCATCCGATGCTTACATTTGATCACAAAAGCTTGAAAAATGCAGTCAAAGAGAGAACTATCATATTTTCTATCAAATGCTTAATTAAGAGGGTAATCTTTGAATCAAAAAAACTACTAGTGTTCCTTAGGAAGGCTGTGTGGGGCTGCTGTGCAAGGAAACAGATGACCAACACACATAAACACATACGCACACACACAAACACATACAGAGACATCGACACACGCTCGCACACACACACACGCACACACACGCACGCACACACACGCAAACACACACACACACACACACACAACACACACACACACACACTTGAAAGATCTGAATACAAAGTGGCTCTGGGAAGAATCGTTTCCTGCTTCGCTGCACTGTGGCAACATGGGACGGCTAATTCAGTGGAGTGGAAAGCAGACAAAGAGGAGCACAAACACTAGTATTCCATATCACACACAATCAACACACACAACACACAGAAAAAAAGATAAACACATACACTACCGGTCAAAGGTTTTAGAACAGCTACTCATTCAAGGGTTTTTCTTAATTTTTTACTATTTTCTACATTGTAGAATTTTGGAAGCAAACCACTCGATTTCATCTTTGCGTTATATTGGCATTGAACATGTCACCCTCCCTAGGAGAGGGGGTGACCTCGACAATTTATTGTTAAAACGAGAGGCTGCCTGGATCTTTAATTTAAAGACCCTCGCTCCCTTCGGTCTCAACATAGACTTTGATCTGAAACCATTCTTGTGATTATGACTTTGCCATTGTGATTGTTTGTAGGCTTATGTAGCCTTAATCTACGATCGTATGCTATCCATTTGTTTTTTGTATGTCATTTTAATATCTCAGAATTAACCAATGATATTAGGCCACATTTGACCATGATTACAGACACCTGTGTGTGTCCTTTGACACTATATAAACGAGTCATCCCGAAGTGTTTGTGATTATACCCTGATGAAGACAGCTTGCCTGTCGAAACGTTGGACATAAATATTTTTTGCATCTGAGCTCCTAGAGTGTGCGGCTTTTCTTTATTTTTAAGAATAATAGTGAGGACATGAAAACTATGAAATAACACATATGGAATCATGTAGTAACCAAAAAAGTGTTATATTTTATATTTGAGAATCTTCAAATAGCCACCCTTTGCCTTGATGACAGCTTTGCACACTCTCTTAAACAGCTTCACCTGGAATGTTTTCCAACAGTGTTGAAGGAGTTTCCGCATATGCTGAGCACTTGTTAGCTGCTTTTCCTTAACTCTGCGGTCCGACTCAACCCAAATCATCTCAATTTGGTTGAGGTCAGGGGATTGTGGAGGCCAGGTCATCTGATGCAGCACTCCATCACTCTCCTTCTTGGTAAAATAGCTCTTACACAGCCTGGAGGTGTGTTGGGTCATTGTCCTGTTGAAAAACAAATGATAGTCCCACTAAGCCAAAACTAGATGGAATGATGTATCGCTGCAGAATTCTGTGGTAGCCATGCCGGTTAAGTGTGCCTTGAATTCTAAATAAATCACAGACAGTGTCACCAGAAAAGCACCTCAACACCATAACATCTTCTCCTCCATGCTTTACAGTGGGAAATACACATGCGGAGATCATCCGTTCACCCACACCGCGTCTCACAAAGACACAGCGGTTTGTACCAAAAATCTCCAATTTGTACTCCACACCAAAGGACATATTTCCACCGGTCTAATGTCCATTGCTTGTGTTTCTTGACCCAACAAGTCTCTTATTATTATTTGTGTCCTTTAGTAGTGGCTTCTTTGCAGCAATTTAACCAGGAAGGCCAGATTTACACAGATTCTCTTCTGAACAGTTGATGTTGAGATGTGTCTCTTACAATTTGGGCTGCAATTTCTGAGGCTGGTAACTCTAAAGAACTTATCCTGTGCAACAGAGGTAACTCTGGGTCTTCCATTCCTGTCACGGTCCTCATGAGAGCCAGTTTCATCATAGCGCTTGATGGTTTTTGCGACTGCACTTGAAGAAACTTTCAAAGTTCTTGACATTTTCCAGATTGACTGACCTTCATGTCTTAAAGTAATGATGAACTGTCATTTCGCTTTGCTTACTTGAGCTGTTCTTGCCATAATATGGACTTGGTCTTTTACCAAATAGGGCTATCTTCTGTATATCCTCCCTACCTTGTCACAACACAATTGAATGGCTCAAACACATTAACTACTTAGGGAGTGGTGGGGCGCATAGTCATCAAAAGCTCTGCTCCTTGGCAATATCACAGCATTGTCAGATTTCAAAAAGGCTTTACGGCGAAAGCACAAAATGTGATTGTTTTAGGGTAGCACCTCCAATATTTATCCTTTAGCATAAATTCATAAACCATCGCGGTTCACACAAAACACATTTCAAAGCGAAAACAAATCCCTTACCTTTTGAAGAACTTCTGCTGAGGGCTTCCCAAGTGTCCAACAAAGACATCCAGTGGTTCTTTTGTTAGAAAAAGTCATTTATTATATCCATAAATCTCCGTTTGGTTGGCACATTATGTTCATAAAATACAGCATCCTCTCGCCCATTGAACCGTGAAGAGAACGCGTTCAACCTATACCTATACACTTGTCCAAGAACAATCAAACATCATTTATAATGTATCCTTAGGAACACTTTTATGTATATTTACTATAATATTTCAACCGGATAATAAACTGGACGAGGAAAGGAAAAAACCACAGCGGCGCACGAGCCCGAGAGAACGCGCTTCCTCTTTTGTTTACATCCGATGACCAGTTAGAAATTCTTCTTCTATTACCATCCAGAGCAACTAAACATCATCAAACACTGTCTAGAGACTGTTGGCATCCAGTGGAAGCAATGGGTACTGCAATCTTACTCCCATATATGTCTGTTTTCAATAGTGAGGGGTTCAAAATGAGGCAATGTGTCAAAAACACTTTTTCCAGGACAGAAATTCCTTGGGTTTTCGACTGTTACATCAGCTCTGTTATACTCACAGACAATATTGTAATACTCTTAGAAACTTCAGAGTGTTTCCTATCCAATAGTACTAATTATGTTCATATCCTATTTTCTGGGCCTGAGTGGGAGGCATTTTACTTTTTTGCTGGCCAATCAGTGCTTCGTGTTTGCCTGTCAAGCTTGTTTCCGTTTGGCTAGCTTTACCTCACAATCAACGACAATGCCGTCTGATATTATCAATAGCCTCGAAGCAATTGGAATATAGGTAATTCAACTTATGAATTTTGTAAAATATGCAGTATAAGGGAAAGTAGTGCAGGAGAGAAAGAGAGAGAGAGCTAGAGAGCGAGAGAGAAACCTGTTAGACAAAATTGCGCTTCAGTTCCAGTCTAACAACATCATCACATGTGAAACAAACATTGCTTGCACCACAAAGTCTGTTGGGAGCCTCCCCCAGTTCAACAAGTAATTCATCTGGGAATGTATCTTCTGGCCTCTTGCAGCTTTGTCATCAAAATATCCACTATGAGGATGAGAGATGAATGGTGACAAATTATAATACCAAATTAGGGAGCAAAAATGGAGGAGGCTTTGCAGTCATCCCCCACTATATGATACAAGCCAATGCATTGGCCAGGGGTCCTAAAGCTTACGTTCCAATTAAGTTTCTAGTTTGGAATACACTTATCGAGAAAGAGAGAGAGAGAGGGACAGAGAAGGGTAGAAAGAGAAAGTCTTGTCACATTAGAAATGCTCCTCAATGGCTGCGTTTGCACAGGCAGCCAAATTCTGATATTTTTTTCCATTTGACCAATCACATCAGATCTTTTCACATCAGATCTTTTTCAGAGATGATCTCTGACCAATTTGTGAAAAAATATCAGAATTGGGCTGCCTGTCTAAACGCAGCCAATGGGGGATCAAATCAAATGTTATTTATCACATGCATTGTAAACAAAAGGTGTAGACTAACAGAGAAATGCTTACTTACGGGACCAATAATGCAGATAATTTATTTTGTTGTTTAAATAATATAACAATATAAAATAATAACACAAGGAATTATTACACAATGAGTAACGATAACTTGGCTACATACACAGGGTACCAGTACTGAGTTGATGTGCAGGGGTACAAGGTAATTGAGGTACAGTAGATATGTACATATAGGTAGGGATACAGTGACTAGGCAACAGGATAGATAATAAACAGTAACAGGATGCGGTGTACAGTCTGTCTCCGCCCCGGGAGGCTGTAGTGGTGTAGGATACTGGCCCGGGGCATGAAGGGGAGGATCACTGCGGGAGAGAGGGAAGATTGTTTTGAAGTCTTCAAATTCTATAAAACTCCTGCTTTTGCATGAAGGTACCTTGCAGTTAATTAGTGAATGTTAATTATTTTGGAGTTATAATTCACAATTTTTAGATCAAGGTCAGTGATTGATATATTGGGGTTACCGGTGACTTAAGTGTCACCACGGTTTTTAATCATGCAATAATACCTGCTTGATCTACATACTGGTGTGCTGTAGTCAGACAAGAGTTCGGGTCTCTGTCATTTTATCCACACCAGCCTACATCACTGTTTGCGCTGCCAACTCACAGTGAGTGAGGTGACAATATAGAATGTGCTCTTTCTACTGTACGTTTATAGGCACCCTTTCTGTTTTACGATCCATGATCTTGTCTGTCTAATTGATGACAGAGTCGGAGCAGGTCTCTTTGCTGATGCCATGTCACATTTTTGTCAATTTCAATTTCGACCAGCCCACCCAACTAAAAACTGGTCCAGCCCATCTGGCATTTGCCAGAATTGCCAGATGGCCAATCCACCCCTGGCTGTGGTGTGTCTATGTGGAGTCTTGATAATATTGATGTTGAATTCAGTTATAGAGTACTGCAAATATTCACATATTTCATGTTTGTCTTCTCTGCCTATAACTGACTCTAACAAGACCCATGAAAATAAGAATCTATTCTGAGTATAGGCCTAGATTATCATGTTAGGGCCCTAACTGATGGTATGATGCCAGCAAACGTGGGGAAAAACTGGCATCACTGTGATATACTCGATCCAGCGATGTTCCCTCTTTGATGCCATAGCAGTACATGACTGTTGGCACTCAGAACTTCTTAAACAGTATTTATGAAGGAGGGAGAGACAGAGAGGGAGGGAGTGGGAGAGTCCTGTGGGAAGTAGCAAGGGAGATTGTAGCTGATAGTTCCTCTACCCCCTAGGCTAGCTAGCTAAAGGTCTTCCATCAATCAAAGAGAACACTGACGCACAATCAAGCTCCTCTCATCTCCTTTCATGTACAGTACCTACTGCTCCCTACAGTACAGTTACAGCTTTGGCAATGTGGCTTTTCACTTCTGTTGTAAACTGTACTGGGCCACATAGAACATCTTGGATAGAGGATGATATTACAGTAGATCTTACATTCTGTAAGGGTTTCACTCTTTCTGATCAGTGTTATGTAATCCTGGTCCTGGGGACCCACAGCATGGGCAGGGTTTTGTTCCAGCCTAGCATTAACACACCTGATTGCGCTGACAGAGATGGCAGCCACGCTTCACGTTCTCAGGAAACTATGCAGTATTTGTTTTTTTATGTATTACTTCATACATTGTTACCCCCGGGAAATATTTTTGTCTGATATTTTTTTTAGTTTTATTACATACAACCGGGAGGAACTATTGGATATAAGAGCAACGTCAACTTACCAACATTACGACCAGGAATACAACTTTCCCAAAGCGGATTCTCTGTTTGGTAACCCAACTAGGACAATAGACTGGATCCCAGCCGGCGACTCAAAACAACGGCGGCGCAGGAGAAGAGGGAAACGCGGCGGTCTTCTGGTGAAGCTACGTAGACGGGCGCATCGTGCACCTCTCCCGAGTATTTTAATCGCCAATGTCCAGTCTCTGGACAACAAAGTGGACGAAATCAGAGCGAGGGTTCCCTTCCAGACAGACATCCGAGACTGCAACGTTCTTTGCTTCACGGAAACATGGCTCACTCAGGACACGTTATCAGAGTAGGTACAGCCACCTGGTTTCTCCACGCATCGCGCCGACAGAAACAAACATCTATCTGGTAAGAAGAAGAAGGGGGGTGTGTGTCTTATGAATAACGAGACGTGGTGTGATCATAACAACAGACAGGAACTCAAGTACTTTTGTTCACCTGACATAGAATTCCTTACAATAAAATGCCAACCGCATTATCTACCAAGAGAATTCTCCTCGATTATAATCACAGCACTGAAAGAAATTAATTGGACTCTATGTAAATTGGAAACCACATATCCTGAGGCTGCATTTATTGTGGCTGGGGATTTTAATAAGGCTAATTTGAAAACAAAGCTCCCGAAATTTTACATACATATCAAATGTGCCACCCGGGCTGGTAAAATCCTGGATCATTGTTATTCAAACCTCCGTGATGCATACAAGGCTATTCTCCGCCCTCCTTTCGGCAAGTCTGACCATGACTCCATTTTGTTGCTCCCAGCCTACAAACAGAAACTGAAACAGGAAACGCCCATTCTCAGGTCTGTTCAACGCTGGTCCGACCAATCTGATTCCACGCTGCAAGATTGCTTCGAGAACGTGTACTGGGATATGTTCCGCATAGCGTCGGACAACAGCATTGATGTATAAGCTGATTCGGTGAGCGAGTTTATTAGCAAGTGCATTGGTGATGTTGTACCCATAGCAACTATTAAAACCTTCCCCAACCAGAAACCGTGGATTGATGGCAGCATTCGCGCAAAAGTGAGAGAGAGAACCACTGCTTTTAACCAGGGTAAGGCTACCGGAAACATGACTGAATACAAACAGTGTAGCTATTCCCTCCGCAAGGCAGTCAAACAAGCTAAGTGTCAATATAGAGACAAAGTAGAGTCACAATTCAACGGCTCAGACACGAGAGGAATGTGGCAGAGTCTACAGTCTATCACGGACTACAAAAAGAAAACCAGCCCCGTCGTGGACCATGACGTCCTGCTCCCAGACAAACTAAACAACTTCTTTGCTCGCTTTGAGGATAATACAGTGCCACCGACACGGCCCGCTACCAAAACCTGCGGGCTCTCCTTCACCGCAGCCAACGTGAGGAAAACATTTAAATGTGTTAATCCTCGCAAGGCTGCTGGCTCAGATGGCATCCCTGGCCGTGTCCTCAGAGCATGCGCAGACCAGCTGGCTGGTGTGTTTACGGACATATTCAATCAGTCCCTATCCCAGTCTGCTGTTCCCACATGCTTCAAGAGAGCCACCATTGTTCCTGTTCCCAAGATAGCTAAGGTAACTGAGCTAAATGACTATCACCCCGTAGCACTCACTTCCGTCATCATGAAGTGCTTTGAGAGACTAGTCAAGGATCATATCACCTCCATCCTGCCAGACACCCTGGACCCACTCCAATTTGCTTACCGTCCCAATAGGTCCACAGACGACACAATCGCAATCACACTGCATACTTCCCTAACCCATCTGGACAAGAGGAATACTTATGTAAGAATGCTGTTCATCAACTACAGCTCAGCATTTAACACCATAGTTCCCTCCAAGCTCGTCATTAAACTCGAGACCCTAGGTCTCGACCCAGCCCTGTGCAACTGGGTCCTGGACATCCTGACGGGCCGGCCCCAGGTGGTGAGGGTAGGAAACAACATCTCCACCCCGTTGATCCTCAACACTGGGGCCCCACAAGGGTGCGTTCTCAGCCCTCTCCTGTACTCCCTGTTTACCCATGACTGCGTGGCCAAGCACGCATCCAACTCAATCATCAAGTTTGCTGACGACACTACAAATCAAATCAAATCAAATTTTATTTGTCACATACACATGGTTAGCAGATGTTAATGCGAGTGTAGCGAAATGCTTGTGCTTCTAGTTCCGACCATGCAGTAGTATCTAACAAGTAATCTAACAAATTCACAACAACTACCTTATACACACAAGAGTAAAGGAATGAATACGAGTATTTACATATAAATATATGGATGAGCGATGGCTGACCGGCATAGGCAAGATGCAGTAGATGGTATGGAGTACAGTATATACACATATATATGAGATGAGTAGTGTAGGATATGTAAACATTATATAAATGGCATTGTTTAAAGTGGCTAGTGATACATTATTTCATCCAATTATAATTATTAAAGTGGCTAGAGATTTGGGTCGATGGCCGAACGGCATAGGCAAGATACAGTAGATGGTTTAGAGTACAGTGTATACATTTGATATGAGTATGTCGGATACGTAAACATTATATACAAATTTGTTTAAAGTGGCTAGTGATACATTTGTTACATCCAATTCCTATGTTTAAAGTGGCTAGAGATTTAAGTCAGTATGTTGGCAGCAGCCACTCAATGTTAGTGATGGCTGTTTAACAGTCTGATGGCCTTGAGGTAGAAGCTGTTTTTTAGTCTCTCGGTCCCAGCTTTGATGCACCTGTACTGACCTCGCCTTCTGGATGATAGCGGGGTGAACAGGCAGTGGCTCGGGTGGTTGTTGTCCTTGATGATCTTTTGGCCTTTCTGTGACATCGGGTGGTGTAGGTGTCCTGGAGGGCAGGTAGTTTACCCCCGGTGATGCGCTGTGCAGTCCTCACTACCCTCTGGAGAGCCTTACGGTTGTGGGCGGAGCAGTTGCCGTACCAGGCGGTGATACAGCCCGACAGGATGCTCTCGATTGTGCATCTACAGTGGTAGGCTTGAATACCAACAATGACGAGACGGCCTACAGGGAAGAGGTGAGGGCCCTCGGAGTGTGGTGTCAGGAAAATAACCTCTCACTCAATGTCAACAAAACAAAGGAGATGATTGTGGACTTCAGGAAACAGGAGAGGGAGCACCCCCCTATCCCCATCGACGGGACAGTAGTGGAGAAGGTGTAAAGTTTTAAGTTCCTCGGCGTACACATCACGGACAAACTGAATTGGTCCACCCACTTTCCAGCTCACACTCTCAAACACCTAGATCCCCTGAACGCAGCTTACTCTCCAGATCCCAATCACCTGAATTCTAATAACCTGTTCACACACATGTATGTCATTATCACACTATTTAGTTCAACTCTTTGCATCCCATCACTGTGAGGTATTGTTTGTTTTGTGACAAGTCTTTCAGAGCTCTGGGTTTCCCTTGTTTTACTCCTCCTGTGTAAGATAATTTTTGCCTGTCTCACTAACGACTCTTTTTGCCTGTTCCCTGCCTGTACTTTAGCCTATCGGATTTCCTGTTATCTACCTATTGCCTGATCTTCCGGACTACGTTACTAGCCTTTTCCCTGCCTGTACTGTTTCCCTTTTGGACCCCCTGTGTATGACCTTCTGCCTGCCACTGGACCCAGCTACCTGCCTCCTCCTGTGGTCCTTTGCAATAAACAACTGCTGTGCCCTGCGCTTGAAACCAGCTCTCTGTCTCCCCTCGTGTTCATTACACCTACGCTGTAGAGCCATGGTTATCAGGCAGCACAGTGCTGACCTAGGTCACATGGTCTGCAACATATGGCCAATGGCCAGTGGGGAGAGAACAGGGTTCTTGTTTTTACCAGGGAGTTATGGAATAATGCTAGAAGTAAGGAGTGTGTTGAGTGGAATGAAAATATACGGATTGTGTATATTCTGGATAAAGAGGCCTATGAGTCATTTTAGCTTGTTTTCACTGTCTTCATTCTTGATTTTATAATGTGAAGTATGTTTCATTTATCTTGATGTCATGCTACAGTTTCAGGATGAATTCCTCAAGATTCCATTAGTTAAATACTGTATCAGTTGGATTTCATATCGTCCTTTCCTTTCCCATAGTTATTTTTAGATAAATCTAACTGATACTGTTAGAAAATAGTTATGTCCTCACTTGTCAGTCTGCTCCTCATAATTCACACCTTATCCTCCCTCAATTACTCCCATGTGTAATTTTCTCACTGACGGTCACATTTCTGAAATGGCTGCACTCATGTCACACTAATAACTGAACACTCATTTCAGATGGGCTTCAAAAGGCTTCAAAAGCCCCAATCTACCAGGGAAGTCATGTATACACAGGTTACATCCCAAATGGCATATTCCCTATATTGTACACTATTTTTCACCAAGGCCCATAGGGTTCTGGTCAAAAGTTGTTCACTATGGAATAGGGTGCCATTCAGGATGCAGTCACAGTGTGAAAAGTTCACTTCTTTCTGAATCAGTGGGCTGATTCATGTTTTTTAGTTGGCAGTTTGAATTGGTTGATGCTGTGATGTGGAAAGCCTAACTTAAAGGCCTATGATCTTCTAACTGGCAATATCAACAGTAAGGCAAGGCTTATGCTGTATGATGTCAATATGGGTGTTGGGCAAGGGAATATAAATGGACTTGATAACAGCTACAATAATGATATGTCAATAATTATTGTAATGACCATCTGGTCATTTTTTTTTATTAAACACACAATATACTGTATATAAATGTTTTTGCCAGTACTATGCTTCCTACACAATGTCCACTATCAGGAATCAAGGTAAGACCCAGATGCAGACACGTCAAATTGACAATGGTTTAATATTCCAACAGGGGAAGGCAATAGACAGGTCAAGGCAGGCAGGGGTCAGTAAACCAGAGGTGGGGCAAAGGTAGCGGACGGGAGGCAGGCTCAGGGTCAGGGTAGGCAGGGGTCAACAATCCAGAGGTCGGGCAAAGGTACAGGTTGGCAGGCAGGCTCAGGGTCAGGCAGAGTGGTCAGGCAGGCAGGCTCAGAGTCAGGACAGGCAAGGGTCAAAAACCAGGAGGGCGAGAAAAAGGGAGACTGGGAAAAGCAGGAGCTGAGAACAAAAACGCTGGTTGACCTGACAAACAACATGAACTGGCAACGGACAAACAGAGAACACAGGTATAAATACACAGGGGATAATGGGGAAGATGGGCGACACCTGGAGGGGGTTGGAGACAATCACAAGGACAGGTGAAACAGATCAGGGTATGACAGTCCACTGTCATTACTCTTGCTCAGCACAACATCCCAGCTTGTGAAGCAAAATTACACCCAAAATGCTTTTTAACTTTTTACCATTGTTCCTTTGAAACAATAGCCAACAATAACCAACCTCTTAATACATAGAATAATGCTTTTGCCTTTAGCTTTTTATTTTCTTATCCCTGTCATTAAATTAAACCTATAAAAATGCTCCTCTATCATTAATTCCCCATGTTTACAGATACAAACCCCAGAAATACAAACTGCATGCAGGCATTTACGAAGAAAAAGGATGCTTTGTTAGCTTAAAAATCTTCTCCCTTTGTTATCTAGACCAAACAAAATGAATGCTCCCAGGAGAACGCGTTAGCAACAACAGGAGGATGTCGGCCCTTGGGGGCAGAATCCTAATGACTTGGAAATAAATATATAATATAAATATATATAAATATATAATGTGATCTCTTCATTAATTTTTAGCAGGGAGCCTACTCAGAAGAGAGTTTTTCCTCTCACATCGCACCACCGCTGCCACCCTCTCTTTTATCATATGGGAGTGTCTGGGGTATTGATGGTGGATACTGTATTGGGTATTGATGGTGGATACTGTATGGGGTATTGATGGTGGATACTGTATGGGCTATTGATGATAGATACTGCATGGGGTATTGCTGATAGATACTGCATGGGGTATTGCTGATAGATACTGTATGGGGTATTGATGGTGGATACTGTATGGGGTATTGATGATAGATACTGCATGGGGTATTGCTGATAGATACTATTTGGGGTATTGATGGTGGATACTGCATGGTGTATTGGTGGTGGATACTGTATGGGGTATTGATATTAGATACTGTATGGGGTATTGGTGGTAGATACTGTATGGGGTATTGCTGATAAATACTGTATGGGGAATTGATGATAGATACTGCATGGGGTGTTGATGGTGGATACTGTATAGCATTGCTGATAGATACTGCATGGGATATTTATGCTGGATACTGTATGGGGTATTGATGGTGGATACTGTATGGCGTATTGATGAGAGGTACTGCATGGGGTATTAATTGTGGATACTGTATGGGGTATTGATGGTGGATACTGTATGGGGTAATGATGGTGAATACTGTACGGGATATTGATGTTGGATACTGTATGGGGTATTGATGGTGGATAATGTATGGGGTATTGAAGGTATATATTTTATAGGGTATTGATGGTGGATACTGTATGGGGTATTGATGGTGAATACTTCATGGGGTATTGGTGGTGGATACTGCATGGGGTGTTGCTGATATATACTGTGTAGAGTATTGATGTTGGACACTGTAGGGGGTATTGATGGTGGATACTGTATGGGGTATTGATGATAGATACTGTATGGGGTATTAATGGTGGACACTGTATGGGGTATTGATGGTGGATACTGTATGGGGTATTGGTGGTGGATACTGCATGGGGTTTTGCTGATAGATACTGTTTGGGGTATTGATGCTGGATACTTTATGGGGTATTGCTGATCGATACTGTATTGGTTATTGATGATAGATACTGCATGGGGTATTGATGCTGGATACTGTATGGGATATTAATGGTGGATACTGTATGGCATTGATGTTTGATACTGTCTGGGGTAATGAGGGTGAATACTTTATGGGATATTGATGTTGGATACTGTATGGGATATTGACGTTGGATACTGTATGTCATTGATGTTAGATACTGTCTGGCGTAATGATGGCGAATACTGTATGGGATATTGATGTTGGATACTGTATGGGATATTGATGTAAAATACTGTATGGCATTGATGTTAGATACTGTCTGGGGTAATGATGGTGAAAACTGTATGAGATATTGATGTTGGATACTGTATGGCATTGATGTTCGATACTGTCTGGGGTATTGATGGTGAATACTGTATGGGATATTGATGGTGGATATGATATGGCATATTAATGTTGGATACTGTATGGCATTGATGTTAGATACTGTCTGGGGTAATGATGATGAATACTGTATTGGATATTGATGGTGGATACTGAATGCCATTGATGTTAGAAACTGTCTGGGGTAATGACGGTGAATACTGTACGGGATGTTGATTGTGGATACTGTATGGAATTGATGTTAGATACTGTCTGGGGTAATGATGGTGAATACTGTATGGGATATTGATGTTGGATACTGTATGGCATTGATGTTAGATTCTGTCTGGGGTAATGATGGTGAACACTGTATGGGATATTGATGTTAAATACTGTGTGGCATTGATGTTAGATACTGTCTGGGGTAATGATGGTGAATACTGTATGGGATATTGATGTTGGATACTGTATGGCATTGATGTTAGATTCTGTCTGGGGTAATGATGGTGAACACTGTATGGGATATTGATGTTAAATACTGTATGGCATTGATGTTAGATACTGTCTGGGGTAATGATGGTGAATACTGTATGGGATATTGATGGTTGATACTGTATGGGCTATTGATGTTGGATACTGTATGGCATTAACGTTAGATATTGTCTGGGGTAATGATGATGAATACTGTATGTTATATTGATGGTGGATACTGTATGCCATTGATGTTAGATACTGTCTGGGGTAATGATGGTGAATACTGTACGGGATGTTGATGGTGGATACTGTATGTCATTGATGTTTATTCTGCCCTTGAATTGCGTTCCCATGCAAAACTAGACAGATAGCTAACAACTAAGTCTTCAATAAAACTCCCAAGGCATGACTTTTTTTGAATGAATATATTGAAAACGTTTATGTTGTGAAACTGCAAAATACAGAAAAGAATATACTTTAGTATTCAATTCAAATCGACATACTATAGCTGTACATTATATCTTTCAAGTTGAAGTTGCATAAATACAAAGCACGTGTCAAGGTACCATGTATCTGGCATGATGCCAAACCATATAGCTAATTGTTACTCATATGGTAATTGGCTAACTCCTTTAATTACTCCAATAATGTGCAACCACCTCTGTACAATAACAAAGCATATTACACTAGAAACAGTAACAACACTTCAGTATTGTATGTTTTACAATTCGTTTACATGACGCACAAGTAAAGTAATACAGCTGACGGCATGCATGAAAGGCAAGGCAATTTGTGTGAGTAAATGCAACCAACTAACATTGATATGTAAGTAATTCTATCAATTACAAGATTATCATCACTAGCTAAATGCTTGAATCGAACTTACAAACAAATATTTTCCGAGGCTGAAGCGTGACAAGAGATAACTGCACTGAAAGACCTGCACCGTAGAGTTGTTTTTATATGCTTCTCTGTGTGTCTCTTCCTGTTTCCTTACAGTCTAAGTACTAGAAAGCTCCACTAGGGGGCGAATAACACCATGGAACACATTGAAAATCCATCTTAACCACTGTAATAAAATAATCTGTTACCTTCTAACAGGATGGCAGCACAATGTTTGATACTGTCTGGGGTAATGATGGTGAATACTGTTTGGGATATTGATGTTAAATACTGTATGGCATTGATGTTAGATACTGTCTGGGGTAATGATGGTGAATACTGTACAGGATGTTGATGGTGGATACTGTATGGCATTGATGTTTGATACTGTCTGGGGTAATGATGGTGAATACTGTATGGAATATTGATGGTGAATACTGTATGGGATATTGATGTTGGAAACTGTATGGCATTGATGTTAGATACTGTCTGGGGTAATGATGGTGAATACTGTATGGGATATTGATGTTGGATACTGTATGGCATTAATGTTAGATACTGTCTGGGGTAATGATGGTGAATACTGTATTAGATATTGATGTTAAATACTGTATGGCATTGATGTTAGATACTCTCTGGGGTAATGATGGTGAATACTGTATGAGATATTGATGGTGGATACTGTATGGGATATTGATGTTAGATACTGTCTGGGGTAATGATGGTGAATACTGTATGGGATATTGATGGTGGATACTGTATCAGATATTGATGTTGGATGCTGTATGGCATTGATGTTAGGTACTGTCTGGGGTAATGATGGCGAATACTGTATGGGATATTGATGTTGGATACTGTATGGCATTGATGTTAGATACTGTCTGGGGTAATGATGGTGAATACTGTATGGGATATTGTTACGAGAATTATGTTCTCAATGTTCATAAACTGAACTTCAATTAAACTACTCCGTCTGTAACACAGAATGTGTAAGAAACTGGTTGAAATGAAACAGACAGAAGCCCAGTCTACAATTGTCAAATGTCAGAATGTTTATTCGAGAGAGCTCTGAACATTATACCATGCACATTAGTTTATATATCACACATAGCGTCATAAATGTCCCTCCTCCTCTCTGACAATGACAATGCTGTTTTACAAGTTTCTTCCAACACATACTTTGCTTATCATCTTCTGCGACATGTTTCATAATCTATTTGCAAGCCTAACGGTTTCTCCCTTCCCTGGGTGGGGAGGCCTCCTTCCTGTTATCAGTTTCACAGTGGTCACAAGTTGTCTGTCACAAACTGTCTGTCAACAGTTCCTACTTTCTTATGCACAAACATTCAAGCCATTATACAGAGACAAGGTAAAATACTGTCCTATCATTACTTTAAACGCATTACTTTAAACGTATAAATAATGTAGTCATTAAACATATAAATCATATGAATTTATTCATAACAGATATTGAATTTGGATACTGTATGGCATTGATGTTAGATACTGTCTGGGGTATTGATGGTGGATAATGTATGGGGTATGGAAGGTAGATATGTTATGGGGTATTGATGGTGGATACTGTATGGGGTATTGATGTTGGATGTTGTGTTGGGTATTGATGGTGGATACTGTATGGGGAATTGATGGTGCATAATGTATGGGTTATTGATAGAGAGATGGAAAACGTAGTGACAATATGGGGAAATGTACAGAGATATTCATAGATAGGTCAAACTTCTTAAAAAAAAAGTAATGTCACGTTTCATAAGCCAACCATATTCTGTGTTAGACATTGTTGTCATCACAAAGTGCTCTAAGTTCAGTTGGTGCCCACTAGCTACAGCAAAAGCAGACCATAACGCTATAAATCTGATATAATCTAGACTAAAGGTTTAAGTGACCCAGGTAACACATTCAAAAAGAAACTAAGCACAATGCTGATCTAGGATCAGGTCTCCCCCTTCCTTTAAAAGACCAATTAGTATTCCTGGCATGGGTGAAAGACAAGGCTGGCAGTGCTTTGCTCTCAGTGTGGCAAAGTGGGCCTCCATTCTGGGGCAGATCCACTCAGTTTCACTAGGTGGTGCAGCAATTAATCGTACAGAGTGAAACTGGAAGGTGTGCTCTTTATTTTCAATTCTTGTAAACAAACTGCTACTTTGTAGCGAAGATGTGAGGGAAAACTTAATGTGAGAATAAGGTCGATTGACATGTAGATTGACATTATGGAGGCAATTAAAGCCTACAAAACAACAAAGTAACATATTTGAAAAAAACTCTGCATTTCCATACATTGAATGACTAGAGTATGTATTATGGATACTTTGCAAAAACACCACTTTCTTTCAGACTCGAAAATAACAATGTTTATCGCTGCATGTTGGCTTCTGATGGACTGCATATAGGCTACATTCAAGTTGACAAAAGAGACCTATAATATACAGAGCCAAATTTAGACTGTTGCCGTGACAATCTGGCTAGTGGTTAGCTCCAGTAGCGTGTTAGTGTTGTCTTCATGCAGATCTCCTGTGGACTGCCACGTTGTTAGTCATTGACTCCCCTCCCATTAGGGCCCCACTGCGATTTGCTCTTATTGTCTAAAGTATCTCCCCACTTCAGGAATATCTCTTTTGAAAGGGCTGTGATAATGGAATAAAAATTATTCCTGTGCTCACAGACACAGAATACTGTTCATGTATTATACGATTTTAAGGAAATTTGTTGGAATTGGAAACCGATCTTGGCATGTTATCTGCTTCTCAGTGTCAATATCGTTTTCTTTTATTTGTTCTTGTTGACCCTGGGTGCCCTTTGTGCTTCTGAAATTGTACCCTTTACTACTTTTGATCAGGGCCCAAAGGGATCTGGTCAAAAGTAGTGCACTTTATAGGGAGTCATTTTGGACACAGGCCTTTGACTGAGAACACATTTGTAATTACAGCTACAACCTGGGGAATAGTTTCAGGGGAGAGGATGTGTACAAATGAGCCAATTGGAAGCTGGGGATGATTAGGTGGCCATGATGGTTTGAGGGTCAGATTGTGAATTTAGGCAGGACACCGGAGTTGCATACAGATGTAGGATCTTAATTTGATCACTCTTTTGTTGCTGAAAATTTTACTGCACTGCAGGAAATGCAGATGAAGTTTGTGATTAAATGAATTCACTGAAAACCCACACTAACACACGGTTATACTAACAGTATTCAATCAAATTTAAAATGTATTTATACTACAATTAAACAACTCAACAGAGACGGGGTCATTTCTTTCTTTCTCAGGTTCTTTTTTATTACGTCAACATGACTCATTAAAAGTCCGACTAGACTAATGGATGTGTAGAATCCAATGACTCAACTAGGCTGCCGGTCTGGCCTGGGCTGCACTTCTCTACTCTCCAGAGAATGATAATCTCTCTGGATCTCTCACTCTCTGTTTATGTCAGATCGGCAAGGCCTGAGTTCGAGCCTGGGGCCGACAGATAAACAAAATAAACAAAATTAAGTACCGTGATTAATGAACAGTCCAGCAGGCATCATCTATGTAGCCAGGTGATCATAGGGTCCAGTAAACAGTAATAGATTAAACAGGGAAGCCGTTAGGTAGTCGTTACTACGCTAGCAAGCGGGAGACACAGCGTTTATAACGATAGCAGGTTGGGGCTAGCAGAAGCGTCTTCACCGACATCCGGCAAAGGCTGGTTGAGGGCACAATGGACGGAAATACGTCGGCAGTCCAATCGTGATGGATCGGCGGGGGCTCCGTGTCGACAAACGGTCCAGGCCAATTGGAAAAAGAGGTATTGTAGCTGGAGTAATTTTGTTTGCTAGCTACGGGACATGGGCGTTAGCCACTATAGCCACTCGGTAGCAGCTAGCTAGCTAAAGGTAAAGGCCGCTAGCAGTGGCTAACAATGACTAAATAGCTAGTAGCTAATTAGCTAGTTAGCATCTGATGGCTAGCTTCTGATGGAGGTTCTAGCTATAAGGCCAAAAAATAGAAGATCCGTATCACATTGGGTGAGGCGGGTTGCCGGAAGGTATACTTAATTACAAAATATATTGATATATATACAAAAAAATAAGAAAAAATGAAATTTACACACGGGATAATGACAAACACGTCTACATTGCTACGCCATCTTGGACCAAACACCTCTTCTCTATAGCACCTCTTCTTTATTATGTAATATCATGCTGAACTAATAGAACCCAGCCATGACCCCAGTCTCCGAGGGTGTCTCATGGAGAGTGGGATATGCAAAAAACACATTTCCAATTCACACGTGCATTAAAACACTTGCACGTGTGAACTAGGATGAATATTAGCACCCACCAAATTATTATTATTATAATTTCACGGAGAATTAGATACACTGTATTCTTAAGAGCGTATTCTATTCCTCTCACTGGAGAAAAACATCCTACTAGCCTTGTTCATTTATCAAACGAGATGCCAGAAAACAATCTCAAGAGCGTTTTCTCCCGTCAAGGATAGGATGGTTAGAAGACAAGTACAGAGTTATGTCATTTTCTTGTTTGATATCATCCTTAGTAAAATAAAAATTAAACATAAGGTATCGCTGTTCTTTCGCCTTGCTTGGGGTCTATGTCAGCGTGCGTGCTGTGTGAGAGTGAGTCTCCCCCTTAGAAAACAGTATTCAAGAATCCCAGAGTTCGGCCTCTTGTTTTTATCTTGCGAACACCATTTTCTCTCTGATGAGAGAAAATGGCCTTAACCCCCATAATCGGCATGGGAAAGATGACATTTGACATTCTGCTATGAATCAGATGAAAAGATTGTACAACTTGCCAGCCACATACTATAAAGGCTAGGGCAAAACTGCACTGTCTGACTGTCTGCTCGCTCGGATGTTTAAAGTTTCTTCACACGTCTTTCTGAACTACAGTAATTTGAGCTAGCCAAGTAGACTTATAGACTACCATTGCTGTGGGGTTTGCAATTCAGTCCTTCAGTTCAACCATTGTGACTTGTGTATTTTTAGCAGTGTGTAAAAAATGGTACCTGTCAGTGGTCGCCAATGGTCCTGGCAGGTCCCTTCTTGTGGGAGTTATTAAGGAAATTGAAATAAAAAAATCTTCAAGCAGATGAAATGTTTTCTGGTTTTGTGGCCACGGTTGAAATAAAAATCGATGCGGTGGATATTGAACCGTGGCCTCCCATGAGAGAGCACAGAGGTCTGAAGATGTGTTAAATAAATAATGCACTGTATTGATGACTGGATGTAACAGCTCTCTGTCTTCTCTGTCTCCAGGTCTGACAAGGTAACCTTTAGAAATATACCAATTACACCAGACTCAATGCTGATGTACAGTATCACACGTGTAAAACACGTATAGGTGATTATGTTGGTTCAGAAGCACCACTGGACATCATGATAATTGTGTTTACATTTTTTAAGTACCATAAAGTACCCAAAGTCAAAGTCACCATTATTAGTCAGTTGTACAACCGAATGCCTTCAACCGAAATGTGTCTTCCGCATTTAACCCAACCCCTCTGAATCAGAGAGGTGCGGGGGGCTGCCTTAATCGACATCCACGTCTTCGGCGCCCGGGGAACAGTGGGTTAACTGCCTTGTTCAGGGACAGAACAACAGATTTTTTCCTTGTCAGCTCGGGGATTTGAACTTGCAACCCATGGTTACCACCTAGTTTCCTAGTAAATACTAGGTAAATACCACTGGAAATAGTACCGTAAAATAAAGTGATACCAATAATTTGTCAGACGTCTGTTTTTGAGGTCTGTTTATTGGAAGCAGTTTTGGGTCATCTTAGGAAGTCTAACTATTCTTAAATCAAGTGTGCAAATAAGGAAAGATAAGGAAAGTAAGGCAATAAATAGGCCATGGTGGAAAAGTAATTACAATATAGCATTTAAACACTGGACTGGTACAGTGAGGGAAAAAAGAATTTGATCCCCTGCTGATTTTGTAAATTTGCCCAATGACAAAGAAATGATCAGTCTATAATTATAATGGTAGGTTTATTTGAACAGTGAGAGACAGAATAACAAAAAAAAAAAATCCAGAAAAACGCATGTGAAAAATGTTATAAATTGATTAGCATTTTAATGAGGGAAATAAGTATTTGACCCCCTCTCAATCAGAAAGATTTCTGGCTCCCACGGTGTCTTTTATACAGGTAACGAGCTGAGCTTAGGATCACACTCTTAAAGGGAGTGCTCCTAATCTCAGTTTGTTACCTGTATAAAAGACACCTGTCCACAGAAGCAATCAATCAATCAGATTCCAAACTCTCCACCATGGCCAAGATCAAAGAGCTCTCCAAGGATGTCAGGGACAAGATTGTAGACCTACACAAGGCTGGAATGGGCTACAAGACCATCGCCAAGCAGCTTGGTGAGAAGGTGACAACAGTTGGTGTGATTATTTGCAAATGGAAGAAACACAAAATAACTGTCAATCTCCCTCGGCCGGGGGCTCCATGCAAGATCTCACCTCGTGGAGTTGCAATGATCATGAGAACGGTGAGGAATCAGCCCAGAACTACACGGGAGGATCTTGTCAATGATCTCAAGGCAGCTGGGACCATAGTCACTAAGAAAACAATTGGTAACACACTACGCAGTGAAGGACTGAAATCCTGCAGCGCCCGCAAGGTCCCCCTGCTCAAGAAAGCACATATACATGCCCGTCTGAAGCCAATGAACATCTGAATGATTCAGAGGACAACTGGGTGAAAGTGTTGTGGTCAGATGAGACCAAAATGGAGCTCTTTGGCATCTACTCAACTCGCCGTGTTTGGAGGAGGAGGAATGCTGCCTATGACCCCAAGAACAACATCCCCACCGTCAAACATGGAGGTGGAAACATTATGCTTTGGGGGTGTTTTTCTGCTAAGGGGACAGAACAACTTCACCGCATAAAAGGGACGATGGACGGGGCCATGTACCGTCAAATCTTGGGTGAGAACCTCCTTCCCTCAGCCAGGGCATTGAAAATGGGTAGTGGATGGGTATTCCAGCATGACAATGACCCAAAACACACATCCAAGGCAACAAAGGAGTGGCTCAAGAAGAAGCACATTAAGGTCCTGGAGTGGCCTAGCCTGTCTCCAGACCTTAATCCCATAGAAAATCTGTGGAGGGAGCTGAAGGTTCGAGTTGCCAAACGTCAGCCTTTAAACCTTAATGACTTGGAGAAGATCTGCAAAGAGGAGTGGGACAAAATCCCTCCTGAGATGTGTGCAAACCTGGTGGCCAACTACAAGAAACGTCTGACCTCTGTGATTGCCAACAAGGGTTTGCCACCAAGTACTAAGTCATGTTTTGCAGAGGGGTCAAATACTTATTTCCCTCATTCAAATGCAAATCAATTCATAACATTTTTCACATGTGTTTTTCTGGATTTTGTTGTTGTTATTCTGTTATTCTGTTCAAATAAACCTACCATATAAATTATAGGCTGATCATTTCTTTGTCAGTGGGCAAACGTACAAAATCAGCAGGGGATCAAATACTTTTTTCCCACACTGTAGATGTGCAGTAGATGAATGTGCAATGTAGAAAGAAACTGGGGTGCAAAGGAGCAAGATAAATAAATAAATACAGTAGGGGATGAGGTAGTTGGTTAGGCTATTTACAGATGGGCTATATACAGGTGCAGAGGTCTGTGAGCTGCTCTGACAGCTGGTGCTTAAAGCTGGTGAGGGAGATAAGTGTCTCCAGTTTCAGAGATTTTTGTAGTTCGTTCCAGTCATTGGCAGCAGAGAACTGTAAGGAAAGTTGGCCAAAGGAGGAATTGGCTTTGGGGTGACCAGTGAGATATACCTGCTGGAGTGCATGCTACGGGTGGGTGCTACTATGGTGACCAGCGAGCTGAGATAAGGCGGAGCTTTACCTAGCAGGGACTTGTAGATGACCTGGAGCCAGCTGGTTTGGCGACGAGTGTGAAGCAAGGGCCAGCCAACGAGAGCGTACAGGTCGCAGTGGTGGGTGGTATATGGGGCTTTGGTGACAAAACGGATGGCACTGTGATAGACTGAATCCAATTTGTTCAGTAGAGTATTGGAGGCTATTTTGTAAATGGCATCACCGAAGTCGAGGATCGGTAGGATGGTCAGTTTTACGAGGGTATGTTTGGCAGCATGAGTGAATTTTTTTTTGTGAAATAGGAAGCCAATTCTAGATTTCATTTTGGATTGGAGATGTTTGATGTGACTCTGGAAGGAGAGTTTACAGTCTAACCAGACACCTAGATATTTGTAGTTGTCCACATAATCTAAGACAGAACCGTCCAGAGTAGTGATGCTGGACGGGCGGGCAGGTGCGGCAGCGATCGGTTGAAGAGCCTGCATTTAGTTTTACTTGCGTTTAAGAGCAGTTGGAGGCCATGGAAGGAGAGTTGTATGGTATTGAAGCTCGTCTGGAGGGTAGTTAACTTCTTAGGGAGCGGCAGGTGAGGTGACGATTTTGGAGAGTCTGGCATGCCCAAAGCAAAATGCCTGCCACTCAGGCTCAGAAAATAGGATAAGCACATAATTAGTACTAATGGATAGGAAACACTCTGAAGTTTCTAAAAGTTTTAACATAATATCTGTGAGTATAACAGAACTCATTTAGCAGGCAAAAACCAGAGAAAAAAACATCCGGAAATCAGTTTCTGGTGACCTTTGGCTCTGTTAGACACACTCCCTATTGAATCCATTTGTTACCAGGACTGAGACTGCAGTACCTATGGCGTCCACTAGATGTCAGCAGTCTATATACAAAGACTCAGAGAGATTGGAGTAAACACAACGAATAGGTACAGGAAATGGCATGGGGACCTGAAATGTCAACAGGTTTTCTTGGGCGCGCGAGTCTGGCTGGAGCGCCCCACTTTATTTTACTTATATAAGGTATAGGTGACCATCTGAGTGAAATATTATCGCTAATATTCATAGCTAAGGATAGCTAAGGATGCATTCATAGCTAAGGATAGCTAAGGATGCATTTTAACTGGTATTTGATTTGTTTAGGAAAAGTTTTTAGGTATATTTGAACGCGTTCTCTTCACGTTTCAATGGGCGATTCGATGTTGGATTTTCTGAACATAACGCACCAACCAAAGTGAGATTTATAGATATAATAAATGACTTTTTCTAACAAAAGAACCATTGGATGTCTTCGTTGGACATTTGGGAAGCCCTCAGCAGAAGTTCTTATAATGCCCTTATATGGGCATTTTCATAAGGGAGGGGTTCCAAATGATGCAATGTGTCAAAACCACTTTTTCTAGGACAGAAATTCCTCGGGTTTTCGCCTGCCATATCCGTTCTGTTATACTCACAGACAAAATGTTAACACTTTTAGAAACTTCAGAGTGTTTCCTATCTAATGGAACTAAATATGTGCATATCCTATTTTCCGGGCCTGAATGGGAGGCATTTTACTTTGGGCATGCCAGGCTCTCCAAAACCGTCACCTCGTGCGCTGCTCCCAAAGAAGTTAAATGTGTTTGGCTAAGGTGTATGTAAACTTCCGACTTCAACTGTAGATAACACTTTTGACGATACACTGGTAGAAAGACAAGGTTATAACATTTATAGAAAACATAGAAATGCCAATGGTGGAGGTGCTGCTGTCAATATTCAGAACCACATTCCTGTAAGATTAGAGAGGATCTGATGTCAAATACCGTTGAAGTATAATGGCTACAGGTTAATCTGCCTCACCTAAAGCTCATTCTGTTGAGAAGCTGCTATAGACCACCAAGTGCTAACAATCAGTATCTGGATAACATTTGTTAAATGCTTGATAATGTATGTGATATCAACAGAGAAGTATATTTTCTGGGTGATTTTAAATATTGACTGGCTTTCATCAAGCTGCCCACTCAAGAAAAAGCTTTAAACTGTAACCAATGCCTGCAACCTGGTTCAGGTTATCAGTCAACCTACCTGGGTAGTTACAAACAGCACAGGAATGAAATCATCAACATGTATTGTTCACATCTTTACTAATACTGCAGAAATTTGCTTGAAAGCAGTATCCAGATCCATCGGATGTAGTGATCACAATATAGTAGCCATATCTAGGAAAACAAAAGTTAAAAAGGTTTGTGCCTAATATAGTATATAAGAGGTCATACAATAAGTTTTGTAGTGATTCCTATGTTATTGATGTAAAGAATATCTGTTGGTCCGTGGTGTGTAATGAGGAGACACCGCACTTGACACATTTATGAAATTGCTTATTCCAGTTGCTAATACTAATAAGCATGCACCCATTAAGAAAATGACTGTAAAAACTGTTAAATCCCTAAGGATTGATGAGGAATTGAAAAAATGTATGGCTGAGAGGGATGAGGAAAAAGGACTGGCAAATAAGTCTGGCTGTCAAAAACCCTTGGTGTAGTTGGTGCAAAAGAGTCAGGCGCAGGACAGCAGAGATGAGCAACACAACGTAGTTTACTCATAAAGATACAAAGTAGAATACAATACCGAGCCCAAAAAGAATGGACTGACATAAAATCTGAATAATAACGCACAACAAACATGGGGAAAACAGAGGGTTAAATAATGAACATGTAACTGGGGAATTGAAACCAGGTGTGTATAAAACAAAGACAAAACCAAAGGAAAATGAAAAGTGGATTGGCAATCGCTAGATGGCCGTCGATGCTGTACAACCTGTCACGACTTCCGCCGAAGTCGGTACCTCTCCTTGTTCGGGCGGTGTTCGGCGGTCGACGTCACCGGTCCACTTTTTATTTTCCATTTGTTTTGTCTTGTTTCCCCACACACCTGGTTGTCATTCCCTCATTACTTGCCATGTATTTAACCCTCTGGTTTCCCCCATGTCTGTGTGTGTAATTGTTTATTGTCAGTGGCACGTTTCCGGCTGGTTTGCGCCAGACTGGTATTTTGTACTTTGTGCTGCCACACCTTTTCCTGTAGGCATTTGTTTTTCGTAACGCTATTTTGCATTCAGTGTTTATACTGTGCCACAGTAAAGTGCTTTCGTTCACTATCTCTGCTCTCCTGTGCCTGACTCTCACGCACCAGCTACACACACGGATCCTGACAGAATTACACACCCAAGATGGAGTCAGCAGGAGCAGGTGCCCCTGATAGAGGGGTCGAGGAGCGCGTCCAGGAGCACAAGGCGATGCTTCACAATCTCGGCGTCCTTCAGACCATTGGTCGCTGGGAGAGACAGAGCATTCCTCCAGCGCTTCCGCCAGTCCGACCCGGGTCCGCTTTCATCTCATGCCTCTCATGGAGTGGGCCAACGCCGTGTGGGGAGTGGGCCAACGGCGTGTGGGGAGAAGGTGATGCGGAGTTGGACAATTTCGAGGAGTTCACTCGCCGCTTTCGGGCAGTCTTCGACCACCCAACCGAGGGTAGAGCGGCGGATGAACGCTTATTCCATTTGAGGCAGGGGACGAGGAGCACTCAGGAGTTCGCCATGGACTTTCGGACCCTAGCTGCCGGCACGTGATGGAATGACAGGGCCCTCATCGACCACAATCATTGCGGTCTGCACGAGGACGTCCGTCTGGAGTTGGCCTGCAGGGACACCACCCTAAACTTCGACCAGCTGGTGGACTTGTCCATTCGGTTGGATAACCTGCAGGCTACCCGCGGACGTTCAGATGAGGATCTGTCGGTTTCATTCCCCAGCACCACCGCTCCGATGCCCATGGAGCTGGGAGGTGCTGCGGGCAGGGAGACTGGAGGAGGTTCCGGTTCGTGCGCCATCTGTGGCCGCAGAGGTCACACTGCCGGTCGGTGACGGGTTGGTTCCTCTGGGATTCGAGGCAGCAGGCAGGTTACTCTCGCGTCACCCAAGGTGAGAGGGCACCATGCTCACCCAGAGCCCTCTGTTGCACACATGTTTTTGCATGTAGTTTTCCATGAGTTTTCCCCGCATTCCCAGCATAAGGCGCTCGTCGATTCAGGCGCAGCTGGACATTTTATAGATAGATCATTTGCCCTTAATTTAGGGACCCCCATTGTTCCCGTCAATATGCCATTTCCTGTTCACGCCCTAAATAGTCGACCATTAGGATCAGGGTTAATTAGGGAGGCCACCACTCCCCTGGACATGATGACGCAGGGGGGTCACAATGAGAGAATCAGCATCTTTCTCATGGACTCTCCTGCGTTTCCCGTGGTACTAGGCCTACCCTGGTTAGCCTGTCATGAACCCACTGTTTCGTGGCAACGGAGGGCTCGAGAGTGCTCGGGGAGGTGGTCGCGAGAGTGCTCGGGGAGGTGTTTAAGGGTTTCCGTTGGTGCTACCGCGATGGAAAGTCCAGACCAGGTCTCCACCGTGCGCATTCCCCCTGAATATGCCGATTTGGCTCTCGCCTTCTGTAAAAAGAAGGCAACTCAATTACCACCCCATCAATGTGGGGATTGTGCGATAAACCTCCTGGTAGACGCCGCACTTCCCAGGAGTCACATGTATCCCCTGTCGCAGGTGGAGACGGCGGCTATGGAAAGATATGTTTCCGAATCTCTGCGTCAGGGGTACATTCGGTCCTCCACTTCACCCGCCTCCTCAAGTTTCTTTTTTGTGAAGAAGGAGGGAGGTCTGCGTCCATGTATTGACTATCGAGCTCTCAACCAGATCACTGTGAGGTACAGTTACCCACTACCTCTCATAGCCAATGCAATTGAGTCAATGCACATGGCGCGCTTCTTCACCAAATTAGATCTCAGGAGCGCTTACAACCTGGTGCGTATCCGGGAGGGATACGAGTGGAAGACGGCTTTCAGTACCACCTCAGGGCATGATGAGTACCTCTGTTGGCTGTTGGCTGTCGTCAAGGCTCTGAAGGCGTGGAGACATTGGCTTGAGGGGGCTAAACACCCTTTTCTCATCTGGACTGACCACCGCAATCTGGAGTACATCCGGGCCGCGAGAAGACTGAACCCTCGCCAGGCAAGGTGGGCCATGTTTTTTACCCGTTTTGTTTTCACCCTGTCATACAGACCAGGTTCCCAGAACGCTAAGGCATACGCACTGTCCCGGATGTATGACACAGAGGAGCAGTCCGTGGATCCCACCCCCATACTCCCGGCCTCCTGCCTGGTGGCACCGGTAGTGTGGGAGCTGGCGGCGGACATTGAACAGGCGCTACGTGCAGAGCCCACTCCCCTCCAGTGTCCAGCTGGGAGTCTGTACGTTCCGTTTGCTGTCCGTGACCGGCTGATCTATTGGGCCCACACGTCACCCTCCTTCTCTAGTCATCCAGGCATCATTCGGACGGTGCGCTGTCTAAGTGGGAAGTGCTGGTTGCCCACTTTGGCTAAGGACGTGAGGGTTTATGTGTCCTCCTGCTCGGTGTGCGCCCAGTGTAAGGCTCCAAGGCATCTGCCCAGAGGTAAGCTACACTCCTTACCCGTTCCACAACGGCCTTGGTCGCACCTGTCGGTGGATTTTGTTACTGATCTTCCTCCCTCACAGGGTAACACCACGATCCTGGTCGTTGTGGATCGCTTCTCAAAGTCCTGCCGTCTCCTCCCTCTGCCCGGTCTCCCTGTGGCCCTACAGACTGCGGAAACCTTGTTCACACACGTCTTCCGGCACTACGGGGTGCCTGAGGATATAGTGTCTGATCGGGGTCCCCAGTTCACTTCGAGGGTCTGGAAGGCGTTCATGGAATGCCTGGGGGTCTCGATCAGCCTTACCTCGGGTTTTCACCCCGAGAGTAACGGGCAGGTGGAGAGAGTGAACCAGGATGTGGGTATGTTTCCGAGGTCGTATTGCCAGGACTGGCCGGGGGAGTGGGCGGCGTTTGTGTCCTGGGCAGAGATGGCTCAGAACTCGCTCCGCCACTCCTCCACTCCTCCACTAACCTCTCCCCCTTCCAGTGTGTATTGGGGTACTAGCCGGTTCTGGCACCTTGGCATCAGAGTCAGACTGAGGCTCCTGCGGTGGACGACTGGTTCAGGCACGCGG
Source organism: Brachymystax lenok tsinlingensis (assembly GCA_030435695.1). NCBI lineage: Eukaryota > Metazoa > Chordata > Actinopteri > Salmoniformes > Salmonidae > Brachymystax > Brachymystax lenok. Next base: position 17,805,331 of record CM059812.1, read on the forward strand.
AGGAGACATGGAACGCCGCTCATGTTCACCTCCAGCGGGCCGTGCTGCGCCAGAAAATCAGTGCAGACCGTCACCACAGTGACCGGGTCTGACTCTCGACCCGAAACCTGCCCCTCCGCCTGCCCTGCCGGAAGCAGGGCCCGTGGTTTGTGGGGCCATTTCACTACTTAGGGAGTGGTGGGGCGCTACCCGGTGAAATGCAAGGCGCCAAATTCAAAATCCAAAAGTTGAATTATTAAACATTCATCAATATACAAGTGTTGCATAGTCAACAAAAGCTCTGCTTCTTGGCAATATCACAGCGTTGTCAGATTTCAAAAAGGCTTTCAGGCGAAAGCACTACATTTGATTGTTTGAGGGTAGCACCTCCAATATTTTTCATTAGCATAAATTCATAAACCATCGCGGTTCACACAAAACAAATTTCACAGCGAAAACAAATCAATTACCTTTTGAAGAACCTCTGCTGAGGGCTTCCCAAGTGTCCAACGAAGACATCTAATATTTCTTTTGTTAGAAAAAGTCATTTATTATATCCATAAATCTCAGTTTGGTTGGCGCATTATGTTCATAAAATACAGCGTCCACTCGCCCATTGAACCGTGAAGAGAACACGTTCAACCTATACCTATACACTTGTCCAAGAATAATCAAACATAATTGATCATGTATCCTTAGGAACACTTTAATGTATATTCAGTATAATATTTCAACCGGAATATAAACTGGGCGATAAGAAAGGAAAAAAACCACAGAGCGCGCAAGCCTGGAACGCGCATTCTCTTCTGTTTACTTCTGTGTGACCACTTCCTAATTCTTCTTCTTCTGCCATCTAAAGCAACTAAACAGAATCAAAACGGTGTCTCGAGACTGTTGACATCCAGAGGAAGCAATAGGTACTGCATTCATACTCCCTTATATGGGCATTTTCCTAATGGAGGGGTTCCAAATGAGGCAATGTGTCAAAATCACTTTTTCCAGGACAGAAATTCCTCGGATTTTTGCCTGCCATATCCGTTCTGTTATACTCACAGACTGAGTTTTAACACTCTTAGAAACTTCAGAGTGTTTCCTATCAAATGGTACTAAATACGTGCATATCCTATTTTCTGGGCCTGAGTGGGAGGCATTTTACTTTGGGCACGCCAGGCCCTCCAAAACCGTCACCTTGGGGGCTGCTCCCTAAGAAGTTAAAGAACACCCTACGTTTTCTGTTAGACAAGTAACTCTTTATCCACAATATAGCAGGGGGTGTAAGCCATAACACATACGTTTTGCCAGCAGCAGACTATGATCGATAATGTCAAAGGCCGCACTGAAAAACAGCCCCCAATCTTTTCATCATCAATTTCTCTCAGCCAATCATCAGTCATTTGTGTAAGTGCTGTGCTTGTTGAATGTCTTTCTCTATAAGAATGCTGAAAGTATGTTGTCAATTTGTTTACTGTAAAATAGCATTGTATGTGGTCTGAAAGTTTACTAAGGGTTGGTAAACAGGCTGATTGGTTGGCTATTTGAGCCAGTAAATGGGGCTTTACTATTCTTAGGAAGCGGAATGACTTTTTCTTCCCTCCAAGCCTGAGGGCACACACTCTCTAGTAGGCTTAAATTGAAGATGTGGCAAATATGAGTGGCAATATTGTCTGCTATTATCCATCCAAGTAGTCAGACCCCGGTGGTTTGTCATTGTTTATAGACAACAATATTTTTCACATTTTCCACACTAACTTTACGGAATTTAAAATTGTAATGCTTGTCTTTCATAATTTGGTCAGATATACTTGGATGTGTAGTGTCAGCATGTGTTGCTGGTATGTTATGCCTACATTTCCTAATTTTGCCAATGAAAAAAATCATTAATGGAAGCCTCTACAACATAATCCAGGTAGAATCAGGAATTCCCCAAGGCAGCTGTCTAGGCCTATTACTTTTTTCAATCTTTACTAATGAATTGCCAATGGCTTTGAGGAAAGCCAGAGGGTTTATGTATGCGGATGGCTCAACACTATACACCTCAGCTACTACAGCGACTGAAATGACTGCAAAACTTAACAAAGAGTTGCAGTTAGTTTCAGAGTGGGTGGCAAGGAATAAGTTAGTCCATTCATTAAACCCTAAACCTGAACTAAATTTTGTAATAAATAATGTGGAAATTAGTCACATAAACTTGCTCAAACTGCTTGGGGTTACCCTGGATGGTAAACTGTCATGGTCAAAACATATTGATACAACAGTATCTAAGATGGGGAGAAGTATGCATATGATAAGGCACTGCTCTACCTTCTTGACAGCACTGTCAACAAGGCAGGTCCTACAGGCCCTAGTTTTGTCGCACCTGGACTACTGTTCAGTCGTGTGGTCAGGTGCCACAAAAAAGGACAAGAAAATTGCAATTGGTTCAGAACAGGGCAGCACGGCTGGCCCTTGGATGTACACAGAGAGCTAATATTAATAATATGCTTGTCAATCTCTCCTGGCTCAAAGTGGAGGAGAGATTGAATTCATCACTGCACGAGCTGTCTGTTTGAACTACTGGCATACAGCTTGGACACCCATGCATACCCCACAAGACATGCCACAAGAGGTCTCTTCACAGTCCCCAAGTCCAGAACAGACTATGCAAGGCGCACAGAACTAAATAGAGCCATGACTAAGTAAATCATACAAGCAGTAAAATTAGATATAAAAAAACTGATTAAAAAACACCTTATGGAACAGCAACACAAACATAAGTGCATACACACACACACCCAATAGTAGACACATTATTCACACATGTACACATGGATTTTGTACTGTATATATGTGGTAGTGGTGGAGTAGAGGCCTGAGGGCACACAGTCTGAATGTATTGTAATGTTTTTAATATAGTATAAACTACATACATTTTGCTGGACCCCAGGAAGAATAGCTGCTGCATTGGCAGCAGCTAATGGGGATCCATAATAAATACAAATGACCAGCCTTTCAAATCACTTCATGGCTACAGACGTGAGTGCTATGGGTCGGTAGTCATTTAGGCAGGTTACCTTAGTGTTCTTAGGAACAGGGACTATAGTGGTCTGTTTTAAACATGCTGGTATTACAGACTCAGTCAGGGAGAGGATGAAAATGTCAGTGAAGACACTTGCCAGTTGGTCAGCGGATGCTCGGAGTACACGTCCTGGTAATCCGTCTGGCCCTGCGGCCTTGTGAATGTTGGCTATGGAGAGTGTTATCACAGTCGTCCGGAACAGCTAATGCTCTCATGCATGCTTCAGTGTTAATTGCCTTGAAGCGAGCATATATGTAATTTAGCTTGTCTAAATAAAGACAGTACATTACAGTTTATTAAGATGTATTCTATTGAACAGGCCTATTCAAAATAATAAATGATACACTCATCAGCCATTGAATGCATTCACCATATGACCCCCATAGAGAGAGATTGTGAAACATTTTAATACACAAAATATTTTCAGTCCTTCTCTCATATCCTTTGTACAACCACAAAGTATAGCACTGTTACATACTGAGAGTGAGAGCCTTGGATCTCAGCAGTTTTTTGTGAATGTAATGGATTCATTACTGCTCTACTCACATTCAAGCTGAAGGCAATGTTTTAGTCACTTCAATAAAATGGGACACAAACAGACAGTCCTGCAGTTTCTGCTCCATTTGACTCTGAGAAGTTCAGCCGGAATTGTCCTAGTAGACCTACACTAAAGATCCAGTGTCTCTGAAATTATTACAACTCATGAGAGAAATTATGAAGCTAAACAGTTGATATCTATGTGTAGAGATAGAGCTGTTGTCTTCAAAATTCTAAACTAATATGCTCAGAATATGAGTAAAGAGCAAAACATTGGCTTGCTTGAAGACTCTTTACTGAAGAACTCTGATTATGCAAAATGATCACAACTCTCAACTTATGAAAGATTGAGAATGACATGAAAAAGTGTACATCTGTGTACCGAGAGTTCATTATGTCTCTGACGATTCCACTTTTTCCTATATGACAGGGAAAACAGAATCCTAATGTTTAACCCCTTGGTAAATGGCTCACACCATCTGTTCCCAAATCCAATGAATTACCTTTCAGGGGAATGCGTGTTGAAATGCCATGGCTCCCAGTTTGCCAGAGGCACGGCGCTTCCAAAGTATTTCTCCCCATGTCCCTGGCATTGTTTGTGGATGGTCAGGACGTCAGCAGTTGGTGTATGGAAGTGACTTCTTTTCATATCTCTCTGAGAGAATTACTCACAGACTATCAGATTGGATTATAGAATTGACTTGGGAGTGTAAGGCTGTGTTAGACCATAGACATGCTAGATAAACCCGCCCTTGATGTTGTCTCAATGTTTTCTCCAACGTCTATATTGTTTTAATTGAGTTTATCCTTCTATGAATCTTCTGATCATTAAAACAAACATATACTGTATGTTGTCAAGATGTGTCTCAAGAACCTCAAATGTGTCTGAGCTTGTAAAGAGACTTCCAAGAATGTGTATTGATGTGTGTAGCACTGGAGAACTATAGAGTGGGTTTAAGATTATTTTCAACTCTGGATGGAGATATTATTTTGTGATATTTAATGCATTAACACAATATTCACTCTTTGAAATTGACAAAAAAAGTAGAGGGGAAGGGAGAAACTACTCAGAGAGGATGTAAATGTGGTTTAATGTGAGAGAGGACAGCAAGGAGGTGGAGGTCACCCTCAGGTGGTTGGCAGAGACAAACAGGAGGAGAGGAGTCTGCGTCCAGCATGATAGAAGGACAAGGGGAAAAAACAGAGAGTGGAAAAATAAAAAAACATGTTCAACTGCACAAGTATCATCTGCATTGCAGTGATAGGAGTCAATTGGGAAAGGCCGTGAGATGGCCCAGTGAGTGGGCGTCAAGTGATAAAAAACAGAGGGTCGAGACCAGAGCCCTGGGGTGCGCCGGTGCACAGATGTTAATGAGCAGAGTGATACTCTCCAGGAGGCCAGAGGAAGTGAATGCCATTGGAATAGTGGATAGGAGAGCAGGCCTGAATATAGCCTACTGGCGGGTTCAGAGATCTGCACCACAGCGGGAAATTGAGAGCAAAGACCTAAAATAGTAATTTATGACAGTTTTCAAAAAGAAGGGTAAAATGATTGAACTGTTCACACCTATAAGGATATAGGGGTCAAACTCACTCTTGGATATTTCCCCCCAGTATTAATTCAGGAATAATAACGCACACACTGCTCCTTAAGAGGTTAACTACTTAGGGAGCACCGGCGCTCTAGCGGGCCACTCCCGATATTACCCGGTGAAATGTAAGGCGCCAAATTCAAAATCCAAAAGTTGAATTATTAAACATTCATACAAAAACATTCATACAAGTGTTGCATAGTCATCAAAAGCTCTGATTCTTGGCAATATCACAGCGTTGTCAGATTTCAAAAAGGCTTTACGGCGAATGCACAACATTTGATTGTTTGAGGATAGCACCTCATATATTTATGCATTAGCATGAATTAATATCCAGCTCGGGTCACACAAAACCCATATAAGAGCTAAAAAATATCACTTACCTTTCAAAGAACTTATGCTGAGGGCTTCCCAAGTGTCCAACGAAGACATCCAATGTTTTTTTTGTTAGAAAAAGTTATTCATTATATCCATCAATCTACGTTTGTTTGGCGCATTATGATCAGAAAATCCACCGTTGAGTCGCCCATTGAACCGTGAAGAGAACACGTTCAAATTATACCTATAAACTTTCTACAAACAAATCAAACATAATTTTAATTTTATCCTTAGGTATCCTTTTATGTATATTTACTGTAATATTTCAACCGGACGATAACATGAACAATAGGAAAGGAAAATAAACTGGGGCGTGCTCACAATCTCGAGCGCGTAAAACGTTGTTGACAAAAGTGGTCCCCTGACTACTTCCTCTTCCTATCCGTTCTGCTTAGTGCTAGAGCTTCCAGACACTGTATAAAGACTGTTGAAATCTAGTGGAAGTCATAGGTACTGCAGTCACAGTCCTAGTTAAAATAGAAATGAATAGGCAGCCTGGAGAAGAAGGTCATGTACAAAAGAAACTGCAAATCCAGATGGATTTTCCTTGGGTTTTTGCCTGCTATATCAGTTCGGTTATCATTACATTTTAGAACACACGTGCACACACACACGCATACACCATGCCTCCTCTATTTACAATCTCTTCCATATCCGTGGAAATATGAGGAAATAAACAGTTTCTCTCCCCACAGAACAATCTTATTAATAATTCACAGAGATAATGTATTTCTCTTAACTGACTGCCTGTCTGTGTAGCTAGGTTGAATATGGCCTTATGCTCTGCCTCTCATGCAGATTCATCTTGATAATGTTCCTTTTTGTGTCATATTTAACCTCCATTTGTTAGAATGCAATTACGCCACTTCCCAACCTCATATTCATCATCTCCAGCACCAAACCAGTGTCTACATACCATATGTGAAAACAGCCCGTTTCTATGATCTGTGGTTAAAAAGAAAATAAGTAAGGCAAATAAACATTGATTTTCATAAACTGCAACAAATTTCTAGCCCAAGGGAGGGTATTTAAGCAAGTTTAATTCTTCCCAAAGGGTCAATACAGCTGCATTCAGACAACAACATTTCACACGAACACTGATATTTAACCCTTTCTCCTAGGCTGTCTCCTCCTCCACATCTGAACAGCCAATGCATCTCTGTTGCTAGACAGAGCCTTTGTGATATCTATTTTTTCTCACTTCCTCTGACCTGACCTCTACCTCAAAGTTCTCACTCCTCCCCAACTTAAGGCTGTCATGGTGATTGATACCAGACTGTGTCTCTTCTCCTCCCAGAGGATCCCTCCCATAGGATCCCTGATGGCTGACAATAACATATCCTGACATAATGTAAACACTATACAGTACCCTCTCTCCCTCAGTGATACTGTTAGGTTCTAAGATCTCCACCCGTCTCCCCTACACATTCCAAAGCCATCTGGCTCCTACAGATAATCATTAACTTCTGATGTAAAAAAACAGTCTCTTCCATTCCTTAGATACTATACTTCTAAGTATAAAAATGTTCCAAGTTTAACCAAGAATCTAACAGGTTTAAACTTTGATGATGTCATCCGGTGAAACTTTTTAACTGTATCTTTTTTTCTACAAAACGTAGAAATGCGTATTTTTCACGTGTGTTGACGCTGGTATTGTGCGGTAGATAATGAAAATTAAGTTGAAAAGTGGTGGAGTTTCTCTTTAACTTTCAATTTAATAAAGTGGCCAGTCGTCTTCCAGGTGGCTTGCCAAGCGTTTCTCCTATTTTATTATCAAAGGCCAAAAGTACAGGGGGAAAAGAGAGAGAGAAAAAGGGAGATGGAGGAGGATGAGAATAAGTATTTTGTTGGGGACACCATGTGGCACACACCTAACATGAGTGAAAACTTGCGGAGCCATGAGCCGAGGCAGGCATGATGATGGATTGTGTCCCCAAGGTTAGAAGCAAAGGCAGTGAAGAAATAAGTAATATAAAAACCTTCATTATTTCATTAGTTTTACCGAGAGGCACTGGAGCTTGTTATGTTGTTAATGGTGTCATCTCTGACTCTCTCTTTCTCTTTGCTTGCGGCGCTGTTTTAGCTGCAGAATGGAATTGGAACGATCCATTTAATACTTGAGGATGGGTTCACAACCTCTTTCCTCAAATAGTCCCAAACTCTCTCCATCAACCGCACACTGTGGCAAGAGTGGTCAAGGTTTGCGGCACTGGTTCCTAGCCTCTGGTCCAGCAGAAGGAACCAGACTAGGGGAAGGTTGCCAGATTATATTCGTCTGAATACCCCTTTTGTGTTGTGCTGGTGGTATCGGGGCAGGCAGGGTGTTCAAAATAAAATATATGCCCAGGATGGTTCCGTTACCATGGAGTTTTGATAGTCTCTACATAATGGAATCTCGAGAATTTCAATTGCCTGAGCCTCATGGGGGATGTAGAATTTTACTGGGACTGGGAATATAAAAATAGGGGGAGGGTTACAGATGTAGTTTCTGAAATAGTCTTGTTTCCTGCATATAGTCATTATAAATCCATCTTCTGTGGCTGGTAACTGTCTTCAAGTGATAACATATACCTGGATGAACGTCCCCTCTCTGCATTCTTAAAAGATAGGGATTTGAGAACATATTAATAGTTTATAACTCTGAAAACAACATGATTGGTACGCATTGTTAATAGGACTATATAAAACATTCAATCTATTCCCTAAAGACTGTCTTAAGACTGTTGTTTCATTATTAAAAACATTATCATACAGAACACAGTCCACATTATTAATTGTAAGGACCGACGCTGGAGAAGACAAGCAGGTACGGGGAGTTGAACATTTAATGTGGAACAGACATTGAACAGGACAGGAACAGCGTCAGAACCAGGTAACAAAATGACAAGAAAATATTAATCTTTAAGCGGGGAACAGAGCTATGGAGCAGACAGATATAGGGGATGGAATAAACACAGGAGATCCAGGTGAGTGCAATGAATCGCTGATGCATGTGACGAGGGGAGCAGGTGTGCATAATGATGGTGGTCGGAGTGTGTAATGCTGGGGAGCCTGGCGTGACATTCATAGAGGAAAGGAAATGGTCCTGTGTAATGTATGATAAACGTAGCTAAGTAGGCTACACATGACCTGTCTGAATTAGAAGTTTTGACAAAGACAGACAATTTCACATTGTTTCAGCTAGTATGTGAATATACTTTAGATTCAGTATCGTCCTGAGCAGATAGAATTGAATTCCTCATCATTACTACCCTGTTTATTATGCAAAGGCCCTACAAGGAGACAGCAAGTCGGGACAATGAATATACTGTAGATTAAATCGGAAATATTTGCACAACTAATTACCTCCAAATGGCTTCCAGTAAACAAAACGTCAAGCTCCCGCAATATCACCGCCAGAGAGAGTCGCCCCCCCCACCACCATAATGATTTAGTTCACAACCAATTTAATAAAAATGGTTTTAGAAACAAGTGACAAATGATTGAGATTTCAAATGGTTGTATTTGATATAGTTAGGAGGGAAAATAGTTGTACACAGAAGAAGTGTACACAGATGGATATTCAGCTAGTGGGATATACGCTGCACCGGCAAGATATAACAGCACACTCCGGTAAGACGAGGGGGGGCGGTCTGTGCATATTTGTAAACAACAGCTGGTGCACGAAATCTAAGGAAGTCTCTAGATTTTGCTCGCCTGAAGTAGAGTATCTTATGATCAACTGCAGACAACACTATTTGCCAAGAGAGTTTTCAGCTATACTTTGAGTGGCTGTTTATTTGCCACCACAGATGGATGCTGGCACTAAGACTGCACTCAGTCAGCTATATAAGGAAATAAGCAAACAGAAAACCTCTCACCCAGAGGCAGCGCACCTAGTGGCCGGAATCTTTAATGCAGGGAAACGTAAATCAGTTCTACCTCATTTCTATCAATATGTTAAATGTGCAACCAGAGGGAAAAAAAATCTAGATCACCTGTACTCCACACACAGAGACGCGTACAAAGCTCTCCCTCACCCTCCATTTGGTAAATCTGACCACAATTCTATCCTCCTGATTGCTGCTTACAAGCAAAAATGTAAGCAGAAAGCACCAGTAAAAAAGTGATCAGATGAAGCAGATGCTAAACTACAGGACTGTTTTGCTGTCACAGACTGGAACATGTTCCGGGATTCTTCTGATGGCATTGAGGAATACACCATATCAGTCACTGGCTTTATAAATTATTGCTTCAAGGACGTCAAATGGTAGAGCAGCCGCTTTCAAGGTGCAGGACTCTAACCCAGAAGCTTATAATAATTCCTGCTATGCCCTCCGACGTACCATCAAACAGGCAAAGCGTTATTTTCTTAGGGAGCGGCAGCTGAGGTGTCGGTTTTGGAGAGTCTGGCGTGCCCAAAGTAAAAGGCCTGCCACTCAGGCCCAGAACCTAGGATATGCACATAATTAGTACTATTGGATAGGAAACACTCTGACGTTTCTAAAAGTGTTAAAATATTGTCTGTGAGTATAACAGAACTGATATAGCAGGCAAAAACCCGAGGAATTTCTGTCCTGGAAAAAATGTATTTGACACGTTGCCTCATTTTGAACCCCTCCCTATTGAAAACAGACATATAAGGGAGTAAGATTGCAGTACCTATTGCTTCCACTGGATGTCAACAGTCTCTAGACAGTGTTTGGTGATGTTAGGTTGCTCTGGATGGTAATAGAAGCAGAATTTCGAACTAGTCACAGGATGTAAACGCGTTCATGGGCTGGCGCGAGCTGTGTTTTTTTTCCTTTCCTATCGTCCAGTTTATAATCCGGTTGAAATATTATAGTAAATATACATAAAAGTCTTCCTAAGGATACATTATCAATGATGTTTATTTGTTCTTGAACAAGTGTATAGGTATAGGATGAACGCGTTCTCTTCATGGTTCAATGGGCGAGTGGACGCTGTATTTTATGAACATAACGCGCCAACCAAACAGAGATTTATGTGTTTAATAAATGACTTTTTCTAACAAAAGAACCATTTCATGTCTTCGTTGGAGACTTCGGAAGCCCTCAGCAGAAGTTCTTTGAAAGGTAAGGGATTTTATATTAGTGATTTTATGCGTTTTATGAAACCCGTTTTGGTTATGGATTTATGCTAATGCATAAAATATGAGAGGGGCTATCCTCATTAAAACCTAGGAAGAAACCTAGAGAGGAACCAGGCTGTGAGGGGTGGCCAGTCCTCTTCTGGCTGTGCCGGGTGCAGATTATAACAGAACATGGACAAGATTTTAAAATGTTCATAAAACAAGCAGAACAGTTGAAACTGGAGAAGCAGCACGGCCAGGTGGACTCGGGACATCAAGGAGTCATCAGGCCAGGTAGGCCTTGAGGAATGGTCCTAATGCTCAGGTCCTCCGAGAGAGAGAGAGAGAGAGAGAGAGAGAGAGAGAAGAAGAAAAAAGAAAGAAAGAGAGAGATAATTAGAGAGAGCAAACTTAAATTCGCACAGGACACCAGATAAGAGAAGAAATACTCCAGATATAACAGACGGACCCTAGCCCCCCGACACATAAACTACTGCAGCATAAATACTGGGGGCTGAGACAGGGGGTCGGGAGACACTGTGGCCCGTCCCGACGATACCCGGACAGGGCCAACAGGCAGGATATAACCCCACCCACTCTGCCGAAGCACAGCCCCCACACCACTAGAGGGATATCTTCAACCACCAACTTACCATCCTGAGACAAGGCCGAGTATAGCCCACAAGATATCCGCCACGGCACCAGTAAGCCAGTGACTCAGCCCCTGTAATAGGGTTAGAGGCAGAGAATCCCAGTGGAAGGGAACCGGCCAGGCAAAGACAGCAAGGGTGGTTCGTTGCTCCAGTGCCTTTCCGTTCACCTTCACACTCCTGGGCCAGACTACACTCAGTCATAGGACCTACTGAAGAGATGAGTCTTCAATAAAGACTTAAAGGTTGAGACCGAGTCTGCGTCTCTCACATGGATAGGCAGACTATTCCATAAAAATGGAGCTCTTTAGGAAAAAGCCCTGCCTCCAGCTGTTTGCTTAGAAATTCTAGGGACAGTAAGGAGGCCTGCGTCTTGTGACCGTAGCGTACGTGTAGGTATGTACGGCAGGACCAAATCGGAAAGATAGGTAGGAGCAAGCCCATGTAATGCTTTGTAGGTTAGCAGTAAAACCTTGAAATCAGCCCTTGCCTTAACAGGAAGCCAGTGTAGAGAGGCTAGTACTGAAGTAATATGATCAGATTTTGGGGTTCTAGTCAAGATTCTAGCAGCCATGTTTAGCACTAACTGAAGTTTATTTAGTGCTTTATCCGGGTAGCCGGAAAGTAAAGCATTGCAGTAGTCTAACCTAGAAGTTACAAACGCATGGATTAACTTTTCTGCATCATTTTTGGATAGAAAGTTTCTGATTTTTACAATGTTATCTTGTTAGGGAGCAGCAGCTGAGGGGTCGGTTTTGGAGAGCGTCGCGTGCCCAAAGTAAAATGCCTCCCATTTAGGCCCAGAAAATAGGATATGCATATATTTAGTACCATTGGATAGGAAACACTCTGAATTTTCCAAAACTGTTAACCATTTGTCTGTGAGTCAATCAGAACGCATATAGTAGGCAAAACCCTGAGGAATCTCTGTCCTGGAAAAAGTGATTTTGACACATTGCTCATTTGGGAACCCCTCCCTATTGAAAATGACCATATATAGGCATATGAATGCAGTACACGTCGCTTCCTTATGATGTCAACAGCCTCGAGACGGTGTTTCCCTCCATTTTGGATGAATTTAGACCATAGAAAAACAGCAAACAATGAAGACCCCTCTTTCTGAAAAAAGTTCCCGTTGTGCGCGCACGAGAAGTCACGGAGTGTCTGTTTTATCGTCGTTATTGATCAGTTTATATTCCAGCTGATTTATAATAGTAAATATACGTAAAAGTGTTCCTAAGGATACATTTAAAACTATGTTTGATTGTTCTTGGACAAGTTTATAGGTATTATTTGAACGAGTTCGCGCCGCGTTTCAATGGAATAGTGGAAGCTGTCGTTTCTGATTATAACGCGCGCGAACCAAATGGAGGATTTATAGATAAAAGACGTTACTTTTTCTAACAAAAGAACCATGGATTGTCTTCGTTGGACACTTAGGATGACCTCAGCAGAAGTTCTTCAACAGGTAATTGATTTGTTTTCGCTGTGAAATGTGTTATGTGTGTGCCATGATGGCTAATCGATACATGGCTATTGGAAAAATATGTGAGGTGCTAGCCTCAAACAATGAAATGTGCTGCTTTCGCCGTAAAGCCTTTTTGAAATCTGACAACGCTGTGATATTGCCAAGAAACAGAGCTTTTGATGAGTATGGAACACTTGTATATTGGTGGATGTTTAATAGTTCAACTTTAGAATTTTGAATTTGGCGCTTTAGATTTTCCCTGGTAGTGTCGGGACGAGCCCGCTAGCGACCCAGCAATCCCTGAGAAGTTATGTAAATGGAAAAAAGCTGTCCTTGAAACAGTCTTGATATGTTCGTCAAAAGAGAGATCAGGGTCCAGAGTAACGCCGAGGTCCTTCACAGTTTTATTTGAGACGACTGTACAACCATCAAGATTAATTGTCAGATTCAACAGAAGATCTCTTTGTTTCTTGGGACCTAGAACTAGCATCTCTGTTTTGTCAGAGTTTAAAAGTAGAAAATCTTCCGCCATCCACTTCCTTATGTCTGAAACACAGGCTTCCAGGGAGGGCAATTTTGGGGCTTCACCATGTTTCATCGAAATGTACAGCTGTGTGTCATCCGCATAGCAGTGAAAGTTAACATTATGTTTCCGAATGACATCACCAAGTGGTAAAATATATAGTGAAAACAATAGTGGTCCCAAAACAGAGCCTTGAGGAACACCGAAATTTACAGTTGATTTGTCAGAGGACAAACCATCCACAGAGACAAACTGATATCTTTCCGACAGATAAGATCTAAACCAGGCCAGAACTTGTCCATGTAGACCAATTTGGGTTTCCAATCTCTCCAAAAGAATGTGGTGATCGATGGTATCAAAAGCAGCACTAAGGTCTAGGAGTACAGTTGCAGAGCCTCGGTCTGACGCCATTAAAAGGTCATTTACCACCTTCACAAGTGCAGTCTCAGTGCTATGATGGGGGCTAAAACCAGACTGAAGCGTTTCGTATACATTGTTTGTCTTCAGGAAGGCAGTGAGTTGCTGCGCAACAGCTTTTTCTACAATTTTTGAGAGGAATGGAAGATTCGATATAGGCCGATAGTTTTTTTATATTTTCTGGGTCAAGGTTTGGCTTTTTTAAGAGAGGCTTTATTACTGCCACTTTTAGTGAGTTTGGTACACATCCGGTAGATAGAGAGCTGTTTATTATGTTCAACATAGGAGGGCCACGCACAGGAAGCAGCTCTTTCAGTAGTTTAGTTGGAATAGGGTCCAGTATGCAGCTTGAAGGTTTAGAGGCCATGATTATTTTCATCAATGTGTCAAGAGATATGTCCTGGCAAAGTTGTGTGGACTCAGGACAACTGAGCTTTGGAGGAATACGCAGATTTAAAGAGGAGTCCGTAATTTGCTTTCTAATGATCATGATCTTTTCCTCAAAGAAGTTCATGAATGAATCACTGCTAAAGTGAAAGCCATCCTCTCTTGGGGAATGCTGCTTTTTAGTTAGCTTTGCGACAGTATCAAAAATAAATTTTTGGATTATTCTTATTTTCCTCAATTAACTTGGAAAAATAGGATGATCGAGCAGCAGTGAGAAAGCCTATAGGGAGGAAGTCAGAGACCTAGCCGGGTGGTGCTAGAATAACAACCTATCCCTCAACGTAACCAAGACTAAGGAGATGATTGTGGACTACAGTAAAAGAAGGACCGAGCACGCCCCCATTCTCATCGACGGGGCTGTAGTGGATCAGGTTTAGAGCTTCCTTGGTGTCCACACCACCAACAAACTAGAATGGGCCAAACACACCAAGACAGCCGTTAGGAAACCCAAGGAAATTGGCATGGGTCCTCATATCCTCAAAAGGTTCTACAGCTGCATCACTGCCTGTTTTTCTAATTTTACATTTTATTTCACCTTTATTTAACCAGGTAGGCTAGTTGAGAACAAGTTCTCATTTACACTGCGACCTGGCCAAGATAAAGCACAGCAGTTTGATACATAAAACAACAAAGAGTTACACATGGAATACACAGACATACAGCCAATGATACAGTAGAAAAGTGAAGAAAAAAAAAATGGCACAGCAACTGCTCGGCCTCCGACCGCAAGGCACTACAGAGAGTAGTGCGTACGGCCCAGTACATCACTGGGGTCTAAGCTGCCTGCCACCCAGGACCTCTACACCAGGCTGTGTCAGAGGAAGACCCTAAAAATTGACAACAAATCCAGCCACCCCAGCCCCCAGTCATAGGCTGTTCTCTCTACTACTGCATGGTAGTAGCGGTACCGGAGTGGCAAGTCTAGGACCAAAAGGCTTCTCAACAGTTTTTACCCCCAAGCCATAAGACTCCTGAACAGGTAATCAAATGGCTACCCGGACAATTTGCATTGTGTGCCTCACTCTCTGTTTATCATATGTGCATAGTCACTTACAACCATACATCCATGTACGTACTACCTCAATTAGCCCTCGCACATTGGCTACTCGGACTATCTGCAATGTGTCCCACCACCCGCCATCCCCTCTTTTACGCTACTGCTACTCTCTGTTAATCATATATGCATAGTCACTTTAACCAAACCTACATGTACATACTACCTCAGTCAGCCAGACTAACCGGTACCTGTATATAGACTCGCTATTGTTATAGCCTCGCTACCATTATTTTACTGTCTTTTTTACTGTTGTTTTTATTTCTTTACTTATCTACAGTATTGTTCACCTAATACGTTTTTTTATCTTAGAAATTGCACTGTTTGTTAGAGCCTGTAAGTAAGCATTTCACTGTAAGGTCTACACCTGTTGTATACGGCACAATAAACTTTGATTTGATTTGTTGTAGCCTAGCAATCAAGCCTAGCAATCATTTGTTGAAATGTGACATGTAGGTAAAGTTTTTCCTTTTAGGACTTTTACATGCATCTAAGCACTTATACCTACGTGAGGTAAAACAACAATCATTAAGTACCTCTGAGTGCACAAACAGAGCTGGTGATTTATTCCTACTAATGTTTTATTAACTTCTTAGGGAGCGGCTGCATAGGTGAAGGTTTTGGAGAGTCTGGCGTGCCCAAAGTAAAATGACTTCCACTCAGGCCCAGAAAATAGGATATGCACATAATTAGTACTATTGGATAGGAAACACTCTGAAGTTTCTAAGAGTGTTAAAATAATGTATGTGAGTATAACAGAACTGATATAGCAGGCGAAAAGCTGAGGAAAATCCATCCGGATGTGCAGTTTTCTTTGTACTTGACCTTCTTCTCCAGGCGGCCTATTCATTTTTATTTTAACCAGGACTGAGACTGCAGGACCTATGGCTTCCAATAGATGTCAGCAGTCTATATACAAAGACTGGGAGTGATAGGAGTAAGCAAAACTGATAGGAAGAGGAAACTGTCAAGGGAGCTCAGATGTCAACAAGATTTCTTGGGCGCGAGGCTGGGTGCGTGCCCCACTTTATGTTACTTATATAATGTATAGGTGACCATCCGAGTGAAATATTATCGTTTATATTCATAAAAGGATAGCTAAGGATGCATTATAACTGGTCTTTGATTTGTTTAGGAAAAGTTTATAGGTATATTTGAACGGGTTCTCTTCACGTTTCAATGGGCGTTGGATTTTCTGAACATAACGCGCCAACCAAACTGAGATTTATGGATATAATAAATGACTTTTTCTAACAAAAGAACCATTGGATGTCTTCATTGGACACTTGGGAAGCCCTCAGCAGAAGTTCTTCGAAAGGTAAGGGATTTGTTTTCGCTGTGATATGGGTTTTGTGTGGAAGGTGCTATCCTCAAACAATCAAATGTTGTGCTTTCGCCGTAAAGACTTTTTGAAATCTGACAATATTGTGATATTGCCAAAAAGCAGAGCTTTTGATGACTATGCAACATTAGCGCCCCACCACTCCCTAAGTAGTTAAAATGCATCCTTAGCTATCCTTTTATGAATATTAGCAATAATATTTCACTCGGATGGTCACCTATACCTTATATAAGTAAAATAAAGTGGGGCTCGCAAGCCAGGTCTCGCGCACGAGAAAACTTGTTGACATTTGAGGTCCCAATCCAATTTCCTGTACCTATTCTTCCTGCTTAATCCAATCTCTCTGAGGCTTTATATATAGACTGTTGACATCTAGTGGAAGCCATAGGTACTGCAGTCTCAGTCCTGGTAACAAATGGATTCAATAGGGAGTGTGTCTAAGAGAGCCAAAGGTCACCAGAAACTGATTTCCGGATGTTTTTTTCTCTGGCTTTTGCCTGCTAAATGAGTTCTGTTATACTCACAGACATTATGTTAACACTTTTAGAAACATCTGAGTGTTTCCTATCCAATAGTACTAATTATGTGCATATCCTATTTTCTGAGCCTGAGTGGCAGGCATTTTGCTTTGGGCACGCCAGACTCTCCAAAACCGTCACCTCACCTGCCGCTCCCTAAGAAGTTAACTTGGCAAGTCAGTTCATTTGCAATTACGGCCTACCTACATACTGTAATAGAGATACATGTGATTCTTGTTTGGCTAAAGCATATAACCAAAGGCTACAATAGAAATGGACAGTGTGTACTCTCAAATCTCATGGGAGAACATATCTTGACTATTTAGGAATGTAATGTGAATGGCCACATTACATTTGAGACAAAGAGGAATGACAAAAAAAAACTATCCTCATTACTCCATTCGGTTGTATAATTTTGTCCACATTTGTATTTATCAGGCCTCTCAAATCCTCAGTGACAGAAAATGACTCCCACTGGTCTCTCCGAAAGGATGATCGTCATCAGAAGTGTATCACAGTGTAATGATGGGGATGAGAGTCGGTACGAGGCAGGGAGGAGAGAAGCCAAAATAGAAAAGCTCACCGTTTTGTAAAAAGGACACTGTTGGAGAGGTGTCACCATACATTAAATCAAGTGCAATCCGGTACTCACTCACTGAGTGGGTTAACAAGGCAATCTTCATGAGGAGAGGACCGTGGCAAACCCCCGGGTGGGAAAACAATGGGCCTCATTCAAATCCTATGCAATCGGAGAAGCCATAAACCAAACAGTCGCTCGCACACACACACAGAAACACACACACAAAATCTGAAAAGCCATTAAATGGCATGTAGCTTTGAGTTTTACCACGCATTTGAAAATATGTTTTCCTGATGACCTCTGTCTTTTTAAGTTGGTGGACTTTTATAGAAGCAGGCAGGTAGAGAGGGATGGTGAATGAGAAGGGATGGAAGGAATATAGAAGTCTGGCCATTGTATTCCTGGGAATTGACAGAACAGGGATTACCATGTGGTGCCAATCACTGTCAGTCACTTGGCTAGCAGAGGCTATTCGCCCCTTGCCACAATCGATTCCATTGAGTTAAAACCAAAAACAACTGATATCCACATGTATCATGATTCGGGTCATGAGTTTGTCCTCGTCTGCTGTGCTTTGCTCTGTAAAATATTATCCACGTCACTGTGAACACATGGCAATTCCCTCTGTCTATACAGAGCCATCAGAGTATTGCTGTGTCATGAACATTCACATTCATGCTGGAAACATTGACTTTTCACTCTCCAAATGGAAAATCTAGGCCTAGTATAGCTCTACTGGGGATGGTGAGAACAGCTTGTAGAGTCCAGTCTATCAGGCCAGTGTCCCATCAGCGATGCTCTATTCTCTCTAGACTCCTTATCTGAAATTACATTATGCGGTAGATTTGGCACAGCCACACAGAGAAGTGTCCCTCACCATGGGGTAAAGAGCTGTGTAGATTAACCTCAAACCACAAAGGAGTTCCTTACTGGGCGTCAATAAGGCTGTTCAAAAGGTCTGTCTCTTGAGGCTTATAAGGTATTTATTTGGCATATAGGCAGAAATGTTATACCATACTCTAATTATCAACATCTGGTGTGTAGCTGGTGCACAAAGTCAGGCGCAGGAGAGCAGAGATGAGTGACCAACATATTTACTCAATGCGGCACAAGGTAAACAATATACAACGTGCCCAAAACACACGGGGCGAAATTACCAGCCAGAATTATACCGACAAGGAACAATCGACATAATAAACACGCACACAAATATGGGGGAAACAGGGTTAAATAATGAACATGTAATTGGGGAATTGAAACCAGGTGTGTAGAAAACAAAGACAAAACAAATGGAAAGATGAAAAGTGGATCGGCGATGGCTAGAAGACCGATGACGTCGACCGCTGAACGCCGCCCGAACAAGGAGAGGGACCGACTTCGGCGGAAGTCGTGACACTAATATGTTATTTAGTTGTAGTGTTAGGCAGACATTTTATACTGTTTAAGTGTCATCGCAACATAATATGCCTCTTTGCTATTTTGTTCATACTGCAATGTCCTTAATGAGTAAACGCATGTCATTTTCCAGTAGTGAGTCAACAGTTTACTGTGGAGGGGCTCCTTGGTGAGCTAATATCACATCACATCTTAACACAAGAGCCAGAGCAAGATCCTTTAATTAATCTTAACATGTTGTATCAACATGGCTGTGCCTCTCTCTCTCCCTCACTCTCTCTCTCTCTTACACACACACAAACACATGCCACACAAACACACGCACACATGTGATACAAAGACACACACACATGTGACACGATAACATGCACACTTACACACATAGCAAATCCCCCACCCTACCTAAATAAAGAAGCCTATTCAACCCTTGAATAAGGTTAAAAGGAAAGACACACACTGAATTCCACCTCTCTGTGTGCCCGCCTTGACTGCTAAGGTATTATGGCATTACATTCAATTTGACCGACTGCTGGACTGTGAGTATGCGTTAGCCCTGGACAGCTGTCTAGCCCACAGTGAAATGTGATGGATGGATAGGGGAGCTCTGGGGGACATATGGAAATACAGAAGCATGAAAGAATGGAAGAAATTCTCTGTCTGGGCCTTTGTTTCACAAACTCACTTAAGGCATGCCTACATATTTTGATCTCAGTTTCTATTAGGGACGGGGGAAAAAACAACCTCAATGAGGCTGCCGTTCGTTTTCAAAACCGAAAACAAAATCAAGAATCAATCAGGATTTTATCGATGGCAAATCACTGATTTTCTCCCCTCTTTCCCAAACAGCATTTGTAAAGATTCACTGGCTAAGCAAACACATCGAGATTCAGCTGTCTGCTGTTTAAGAGACATCTGTCCCTCGTTTGTAGCTATGAACAGTACAGAGGGTCACCCACGGCGGTGAGCGGGGTTTAATATGTGTGTGTGGTTGGTGAGAGAGAGAGATAGGGGGATTGTGTGAGGTAATACTGCTAATGTCAATGTACACTTGCATACATGTGTCAATGTGAAACTTGGAGTGTGTGAGTTGTGTCCACTTCCATGAGAGCTGGCTTATTACAGAGCTAACGTGATGAGGTTGAAAGGGTGACGGGGGTTGGCGTGTGTTAACCGTCTTCTAAAAGGCCAAGGCCGCCAGAAGAACCCTTGACAAGCACTTCTTGGTCACCTTAATTTTCACATTTCACATAAAAGGCTTAATCATGAAAACTCAGGAAGAGGTTTGAACGTTTTAATTGACCAAATGACTTTGGTGAAGAGATGTGCAGACTAGCTGTATCATCCAAAGCACATAAGGAAATTGTTGATGGGTCTTGGTTTGGGTTTAGGGGAATTTCGGTTAACCCAGAACCAAAGTATTTCGTAATTGGTCAGATGCTCGATTAAGCTCTGAGTCCATACGTGTTATGAAAATATATAGAACGAAGAGCTCCACTCTCTCTCTTTTCAAGTTACGGGCAAGTCTATGGGACAAATGTCCCCTCCCCTTCTAACACCTGCAAAATTCCTGATTTGTTCAAATAACCAGTGACGAAAAACCCAAGCACCGGAACTAATGCTGCTGATCTCACACATCCTGTTGTATCATGACAGATCTACGGTACCATTTATGTTTACGTAGTCTGTCCACAAGAGATTAGGGTTCAGGCAATACTGTCAGTAAACATGGCTTACTAAAAAAGTATTTAGTCAGCCACCAATTGTGCAAGTTCTCTCACTTAAAAAGATGAGAGAGGCCTGTAATTTTCATCATAGGTACACTTCAACTATGACAGACAAAATGAGGAAAAAAAAATCCAGAAAATAACATTGTAGGATTTTGAATGAATTTATTTGCAAATGATTGTGGAAAATAAGTATTTGGTCACATACAAACAAGCAAGATTTCTGACTCTCACAGACCTGTAACTTCTTCTTTAAGAGGCTCCTCTGTCCTCCACTCGTTACCTGTATTAATGGCACCTGTTTGAACTTGTTATCAGTATAAAAGACACCTGTCCACAACCTCAAACAGTCACACTCCAAACTCCACTATGGCCAAGACCAAAGAGCTGTCAAAGGACACCAGAAACAAAATTGTAGACCTGCACCAGGTTGGGAAGACTGAATCTGCAATAGGTAAGCAGCTTGGTTTGAAGAAATCAACTGTGGGAGCAATTATTAGGAAATGGAAGACATACAAGACCACTGATAATCTTCCTCGATCTGGGGCTCCACGCAAGATCTCACCCGTGGGGTCAAAATGATCACAAGAACGGTGAGCAAAAATCCCAGAACCACACGGGGACCTAGTGAATGACCTGCAGAGAGCTGGGACCAAAGTAACAAAGCCTACCATCAGTAACACACTACGCCGCCAGGGACTCAAATCCTGCAGTGCCAGACGTGTCCCCCTGCTTAAGCCAGTACATGTTCAGGCCCATCTGAAGTTTGCTAGAGAGCATTTGGATGATCCAGATGAGGATTGGGAGAATGTCATATGTTCAGATGAAACCAAAATAGAACTTTTGGTAAAAACTCAACTCGTCGTGTTTGGAGGAAAAAGAATGCTGAGTTGCATCCAAAGAACACCATACCTACTGTGAAGCATGGGGGTGGAAACATCATGCTTTGAGGCGGTTTTTCTGCAAAGGGACCAGGACGACTGATCCGTGTAAAGGAAAGAATGAATGGGGCCATGTATCGTGAGATTTTGAGTGAAAACCTCCTTCCATCAGCAAGGGCATTGAAGATGAAACGTGGCTGGGTCTTTCAGCATGACAATGATCCCAAACACACCGCCCGAACCTTGAAGGAGTGGCTTCGTAGAAGCATTTCAAGGTCCTGGAGTGGCCTAGCCAGTCTCCAGATCTCAACCCCATAGAAAATCTTTGGAGGGAGTTGAAAGTCCGTGTTGCCCAGCGACAGCCCCAAAACATCACTGCTCTAGAGGAGATCTGCATTGAGGAATGGGCCAAAATACCAGCAACAGTGTGTGAAAACCTTGTGAAGACTTACAGAAAACGTTTGACCTCTGTCATTGCCAACAACGGGTACATAACAAAGTATTGAGATAAACTTTTGTTATTGACCAAATACTTATTTTCCACCATAATTTGCAAATAAATAAATTTAAAATCCTACAATGTGATTTTCTGGATTTCTTTTTCTCATTTCGTCTGTCATAGTTGAAGTGTACCTATGATGAAAATTACAGGCCTCTCTCATCTTTTTAAGTTGGAGAACTTGCACAATTGGTGGCTGACTAAATACTTTTTTGCCCCACTGAACAATGACGGCCTATTTAGAGTTATTTAGATCTGAAACGTCAGTCAGACAGAACCAACCTTCAGGCCAGGGAACTGAACCAAAACAAGAGCAGAAAAAAGGAAAATCTGTTGTTTGCATTGGCTCATCTGAAAATGTCTGCACGGGCAAGAACCAAATTCCCCTTCCAGGCCATGAGAGACAAAGGCTGGAGCAGAAGAGGGAGATGGGAAAGAAAACAAACAGGAATCCACAAAAGCACTGTGTAGAAGTGACCCATGCCAGACCTGAATGAGCCAATGGATAGACCTTCAGGGCCTGTGTTTAATCATGACAGCTGAATAATGACTTTCTGCATGACTGAGTCACCATGTTTTCCAATTTACATCAACTGTGTGTATTATCTAACATCAAACTTTCACTGAGTTACAGTATGCTGTCCTAATACGGACACTGTAGCAATATTCTGTATAATATTTTTGTTGGTTCTGGCGTAGTTTTTTTAAGATGGAAAAACAGCCTTCTAATATAAATTGTATATAATCTCCTAACAATTAAAAAACACTTTTTCATTTTCTCATTCTCCGAAATTCTATTAATTAATTTAATCATTCCCAGGTCTATTTTAACCAACAGGGCTCTTTTGAATTGTAAATATGGAAATAGATATTCATTTTCTGCCATTTAAATAATTTACAGATTCGCTTTCAGGACCATGTCTCTCAACAGGGGAAGATAATGGAAATGAATCTGTGACAGACAGACAGACTATGTTACAGTATTAAACACACTGTTTTCATCCCCCTTCGCTAAGATCTCTCATCGTTTACTCTGGAAAGACATAAATCGCAAAAAGTTCAGGGAGAAACAACTGCCAAAGCGACTCTCCAAAAGGGCTGATCAAATATAAACAGTCGCAAATAGCAATAATGGATGGTGTCGTGGCTGGTGAGATGGTGTGAGAGGATTGCCACGGTAACACACACCAGCCGTTGTCTACCACCCTGACACTGTCTTATCAGGATGTTAATGCTGGCGGGTGGCCCCCGCCAAGTCGAGCTGCATTATTAATGGATCACTTAGTTGATGGATGACAGTGACCATTCTCCCCTGTGTCACCTGCTGAGGGAGAAACCATATCTCAACGCAGGCCACTAAAAGGAACAGTTATTACATTTTTAATTACACCTGACAGATCCTATGAATACAACGGCACGCTATCGGTAACACATTTTTAAAGGTGTTATCTTTATTTTTTACAACACCTCCTCCACATTGGACACATCAGTCTGCTGCTCCAGCAAGGTGACAGACAGGAAGACAACGTTGAAAAATCAAATAAAAATGTTAGGAGATGCGGCTCAGCGTTAATCAGGTGTCCTGCTGTCGCTTCATCGTGTCACCTCTGAGGAAGATTCACAATGACACACACTGGTATGCCTGTGGTGAAGAAAGACTCCCTCCCTTCTTCTTTCCCTCACGTCTTATCTGCCTGACAGGGGGAACAGAGAAAAATGCTAAAGCTGTGAAAAAGAGAAAGAAAAAGAGGAGAACCACAAATTATATGTCAGTTGTAAAATGGAAAAGATCAAGTGTTCAGGATTTTTTGTAGCGGGTGCAGGAGGTGTTCGGTCAGAGAAGACATTGAAGATTAATCTAATTACACTTTGAAGAATGTATTTAGACCATTCAGTTGTCTTGCTACTTCTATTGTAGTGTACCCTCCACTTATGGCCTTGTTCTTAGACCCTAGCCTACTTATGTCTTCTACCCTGATGAACACTGTGCATTAGACCATACCAAAGCCTCAGTATATCACTTTAAGTTAGCATTAAATTAGCTTTTCCAGAGTTCCTGTTGGCTAGGGATTAGGATTGTATTAGTCTGACTGATCTGTTTGTGGTGTGTTGTGAACTCATGTTTGTTATGTTGTTATGCCTGCTGTTATGCCTAGCGTTTTATCTACTGTTTGTCTGTGCTGATGAGATGATGATTAATGATAAGACATATTGGACTGGAACATGAAATATGAAAACCTTTTATCACAAGCCAGCACATATCATCATGCTTTGTTCCCACACGTCAGACCACCGAATCATAAAAAAAATGTCTCCAGTTTGGATGATAGGGTACAAACTGGTTATGGTGACTTTTGTTGTGAGCAACAGTAGCTGTGACCTAGTCTCACCAAACGTCGTGGTCTGGTAGAGAGTTGTATCCATCCCATGGTTAAATGTTACTCTTTCGTTTCCAGAAAATATCCATCCAAATGGTGCGGGGAAGTATCACTCTGTCCCTGTGAATGTACAGGGACATTGCAGCAACGTTTAAGTTGTTATGGTATCACTCTTCTATCACTGGACTTTGAAGTTGAAATGGTAAAACTGTTTCTGACAGGTGATTATGAAGTGGAATGCCACCACATAAAGAATTCAGATAAAGATAGAAGAATGTTGTGTAGGAATGTGCCACATAATTGGAACGTATGGAAACCAGTGCATTTCTGTTGGTGTGAAAGGTAACATCTTTCAAATGTACGAAAAGCAGCAATTTCTCTCGAGCTGGTTTAGTCAAATGAAAATAATTATTGACTGTATTGTGTATGTTTCAGGTGTATTTGTGTAATAGCCTATGACAGTGATGTGATCAATCAATCACATTTGAAAACCAATAGTAGTGATAGGTGAGAACGCTCTCATTCCACATTTCATGGGAGGTCTTTAATTAAAATTCCAAACAGATAAGCACCTCCATTCCGGTTTAACGAGCATTCAGTAAATGTACATTGATTTTAATTAGGTCTCCTCCAGGCAGTGTAAAGCTCTAACTCCAGTCCCTTCCGCTGTATGGAGAGGGAGAGAGGAGGGAGGAAGAGAGAGAGAGACGGGTGGAGAGAGACAGAGATAGGAGACAGAGAGAGAGAGGCATGGATAGACGGAGAGGAGTGTTAGAGGAGAAAGTAGGGAGGGAGGTAGAACGCCATAGGGAAACTTGGCTTGGCTACCTCCCTTAATAAACAGACAGGAAATACAGTATGAGAGAGCAGTTCTGGATGGAGCTCTACCTGTTCACCATTATAGTGATGATGATTCTTATTGCCTTAGTTATGTAGTTCTACATAACTAAGGCAATAAGAATCATCATCACTATAATGGTGAACAGGTAGAGCTCCATCCAGAACTGCTCTCTCATACTGTATTTCCTGTTTGTTTATTAAGCTACTTACTCCACCTGGCAGTATTTAAAAAGGTCATGATTTGTAAAGTTAACCTTGGGCTGGCTCCACAGACCACTGTATACAGTATATCTTCATTTGCTGTGGATTGAGGAGAATCAATAAGGATTTTATAAAGGAGAGGAGGGCTGTATCAGCTTAGTGTGTGTGTGTGCGTGTGTGTGTGTGCATGTGCGCTGGCATGCGTACACAACAAGCTGTCACAGTCTCACTGGAGCATTAGACGTTCATCCACGTGGTAAAAAACATCCAATTTTGAAGTTGCTCCAACTGGTTTACATTTTTTCTTTTACCATATCCCAAACCTTAACCCTCACCTTAACCATTCAGAATCAGTGCTTAAACTTAATGTTTTAACCATATCCCAAACCTTAACCCTCACCTTAACCATTCAGAATCAGTGCTTAAACTTAATGTTTTAACCATATCCCAAACCTTAACCCTCACCTTAACCATTCAGAATCAGTGCTTAAACTTAATGTTTTAACCATATCCCAAACCCTAACCCTTACCTTAACCATTCAGAATCAGTACTTAAACTTAATGTTTTAACCATATCCCAAACCTTAACCCTCACCTTAACCATTCAGAATCAGTGCTTAAACTTAATGTTTTAACCATATCCCAAACCTAAACCCTTACCTTAACCATTCAGAATACGTGGTTAAACTTAATGTTTTAACCATATCCCAAACCTTAACCCTTACCTTAACCATTCAGAATACGTGGTTAAACATAACTTAATGTTTTAACCATATCCCAAACCTTAACCCATGGGATTACGCCCAACCACCACCCCTGTCCACAACGCCCAATTAAAACTACTTAAGGATCATTGGGGCTCTAGCGCTAGAAATGTAAGGCGCCAAATTCAAAATCCAAACGTAGAATTATAAAACATTCATCAATATACAAGTGTTGCGTACTCTTCAAAAGCTTAAACTCTTGGCAATCTCACAGCGTTGTCAGATTTCAAAGGCTTTACGGCGATAGCACAACATTTGATTGTCTGAGGACAGCACCTCACATATTTTCTGCATTAGCATCCTTTCATAACCAGCACGGGTCTCACAAAACACATAAAAGAGCTAAAATAAATCGCTTACCTTTGATGATCTTCTGCTGAGGGCAATCCAAAGTGTCCAAGCAAGACATTCCTCAGGTTTTTGCCTGCCATATCAGTTCTGTTATACGCACAGACATTATGTTCACAGTTTTAGAAACTTCAGAGTGTTTTCTGTCCAATAGTACTAATTATGTGCATATCCTAGTTTCTGGGCCTGAGTGGCAGGCATTTTACTTTGGGCATGCCAGACTCTCCAAACTTCCGAATACTGCCCCAGTGCCTGTAGAGGTTAAAACCCAAGCCTTCTTTATGGTAATACCACTCACTGTTGCCTCTAGTGGCCGACGTCCTCAGGACACGGATAGATGTCCAATTTTGACGTCAATCTTGAACGATCTCTCCGCGCGTGCATGCACAGTATATTCATGTGTTACATTTTAATGGGATATCTCCCACCTACCACCTGAGCTGGCGTAAACATACTACCGAACAGACTTTTTAACAGCCAGAGCTTCCCCTTGTTTCAGCAGGGTTTAGGCGTAGTGCTACAAGCTCATGTAGCTTCTCTCTCTCTCTCTCTCTCTCTCTCTCTCTCTCTCTCTCTCTCTCTCTCTCTCTCTCTCACTCACACACACACACACACACACACAAATGTACTCTATGTACACACACACACACACATACACAGACACTTTTTTCTCTCACTATTTATTAATGATTTATTTTATCATTATTTTACTAGGTAAGTTGACTGAGAACACATTCTCATTTACATCAACTTCAGGAATAGTTACAGGGGAGAGGAGAGGGGAGGAATGAGCCAACTGGAAGCTATAAGTAATTGTGTGGGGGCCATTTGAAAGTCTCTTAGTAAATGCACTTACCGCCAGTTCTATAGCATACATGTCTGTCAAGGCAAATCATGACAGGAAAAGGTATCCTGTTTTCCAACGACAGGCGCCATAAAACACACACACACACCGCTTGGGTAGAACCATCAAACCTCTCCGTTTGTGGTGTGTGTGTGTGCTTCGCGGATAGAGCCATCAAACATCTCCCTTTCTCATAAACAGGCCTCTCCCTCCACTTGATGGAGTAATTGCTTGGCCGTTAACACATTACTAAAAGGCTGGGGAGCTTAATCACTTTTGGATAAAGATCAGCGTTTCGTTCGGCTGCTATTTTGGTGTAATCTGTTCTTACGTTTGATTTGCAAGCTCTCTGCTGCTTTTTTGGGGGGATTTGGACGTTGCTTTCAGACTCTCTGTCTGTCTCTCTCTCTCTCTCTCTCTCTCTCTCTCTCTCTCTCTCTCTCTCTTTCTTTTTCTCTGTCTGGCTCTTCTCTCTCTCTCTACATCAGAGTCAAGTGGTGCTGTTCCTGGGGCTTAAGAGTGGAGTGGACCTGATCAGTAGTGTGGTTATGGGGGGTATAACTACATTCTAAGTATGCATTCTGAGGTGTTATTTTATTAGCCAGGCGTTTCCGCCACGCCGCACTGATTCAACACTCCTGAGGGACTAGATACTCATTCAGTATTCACTACTAAAAAGCACGTTTAATTTAGTGTCCTCGTAACCGGGCCGCATAGCATTGACCCCGGCGATAGACACCAGCAATTCATAGGGCTCACACAATTAAACTTCTGACTGGCTTGGAGGAGAGATTAACTGTTTTCTCAAAGTCATTAGCAACCTATCATTAGCGCACCACAGAACTAAATCAGCATTCAAAATTGCGTTTGGCACTTTGAATTGGTCTTTGTGGACATGGTACATTTAGTTATGCTAATAAAATGTTTTCGCCACAGTTGGTTAATTGAGAGGCAACAAGCTAATAATTTCTTCCATTCATTGCAGGTCAATTGGGGTTTTCGGAGAGGGGAGTGTACTGAAAAAATGGCAACCTTGTGAATCTTAGTTGTTAGCTTAGTGTAGGCCGTCATTGTCAATGAGAAGTTGTTCTTAACAGACTTGCTTAGTTAAATAAAGGTTAAATATACATATATATATTTTTAAAAGTTAGAGTTTGTGCCTTTCCGTATTGCATTGAATCCATTGTCAGTCGACTAAACAGGACCAACAAAGATCGGCACTATGTAAACAAACTTGACAATATTCTACATGGGGTTGATGAAAGTTCAGTATTTTTCGCAACAGCCCCACATTTAATAACTTCTTAGGGAGCGGCAGCCGAGGTGTCGGTTTTGGAGAGTCTGGCATGCCCAAAGTAAAATGCCTGCCACTCAGGCCCAGAAACTAGGATATGCACCTAATTAGTACTATTGGATAGGAAACACTCTGAAGTTTCTAAAACTGTTAAAATGATGTCTGTGAGTATAACAGAACTGATATGGCAGGCAAAAACCCGAGGTATTTCTGTCTGGAATTTTTTTTTTTTTTTTAGATTACCTTTTTCTACTGGCTGCCTATGGGATTTGCTGTTATCTAGGACTCCGATTGCAGTATCCATGGCTTCCACTGGATGTCAACAGTCTTTAGACAGGGTTTCATGACTTTAGGTTGAATTAGAAGCGAATAGAAGAAGAATTTATAAGTGGACCCAGGAAGTCAATAGAATGACTTGCGGGTTTACGGCCTCGAGTGCTCTGTGGTTTTTTCCTTTCCTATCGTTCAGGTTATTATCCGGTTGAAATATTATAGTAAATAGAAATAAAAGTGTACCTACGGATACATTATAAATGATGTTTGATTTGTTTGGACAAAGTTGATAGGTATAGTTTGAACGCTTTCTCTTCACGGTTCAATGGGCGAGTGGACGGTATATTTTCTGAACATAACGCGCCAACCAAACAGAGATTTATGGATATAAACAATGACTTTTTCTAACAAAAGAAGCATGGATTGTCTTGTTGGACACTTCGGATTGCCCTCAGCAGAAGATCATCAAAGGTAAGCGATTTTATTTTAGCTCTTTTATGCGTTTCGGGAGACCCGCGCTGGTTATGAAATTATGGATTTATGCTAATGCATAAAATATGAGAGGTGCTATCCTCAAACAATCAAATGTTATGCTATCGCCGTAAAGCCTTTTTGAAATCTGACAACGTTGTGATATTGCCAAGACTCTGAGCTTTTGAAGAGTATGCAACATGTGTATATTGATGAATGTTTTATAATTATACTTTTGGATTTTGAATTTGGTGCCTTACATTTTGCCGGGTAGTGTCGGGAATGGGGCGCTAGCGCCCCAGCGCTCCTTCCTGATCCCTAAGAGGCTAAATGCTTTCAACATTTGTATTCCGTTTGTGTTTGGGCGAGGAGGGAATTCTCAGAGACATGATTAAGATTTTCATGAGGGTGATACAAGCTGACAGGACAAAAGTATTCTCTGGGATTTCAGCTGGTGCCCCAGTTATTCAATGTGAATTTTCAATTCATGCTGTCATGGAAGGGGACTGCTCCCTGTCTGTGTGGTGCCACCCCCTGACAGAGGAGAGCGAGCTTGTCTGACAACATCAGACCCCTGCAGGAATCTCAACACACCCACACTCTTAAGCAAGAACATGCAAGCGCACACACACACACACACACTATCAACAATCCAAGAAAAACTCAGTTTTGCTTTGCATTTTACAAGCATGGCATGAATCCAATGTTCTTCTTCTATGTTATTATTCCTCTCTCTCTACAATTCCCTCTCCGGCAGTGCAATCTTGCCTGGCCTGAACCATCTGCTCACAGTCTTAGGAGGAAGAGAGGGGCCCCGGGGTGGTGGCACCGTCTCTCAAAGAACCATCAGTGGCTCCTCAGTGAGGTCCAGGCCAGTCCTTGGGGCTCTTAAGGGCCAGCCAGGCTATTGAGGCCACATGGACCACTGAGGTCAAGTCTAACAACTGGTGTTGGCCTTATGCCCTTCTCCCTCTTCTGTTCCATTTTCCTGATGTATCCTCTAAATGTAATCAGG
The DNA here is from genome assembly GCA_030435695.1 of Brachymystax lenok tsinlingensis. Classification (NCBI taxonomy): domain Eukaryota; kingdom Metazoa; phylum Chordata; class Actinopteri; order Salmoniformes; family Salmonidae; genus Brachymystax; species Brachymystax lenok. Next base: position 17,835,869 of record CM059812.1, read on the forward strand.
CAAGACGAAGAGAGACAGCTAGCGAATCACCTTGCAGCGAAGTGACTCAAGTCAGGCTTGTCTATTCACTTTAAGGAAGCATATGCTTGGCGCAAAGAGGGGTACGCTAACAAGAGACAAGTATGCAAATGAAAAAGGCAGATTTTATTTGGTTTGTTGCATTAGAAAACAAAGCGACTGCTGTGAAAATAGCATTTATTATGTAAAACCTCTTCCCTGTGCACACTCAAGTCATCTGTGTTGTGGCGAATGGTAAATAACAAAACTTTTAGACGAGTCATTCTTTTCCATGTTTTACAGCGTCAACCTCGGAATGAATGACGCAACCCGGAGGTGGTAATGTCAATCTCTAATGGCGCTGTGACCATCTGGCTGTTGTGACATTTATATAAAGACAGTGTCGTCTTCCCAGTATTACTCTTTGTTTGTCTCCTCCACAGACGCCATATGTGACCTGGTTGCATCAGTAGCCTACCACTCAGAGGAGCATACGCTGAATCCCAAATCAATCCCTTGGCCCTTTCTACCCACTAGCCTCTCCTGTAGATCTAAGATACCTGGATAGGTTTAACCTCTTAGCGCGCCGATCCCTTTAGCGGGATCGTTTTCAGAGCAAACATAACGCGCCAAATTCAAAATACATATTCGTAATACATATTCGTAATATTTAACTTCGATATACAAGTGTTGCATAGTGTTGCATAGCCATCAAAAGCTCTGCTTCTTGGCAATATCACTGCGTTGTCAGATTTTAAAAAGGCTTTACGGCGAAAGCACTACATTTGATTGTTTGAGGCTAGTACCTCACATATTTTCCACATTAGCATAAATTCATATCCAGCTCGGTTCTCAAAATATCCATATCACAGCTAATATAAATCGCTTACCTTTCAAATAACTTCTTCTGAGGTCTTCCCAAGTGTCCAAACAAGATAATCCATGGTTCTTTTGTTAGAAAAAGTAAATAATTATATCCATAAATATCCGTTGTTTTTGGCACGCTACGTTCAGCTACTCCACCAAGCATTGTCAGTCTATTCGCCCGTTTTACAGTGAAGGGATCGCGTTCAAATTATACCTCTCATCTTTTTCACAAACAAATCAAATATCATTAATAATGCATCCTTATGTATTCTTTTATGAATAATAGCGATCATATTTTACAAGAACGGTAAGTGAAACGTTAAAAGACGAAAAGAAAGTTGGTCGCGCTGGGCGCGTTCACGTTCTCGTGAACGTGCACGTCTGTTTACCTATTTTCCCTACCCGTAGTAATTCTCTCTCTCTAAGGATCTGGTCAGAACTTTTTCCTCCATACCCTTTCCAGAGACTGTTGACATCTAGTGGAAGCCATAAGTACTGCAACCTCGGTCCTATTCCCCATAGAAAAATATTACATGGGCTTCAAAATGAGAGGAGAGCCAAAGAAAAATAAATTCCGGACAGAAATTTCTCTGGTTTTTGCCTGCTAAATCTGTTCTGGAATAGCCACAGACTATATCTTAATGGTTTTATAAACTTCAGAGTGTTTCCTATCCAATAGTACTAAATATGTAAATATCCTAGTTTCTGGCCATGAGTGGTAGGCATTTAACTTTGGGCACGTCAGACAGGCGAAAATTCGGAAAATGGGACCCTAGCTGGAAGAGGTTAAGCAAAATTGAAAAAATGTTTTAACAATTTGCCTTTTAATAGGCTGGGAGGAATTTCTGCTTTACTGCTTGCAACTACAGATGTAGGATCTTGATTTGAGGCAGTTTGCTATAGCAGGCAAATAATCCTGCAGAAAGAAGAAATTATTATGTGGATCTTAAATAGATTTTCTTTAGGGGTGACGTTACATCAACTCTGAAATTTCAAAGTGGAAATTAGAAACTTCATAAGTATTGTAATACATCAAATACTCTACAAGTTTAATATGTCCTACAGGAGGAGTTATAGGGGATGACTTGGGATTCAGTTATATGTCACTTCAGGCTTCACAGAGTCAGAAAAACACAGTTCTCTGGTCCTCTGTTTTGATATCAAAGCTGACCACTGGGTCTGTAGAACAGGGTCTGTGATTCACCCGTCAACCTGTTCAGTGGGTTATCAAAGACCCCCTTCCCTCCTCTCTCTCTTTCCCGCTCTACAAACCGCTCAGACCAAAGCTATCGGAACAGAGAGTGAAGGACTGAAGGATCATGCTTGTCAGGGGCCAAGCCTGGCAGCACTGAGCGATCAAGAGAGAGAGGGAGAGGGAGAGGGTTCAAAGTGGGCATACAGGCTAGCAAGGTGCGACCTTGACAAGTGTTGTGTTGGGGACGGAGCCGGAGGGACATTCACAACATGCCAATGTATTGACAAACACCTGTTGTTGTTGTTTATGCTGCTTTTGATTGTTTTTTATGGAATACGTAGGTTGGTGTTCTTCTAAGAGAATATAGAATACGTTTGCCCAGTCTCGCTTGTCTTCTGAGAGAACAACCTTTGGTATTCTTAAGCATTTCTGTTTATTATCTAATAGGTTTGAGTTATTTCATGGCTTATTACATACTTATAACACATGTCATGTGTGTTTTGTTTCCAGGTGATCCTGATTCTGACCAAACTCTACGACTTTCACCTGGGGAGTGTTACAGAGAGCACCCTGTGGAGGTAAGACGGTAGCCTTTCTTCATATCTCCCTCTCTGTCTCTCTCACTTCCTCTCTCCCTCTCTTTCTTTCCCTCTCTCCCCTGACATGTATTCAGATTCATCATAGGAACAATAGTGCAGTCTCTCTCCACCCTCTTTCTCTTTTCTACTCTCTCTTGCCCCTCCATCTTTCTCTCTACCTCACTGCTTTGTACAAGACTGCTGCATGCAACGCAGCATTGCACTACTGAGCATTGGGCAGGGTGCCCCAGGTGAACGATGACTAGTCTCTTGTGTAAACTGACTGCATGTTTAAAGTGATGTGCCACGGATGTATCTCTGTCCCCCTTACACCTTCCCAGGGACACTAACAGAAACACAACACAGAGTAACAACACAAAGTGCATAAACAATACACTGACAAAAGGAAAAGTCCCCTTTGAGTCAATGGGAAGCTATAAGCCATAACCACTATCAAGATATTTTATTACAGAACATGTTGTCTTCATTCATTACTTTCGTTGATGTTTTTCTTGTCGTTTTGCTAGCCATGACTGTAGTGATGACACAGCAAGAGCTTGCGGTCCTTTCAGGCAATTTGGTGTGTCAGCACAATTGTGAGATTATAGTGATGCGGCTCTTGCGTGTGTTTGTGAGACCAAGATAGTTAGACTGTGACGTGTGTAGATCACTCTCCTGTTGAGTGAGTCAGGCTGATGACAAGGAAGATAGAGGGGGAAGGAAGAGAGAGGGGGAAAGAGAGAGAGTGTTTAGGACGTTGTGGTGATGTTTAATGTTCTGTGTTTTGTTATTCCAAGACTTACATTTAACGAAAACTATAAAACCCTTGTTTCTTTTCCATGTTTCAGTACAGAATTTGTTTTCCATTGGGTAACAAGGGAGGATTCAATCATAATCTTTTTTTGTTCAGTTCAATTCACTTTTTTTTTTTTGTTTGTTACACATAATACTGCACCATGTTTGACTCCAGTACAGACTCCAGTAATTGGGCTTGTTTAGATTGCGGCTATGGGATTTCAATGTTAACATCTCTCTTCAGAGCACAAAACAAATCCTTCCTTCATGTTTGAGGAGTTTTTCAGACACATTCAGACTAAAAAAGTCTGATAATGACAACTGGCATGTATGGTTTTTCCTTGAGGCTAGAGAAAGCGAGCTGGTTTACTCTTTGAATAACTGCGGAGATTAGCAAAATCCTTTAAATGTTAGCATATTGTTGAATGTCAAGGTATGAGTCAGTTGCTAGGAAATCAAAGTGACAGCATTAAATAATGAAACAAAAATCTTACAAAATAGATATCCAGTATCTAACCTAAGACATGTTTCAAACGCAAAGCTCCTTTTAATTAGTTATAGACAGAAGCAGACTGGCAACCAGGAGCACCGGGAGAATTCCCGGTGGGCTGGTCAACCTCTGGGCCGGTGGGCCGCCTGCTTTCATTTTCCTTTACTACTAATGAAAAAGTTGGCAGAAAGTTGAGTGACACGGGCCAAACCCCCCTTTCCCCCAGGCACGTTGGTCTATTCCAAATGAACGTCTATGCAACCCTTAGCCCCGTCCCCTTTGACTCACTCACACATTGGCACTGACAGTGACAGCTCGAAAACTAGCTAAAGTAGAAAATGCAAAAGCAGAGTAAAAAACATAAGAGTGGGGCTGAAAAGTTAAGAGGCAAAAGAATCAAAGTCTTCACTCAAATGCAAGTACTGTAAATGTAAAAACCTAACCAACTTATCCGGTAGTAGTAGTACCAGTTTTACCGACGTTAACATTGAAGTGCTAGACCGGCAAGTGGAAGATGCCATAACCCGGTTCGCAGTTAAAAGAGTAGACGGAGAGGACAGCGAAGCCAAAGATAGTGCAGCTGAACCGGTAGATATGTGCCTAAATGTGTTACAAATACAACATGTTATATCAGAATTTATGAGTGAAACGCAAATACTATTGGTCAACTACTGCTGTGTAAATGTACTAGAAATAAATAATTGAGGTAAAGACGTACAGTAACTAGGTTTTCCAACCGGCTGGCGGAAAAACTCAAATTTGACAAGGTGCGAGCTTGACAAGTGTTGTGTTGGGGACGGAGCCGGAGGGACATTCATAACATGCCAATGTATTGACAAACACCTGTTGTTGTTGTTGTTGTTGTTTATGCTGCTTTTGATTGGTTTTTATGAAATAGGTAGGTTGGTGTTCTTCTAAGAGAATATAGAATACGTTTGCCCAGTCTCGCTTGTCTTCTGAGAGAACAACCTTTGGTATTCTTAAGCATTTCTGTTTATTATCTAATAGGTTTGAGTTATTTCATGGCTTATTACATACTTAAAACACGTCATGCGTGTTTTGTTTCCAGGTGATCCCCAAACTCTACGACTTTCACCTGGGGAGTGTTACAGAGAGCACCCTGTGGAGGTAAGACGGTAGCCTTTCTTCATATCTCCCTCTCTGTCTCTCTCACTTCCTCTCTCCCTCTCTTTCTTTCCCTCTCTCCCCTGACATGTATTCAGATTCATCATAGGAACAATAGTGCAGTCTCTCTCCACCCTCTTTCTCTTTTCTACTCTCTCTTGCCCCTCCATCTTTCTCTCTACCTCACTGCTTTGTACAAGACTGCTGCATGCAACGCAGCATTGCACTACTGAGCATTGGGCAGGGTGCCCCAGGTGAACGATGACTAGTCTCTTGTGTAAACTGACTGCATGTTTAAAGTGATGTGCCACGGATGTATCTCTGTCCCCCTTACACCTTCCCAGGGACACTAACAGAAACACAACACAGAGTAACAACACAAAGTGCATAAACAATACACTGACAAAAGGAAAAGTCCCTTTGAGTCAATGGGAAGCTATAAGCCATAACCACTATCAAGATATTTTATTACAGAACATGTTGTCTTCATTCATTACTTTCGTTGATGTTTTTCTTGTCGTTTTGCTAGCCATGACTGTAGTGGTGACACAGCAAGAGCTTGCGGTCCTTTCAGGCAATTTGGTGTGTCAGCACAATTGTGAGATTTTAGTGATGCGGCTCTTGCGTGTGTTTGTGAGACCAAGATAGTTAGACTGTGACGTGTGTAGATCACTCTCCTGTTGAGTGAGTCAGGCTGACAACAAGGAAGATAGAGGGGGAAGGAAGAGAGAGGGGGAAAGAGAGAGAGAGTGTTAAGGACTGTCACGAACCCCCGGTCGTGATTCTTCTTTCTTGCTGTTCTGAGATCGCTGGGGGGGGGCGTGGTCTCCAGTGCTCCGGTCTACTCACCTGTGGGCCATCATGTCTATCAAGCACACCTGGTCCACATCATGCAATCTACTCACCTATAAAAGCCAGACCAACCTTCCAGTCCCCGCCGGATCGTTGTACCAATAAGTACGAGTACAGGCCAGCCGATCTATGTCCTGTATCCTCTGTATTTTTGTCAGCTTTTGGGGAATTGAGAGCTAACCAGTTTTTCCCTGTCTTGACTGCAGAATTCCAGCCTGAACCTCGGACTCAGATTACTCCCCAGAACCTCGAAACACAGGGTGTGGGATCCCGGACCAGATACCCTCTGTTCTACCGGAACAATTACCACTCAGTTCACTTCTCTGTTGGTTCTGGTTGTTAATAAATTCCCCTTGAATCGAACTGTACTCTGGTCTGCGTTTGAGTTCCAGCCCCTGGCCCTGACAAGGACGCTGTGGTGATGTTTAATGTTCTGTGTTTTGTTATTCCAAGACTTACATTTAACGAAAACTATAAAACCCTTGCTTCTTTTCCATGTTTCAGTACAGAATTTGTTTTCCATTGGGTAACAAGGGAGGATTCAATCATAATCTTTTTTTTTGTTCAATTCAATTCACATTTGGATTTTTGTTTGTTACACATAATACTGCACTATGTTTGACTCCAGTACAGACTCCAGTAATTGGGCTTGTTTAGATTGCGGCTATGGGATTTCAATGTTAACATCTCTCTTGAGAGCACAAAAAAATCCTCCCTTCATGTTTGAGGAGTTTTTCAGACACATTCAGACTAAAATAAGTCTGACAATGACAACTGGTATATATGGTTTTTCCTTGAGGCTAGAGAAAGCGAGCTGGTTTACTCTTTGAATAACTGCGAAGATTAGCAAAGTCCTATAAATGTTACCATATTGTTGAATGTCAAGGTATGAGTCAGTTGCTAGGAAATCAAAGTGACAACATTAAATAATGAAAACAAAATCTTACAAAATAGATATCCAGTTTCTTTCCTAAGACATTGTTCAAACGCAATGCTCCTTTTAATTAGTTATAGACAGAAGCAGACTGGCAACCAGGAGCACCGGGAGAATTCCCTGTGGGCTTGTCAACCTTTGGGCCAGTGGGCCGCCTGCCTTCATTTTTTTTTACTACTAATGAAAAAGTTGGCAGAAAGTTGAGTGACACGGGCCAAACCCCCCTCTTCCCCCAGGCACGTTGGTCTATTCCAAATGAACGTCTATGCGACCCTTAGCCCCGTCCCCTTTGACTCACTTGATGCTGACAGTGACAGCTCGAAAACTAGCTAAAGTAGAAAATACAAAAGCAGAGTAAAATACGTAAGAGCGGGGCTGAAAAGTTAAGAGGCAAAAGAATCAAAGTCTTCACTCAAATGCAAGTACTGTAAATGTAAAAACCTAACCAACTTATTCGGTAGTAGTAGTACCTTTTCTGGATAGGAAACACTCTTAATAATTCATCTTTTGGATTTTGAATTTGGCGCCTCACATTTCACCGGGTAGTGTCGGGAGTGGGACAGAGAGAGCGCCCCACTGCTCCCTAAGTAGTTAATGCTTTATTGTATGTTCCATTTCATTAAAATATGTGGAACTTCATGCACGCTGCGCCTTGGTCCATTTCCTTATTTGACGATTGTGACATCCCCTCCCATTTCCGGGGGTCTGATACATTCATCACTCATTCTATGATTATAGTGGTCATTTATTTAGTTCCTTTCTCACAATATTTAAATTCATACCTTTTAATTACATTATCTTGGGTTTCCCCCTCATATCCTGAAGCACACTCTAATTTACATTCTGTCATAATAGTAAATGGTTGGATTTCATCACCAGCTCCAATACAAATGTTACTCAATAGCAGCTCCCTATTAAAGTCGCAGCTTTCGGTTTTGTTTGTGATTATGTCAGTGATTAAGTGTGTCAGTGATTAAGGCTAAATTATTTATCCTCTTGAGCGTGAATGCTTACTTTATGTTTTTTTGTGCGGCACAGAAGTTGTTATTCGATCTCTACGACTTTCTACCTCTTTGTTGTGATACTAGGTTTGTTTTGGGGTTTCTAACTCACTGGACTTTATCATTCCATGTACAGGCCAGTGTGTACTAGCACAAATTGTACACTGACCGGTGCATGCAGACTGTACTGTACATGTTGCCTCAGACGTGATGATGCAATGTCTTTTAGTCTATCTGGCCTACAAGTCATGCTGTGTGTGGCCTTAGAAGTCTTGAGTGCACCACTGGTATTATGACATAAATACCACAAGAAAGTCTACTTTCTGACAACTGTTGTGAGAGATCCTGAATGGTTGTCTGTGGTTGCTAGTTGGTGATGTGTGCCTAGGTGGGTGTGTTGTTTTTGATTTGCCTACCAATTGCCCCTACCACACGATAGTGAAACCACAGAACTGCCATGGACGCTAAAGACTTAAAGCCGTTGAGATTATGGATGGACTTTTGCCAACACTGTGACAGAGTTCTGAGAGCATTCTGTGGACTGATAGGTGACAGGATGTGTCAAAAGAAAACACAGCCTCAATGCCAGCCGGACTTATCCGATTACTGTAAACATGGCCTGGAAAACAACATTATCCATTTCAATGAAAATTATTAGGCACAATGTTACTTCTTCACCCTTCACTTCCTGAAGTTTTGGGAAGTTTATCCCCCTTTTTCTTTCTGTTTATCTTTACTTCCTCCTTCCGATCAACTCAGCCCATCTCCTCATGCTTGAGTTATACATTTCTAAATGTTTGGCTCTGAAAATACTTATAGAGAGAGGGAGAAGGAGGAAACAGATCAAGGATGTAAGAGGTGGAATGTATGGCTTCCTCTCACTTCCACTCTCTCTGAGAGTTATGTTTGTTCTATATCTCTTTGGAGAGTTGCTGGAAACAACAAAACACATACCCTTTAAGGGGAAAACAGCAGGATGTAAGGCAGTGAATATGTTTGATATTACACTATCAAACACCCCTTTTAGAAAGCAAGAGCATTGCCTTATTTAACCTCCGATCCCAGCCTGAAAAACAACCCTGGTTGAAGTTAATCAATTGCATTTGTATGCCATTCATTCCACAACGTTATTTATACCCGACAATGAGGGGGATTATGAGTATGATGCCCTTCAGTCAACCATAGTTATGGCTAGGTATAAATAAAATGTTATGACATGGCTTTAAAAAGCCTGGCAAGATTCCATACAATTATTGTAAATGCTAAAGTGCACATGGAAAAAGGGACAAACCATTTATTTCCCTCACTTACTCTCAGTAACAATTTTTTTTGTGTGATTTCTCAAATGTTTTGAAAGAGTGGCAGTCTTTAGAGAGGCGTAGAGATACTTCAGCAGCATCCAACTAAAGGGAGGTGGATTATTGACCTAAAATGCCAAGGGACAGGTTAGAACAGATGATGTGTGAAGTCACACCTCTTCACATCACCCCCCAAGGCTTACGGTGAAGAGAAATGGAGCCTTGAACTCCTCCATCCACAAACGAAAAGCAGCAGGACTGGGAGCAATGAAAAAACAGTTTAAAACAGGCTGATGTTTAAATAAATCTTCATGAATTTTTTTTTTTAAAGAAGAAGTACAGGTAGCTGCCAAAATAAAGGAAACAGTAGCATAAAGGGTATTAGTAGGGTATTTGGCCACCACAAGCCTCCAGAACAGCTTCATTGCACCTTGGTATAGATTCTACAAGTGTCTGGAACTCTATTGGAGTGATGCGACACCATTGTTCCACTAGACATGTTGTTGATGATGGTGGGGAAACGCTGTCTCAGGTGCCACTCCAGAATCTACCATAAGTGTTCAATTGAGTTGAGATCTGGTGACTGAGACACAAATGCATGTACCGTTGTTTTACTATCCTTGTGGGGACCAAATATTTGATTCCCATTCAAAATCCTATTTTCCCCAAACCCTAACCCTAACCCTTAACCTAAAACTAACCTTAACTCTAACCCTAACCTTAACCCCTCACCCCTCACTCTGAACCTAAACCTAACTCCTAACCCCTAAACCTAATTCTAACCCTATCCCTAATTCCAATCCTATCCTTAAACCTAATGTTCCTTGTTTTAGTAAAAACCAAACACACACACACATACACTCTTTAAACCCCCTATGTTCATTTGAGACCCCTCTTTCAAAGTCACTGAGATCTCTTCTTCTAGCCATGGTAGTCAAAATAATCGGAAACTGAGCATTTTATACATGACCCTAAGCATGATTTGGTATTAAGTGCTTAAAACATAGTCCAAATGTCAACGTTTCTTACATTATAGGTCTTCAAAGCACTTCAAGAGTGCATTTGTGAATGAAAGCAGTGACATGCATTCATGCAATGAATGCCATGCTTAAAGTGCCTTGAAAGAATGAGTTAGGACCAAAGTAAGATTTAAACTTTCATGTCTTGTAGTTGTTTTTCAACCTGTGTTCAGTAACTTGTCACAAATACCTTATCTAGTGTGCACTCTTGGTTGTGAATGGATGCATGGATTTATGTCATGAAGGCCATGCCTAAAGTGCCATGGAAGTATGATTTGTGAAATGTAAACTTTCATGTCTCGTAGTTTCCCCCCCGTGTCCAGTAACTTGCATAAAGTGTCATAAAAGTATTTGTGAAATGTAAACTTGTATGTTTTTCCCCATGTCCAGTAACCTATGACAAACACTGTATCTTGTGCTCACTCTTTACTTTATTTATTTAACTAGGCAAGTCCGTTAAGAACAAATTCTTATTTACAACAACGGTCTACACTGGCCAAACCCAGACGATGCTGGGCCAATTGTGCACCGCCCTATGGGACTCACAATCATGGCTGGTTGTGATACAGCCTGGATTCGAACCAGGGTTTCTGTAGTGACACCTCTAGCATTGAGAGGCAGTGCCTCAGACCGCTGTGCGACTCGGGAGCCCTCTTGGCTGTTATATGCATACAATTCCATAGAAGTTAGGGTTAAGTACATTGTGAGATTGAAACTTTCCTGTCTCATAGCTTTTCTCTTCCACACTGTGCTCAGTAACACTTGAAAAATGATAATAATACATTTAGGGGGTGCTTATATTTGTCCTGTTACAAGTGTGTCATGGAAATGTGTTTCTTGCATATTCCAACTCCCTTTGAGACACCCGCAGGGAGTGGGATTATGGCCAGAGTCATTATTGCCCAGCGCCCCTGGAGCAATTTGGGTTAGGTGCATTGATCAAGGGCCCAGCAACAGACTTTTCACCTTGTCGGCTCCAGATTCAGATCAGCGACCTTGCCCAATGCTGTAAACCTCCAGGCTACCTGCAGTAGCTATACAGTACCTACAGTGCTTACTCTTGGTTCTCATCTAACATCTTCATTTCACACAGTGGGAATATTTATTGACTTCCTAGTTTATTATCTGAAAGCCAGAGAGCCTAGGTGGTGTAGTGAATCTGTTTGTGCATCAGACACATTTCCCTGTTCCTGCTGTTGTTGTTTTGTTTCATCTGTGAACTGTTTAATATCTCCTCTTCCTGTCTCTGTTGCCTGTTTCTCATTTCTCAAGGTCACTCCAAGTGTCGAGAAAAAGAGGAAAAACACATCTTCTCTCACCGATTGGACCCAGTCTGTAAATGTGAATGTTTTTCCCTCCATTATTCATTCACGCTTGAGTTTCCACCCTCCTACATGTCTCTCAGCAACAATCTACTGTGCTCTTCCAGCAAACACCTGCAAATATCTTTCCGAACCCTTAATGTGGCAATTTTCCAAAAGTCATTTTCAATTATGCTTCAATGGATTCTGTTATTAGAGGAGAGATTCTTCTACAGCTAATGTGCTTTAGGGGTGTGTGTGTGTGTCTCAATGCCTCTGCGTTGTGTATATGTTCCAACAGATAAACACTCTGACAGCTTGTACAATGCTGGTCCCCTTCCTGAGTTAAGGTATGCTGATGGCAGCAGAGATTATTAAAAACTATAGTTGCTGCCTTTGCTCTTGACACCTTCCTCTACTGATGCATTCTCTTCATTCTTTTCTCCCTTTTCATTTTCTCCTCCCTTTCTTTGTCTTTCCCTCTCTCTGTTTCTCTTTGGCGTGCAAGTGCTAGCGGAATGGATTTTCACAGTCATCACAAAACCTTCAGTTCAGCTACTGTCTCTGAACTCAAAACGAGTTGTTATATATCTTGAGATGTGATTGGTAATGGTGTATATTAAGGGTTTAGATTAGCCTGAGACAATGTGCTATCACAGTCCCTTTTACTGTTGGCCTTATTATCATTTTACTATTTCTTTATGGGCCCCCGTGTTACATCTGCCCCTGCCACACCCTCTACTTCTCATCCGATTTCACCCTAACCTGCCTCCACTCCCACAGTGCTCTCACGCTCTCTCTCTGTGTGTGGGTGTATCTGATTGTGTGAGAGTAGACAGATGTGCTGGAGTCAGAGCAGATCCCCACCAGCTGCAACCTGTTCCATAATCAAGACCTCTACAAATACTCAGCCCTGCCGCTTCCACGCTGCCCGATCGTAGCCTCTGCTCAGTCAGTCTGCATTTCAAGCCGTTTGTTCCTGCATAGATCTTGTTATCCTGTGGTAGCTGTTTTCCCTAGCCTGACGCTGCGTTTCTCACCGCTACAGTTCCGTCCGCTCTGACTCTGGTCCCTGTCGCCAGTCCCTCGTCTCGTCAGTCCTGCTCCCCTGGCCTGCACCCCCTCTCTCTTCAATAAATACCTTGGTTACCTTATCCCTGTCTCCTCGTCTGAGTCTGCACTTGGGTTCACCTGCTCCACCCCGCATATCACCCCAACTCTGCGGAACATTTTCATTTTCATTCTCTGTGTTGACTGCACTTCTCTAAGTTGTTTTTCAAGAGGGTAGAGATGGTTTTCCTCTTATTGAATTTGAAACACTTTTTATCCCAGCATCTCACAATGTGATCTGCTATGAGGATGGATAATGAAGAGTTAGAGCAGTTTTGGTGTTGAATAGTTCCAGTCAGCTTTTTCACCTCAACTATTCACTTATTTTACTTTTAGTCGGTTATTGCATGACCTTTTCACTTTACCTCTCTTCATCTGTCTCTAAGATCTCTGGCCCCACAGTCTTTCTGCTTTCCATCACTATACATCAGAGCAATGATGGTAGGGCATTGCCCAATTCATGCCCATTGCGGTTTGCCTCTGCCAACCAAATCTCAGTTGCTAAGTTCTCATCTCTCATTTTCCTGTGTTGTCTAGAGGTCTCGGGAATTCATCCAGACAGTTGATTCATCGGGTCTAGGATCTGGGGTTTGGACCCATATTGCATCTCATTCCCCTGTGCTCTGGCTAGGAACAAAAACTACTCATATTATCTCAAACAATAGCTGTAGAAATGTTTCACAGTGGATTCAGATGTTGTGTTCAGTACCCTATAAGACTGGATGCCTGTGCTTTGTCTACGTTCAGAATGTTTAAGCATATCAATCAGAGGAAAGATCATGTTTAGAGCCTGAAGGCTTGATCTTGCCTCAGGGTCTTCAGCTAAGAACTTTCCTGTTTTCTCTCTTCTCTCTCACAGTTGCAATGTCAGGTAAAGTTTTTCCTTTTTGTTAATCTCACGTCTGACACCAACAACCCGACCATGTCTAATTTTTGGACCCGGTGGAATTATTTGACAGTGTTTTTAGAGTTTCTCTCCCTGGCTAGCCTGTTTGGTGACTTTGTTATTCAATCACGCTGTTACTATCTCTTTGTTGTGGTCAGCGACCAGCCAAGTCAACTGCAAGAGATTGAGAGAGACCTCAGTCTGTGAGAACTGTGCAAGATAGATTGGCAAACTTTGTTTGACTTCTGGAACAATACAGGAATAGCACCTCTGAGTCGGTTGTGCTCGTGAATGCCCCAGGCTTTATTTATTTTGTTTTGTGTGGCATGACAGACTGAGGTGATTTGGTTTGGGAGTTTGGTCCCACTCTCGGATTTGAAGCACTAGGTTTTTCTCTCTCCCCAGAGCCTGGTCTCCACACTGCCTGTGTACACCAACCACTTAATTGTTCTGCTTTACAAGCAGCCATCTGGCAAAGCCTCAAAACAATGCCTAATGCGATTTCTGGTTTAAAAAAAATACTGTTCATTTGATGTTCATGAAGGAACATGCACATTGTTTATCCCCTCTCTCTCACACCTCTCTGAAATTGATTTAGTAATGAAAAAGCTCCCCACTTTATGTAAGAGCAGATGGAACCTGGCCAAAACACTGGGGGGGGGGTTGAATTCCAGGATTCTGGAATTTCCCTGGACTGCTTCTGTAAGAACCGACGCTGGAATAGGTACGGAGAGTGAACATAAAATTTTGCACAGACATGGAACAGGACAGGAACAGCGTCAGAACCGGGTAACGCAACAACATATGACAATTAATGCAGAAGCGGGGAAAAAAGCTGAGGAACAAACATATATAGGGGAGGTAATAACACAGATGATTGAGTCCAGGTGTCCAATGAATCACTGATGCGTTTGTCGAGGGAAGCAGGTGTGCGTAATGATGGTGGCAGCAGTATGCAGTGCTGGGCAGCCTGGCAACCTTGAGCGCCAGTGAGGGAGAGCGGGAGCAGGCGTGACAGTACCCCCCCCCTCTAGGGGCGTCACTCGGCGTCCCAGCTGGGCGAGCCTGGAGGACCGGCCGAGGCATGGGCGCTGGACCACCCGGCTGGGGCGTAGAAGCGCGGCGAACCGGCAGAGGCATGGGAGCCCGGCGAACCGGCAGAGGCGTGGGAGCCCGGCGAACCAGCAGAGGCATGGGAGCCCGGCGATCCCGCTGGGACGTGGGGACCTGATGAGCCCGACTGAGACGTAGACGCCTGGTGAGCCGGCTGAGGCATAAAAACCTGATGATCCGGCTGAGGCCTGACGTGGTATGGGCGCCTGCCGAGCCAACCGGGGCTAGGAAACCTCTTGAGGCAACTTCACAAAATCAGGAGGAAAATTATGTGGATATATTGAAGCAACATCTCAAGACATCAGTCTTGGTCGCAAATGGGTCTTCCAAATGGACAGTGATCCCAAGCATACATCCAAAGTTGTGGAAAAATGGCTTAACCTCTTAACCTCTTAGCGCGCCGATCCCTTTAGCGGGATCGTTTTCAGAGCAAACATAACGCGCCAAATTCAAAATACATATTCGTAATACATATTCGTAATATTTAACTTCGATATACAAGTGTTGCATAGTGTTGCATAGCCATCAAAAGCTCTGCTTCTTGGCAATATCACTGCGTTGTCAGATTTTAAAAAGGCTTTACGGCGAAAGCACTACATTTGATTGTTTGAGGCTAGTACCTCACATATTTTCCACATTAGCATAAATTCATATCCAGCTCGGTTCTCAAAATATCCATATCACAGCTAATATAAATCGCTTACCTTTCAAATAACTTCTTCTGAGGTCTTCCCAAGTGTCCAAACAAGATAATCCATGGTTCTTTTGTTAGAAAAAGTAAATAATTATATCCATAAATATCCGTTGTTTTTGGCACGTTACGTTCAGCTACTCCACCAAGCATTGTCAGTCTACTCGCCCGTTTTACAGTGAAGGGATCGCGTTCAAATTATACCTCTCATCTTTTCACAAACAAATCAAATATCATTAATAATGCATCCTTATGTATTCTTTTATGAATAATAGCGATCATATTTTACAAGAACGGTAAGTGAAACGTTAAAAGCGAAAAGAAAGTTGGTCGCGCTGGGCGCGTCACGCTCTCGTGAACGCACGCCTGTTTACCTTTTTCCCTACCCGTAGTAATTCTCTCTCTAAGGATCTGGTCAGAGCTTTTTCCTCCATACCCTTTCCAGAGACTGTTGACATCTAGTGGAAGCCATAAGTACTGCAACCTCGGTCCTATTCCCCATAGAAAATATTACATGGGCTTCAAAATGAGAGGAGAGCAACAGAAAAATAAATTCCGGACAGAAATCTCTCTGGTTTTTGCCTGCTAAATCTGTTCTGGAATAGCCACAGACTATATCTTAATGGTTTTATAAACTTCAGAGTGTTTCCTATCCAATAGTACTAAATATGTAAATATCCTAGTTTCTGGCCATGAGTGGTAGGCATTTAACTTTGGGCACGTCAGACAGGCGAAAATTTGGAAAATGGGACCCTAGCTGGAAGAGGTTAACTTCTTAGGGAGCAGCGCATGAGGTGACCGTTTTGGAGACCCTGGTGTGCCCAAAGTAAAATGCCTCCCATTCAGGCCCAGAAAATAGGATATGCACATATTTAGAACCATTGGATAGGAAACACTCTGAATTTTCTAAAAGTGTTAACCATTTGTCTGTGAGTAAAATGGATATGGCAGGCGAAACCCCAAGGAATTTCTGTCCTGGAAAAAGTGGTTTTGACACATTGCTCATTTGGAACCCCTCCCTTATGAAAATGCCCATATAAGGGCAAATGAATGCAGTACCTATCGCTTCCTCTGGATGTCAACAGTCTCGAGAAAGTGTTCAGATTTTTTTTAGATGCATTAGAGCAGAGAAGAAGAGAAATCAGGAAGTGTCCCCAGAGATGTCAATAGAAGAGGACGCGCTCTCGCCAAGCGCTCTCTGTGGTTTTTCCTTTCTTATAGCCCAGTTTATATTCCGGTTCCGGAGATATATTTACACTCCGGAGAATGGGCGCATGCTCGGTGATCCTTTTCCTGTGGTCCACAATCATCTTCTTAGTCTTGACCACGTTGAGGGGGAGGTGGTTGTCCTTGCACCACACGGTCAGGTATCTGACGTCCTCCCTATAGGCTGTCTCATCGTTGTCAGTGATCAGGCCTAACACTATTGTGTCATCAGCAAATTTAATGAGCCGTGCAGTCATGAGTGAACAGAGAGTACAGGAGGGGGCTGAGCACGCACCCCTGAGGGGCCCCCGTGTTGAGGATCAGCTTGGCGGATGTGTTGTTACATACCCTTACCACCTGGGGGTCGGCCCATCAGGTAGTCCAGGATCCAGTTGCAGAGGGAGGTGTTTAGTCCCAGGACCTTGGCTTAGTGATGAGCTTTGAGGGCACTATTGTGTTGAACGCTGAGCTGTAGTCAATGAATAGCATTCTCACAGAGGTGTTCCTTTTGTCCAGGTGTGAAATGGCAGTGTGGAGTGCAATAGAGATTGCATCATCTGTGGATCTGTTGGTGCGGTATGCAAATTGGAGTGGGTCTACGGTTTCTGGGATAATGGTGTTTAAGTGACTAGCCTTTCAAAGCATTTCATGGCTACAGACGTGAGTGCTACGTGTCGGTAGTCATTTAGGCAGGTTTCGTTAGTGTTCTTGGGCACAGGGACTATGGTGGTCTGCTTGAAACATGCTGGTATTACAGACTCAGACAGGTAGAGGTTGAAAATATCAGTGAAGACACTTTCCAGTTGGTCAGAGCATTCTCGGGGTACACGTCCTGGTAATACGTCTGGCCTTGCGGCCTTGTAAATGTTGACCTGTTTGAAGATCTTATTCACATCGGCTGCGGAGAGCGTGATCACACAGTCGTCCGGAACAGCTGATGCTCTCATGCATGTTTCAGTGTTACTTGCCTCGAGGCGAGCATCGTGTCATTGTGCTGCTCTCGGCTGTGGTTCCCTTTGTGGTCTATAATAGTTTGCAAGCCCTGCCACATCCGATGAGCGTCGGAGCTGGTGTAGTATGATTCGATCTTAGTCTTGTATTGACACTTTGCATGTTTGAGGGTTCGTCGGAAGGCATAGCGGGATTTCTTCTAAGCTTCTGGGTTAGGGTCCCGCTTCTTGAAAGCGGCAGCTCTACCCTTTAGCTCATATCATGGATGTTCAGTCCTTGCATCCATAGCTCTGACTATTAATCTTGGAGTGGTTACATTTCTTCAGGCCCATCCCTCAGCTTTTTACCAAAACAGAGGTGGGGTGGCACTTTAAACAGCTGCATATTATCAAGATATCAAACTGTCACCAACAAAAATGTTAACCTGTTACGGATCCAATCCCGTGAATGGGATCGATTTTGACAACATCCGGTGAAATGCAGAGCGCCAAATTCAAATTACAAAAAGACTAATTTCAAACATTCATGAAAATACAGATGCTGCACACCCTTCAAAAGCTTAGACTCTTGTTAATCTAACAGCATTGTCAGATTTCAAAAAGGCTTTACGACAAAAGCAGAACATTTGATTGTCTGAGGACAGCATTCCCACTCAAAAACTCAATTAGCATAATAACATAACCAGCAGAGGTGTCACAAAACTCAAAAATAGCATAAAATAAATCGCTTACCTTTGATGATCGTCCTCTGATGGCATATCAAAGCTTCCAGGTTACACAATAAAAGGTCCTTTTGTTCGATAAAGTTCCTATTTATATCCATATAGCTCTGTTTGGTTGGTGCATTTTGTTCAGTA
Source organism: Brachymystax lenok tsinlingensis (assembly GCA_030435695.1). Taxonomy (NCBI): domain Eukaryota; kingdom Metazoa; phylum Chordata; class Actinopteri; order Salmoniformes; family Salmonidae; genus Brachymystax; species Brachymystax lenok. The sequence continues at coordinate 17,854,134 of CM059812.1, forward strand.
ATCCACCTGCCCAAAGGCTTTTATCCATGCAGACAAACAATATCCCAAAAGTACCCGTAAAGTTTGTCAAAAGAAGTCAAACAGCATTTGTAATCAATACTCAAATACCCTAAAATGAATATACACTATAATATTTCAGACGGAATATAACCTGCTGAAAAGAAGAGAAAAAGAACTGAGTGTGCAATCCCTGTTACACGCAAAATCCAAAACAGTACACTTGACGTGAATTCAGGAACTAGTGGTCTTACTCCCTTGATTTTCATGATTGAACATTACAACCTTTTTCTAAAGACTGTTGACATGTAGTGGAAGCCATAGGAACTGCAATCTGGGGGTTAATCTATTAGGCTTTGAATAGCTGGCCTATTGAAAACAGTGTGACATGACTGATTCAGACATCCCGGATGGATTTTGCTCAGGGTTTTGCCTGCCATATCAGTTCTGTTATACTCACAGAAATTATTTTAACAGTTTTAGAAACTTCAGAGTGTTTTCTATCCAAAGATACTAATTATATGCATATCCTATCTGGGCCTGAGTTACAGGCAGTTTACTTTGGGCACGTTTTTCATCCGAACTTCAAAATACTGCCCCCTAGCCCTAAGAAGTTAACAAATGGCCTATAGCAAATGCAGCATGTTAATAGCACTTTTCTGTAGTGCTCAAAGCATGCCATTCCATGAGCGCTGCATTTATTTTTCAACTTGAATAAATTAGCCCAGTGAGTCCTCTATGACAACAAGATCATAAACAACGGAGTAGGGCTGGCTAATAAGTCATTCGTTTTGGGGTCATGCTCAGGTAAAATAATTTGGCTAACCTATACTTCCACATTTCCATGTCCTATTCTTGAAGATCAAGGGGTATAACATTTATTGGAATGAGCGGAATCCTGATAGACTTTGGTTTTTAATTTAAAGATATAATTTAATCGTATTATTATATCTAGTAGAAAGCGATGGGTTAGAAGAAGCCTACATATCCAACCCACAAAGTAAAATGTAACATCCATATAGCCAGCTATGTAAACTTTAACATTGAGTAATCCTGAAATAGATGCACACATTTTTGTCTTCTTCTAATGCCTCTTATGGGGAAAGTAATCTAAAATTAATTGAATGTAATCAGATTACGTTACTGAGTTTGGGTAACCCAAAAGTTACGTTACTGATTACATTTTGAAAGTAACCTACCCAACCCTATGTTACATTTTCAGCAATCTGCAGTATGAGGTACATGATTTTAGTGTTCATGAAAAGTCTCTACATGAATCTTTAAAAAAGATTTAGCCTCACTCTGTCTTTCCTTTTTAATGTATTTTAACCCTCAGTGTTTACTATAACACAACAATATTACTTAGGACTTAGTTACTTATCTCTTTCACTGTAGGTGTATTCTTAAGCAACTGCCTTGCATTGCTTGGAAAATAAAGTTTCTGGATTGAAGCTCCTAGTAAATGAGAATTTAACTCTAGGATATGAGAGAAGTTTTCTCTTGCCTCAAACTGTGTACAATTGGAATGGTTGATTAAACTGCTTCAAGCAATCTTATTTACCTTGAACAACTAACTTATTTACAAATGTGAAAGCATTTCATCGCTAATATCCACACTACCTCAGGGTTTCTTCCTCGATGCAGGCAGACACAACAACAGCAGACAGTGCAACTACTGCAGTACCTAATCCCTTCTCTGATACTCAAGTAATATTTCAGACTGCTGCTATCTTCCATCAGCAAGCCAAAACCCCATTAGTTTCAGGTGCCTGGGAAGTGTTGGAATATTTCATAAACTGCTACTCCAACAACAAAAGGGAGTATTACCTCTCTGCTGAGCTGCTGAAGGCACTTCAGCTATGTTTTGCTCAGAATTGAAATTCTGAAGGCAAATTACTTTTCGTATTTTTCTCAGAATCTCCCTTCACTTGCCACAGTGCCTCTGGCTCTCTCTGTCTCACTCTCCCTCAACACATTGTATCCAGACCAGAACCTAGACATTGTTAGGTTCTAAATAACAGGTTAAACCAAGTTTATTCACACAAAGGATCAGACAGCTGAACAGACCAAGACATATTCACACAAGCACTGGTATTTAACCCTTCCTTATATGTTGAGTCTCCTCCTTACACTTCTGAACAGCCAATACACCTCTGTTGATATAAAGAACTTTAGTGATATCTGTTTTTCCTCACGTCATCTGACCTGACCTCTGCCCAAATTCCTCACTCCTCCCCTACTCACGGCTGTCATGTTGACTTGTATCAGACTGTGGCCCTTGTATCAGACTGTTCCTATAGTATCCCTGATGTCTAACAATAACATATTCTGACAGAATGTAAACGTTCTACATTCCCCTCTATCCCTCAGTGACATGAATAAGGAGATTTCATATTTTCAAGTCTAGAAGTCAGAACCCATCAACATCAACACCTAAACACCAAACACCAGATAAACAACTGTCTCGGTGGACAGGGGTTGATGAGGATGAAATTACTGAATAAAAAATTAGGAAGGAGGAGAAGAGCCTATTGTATGGTGGTGTAGCCACGTTTAAACACTGCAACTGCATGCTAATTATGAGTACAGCTTTCTTCCCCACAGACACTCATGAATATGTATTCATTCTAGGTTATGGAATAACAAAAAAGGCACCTCGGAAATCAGACAAACTGTAGGAGGCATATGCCTTATGGTTTGGAGGTTTGATTGATTTCTGTCTGATTGTACAGTCTGTCTGTGACACTCTCACACCAGAGCCTTAGTACTTGAGGATAGAACTAAGTGGTGAAAAGTAAAATGTATGCATAGCCTACATACAATACCACACTAGCTATATCTTCAATGTATACTTGACAAGCAACTCAGTCAGACAGCATTCTGTGTCTTTGTTGTAATGTCCCTGCCTGCCGTGGACATGAGAAGACTCAAACAATATAACGCAGCCCTTGGGGCTCCCTAGTGCTTGGAGGCCCATTCCACATAAAATTTCCCTCTCCAATCAGTCATCGCCCCATTCAATTCCCCAACTCTCTTTTAATATCCTGTAGAAGCTGTCAGCATGCCCACATGCAGTGTCTGTCTCTCTCGTTATTCTACTTTGTAATCATTGTGACCGTCTTTCCCCGGCACTCCGGAATAAACTGGAATGAAAAAAGATCTTATTGTAATTTCAATCAAAAATCTATTACTGGCACAGTAGCACTAGTCTCTGCTGACTACGCCATCAGGAGAGAAAAAACCTGAAGAGCTACAAAATAAGAATTTGTTCCCATTCGTCTTTCCTCACTCATACTGTAAATTGCACCGCACATCTGAAGGGGGTTATTGCTGAGTGGGTGTGGACTTTTTTCAGTCTTCGTACAGAAATAATTTGTTAATCACGGGCACATGGTAGCTAATCTTAGGCTCACACGAACATGCACACAAAATCAGAGCGAAAATGTAGTCTGTCAATTCAGCCATAAACGGTGATGCATTTTCAAACACAGGATAGGCTACAGAAATAAACTGCATTTTGAACTGAAAGTCGTTCATGTTAGCAGCCAATATCAACTAAGGATATATCATGTAACTTCTCTGGAGTCCAGAGCAAGCAAAATCATACTGCCTGTTTTTAACGGAGGTTGCAGGATCGGATGGAAAGCATGTTCTGTCTGCACCATGCCATCACTTTGGAGGGCAGCATGCTTGTAGAGTGCTCATTGCCAGCTGGGTAGCCCTGTTCTTCCTCACAAATATTGTAATAAATTCGCCAGCATATGTTAAATCTTCATCCCATCATTTTGAAAGCAGTGCGATGTTACAGCTGCTTATCTTTAGACATACACTGAGCATACAAAACATTAGGAACACCTGATTTTTCTATGACATAGATTTAACAGGTGAATCCAGGTAGAAGCTATGATCCATTAGTGATGTCACTTGTTAAATCCACTTCAATTATTGTAGATGAAGGGGAGGAGACAGGTTAAAGAAGGATTGTTAAGCATTGAGACAATTGAGACATGGATTGTGTATGTGTGTCATTCAGAGGTTGAAAGTGCCTTTGAACGGGGTATGGTAGAAGGAGCCATTAAATGGATACAAAACTATTTAAGAAATAATGATTTCATTTGGAATATCATCCCTAATTTAATATTCCAACAGATTGGTGGTCTAGAATTCTTACTCAAATCCAACTTTGATATGGGTAAAATTGCTATTAAGCTTGAAAACTTTCATAAACAAGTACTTTTAACTTGTTACCTCATGTACAAACTCATGTCTGTAAGTCTGTACGTCTGCCTGTTTAAACATTGAACTGCATGTCTGTCTGTATTTCTCTCAGTCTAAACATTTATTTTATTTACCGACCAACAGACTATGGCTCCACCTATGAGAGGATGAATGACAAAGTGGGATCTAACTCTGTGCTGAGTTACCTGTATGTCTGTCCATCCAACAAGACAAAGGTAAGACAAACTTCAAAATAGTGATTTTCAATAACACAATAATAACTGAATTGTTCATTGTCCATTTTCTGCTGCCGCTATTTGTTCTTTCTGATCAAATCGAATGTTAACTCGAAGTGAAGGTTAGACGTTAGACTGAAAATAAAATAAAATGAATATGGTTTGAATAAATATTTTTACTCAAGCATTTACATTTTCTTTTTAATTCTTGAGATGCCCAACGTTTAATGACCTTATTTAGCTTACATTGCCTTATGCTGGCAGTTTGCCTGGACTTACTCATACTGTAGCTATAGCCTTAGAACATTTACCATGACACAACACAGAGACCAGAAATACCTTTGAGAAATCCAAAACCTATTCAAGACAGAATCATGTTGGTTTGTAGATAAATGCTGAAGCAAAACTAATAAAACAAAGTAGGCGCTAATTCTCTGAGCAAAGTATATTTTTACTTTGGGAAGTTCACCATCTATTCCACATTATAAACTGTGTAGTTCGAGCCCTAAATGCTGAAACGCTGAAAACCGTGGTCTATCAGACCATATACCACGGGTATGACAAAACATGTATTTGTACTCTTCTAATTACGTTGATATCCAGTTTATGATAGTAATAAGGCACCTCAGGGGTTTGTGGTATATGGCCAATATACCACGGCTGAATGCAGGCAGTCCGCGTTGCGGTCGGGCATAAGAACAGCCCTTAGTCGTGGTATATTGGCCATATACCACACCCCCTCAAGCATTATTGCTTAATTATAACACAGGTGGCTCAGTCTCTTCTGATCTTTTTTTAAGGGTCATGCTAAGGTCCCTCACTAGCAAACTTTCCATGGGATAAGCTTTTCTGTGTTGGTATTGTGAAGGAAAATGGCCTCAGATGACTTTCTGGGCCTCCCAAAGAGTGTCAAATAAGTCCATATTTTTAGCGCTGACCCTAAAAATCCCTACATGGAAAGAGAGGGTTTGTGGAATACTGATGGACTTAACCCGCGTCAGCATTGGACTCCGCCTGACCTTGTGACTATTTTCCCACTGGCCGGCCGGACTTAGCGATAGACCTTATAGTCTAGTTGAAGGTAGAGTATGCCCATCCCTGGTACAGGGATATGGGCTAAACAAGCCAAAGACACAGGAGATACGTGGACAGGAAACAGATTTGCCGCAAGAGCCTTATCATCTCCCTTTTATGGTAATAGACTGAGGATGTTGCAGTTTCGGTCACCCCAGTTAGGGAATTACGTTGTAGTGGAAGCTAGTCACAAGATCCTATTATGTCCAGATACCCTCATTAGGGCCATGTTTTGTAGACAACCACTATTGACCTCTGGCTTCCACCGACCCACAATCCTCCTCACCTTATCTTTTATCTCATTATGGATGGATGAGCCCAACTCTCTCGTGGATAAGCTGGGACGTTTTTTCCTCATTGCATTCAAGTGGCCAAGCATAACATCTGTGTGTAAAGCATGGGAAAAACACGAAGAGGGTTATCTCTAATCTGTTGAGATGAGGCAGGAATGACCATTAAATCACCATGACAATATATTTGTGTATTTAATGCCTCAAGGATGTTTTTTTCCCCCACGTGAATATAGCATTACAATCGATTGGTTGTCTAAAGGTAAAAATCCAGAGGATTGACCTTTCTAAGAGCAGATAATAGATTTGAATGATGGTGCTGACATTAAACTTCAAGCATTTAAAGAAGTCACTCTTATGCATGTTGAGCCTTATTCCAAGGTCTTCTGCACGGTTTGACTCACAACCACTGCTAATAATGAAGAGTCTAGCATTCTAGACATATACATAGAATTAATAGACATAGGCATAGAATGAATAGACTTTCTATTTCTAAGATTGTAGCTAGATTGATGTCCCAATTCACTGGAAATGAGCCTAAATATACCTTTCCTATAGAGTGCTCACTCACAGATCGGCCGCAATTAATCTGGGTTTGACAATATTAATCTGCTGTGAGGCATCATCTCCTCCTCTCCTCCCCTTGTTTGCGGTCATCAGATGGCTTGAGCACCATCCAACAGCAGGCTGCAGCCCCTCAGACAACACAGCAATAACTATCGCACTCTTCGCGTGTCGATTAGCTCGGTCGCTGGACTCCCACCGACTAGCTGATTATAAGCAGATAACAGTTATCCTAACAACCTGTATTAATCTAAGCTTTGTTATCAACCTCACTCCTCTTTGTTCCCGGGAGACGCATTGGTGATCAATTGCAAAGTGGATGTGGAGCGAAATGTTAATTACCTTGCGATGTTATATTTTATTATGTGAAAGTTATTGACGATGATGTGAGCTGTTACGTAACCTCCCCTCGTGGAACTTAGTGCCTGTAAAAAATGATTCAGGAACAGATCGACATACCCATATCCATATGATCCACATACACAATGTCAGAAAGGAAATTAATTGAATCTACTGAGAGATGGGTTATGAGAAGGCTTTGTCCAATACATTTTTCTACATTTTGTAAGAGAAATAATGTTTGAATACGGTTTAATCTTGAATATGTCACATGGCAAATAATATTTACTGTGCAGGAACTTAAATCAGGCTGATTAAAGATTAATCATCTTTAGCACTTAATACATTTCCAGACTTTTGCAATTCCTTTCATTCGCAACATTTAAAGTGTATATTATGCCTTCCAATAAATGCAGCAGTGATATAGTGGATATACAGGGTGCAGCTATACCCACAGCTGTACAACACGCCCTCAATAGAGATATGTCTTAATATGAAGTGTATTACAGTAAATATAAAGGGAGCCTGGTTGAAAAGGACTCACCTAAATTATTATTAGAGAGCTGAGAAACATTCAGTGTCTCCCTCTTCAGTGGTGAAGAAACACCGATTCAACCAGATCCATCAAGGACTTCTAGCATTTGTACTTGGTGAGACAGAGAGAAGGGGCCTGACAGAATAAATGCTGTTGTTTAATACAATAGTATGGAAAATGATTAGACCTGACCTTAGAAACTATAAATTACATGTGACAAGGCCCTAAGACTGGGTGAAATAGAGGGGGCCCTTCGCGAAAAACAAAGGAACATTTCAAAAAAGAGAGAAAAACTGGCACAGAATCCGCTGTCTGTTTATTGGCTTTAATGAAAAACAATTTATCTATATCACCACCAGGGAGAATTCCTAGTTAAAGTTGGAGAAAGAGGGGCGGGAGGGATTCTTAGTTAAAGCTGGAGAAAGAGGGGTGGGGAGGATTCTTAGTTAAAGCTGGAGAAAGAGGGGTGGGGAGGATTCTTAGTTAAAGCTGGAGAAAGAGGGGTGGGGAGGATTCTTAGTTAAAGCTGGAGAAAGAGGGGTGGGGAGGATTCTTAGTTAAAGCTGGAGAAAGGGGGTGGTATTTTTGTCAGTGACAAATGCACTGCTGTTTTTTCTAATTCAAATCTGTTGCCTGGAAAGAAAACAAAGCCTTTTGGGCTGTGGCACTATCCAAGTCACGCTTTTTTTCCTTTTTCTGTCTGGGTTTAGTAGTTTATTATCATTAAAGCATATTTGAGCTATGTATGTCTTATTAATCCAGATATCTATGGATTACTTTGAGAGAAAAAATCCATGGTTCTATATAGGGGAAATGCTTTTTAGGGATATTTCTGTGTTTTGAGAGTAATGAACTGTAATGCAAATGTCTGCTTTACTTCCAACACAAATAAATCATATAACACCAAGATATACAGTGGGGCAAAAAAGTATTTAGTGAGCCACCAATTGTGCAAGTTCTCTCACTTAAAAAGATGAGAGAGGCCTGTAATTTTCATCATAGGTACACTTCAACTATGACAGACAAAATGAGGAAAAAAAATACAGAAAATCACATTGTAGGATTTTCAATGAATTTATTTGCAAATTATTGTGGAAAATAAGTATTTGGTCAATAACAAAAATGTATCTCAATACTTTGTTATATACCCGTTGTTGGCAATGCCAGAGGTCAAAGTTTTCTGTAAGTCTTCACAAGGTTTTCACACACTGTTGCTGGTATTTTGGCCCATTCCTCCATGCAGATCTCCTCTAGAGCAGTGATGTTTTGGGGCTGTCGCTGGGCAACACGGACTTTCAACTCCCTCCAAAGATTTTCTATGGGGTTGAGATCTGGAGACTGGCTAGGCCACTCCAGGACCTTGAAATGCTTCTTACGAAGCCACTCCTTCGTTGCCCGGGCGGTGTGTTTGGGATCATTGTCATGCTGAAAGACCCAGCCACGTTTCATCTTCAATGCCCTTGCTGATGGAAGGAGGTTTTCACTCAAAATCTCACGATACATGGCCCCATTCATTCTTTCCTTTACACAGATCAGTCGTCCTGGTCCCTTTGCAGAAAAACAGCCCCAAAGCATGATGTTTCCACCCCCATGCTTCACAGTAGGTATGGTGTTCTTTGGATGCAACTCAGCATTCTTTGTCCTCCAAACACGACGAGTTGGGTTTTTACCAAAAAGTTCTATTTTGGTTTCATCTGACCATATGACATTCTCCCAATCCTCATCTGGATCATCCAAATGCTCTCTAGCAAACTTCAGACGGGCCTGAACATGTGCTGGCTTAAGCAGGGGGACACGTCTGGCACTGCAGGATTTGAGTCCCTGGCGGCGAGTGTGTTACTGATGGTAGGCTTTGTTACTTTGGTCCCAGCTCTCTGCAGGTCATTCACTAGGTCCCCGTGTGGTTCTGGGATTTTTGCTCACCGTTCTTGTGATCATTTTGACCCCACGGGGTGAGATCTTGCGTGGAGCCCCAGATCGAGGAAGATTATCAGTGGTCTTGTATGTCTTCCATTTCCTAATAATTGCTCCCACAGTTGATTTCTTCAAACCAAGCTGCTTACCTATTGCAGATTCAGTCTTCCCAACCTGGTGCAGGTCTACAATTTTGTTTCTGGTGTCCTTTGACAGCTCTTTGGTCTTGGCCATAGTGGAGTTTGGAGTGTGACTGTTTGAGGTTGTGGACAGGTGACTTTTATACTGATAACAAGTTCAAACAGGTGCCATTAATACAGGTAACAAGTGGAGGACAGAGGAGCCTCTTAAAGAAGAAGTTACAGGTCTGTGAGAGCCAGAAATCTTGCTTGTTTGTATGTGACCAAATACTTATTTTCCACCATAATTTGCAAATAAATTCATTAAAAATCCTACAATGTGATTTTCTGGATTTTTTTTCCTCATTTTGTCTGTCATAGTTGAAGTGTACCTATGATGAAAATTACAGGCCTCTCTCATCTTTTTAAGTGAGAGAACTTGCACAATTGGTGGCTGACTAAATACTTTTTTGCCCCACTGTAGATAGTACAGTCGTGGCCAAAAGTTTTGAGAATGACACAAATATTAATTTCCACAAAGTTTGCAGCTTCAGTGTCTTTAGATATTTTTGTCAGATGTTACTATGGAATACTCAAGTATAATTACAAGCATTTCATAAGTGTCAAAGGTTTTTATTGACAATTACATAAAGTTGATGCAAAGAGTCAATATTTGCAGTGTTGACCCTTCTTTTTCAAGACCTCTGCAATCCGCCCTGGCATGCTGTCAATTAACTTCTGGGCCACATCCTGACTGATGGCAGCCCATTCTTGCATAATCAATGCTTGGAGAACAAAATATTAATGTTTTGTTCCCCGAGCCACTTAGTTATCACTTTTGACTTATGGCAAGGTGCTCCATCATGCTGGAAAAGGCATTGTTCGTCACCAAACTGTTCCTGGATGGTTGGGAGAAGTTTCTCTCGTAGGATGTGGTTTTATTCATGGCTGTGTTCTTAGGCAAAACTGTGAGTGAGCCCACTCCCTTGGCTGAGAAGCAACACCACACAAGAATGGTCTCAGGATGATGTTAGCACTCACCTTGTCTTCTCCGGACAAGCTTTTTTCCGGATTCCTTGCAGGAAACCATGGTTAACAGAGGAAGAACAATGATTCCAAGCACCACCCTCCTTTTGAAGCTTCTAGTCTGTTATTCGAACTCAATCAGCATGACAGAGTGATCTCCAGCCTTGTCCTCGTCAACACTCACACCTGTGTTAACGAGAGAATCACTGACATGATGTCAGCTGGTCATTTTTTGGCAGGGCTGAAATGCAGTGGAAATGTTTTGTGGGGATTCTGTTAATTTGCATGGCATAGAGGGACTTTGCAATTAATTGCAATTCATCTGATCACTCTTCATGACATTCTGGAGTATACGCAAATTGCCATCATACAAACTGAGGCAGCAGACTTTGTGAAAATTAATATTTGTGTCATTCTCAAAACTTTTGGCCACGACTGTACACCACCAATAAGGTCAGATTTTGTTACAATGTAGTATTTCATATTGCATATCCTACAGGCTTCCAAACAAAGGCCTTTTCTTAACTAAGTTTTATCAACATTGTGTACTTTCACAGTATCTTTGGTTTTATTATTATGTACTGTAATTTACATAATTACACCTAATACCTACATTTGTTTTCCTATTATGATTTTAGTTTTACAGATCTTGCTCTGTTATTGCTTACATTTCTAACAAATATGCAGCAAGACATTTACATTTTCACTGAATTCATGACGAAATGAAAGTAGAGACTGTATTATTCCTAGCATGGAGTTAGAATTCTCCCCACTGTGGTAACACTGAGCATTCCACAAAGACGTTATTCTTTATTGCGCAAATATTTGTTCTTTCTTATCACAAATGTAAATATTGTTCAAAACAAATTGCATTGTCTAGACATGTAGTCACTCGTGGTAAATGCAATGTTGTGGAGTTCTCTCTTGCTACACAGGTGTGTTACAGAATACCACAGCACAACAACCTATTGATCTACACTATTTTCTTAAAACTTTATTCTTAAAACTTATCCTATTCTTTAACATAGCAACTTATTGTTGTAGTTGTGTTGTGGCCCCTCATGGTTGACTTATAGGTCCACAGGGGTATTCTGAACCACCTCTATTAAAAAAAAATATTTTAACCTTTATTTAACTAGGCAAGTCAGTTGAGAACAAATTCTTATTTACAATGATGGCCTAGGAACAGTGGGTTAACTGCCTTGTTCAGTGGCAGAACGACAGATTTTGTATCTTGTCAGCTCGGGGATTTGATCTAGCAACCTATCTCATTAAAGGGAATGTATCTGGAGAGGGGTGACTGGAAGCCAAAGTGCACCAAAGTGCAGACCTGTGAGCGCACTGGAAGAGGCCAAAAAACCATGGCAACAGAGGCGAGAGGCACATTTGTAAAATGAAGTCCAAAACAAAGTGAAGGTGTAAGCGCTAGTAGCAGCTTGATGCATGCCAACCACTAGACCTGGAGTGCTGATATGGCTAACCCTCTCTCTCTCTCTCTTACTCTCTCTCTCTCTCAATCTTCCCCTCACTCTCTACACATGAATTAACTCTCTTTCGCTTTCTCTATCCCTCTCCATCTCCTCCCTCATCCAACCCCACCATCCTTCTCTCTCTTTCCATCCCACCCCCATCTCCCTATCTTCCATATAATGGTGCTGACAGACCCTGAGTTTGAGAGCAATGTGTTCATCAGCTCGGATGAAGGAGCGAGCTATCAGAAATACCGCCTCAGCTTCTACATCCTAATCCTTCTGTTCCATCCAACACAGGAGGATTGGGCCCTAGCCTACAGCCACGACCAGAAGGTGAGCTCCATATTGTTTTTTCTTCACTGTTGGTTGTTTGATACAGTATGCTATGGATTTTTAACTGTGTTACAGTCGGATAAAGCTCCAAGCTGTTGATGTTTTACCTTAATTAATTCCATCCTGGTTCCAGCGACCCCTTATTGGTTTATTGAATATTCTGTAGTCATAATATTATTTATTTACGTTCTTGAAGTTTTTATTAAAATGTTGATTATTGTTATCCATTTGGTGATACTTTGGTTAGACGTTAGATAATTGTATTACCATGGCAATTAGTTAGATGCAATGAACACATTTGTGTTATAATGTGATTACAACTACAGAGTAACTTTACTCGTAACTACTAGGGAACATTCTAATATTCATTAGAAGATGTTAGCACTATAGGCCTGCAAACCACATACAGTGACTATGCAGTCCTATACACCAGTGCTCTCATCTGTAACCTTCACTGTACAGTGGTCTCATGTTGAGGAGAGCTCTGTACCCCCCATTCACACACAGGTCACATCCCATATAACCCCCTGTTAAGAAGACCTATTATTATGGCCAATGAGTCTGACTTGGCTACCAAGATGGATATCACATAGGGGAGTCTGGTTGAGGTGGAGGAGGGAGAAGACTGACACCTTGGGTTGCTAACTGACCCCAATATCAGTCATAACAATGAAACCTGGACAGATCCAGAGGTTGTAATTTGTTACGCTTTCGGTCTGTGATGGCCTTCGTTGGAGGATGCAGACTTCACGAGTTTGTAACAGAAGCTGTTGGGCTGCTTGATGCACACTCTGGATGTTGGTGATGTTTTGTTTGCAATAAAAAGGATTGGCCTTAGTGGACATGGAACACTCTCAGAAGACATACCTTTGTGGACATGGAACACTCTCAGACAACATACCTTTGTGGACATGGAACACTCTCAGAAGATATACCTTTGTGGATATGGAACACTCTCATACAACATACCTTTGTGGACATGGAACACTTTCAGACAACATACCTTTGTGGACATGGAACACCTTTAGAAGATATACCTTTGTGGATATGGAACACTCTCAGACAACATACCTTTGTGGACATGGAACAGCCTCAGAAGATATACCTTTGTGGATATGGAACAGTCTCAGAAGATATACCTTTGTGGATATGGAACACTCTCAGACAACATACCTTTGTGGACATGGAACACTCTCAGAAGACATACCTTTGTGGACAAGGAACACCCTCAGAAGACAAAGCTTTGTGGACATGGAACACCCTCAGACAACATACCTTTGTGGACATGGAACAGCCTCAGAAGATATACCTTTGTGGATATGGAACAGTCTCAGAAGATATACCTTTGTGGATATGGAACACTCTCAGACAACATACCTTTGTGGACATGGAACACTCTCAGAAGACATACCTTTGTGGACAAGGAACACCCTCAGAAGACAAACCTTTGTGGACATGGAACACCCTCAGAAGATGAACCTTTGTGGACATTAAACTCTCTCAGGAGACATACCTTTGTGAACATGGAACATGCTTAGACAACATACATACAGTTCTAATTAAACGATTCCTTAAGCATTGGTGCAATGTGGAATCCGATGGTGATTAGTAAATTAGATAATGTAGTATATTTAATCGGGAGTCCATACAAGTGCAACGTTAAAACAGTCTGTTTTATACTGATCACATATATATTTTTCTATATTCAAACAGGAGTCTCTCAGCCTTTTGTCAGATCACTTTAATATTTGTCTTCAGTCTTTTTGTATTCAATGCAGGTCAATCTTTATCTCTTTCCTCAATGTCTGGAGTAAACTGTTCTATTTCAAGTTCTAGAACTCTGGGTGACATGTCTTGACTCTTATCTCTGAATGTGTGCTCAGTGTAAAGACATGATTACAGTTGATCTAGCTGTTCCTCTCTCTCTCTCTGACTAAGGGCTATATAATTAGAGCATCTGTGACACGTCTCAAAGAAGAATACGAGTAGAAAGTATGGACACTCAATATTGTATAGAACTTTTTTTTCCTCTTGTTTGTCTGTGTTCATCTGGGTCTTTTAAACTGTTCAAGTCTCCTAATTGACTGTTTTTATTTGTCACGTGCCGAATCCAACAGGTGTAGACAGGAAAATGCTTACTTACAAGCCCTTAAAGTAAAAAAGAAAAAGAAAATAACTAATAATTAAAGAGCAACAATAAAATAACAGCAGCGAGGCTGTACACAGGGGGTACCAGTACAGAGTCAGTGTGACGGGGGCACAGATTAGTCAAAGGTAATTGAGTTAACATGTACATGTAGTTAGAGGTAAAGTGACTATGCATAGATAATAAACAGAGAGTAGCAGCAGCGTGTGCAAATAGTCAGGGTAGCCATTTGATTAGCTGTTCAGGAGTCTTATGGCTTGGGGTTAGAAGCTGTTAAGAAGCCTTTTGGACCTAGACTTGGTGCTCCGGTACCGTTTGCCGTGCGGAAGCAGAGGGAACAATCTACGACTAGGGTGGCTGGAGTCTTTGGCAATTTTTAAGGCCTTCCTCTAACACTGCCTGGTATAGAGGTCCTGGATGGCAGGAATCTTGGCCCCAGTGATGTACTGGGTCGTACGCACTAACCTCTGTAGTGCCTTGCAGTCGGAGGCTGAGCAGTTGCCATACCAGGCGGTGATGCAGCCAGTCAGGATGCTCTCGATGGTGCAGCTGTATAATTTTTTGAGGATATGAGGACCCATAACAAATATTTTCAGGCTCCTGAGGGGGAATAGGCGTTGTCGAGCCCCCTTCACAACTGTCTTGGTGTGTTTGGACCATGATAGTTTGTTGGTGATGTGGACACCAAAGAACTTGAAGCTCTTAACCTACTCCACTACAGCCTCGTCGATGAGAATGGGCGCGTGCTCGGGCCTCCTTTTCCTGTAGTCCACTATCATCTCCTTTGTCTTTATCATGTTGAGGGAGAGGTTGTTATCCTGGCACCTGTCATGACGTGGCCCTTTCTGGGTGTAGATCGTGGCTTCCCCCTCTCTCACTCTCTCCTACACCCAGGTTCTGTTATCTCAGGCCATATATTCCTTGCGAAGACTCTCTCCCCCTGGTCATGCAGAGAGAGAGACCACAGAGTGAACAAAGGATTTCACTTGGCCGAACTCCTAAATCCCCAAAATGGGAGTATTAAACAAAATGTCCACTTTTGAGATTGTGGGAATGGTCCGTGGACAAATGAAACACAAATGTGTTTCATTTGGTGACCTCATGAAGGACAGGAAACACACATAACTATATCTCTGAATGGGTACATTTCTCAATTATGGGGTTTGCATCTAATTCTTGCATAAAATTAATGAGTAAATATTAACCTATTTGTGAAATGATGTAATGTGATGTTAACCTTTTATTTGAGGGAATTGTATTCCCTGTAAAGTTTAACTAGTCAGTGGCCACGCCCCTGTGAGCACAGACATGATCAGGCATTATGGAACCGCCCTTTTCTATTGTTACGAATAAAACCCACACCTGAGGAAATTCACATCAGACTAAGCATACCCCCAGCGTGAGCTGTGTTTGCATATAGTTAAGACCACGCAAACCCCGGTGTAAGCTAAGGCTGCAATGGTTGTTGAGTTCCTAACCATACCACGTGGAGAATTGGCTACACTGCTGGAAATGGTTAACAAACAAATTACCAACCATTTCGAATCCCACCGTACCTTCTCTGCTATGCAATCTGGTTTCAGGGCTGGTCATGGGTGCACCTCAGCCACGCTCAAGGTCCTAAATGACATCATAACCGCCATCGATAAGAGACATTATTGTGCAGCCGTTTTCATTGATCTGGCCAAGGCTTTCGACTCTGTCAATCATCACATCCTTATCGGCAGACTCGACAGCCTTGGTTTCTCAAATGACTGCCTCGGATGGTTCACCAATTACTTCTCTGATAGAGTTCCGTGTGTCAAATCGGAAGGCCTGTTGTCCGGGCCTTTGGCAGTCTATGGGGGTGCCACAGGGTTCAATTCTTGGGCCGACTCTCTTCTCTGTATACATCAATGATGTCGCTCTTGCTGCAGGGTAGTCTCTGATTCACCTGTACGCAGACGACACCATTCTGTATACTTCTGGCCCCTCTTTGTTAACTACCCTCCAGACGAGCTTCAATGCCATACAACTCTCCTTCCGTGGCCTACAATTGCTCTTAAACGCAGGTAAAACTAAATGCATGCTCTTCAACCGATCGCTGCCCACACCTGTCCCCCCATCCAGCATCACTACTCTGGACGGTTCTGTCTTAGATTATGTGGACAACTACAAATACCTAGGTGTCTGGTTAGACTGTAAACTCTCCTTCCAGACTCACATCAAACATCTCCAATCTAAAATTAAATCTAGATTTGGCTTCCTATTTCGCAACAAAGCTTCCTTCACTCATGCTGCCAAACATACCCTCGTAAAAACTGACCACCCTACCGATCCTCGACTTCGGTGACGTCATGTACAAAATAGCCTCCAATACTCTACTCAACAAATTGGATGCAGTCTATCACAGTGCCATCCGTTTTGTCACCAAAGCCCCATATACCACCCACCACTGCGACCTGTACGCTCTTGTAGGCTGGCCTTCGCTTTACACTCGATGCCATATCCACTGGCTCCAGGTCATCTACAAGTCCCTGCTAGGTAAAGTCCCGCCTTATCTCAGCTCGCTGGTCACCTTAGCAGCTCCAACCCGTAGCACGCGCTCCAGCAGGTATATCTCACTGGTCACCCCCAAAGCCAATTCCTCCTTTGGCCGACTGTCCTTCCAGTTCTCTGCTGCCAATGACTGGAATGAACTACAAAAAATCCCTGACATTGGAGACACTTATCTCCCTCACCAGATTTAAGCACCAGCTGTCAGAGCAGCTCACAGACCACTGTACCTGTTTATAACCCATCTGTAAATAGCCCAACCAACTACCTCATACCCTACCGTATTTATTTATTTATCTTGTTCCTTTGCACCCCAGTTTTTTTCTACATTGCACATTCATCTACTGCACATTTACCATTCCAGTATTACATTTCTATATTGTAATTACTTTGCCACCATGGCCTATTTATTGTTTTACCTTCCTTATCCTACCCCATTTGCACTCTTTGTGTATAGATTCGTTTTTTTTCTACTGTATTATTGACTGTATGTTTGTTTTACTCCATGTGTAACTTTGTGTTGTTGTATGTGTCAAACTGCTTTGCTTTATCTTGGCCAGGTCGCAGTTGTAAATAAGAACTTGTTCTCAACTTGCCTACCTGGTTAAATAAAGGTGAAATAAAATAAATCTGTAAACTTATTGATGGAGTCGTGCTTGGTTGTGCTTGGCTATGCAGTCATGGGTGAACAGGGAGTATAGGAGAGGACTGGGCTCACAACCCTGAGGGGCCCCCATGTTAAGGATCAGCGTACCAGATTTTTTGTTACCTACCCATACCACCTGGAAGTGGCCCGTCAGGAAGTCCAAGATCCAGTTGAAGAGGGAGATGTTTAGTCCCAGTGTCCTTAGCTTAGTGATGAGATTTGAGGGCACTATGGTGTTGAACGCTGAGCTGTAGTCAATGAATAACATTCTCATGTAGGTGTTCCTTTTGTCCAGGTGGGAAAGGGCAGTGTGGAGTGCAAAAGAGATTGCATCATCTGTGGATCTGTTGGGGCGAATTGGAGTAGGTCTAGAGTTTCTAGGATAATGGTGTTGATGTGAGCCATGACCAGCTTTTCAAAACACTTCTTGGCTACAGACGTGAGTGCTAAGGGTAGGTTGGTATTTAAACAGGTTACCTTGGTGTTTTTAGGCACAGGGACTATGGTGGTCTGCTTGAAACATGTTGGTATTACAGACTCGGTCAGAGACAGCTTGCCAGTTGGTCAGCACATGCTCGTGTCACTGGGCAGCTCTCGGCTGTGCTTCCCTTTTGTAGTCGCTAATAGTTTGCAAGCTCTGCTTCATCTGACGAGCGTCAGAGCCGGTGTACTACGATTCAATCTTAGTCCTGTATTGACGCTTTTCCTGTTTAATGGTTCATCGGCGGGCATAGCGGGATTTCTTGTAAGCATCCAGGTTAGAGTCCCGCTCCTTGAAAGCGGCAGGTCTACCCTTTAGCTCAGTGTGGATGTTGCCTGTAATCTATGACTTCTGGTTGGGGAATGTATGTACAGTCACTGTGGGGACGTCGTTATCGATGCAGTTATTGATGAAGCCAGTGATTTATGTGGTGCACTCCTCAATACCATCGTAAGAATCCCGGAACATATTCCAGTCTGTGCTAGCAAAACAGTCCTGTATCTTAGCATCTGCGTCATCTGACCACTTCCGTATTGAGTGAGTCACTGGTACTTCCTGCTTTAGTTTTTGCTTGTAAGCAGGAATCAGGAGGATGGAGTTATGGTCAGATTTGCCAAATGTGTAATGAACACGAGGGGAGACAGAGAGCTGGTTTCAAGTGCATGGCGCAGCAGGTGTTTACTGAAAAGAACCACAGGAGGAGGCAGGTAGCTGGAATGTACAACAAAATCCAGTTTATGTCCTTGTATCTGTTGCCAGACTATCACAAAGCCTATCAATATCTAGCCTGTTTAAGTTCAACCTTAGCTCTCTTAACACCAGTCTTAAGTGTTCTGTGTTTAATTATATCATTTTCAGGTTTCTGGTGTTCTAATCAATT
The DNA here is from genome assembly GCA_030435695.1 of Brachymystax lenok tsinlingensis. NCBI lineage: Eukaryota > Metazoa > Chordata > Actinopteri > Salmoniformes > Salmonidae > Brachymystax > Brachymystax lenok. The sequence goes on from CM059812.1 coordinate 17,872,939, forward strand.
AGTTTTGGGTATGTCAAGAGGAGAATCCCAGGTGGCTGACATAAATTAGTTTTTCCCAAATAATGTTCCTGTCAGCCCCCTGTAGTCTCCAACTCAGACACACAATGTCAGATGAAGAACTTCAGTCTAACTCATTCCGCACAACAACCAAATCATGCTGCTCTTAGATAGTTGACATGTTGGAGATGTATTCATTCACACTTCCTTTCAACCTTTGAAAAAAGTGAGCAAAAAAACATTCCACTTCAGATGTATCAACAGAAACAAGTCACATTTCTTCACACTGTCAAACGAGTTCACAGTTTCCAGCTAATTTAATATATCAAAACCAATGCGTTTGGAGTCAATCACCTGCATACACTATTTGCAGCCTGGTCACTCAGCACTGCAATTACATTGCAGGCAACCCAACACAGCACCTAAGCCCCGTTTGGGTTATTCGTCATTCCTACCACTGGGGGAAATAATCTGTATTGCCAGACAGCGCCGCTAGAATAAAGCATCAGTGTATCTCAGGTTAGTGTAACTCACTTGCCCTACAGTGCGTATGGGGATTTGATTGGTCCCTTGTCTGCATTAGGTTTGTTGCCTGTTACAGATAGCATGATTAGTGTCATTAGTGTGGGAATGATGGCTCAGAGCCCAACAGAGCCCAATAGATTAAAATGTAATGAACTATAACTAAATGGTGTTGTCGATAAAGTGTCTTCCTGGTGAGGATAAAGCTGGAGAAGGTGCTGTGGAGAGGGGGTCTTCCTGGTGAGGATAAAGCTGGAGAAGGTGTGGGGAGGGGGGACTTTCTGGTGAGAATAAAGCTGGAGAAGGTGTTGTGGAGGGGGGTTCTTCCTGGTGAGGATAAAGCTGGAGAAGGTGTTGTGGAGGAGGGTCTTCCTGATGAGGATAAAGCTAGAGAATGTATCTTCTAGGGATGCAGACGCACACCTACACACACAAACAAACACACACACCTGTTCGAAAACATATAGAGCTAAAGCACAGGCCTGGTATGCATGCATACACACAAACACAAAACTTAGACAAGACTCAATTAAAAGCACAGGCCTGGTGGAACTCAAACTCAATAGGATGCATGGCGATGCAGTTTTGGCAGGACTGGCACAATGAAGCCGGAGAGAACAGAGAGAACAGGGGACTGAAATCAAAGGGAAATTATGGATACAGCTAGGAGAGATAGAGAGCGCGAACAGAGGGGAGTTACTCTTCTTTTGGAATAGCAGATATGCATTGTCACAACAGCAGATGGATGGAGGTGTGCTGTTAAATAGAGAGAGGAGTGAGGAGCCATTGTGCCAACAACAAGGAAACAGATTGTAGTGTGTGTAAGAAACTCAACTTTTTGGCATTGTTAGGCCTCTCTTGCCATACACCTGTGTTCCTTTGGTGATATGGTGGAGGTGTGACATCCTTTTGGCTTTTCAGCATGTCCCGGCCTCTATTTTTTTTTCATTTTTATATTTTTTATGTATTTAACTAAGCAAGTCAGTTAAGATTATTATTTTTTTTACAATGATGGCCTCACCGGCCAAACCCAGACAATGCTTTGCCAATTGTGTTCCGCCCTATGGGACTCTCAATCATGGCCGGTTGTGATACAGCCTGGATTTGAACCAGGGTGTCTGTAGTGACCCCTCTAGCACAGAGATGCAGTGCTTTAGACCGCTGCCACTCAGGAGCCTCGGTATTGAGTTTAATGCCCCAGTTGCTGGACTGCCTCTTCAATTCAAACCACAATGGGGTGCCTGGAGACTGAGATGGCTATTGCAAAATGTTGATTTTGTTGTCAAATAACAATTTCTTTGATCTTATTGTGTACTTGGGGTTATTGTCTTGCTGGAAGATCCACTTGTGGCCAGGTTTCATCCTCCTGGCAGAGGCAACCATGTTTTTGATTAAAATGTCTTGGTACTGGGTAAAGTTCATTATGCGTTGACCTTAACAAGGACCCCAGGACATGTGGAAGCCAAATATCCCCATAACATCAAAGATCCACCACCATATTTTACAGGTATGGGGTTCTTCTCTTCATATGCATCCTTCTTTAGACACCAAACCCACTACTTGTGTATGAGGCCAATAATCTTTATTTTCATGTCATCCAACACATGTAAATGCCTAGAGATGCTAAATGGCATTGCCACCTGAATTGGAACCTGTGCTATGGTCATGAAAATAGAGCTCTTTGGCCTTGCACCATATAATTTCCTTATTTTTTTTAATAGCTCAGTATTTTTATTATAGTCTTTTTTGCTCATCTTTATCAAGGGTGCCAAATATTTTGTACCTGACTGTAAGTGGGTATGACATCCTTTTGTCTTTTTAGGATGGGCAGCTTCTGTATTGCATTCCAAGCCCCAGTTGCAATGCTAAGGAGGCTACCTTCATACAGATACTGGGTTATTGGCTATTGGGTTATGTCTTATGAGTAGCCCTCCTTGCCCTTAGTGAATACCACACGTCCACATGGTGTATTTAGAATTCCTATCCACTCTCCTGAAGGCTTTGATATTTCAGCGGCATTAAAACCTTTATGTGTGTGTGGGTGGGGTTGTCAGTTTATTGGTGTTTCTCTGTCAAGTCGAACGAGTGGTGTACGGTGTGTATGCAGGGGAGGTGAGTGTGAGTGTCTGTATGTTTGTTTATTTCACTTCTCCCACTCCCTCACTTGTTTCTCCCTGTCCTTGCCTTTTGAATCCCCCTCTTCTCCGTCCCAGACAGAAGTTATAGTGTGTATCTCAGTGTCTCGGCCATGGACAAGGCTGACATTTACCTTTGCAATTAGGATCAGCTGATTGATGATTGATGTGATGGCTTAGAACTTTTTTGTTTAATGTGGCCCCAAGATTGGCTCTTTAGGACAACAATAGTAATCTACTAATTGGAGTGGGAAATTATAGTGAGTTGTGATTGCACAAAATGCTATTGTACAAATAGTGCGGAGGGAGGATCAAAGATGTATAGTTGAAAAGTGCTGCGTTCATCAGAAAAAGCCTTGATGTAATTTCCCATCCACTCTAGTTGTACCCAGTGGTGTAAAGTACTTAAGTAAAAATACTTGAAAGTTCTGATTAAGTAGTTTTGGGGGGTATCTGTACTTTACTTGACTATTTTTATTTTTGACAACCGTTACTTTTACTTAAGTGTGATAATTGGGTACTTTTCCCACCACTGGTCGTACCCCCCGTCCACTCCCCCACATATTCCCCTAATGATCGAAACTTGCCCAGGAGCTTATGAATAATAAACAGTAGTGAAACTAAGTGTCTCGTCGTTATGCGGTTTCCACCTATCCTCTCTCAGGGAAAATCTACCAAATGTTCTGAAGAGTAGTGGCACTATCGCGTTTTCATAAGCTTTTTCAAAAGAAAATATCACTGATTACATCCTTGTGCCATTTTATTGTCTTTGGTGTAATGAGGTAAGTTGAATTACTCTACCGGTTGACAAATGGTAATGGGTGACTAAAGTTGACCAGGCTCATTTTGGGTTGTAGTATAATGCTGTTGCTGTTAGTTCATTCCCTATGTGTTAGGAAGTCCCATTGGAGGTTCATGGCAATATGGTTGTCACGGTAACAACTGCATGTGCATTCATAACATGCATGTAGGAGTTTTAACATGTTCATCATGCCACCACGGAGATATAAACCAATATGTCTATATATACAAATATATAGTCCCAAGCTTATTGTAAAGCTGAACCCCTCATAAGGTGAAACAGTGCCACTGTTCACCCAGTACATTTGTTATTGATTATGTTTTGTTGAAGTAACGGAGGAGAGGAGCATCCAGCATCGCAGTAAAAATAAATCCCAGTACATACTCTGCTGTTCTATTGTGCGTGCAATGATGTCAGAGAAAAACAACACAATGTTTGTTGCTTGAAGTAACTTCTTTGTTGTTGTAATATACAGAAATGGCAGTTTCACCATTAAGTATTCCAGCTTTAAATACTATTTAAATACTAATACTGTTTAGTAGTAATCTACCATACAAAATTCTATATAGCAACATCATCCTTTCAGTATGGCATATTTCATGTACACTTATGTTTGGTATTGTATTGAGTATGAAACAAACAATGTAGATAATGTTGCCAATATGTCACGTGACAGCCAACTTTGTAGTATATTAATTTCCATGATGCAGGTCATTGTGGGAAGGAAATTTCCTCTGAAACCCAACAGGATATGACATGTTGTTCAATTGTATGGTACACTTACTTAGACAGCAAGGTGACCTGGAAGTATAAGAATAGTGATTTTAAGAAACAGCAGGGAACATTTTGGATGGGGAGCAAATTAAAGTCATGGGGGCTGAATAATGAAAGAGAGAACAGCCTGAAATGTACCTTGTACCTTTTGTCTCTCCTCCTGAGTATAGTGATAGATGGACCCTCCCACACCCCTCCTATCATTATCTATCTCTGTTATTCAGATAAAGTCATGAACAGGAGTTGAGTGCAGCCCAGAGCAAACCACACACATCAAGGGCATGTTAAAATGTCTGGAGGATAGTTTGGCTCTCCAGGTTTCACAGGGATCATACTGAACAGGAGCGGCCCACATCTGTATAAACCCGCCGTCAGTCTTTGAGGGTCTTAGGATTTGGAGGTATTATCAGTCTGGAGAGAGAGGCAGGCTGGGAAATGAGAAAATAACACTCTGACTGTTGAGGAAAATGGGCACATAACTTTTGTTGCAGAACTAAGATGTGTAAATGGAGAAGGATCAGGGGAGAGGTGAAATGTTGCTAATCGCTAAGATGTTATAATCATCAAAATCACATGTTTGGTTGTTCTCTTGCCACGTTATACCTCATTAACCTTGTCGATTAGGTTTCTCCAACATTTGTCGCTTGCCATTGTTTTTGCTTTTCAAAACACTCAGGCCACAAATAAATATTTGTCCGAATGTTGGCTGTTGGCAGAATGAAACAAATCAGGAAATGGTAGGAAACAGCATCTTTGAGCAAGCCACACAGTCCCTCCAGTCCTTCTATATGGAAACATTGCTTGACTTAATCCACCTTAAGAATGCAAATGTATGCCGTTAATTCTTATCAACACAGAATCGTATCAACACAGAATCAACACAGAATCACATCACCGCTAAACGTTAGCCCAAATGCAACGAGAGACATCCGTCGCAATAAAGTATGCAAAGCGAGAACATAAATAGAAAAAATACATTATTCAGGATTTGAGGTTTTTCTGTCTTCATTTGCATTATATTTACTTTATAGAAATACATTAGCATTTCCAATTCTGTGGTAATAATAATAATATTTGGGATATTGCCTTTCTGTGGATGGGTTTCAGCTCTTGTCGTTGGAGGAGTCTCCTTCAGATAAGCTGGTTTAAATCAATCCGTGTCTAATAGCCACTTAGGGATAACCAGGGCGCTAGCGCCTCAATCCCGACACTGCCCGGTGAAATGTAAGGCGCGAAATTCAAAATCCAAAATTATTTAATTATTAAACATTCATCAATATACAAGTGTTGCATAGTCATCAAAAGCTCAGATCCTTGGCAATATCACAGCGTTATCGGATTTCAAAAAGGCTTTACGGCAAAAGCACAACATTTGATTGTTTGAGGATAGAACCTCACATATTTATGCATTAGCATAAATTCATAACCAGCACGGGGCTCACAAAACCCATATAAGAGCTAAAATAAATCACTTACCTTTTGAAGAACTTCTGCTGAGGGCATCCAGAGTGTCCAAGGAAGACATCCTATGGTTCTTTTGTTAGAAAAAGTCATTTATTATATCAATAAATCTCAGTTTGGTTGGCGCGTTATGTTCAGAAAATCCACCGTCGAGTCACCCGTTGTACAGTGAAGAGAAAGCGTTCAAATTGTACCTATCAACTTTGCCCAAACAAATCAAACATAATTTATAATCCTTTTATGAATATTACCGATTATATTTTACACGGATGATATCCTAAATGATATAAAAGGAAAATAAAGTGGGGCGCGCTCACGGTCTCGTGCCCAGGAAAACGTATTGACATCCGAGGTTCCTCCACTATTTCTTCTTCTGTATGGTTCTGTTCAGTGATAATGCCTCCAAACACTGTCCAGAGACTGTTGACATCTAGTGGAAGCCATAGGTACTGCAATCTGGGGGCTATTTTACATGGATTTCAATAGGAAGTCTATCAAATAGAGGAAATGTAAAAAAATAAATATATATCTGGACAGAAATTCCTCGGGTTTTCGCCTGCTATATCAGTTCTGTTATACTCACAGCCATTATTTTAACAGTTTTAGAAACTTCTGAGTGTTTCCTATCCAATAGTGCTAATTATGTGCATATGCTAGTTTCTGGGCCTGAGTGGCAGGCATTTTACTTTGGGCATGCCAGACTCTCCAAAACCGTCACCACTGCTGATGATGCCTAAAGAGCTAATAGGACTTAGTGAGTTTATAAATCTTGGAGTTCTTTCACTTTGTAATCCACGGCTGACACCTTTCTGCTGCTCAATACTGATTCTTTATTCTAAAACCTCCCGTTTCTGACATCGACAAGACTTAAGTGGATGTACTGCAATACAGAGGGAGAGAGAGAGAGCAGTAAATCATATTTCTGATAAAGGAGATTGTGTTGTGTTAGAAGCAACATCTGCCCCTCATGTGCGTTCCCAGACCTGTAACCACGTAGTAAAAGTTTAGTATCCAACTGTGGTTGTATTATTTAATGTGGTGCAGACTCTGCAATGGACCTCAACGTATGATAAAATGGCTTCCTTATGTCAGCAGTTTCACTCCTCCGCATGAACTGATCCTCGAAGGTGATGTTGATCTTGAGTCAAAATGGCTTCCCCAGTCTCCACCATTGCAGTGCATAGGCCCACTTTGTCATGACGCAACCAGCAAGGTGCTGTGGAGTCAGACCCCAAATTGGTTCCTCCACAGTAAAAACAGACTCCTGTCCATTGGTTTACAAACAGTATGTGATGATCTAATCCAAAATGGCCTCCAACACCACCGCAGTGCTTCCCCTCCCCCTTAGATCTGGATGCGTGTCAATGCCGGTGTGTGTAGCTGGTGTAGAAGTCAGGCGCAGGAAAGCAGAGATGAGTGAACAACGTATTTAATAAAATACGGAAAAAGGAATAACAAGTCCAACGTGCCCTAAACAAACGGGCGAATATAACCAGCCGTAATAAAACCAACAAAGAAACAACAAACAATCACACACAAAAAAACATGGGCAATTTGGGAATTGAAAGTGGTGTGTAAAACAAAGACAAAAATAAAAATAAAAAAATTGATCAGCGATGGCTAGAAGGCCGGTGACGTCGACCGCCGAAAACCGTTCGAACAAGGAGAGGGACCGACTTCAGCGGAAGTTGTGACAGTACCCCCCCTTGACACGCGGATCCAGCATCGCGCCGACCCAGAGGGCGAGGCGCAGGGCGATCCGGACGGAGATGGTGGAACTCCCGCAGCTTAGACGGGTCCAAAACGTCCTCCAGCGGAACCCATCATCTCTCCTATTCAGTCCGCTCCATATTGGATTTGAGTCATCGGAAGAGGGGCCTTCAGTACCTTGTGGAGTGGGAGGGGTACGGTCCGGAGGAGAGATGATGGGTTCCGCTGGAGGACGTTTTGGACCCGTCTAAGCTGCGAGAGCCAGACCCTGTCCCCCGATGCGAACACCGGGGCCTCACTGCGGTGGCGGTCGGTGCTCGCCTTCTGCCGCCTCACGGCCCGTTGCAGATGCACATGGGCGGCGTCCCGGGTCTCCTCCGAGCGCTTAAACCATTCGTCACCGCAGGAAACTTGATCTGGCTCTGATGCCAAGTTGCCATAACCGGCTGATATCCCAGTACGCACTGGAAGGGAGAGAGGTTAGTGGAGGAGTGGCGGAGAGAGTTTTAGGCCATCTCTGCCCAGGGGATGAACTCCACCCACTCCCCCGGCCAGTCCTGGCAATATGACTGGTGTTACCCTGTGAGGGAGGAAGATCAGCCAGGAAGTCCACCGACAGGTGTGACCACGGCCGCTGTGGAAGGGGTAGGGGTTGTAACTTGCACTGGGCGCACACCGAGCAGGAGGAAACATGAACCCTAATGTCCTTAGCTAAAGTGGGCCACCAGTACTTCCCACTAAGACAGCGCACTGTCCGACTGATGCCAGGATGAACCGAGGAGGGTGACGTGTGGGCCCAATAGATCAACCGGTCGCGGACAGCAGACGGAACATACTGACGCCCAGCTGGACACTGAGAGGGAGTGGGCTCTGTACGTAACGCCTGCTCGATGTCCGCGTCCAGCTCCCACTCTACCGGTGCCACCAGGCAAGAGGCCGGGACCGCTCCTCTGTGTCATACTTCCGGGACAGTGCGTCTGCCTTAGCGTTCTGGGAACCTGGTCGGTAGGAAAGGGTGAAAAGAAAACGGGTTAAGAACATGGCCCACCTTGCCTGGCGAGGATGTACTCCAGATTGCAGTGGTCAGTCCAGATGAGAAAAGGGTGTTTCGCCCCCTCAAGCCAATGTCTCCACGCCTTCAGAACCTTGACGACAGCCAACAGCTCCCGGTCCCCCACATCATAGTTTCGCTCTGCCGGGCAGAGCTTCTTCGAAAAGAAGGCACAGGGGTGGAGCTTCGGTGGCATACCCGAGCGCTGAGAGAGCACAGCTCCTATCCCAGCCTCGGACGCGTCCACCTCCACTATGAATGCCAAAGAGGGATCCGGATGAGCCAGCACAGGAGCCGAGGTAAACAGAGCCTTCAGGTGACCAAAAGCCCTGTCCGCCCCAGCCGACCACTGCAGTCGCACCGGTCCCCCCTTCAGCAGTGAGGTAAGTGGAGCCGCTACCTGACCAAAGCCCCAGATAAACCTCTGGTAGTTGTTGGCAAACCCTAGGAACCGCTGCACTTCCTTTACCGTGGCGGGAGTCGGCCAATTACGCACGGCTGAAATGCGGTCACTCTCCATCTCCACCCCTGACATGGAAATGCGGTACCCTAGAAAGGAGACGGACTGTTGGAAGAACAGACATTTCTCAGCCTTGACGTACAGGTCATGTTCCAACAGGCGACCAAGCACCCTGCGCTCCAGGGACACATTCTTCCCTTTCTTCACAAAAAAGAAACTCGAGGAGGCAGGTGAAGTGGAGGGCCGAATGTATCCCTGCCCCAGAGATACATATGTTTCCATAGCCGCCGTCTCCTCCTGTGACTCCTGGGAAGTGCTGCTTCTACCAGGAGATTTATCGCACAATCCCCCCGTCGATGGGGTGGTAATTTAGTCGCCCTCTTCTTACAGAAGGCGAGAGCCAAATCGGCATTTTCTGAGGCGATGCGCACGGTGGAGACCTGGTCTGGACTTTCCACCGTAGTCGCATCGATGGAAAACCCTACACACCTACCCGAGCACTCTCTTGACCACCCCTTGAGAGCCCTCTGTTGCCACGAAATAGTGGGGTCATGACAGGCCAACCAGTGTAGGCCCAGCACCACGGGAAACGCTGGAGAATCAATAAGGAAGAACTGATTCTCTCCTTGTGACCCTCCTGCGTAACCATGTCTGGTGGAGTGGTGGCCTCCCTAATCAGTCCCAACCCTAATGGTTGACTATCTAGGGCGTGCACAGGGAAGGGCATATCAACAGGAACAATGGGGATCCCTAAACTATGGGCAAGAGAACGGTCAATAAAATTCCCAGCTGCGCCTGAATCTACGAGCGCCTTATGCTGGGAATGCGGGGAAAACTCAGGAAATGGTCCAATTTGAGGGTGGTGTCTCGGCAAGCCAACTCCTGACGGACGTCCTCGCGCAGACTGCACCGGTAGTAATCGATCAGGGCCCTGTCGTTCCATCCCGCGCTGGCGGCCAGGGTACGAAAGTCCAAAGCAAAATCCTGTGCGCTCCTCATCCCCTGCTTCAGATGGAACAGACGTTCACCCACCGCTCGACCCTCAGGCGGGTGGTCGAAAACTGCCCGAAAGCAGCGGGTGAACTCTGAGCAATGATCCAACACCGCGTCTCCCTCACTCCAGACGGCGTTGGCCCACTCCAGGGTTTTGCCTGAGAGGCAGGAGACGTGGGTGGACATGCTCTCACTTCCCGAAGGAGCCGTGTGGACGGTTGCCAGGTAGAGTTCCAGCTGGAGTAGGATCCCCTGGCATCCGGCTGCCGTCCCATCATACTCCCTCTGGAGTGCGAGCTGAATCCCGCTGGGACTGGGTGAAGGAGTGGTGATCAGCAGTGTCCTTGTTGGTGCTGGTGGAGACGCTGGAGGAACTCCTCTTCTCTCCGAGCGCTCCATAGTCTGTAGGATGCGATCCATTGCGGTGCCGAGATGTTGCAGCATCTCCTCATGCTGCCGGACGCGCTCATCAACCCTTGGTACCGGGGTAACTGCTCCTGCTGACTTCATTTGGTGTGCGTGATTCTGTCAATGCCGGTGTATGTAGCTTGTGTAGACGTCAGGCGCAGGAAAGCAGAGATGAGTGAACAACGTATATACAGTGAGGGAAAAAAGTATTTGATCCCCTGCTGATTTTGTACGTTTGCCCACTGACAAAGAAATGATCAGTCTATCATTTTAATGGTAGGTTTATTTGAACAGTGAGAGACAGAATAACAACAAAAAAATCTAGAAAAACACGTGAAAAATGTTATAAATTGATTTGCATTTTAATGAGGGAAATAAGTATTTGACCCCTCTGCAAAACATGACTTAGTACTTGGTGGCAAAACCCTTGTTGGCAGATGTCAGATGTTTCTTGTAGTTGGCCACCAGGTTTGCACACATCTCAGGAGGGATTTTGTCCCACTCCTCTTTGCAGATCTTCTCCAAGTCATTAAGGTTTCGAGGCTGACGTTTGGCAACTCGAACCTTCAGCTCCCTCCACAGATTTTCTATGGGATTAAGGTCTGGAGACTGGCTAGGCCACTCCAGGACCTTAAATGTGCTTCTTCTTGAGCCACTCCTTTGTTGCCTTGGCCGTGTGTTTTGGGTCATTGTCATGCTGGAATACCCATCCACGACCCATTTTCAATGCCCTGGCTGAGGGAAGGAGGTTCTTACCCAAGATTTGACGGTACATGGCCCGTCCATTGTCCCTTTGATGCGGTGAAGTTGTCCTGTCCCCTTAGCAGAAAAACACCCCCAAAGCATAATGTTTCCACCTCCATGTTTGACAGTGGGGATGTTGTTCTTGGGGTCATAGGCAGCATTCCTCCTACTCCAAACACGGCGAGTTGAGTTGATGTCAAAGAGCTCCATTTTGGTCTCATCTGACCACAACACTTTCACCCAGTTGTCCTCTGAATCATTCAGATGTTCATTGGAAAACTTCAGACGGGCATGTATATGTGCTTTCTTGAGCAGGGGGATCTTGCGGGCGCTGCAGGATTTCAGTCCTTCACAGCGTAGTGTTTTACCAATTGTTTTCTTGGTGACTATGGTTTCAGCTGCCTTAAGATCATTGACAAGATCCTCCCGTGTGCTTCTGGGCTGATTCCTCACTGTTCTCATGATCATTGCAACTCCACGAGGTGAGATCTTGCGTGGAGCCCCAGGCCGAGGGAGATTGACAGTTCTTTTGTGTTTCTTCCATTTGCGAATAATCGCACCAAATGTTGTCACCTTCTCACCAAGCTGCTTGGCGATGGTCTTGTAGCCCATTCCAGCCTTGTGTAGGTATAAAATATTGTCCCTGACATCCTTGGAGAGCTCTTTAGTCTTGGCCATGGTGGAGAGTTTGGAATCTGATTGATTGCTTCTGTGGACAGGTGTCTTTTATACAGGTAACAAGATGAGATTAGGAGCACTCCCTTTAAGAGTGTGCTCCTAATCTCAGCTCGTTACCTGTATAAAAGACACCTGGGAGCCAGAAATCTTTCTGATTGAGAGGGGGTCAAATACTTATTTCCCTCATTAAAATGCAAATCAATTTATAACATTTTTCACATGCATTTTTCTGGATTTTTTTGTTGTTATTCTGTCTCTCACTGTTCAAATAAACCTACCATTAAAATTATAGACTGATCACTGATTTCTTTGTCAGTGGGCAAACATACAAAATCAGCAGGGGATCAAATACTTTTTTCCCTCACTGTAATAAAATACGGAAAAAGGAAAAACAAACCCAAGTGCCCTAAACACATGGGCGAATATAACCAACCGTAATAAAACCGGTAAAGAAACAACAAACAATGACAAACAAAAAACATGGGGAAAACAGAGGGTTAAATAATGAACATGTAATTTGGGAATTGAAACCAGGTGTGTAAAACAAAGACAAAACAAACGGAACATGCAAAATGGATCTGCGATGGCTAGAAGGCGGAAGTTGTGACAATGTGACCCTGCAAGGTGTTACTGAGCCAAAGCCAAAATGGCTGCTCCTTCTCATCCTCCACTGTGGTGCATTTCTCAACTCAATGTCCCTCCAGATGGCAGGTATCTTTAGTGCTCAGTCCACTTGTCAGCTGGAGCTGCAACAGGTTGGCTTCCCTTGCAGGGCACTGGACCCAGCAGGTCCTCTCAGGACACCTTTAACGGACTTTAATTTGAAACACACTGTCATGACCTACATATTGCCTTTAACAATGGACTAATAAGCACCCTTATTGCCTTTAACAGTGAACTAATAGTGTAATTGTCTCTGTGTTTACCTCATAGAACTTCACAGAGCAATTATGCCTTATTGGATAACAATGCAGACATACCAAGCCTAAGTACTTAGTTGGGTATGATTAATTTGCATTGTGAATCACCACATGTTTTTTCACAGTCTAGACATGCAAAAGTAATATAATTACTTACACATCCACACACATTATTCCACCATAACATGAACCTTTTTTAAAATCTCTTTACACACCACTAAACTACACCTATAAAAGGTGGCGGGGTCTAGGAGAAGGCTGTTGTTGACGAGTTTGCAGAGCGTATCCAACCGAGCGGAATAGATGACTGAGCTCAACAGCCATCATTCCTCCCCACCAGAGATTACACATTCGGTGACATTGTGAACCAAAGCAGTTGCAGCGCCGTTTGAACGGCTGCTATCATTTGTTATTTAACTGCGGTAGTGCAGATGTGTGCCCCATTAAGATCCATTGAGGGACGGTGGTGGGTAATACGTCACCTCATTGCGAGAGGGAATTGGTATTGGTTTATAGGAAAGTGGGCTCCATTAGCGTGTGAAGTTCATCTCATGAGATAAATGTTTTATTTGGCAAGTGCATACTACTAGCAACATGAGATTTTCTGCTTGCATGTTTAGCGATACGGTATGCTGTATGAGAATACATGCTGTTGCCATTGCAGTGTATTTCACTTTTCAAACTCTGAAGATTATTACCTTCTCGATTCATAGTTGAGTGAGGATGTAATGCTGTGTTGTAATATGTATTACAGGTCTACAAATCTATAAGACTGGGATTTAAACATATTCTTACTGCAGTGACAGCATGGCACCTAGCAAACTTGATGAACATCCATACAGTATCATCAGGTTAATTCCATTTCCAGTATTTGTTCATCAATTTCAAACACAGCTGTCAAATGATCTACATCAATCTCTGGAGTTCATTACAGAGTATCAGCTCTACTGTACAGTATATGGACATAGTTTACATCCCAAATGACACCCTATTCCCTATGGGGCTTTGGTCAAAAGTGGTGCACTATATAGGGAATAGGTTGCCATTTGGGACTGAACACAGTCTTATTTCAGTAGTAGATTGTGCTCCACAGCAGAGACCTCTTATTCCCCAACACCCAGGCAGTTCAAACAATCCAGATGGTTCATTTGCATACACTTTCACATACTCCCCTCCATAGGATCGTCTCCAGCACCGCCGCGTTGCATTCTCCTGGCTCCATAAATTCCAGAAAAAAATGTCCTATCACCTCCTCTTCTGCTCTAGTCAGAGCCAAGGCACTGTCAACCGGTGCAGTTTGATTTAGAGTACTGTACATAAATGCTCAAGGAATTCATAGGAGGCTTAATTATGTGTTGTAAAAGTGACTTATAGTAATTATTCGGGACACGGGGTCTATAATACGCCATTATCATTTCCATAACTCCACATGTCATATTTGCATTAGGATGAGATTCTGCCATTATGTCTTACGGTGCTATTGGGGGTGATAAAGGACCAATCCAGTCCAAAACGTGATTGATCTGTGTTTTATTTATACAGTATGTCTACGCTATTGAATAATACTGTGAAATTGTGAAAATGATGATAATGCCATTTCAATTAAGAGCTGTTTCAAAAGACTTCCTGAAACTTCAGCCTGTTGTTATGGGATTTTGGCCTTCCTGGTAAAATTTAGATAAAAAATGCTGTGTTAGACCTAATGAATGAGGATGTTTCGATGGCGAAAGAAAGGTCAGTTGTAATATCTAGCTTCCAGGGTTCAGATGAAAGAAGGCAGTAGGATAATTAGAACCCCAGATAACCTTTAGGTGACTGCAGTCTTGTTTTGCCTGTATATCTTTAACCACAGGGGCAAGAACATTAGTGAAAAAACATTAGAGTTGAATAACTCTGTATGAAACTCAGAAACAACTGAAGTATGTAGCCTGAAGTACAGCACCAACAAATTTAACAATCTCTGATACTTTTAGCTTGAAATCCCATTTTAGTTCCTTCTATACCTGATCTGCAACAGTATGAAGTTAATCAAATAAGTAGAGTGGATTTTTGACCTGTAGCATACAGTGTGACCGACCGGCTCGATTCGGTCTAATGCAAACATTTGAAATTGTGTTTTTTACATTGGATAAAAGTAGAGACTCAGAGCTAGAAAATGATGTGTCATACACTACAGTTGAGGAACATCTGGAAAGTAATTTTCTTTGAAAGTTGATAAACATGTAACCTCACTTGAGAAAATGGCCCTTGAATAGTTTTGGTACTGGAGAGCTCTTCTTTGTCTACACCCATCCAGCATCATTTCTTTAAGGTTTCTTTAAGGATTCACATGTGAGTATCAGACCTCAGGATACGACCCAGATGCAGACAGTTCGAAATAAGAAATGTTTATTTACAAAACAGGGGGCAGGTCAAGGTCAAGGGCAGGCAGAGGTCAGTAATCCAGGGCAGAGTCCGTAAGGTCAGAACGGCAGGCATGCTCAGGGTCAGGGCAGGCAGGGGTCAGTAACCCAGGGCAGTGTCAAGAGGTACAATCCGGCAAGCAGGGTCAGGGCATGCAGATTGATCAAAAACTGGGAGAACTAGAAAATAGGAACCACCGAGAAACAGGACTACTGGAAAAAACGCTGGTAGGCTTGACGAGACATGACAAACTGGCAACAGACAAACATAAAACACAGGTATAAATGCACTGGGAATAATGGGGTAAAATGGGCGACAACTGGAGGGGGTTGGAGACAAGCACAAGACAGGTGAAACAGATCAGGGTGTGACAGTGAGGCTATGTACTAAACAACCAAAGATTTCAAGACTAAAGGCTGGTTTATACTACGGGTGTGTTCGTAAATAGTAAGGTTGATCCAAGCATTTTGACCTAACAATAGCAGTCAAGCACCCAAGGTAACTGGCTAACGTTGGCTAGCTTGCTAGCTACTTCCAGACACAGTCACCCTGCAGACCTGCAGACCTGGTTAGGCTGTTTTTATGTTATGAGGAGCGTTGGTGACTGCAACTGTGCTGCTGGCAGCAAATTAATTACGTTTGTTTTGCCAACGTTTACTGACACCGGTCAATTATTCTGCGCTCTGGCACACTCAGACGAAAGTGCTCTGAAATCTGAGTTTATAGCCAGAGAGAATTTACCAGCTACATTTGACAGTTGTCACAATGACATCATAAACATTCCATTGAAATAGTTACTTGCATAGTTGAGTCTTTTGTTTAGACATGTAGCTAGCTAGCTAAACAATTAACCATAATCCCAACTCATAAAGTTACTGTAAGCTAACGCACTGCTGTACATCGCGCTGTAACATACAATTGACCTCATTTTAGAGCCCCAAAAATATAATACTTCCAGGTCAAATGTAATATGAATACCATTATAAAGCACAATTTCTCCCCTTTCCAAGCAATATCAATATTGAGACCTTCATGCTGTCCGTCTCTGCATGATTGGAGAAGGCAATGAGCTCCATCAGGTCTTTAAAAAAAATGACGGGTGGGGAAGTAAAACCTACTGCTTGATAGGGAAAGTGGGAGATAAGCCGTGTGGGGATATTGTTTTTTTCACCCGATCTGTCCAACTCATCACCTCTAAAATGTAAATAAAACACTATAAAGAGTTTATATAATGTGTCATTACATACCTATTTGAAAGTTTGTGTCAAATTTGAATCGGGTTTTTAGGGCAGCGCGAAAGTTATCTTCAGAAGTAAACAGCGGCTGTCATGGCTTTTGAGAAATTTACGCATTCAGTTGTACAATTGACTCGGTATCCCCGCTTACCCTGTCCCTGTCCCTTTCTTGTTTTTAAACTGCGAGAGAAGCGCTACACCTGGTGGAGAGAGGCTGTACGACACATAATGAGTTGCATTAATGCGTGCTGTACATTACGTCATGACAAGTCACAATTTAACGTACAGCGTCGGAGGGGTCAGTTTTTTCAACTTTTCTTCAATACTATTTGGCCATTACCATGTCAATCAACGCTTGAATAGAAATTCAGTTCACACCCCAGATTTTGATGCCAACACAGTCAGTACAGTCCCATTAGTTTTCATTGCAACCCTGTTTGAATGCCGCGCTTGCGCAAATTTGTATGGAATGGGGTTAGTCAACTGTACTACCCTGCATGAATCTGCAGGTAGCTAAGCAACCAGGTTTCATGTTAGCTAGCTATCCTTAGGCTTTAATTAGCAATGCAAATGGCTCTGAGATATGAATAATATTACTACACAGATCGTACACGTAACGTTACCTAGCCAGCCAGCTAACATTAGCTATCTAGCTAACAGTGCACTTTAACTTGAAATGAAAATTACTTCATGACAAAATTACAAATGTGTAATATCTGAAAATGTAGCTAGCTAGACTTTCTTACCCGTATACATGGACGGACGCTTCTCCCTCTCTGTCATGGATGCCATGGTTGCCCTTAGTTTGAAGATGTAATCCGGAGCCTTCGTGTTCTATTTTCAAATTTTCTCCATCTCCTTAGATACCATAGTTTAATTCCACAGATTTCAAAACTTGTTCTCTAGAAAGTGGAGATCAACATTTATGCAGTTCTACTACATGATATCTTTTTAAAAAGTCACATTAGAAAGGATTACCTACACATAATGACCAGTTCATATTATAGACAGAAGCCTGCAATATGGCAGACCAATCCGAACTCATCTCTCGGCATGTCCAGCCCACTCATTATCTCAGCCAATCATTGCTAACGAGAAGGTTGCTTACTTTTTCCATGGCTAAACAAACTAGGCTTGTAATTGAACAATTGTATTGGTATTTACAGATAGAATAGAATTGTTATTAAGTCACATGAAAGTTCACATGTTCCAGAAGGCATTTCTGCCAAAAAAATGCATTTTGATTAAAAAAACATTTAAGTTCAAATGGTGTTCCTGTTAAGTAGTGATGTGCGACATATGCCTAGTTTCCTGAAACAAGTAACATATTGTAAAGGAAACCCTATGTTACTAATTGGAAGCACAAGTCAAACACATTCTGCCATCTGCCTTGCAAATGACTGCCACTTTAGCCCAGGACTCATACAGAGTTCACAGTAGGCTAAACATCCACAAGACGCAGGCTATTGTCAAATGATGCCACCCTGTTTCCTCTATGTCAATCAGGATCCAGACATGATGGACAGAATGACAGTCATCCTTGTCATCACCTCATATCCACTACCATAATGAATAGGTAGTGATAGTACAGTGTTCACAAGCATGTGTTGGTGATAACAGGTACTGTATCTATGTACAGCTACTAAAAGATACATTGTTGAAGGGATGGCTGTCAAGATTGACCACATACTGCATAGTACAGCTTCTATACAGGATATCTCTGGCCAAGACAATGTCAGACTGACCAGGACCGTGTCAGACTGGCCAATACACTGTCAGACTGGTCAATACACTGCCAGACTGGCCAAGACACTGTCAGACTAGCAAATACACCGTCAGACTGGTCAATACATTGTCAGACACTGTTTGCTAAGAGGTGATGAACTTTGCCTTGTGGAGACATGACTTACAGCTTGACTTACATGTATCAGTCACAATAATGTGCACACATTCACTTATAAAAAGCACCTACAGATATGAAATCCAATATTCCCATCTAACTGAGATCAGTCATATGTCCAATGTTAAAATAAAGCCTGTTTACTCCCTCCCTTAAAGACCAAGGCATAGCTATAAACGTTCTAACTGTCTGGCTGCAGACAATGTAAAAACTGTTGTTGTCTGGAAAAAAGGCCTGTGTAAGATCTTGGAGCCTTGACTGTGATTCAGACTGTGGGATGCCCACTCTTTGGAGTTGCAACGCACCATATGTGTCAGCGATAAGGTTTGTACATAATGTTCTGTGTTTTCCCTGAAGACGCAATACCTGCTGTGCGACACCCTCCGTGCCCTCATGCGCCGTGATGGTTTTGTTCTTGTACATAATCAGATGTTTTCGTTAGTCCGCTTGACATGTTCTCAAATGCTTAAATTGTTTACTAACCTAGTTTAGGCTCAACAATCAGGACTCTCTTTTCCATCTCTCTTTCCTGGTAAACCGCATGTTCTACTTTAAAAATTCCACAGTTGGTGTCAGCATTTTGCGTTCTGAAGTACACAGCTAAACAAGCCTCAAAACACAATGACGTACATCCTGCCATATAGATTTATATTGAAATCCACCATCAATGTGAATAGATCAGTGGAGCCAACAACTGTTATCCTCAATCCTTCAACCACCATTTAGACAAGTTTCCCTGGCAGCTCTCGTTCTCTCAGTCTCTTGTCTATTGCCTGGCAGGACTCATCAGTGGCTCTGGATCTGGTGGGTGTTTTTGATTTATCGACGTGAGTGGGAAACTATGAAGCTCACTTTGTGACAGCTCTGAGCTTTAGAATAAAACATATAATTGGCCTGATGAATGAGTGCAGCTTGAGCTCAACCAGTGGCATCAAATGTCACTGTCCACTGTCCAAATGTCACTGTGATGAGAGACTAGCCCGACCTGCCTACCTGCTACTCGGCTCAGCCTGCCTGCCACAACAGACTGCTATTGGGAGGAACATGGCTCTGCCTTTCTGCAACCACAGACCGCTATTGGGAGGAACATGGCTCCGCCTGCCTGCCACATGCAGGATCCTAAGAGGTGGAACTGTATTTATTTACTGATGGTTTAGCTATAGAATCAGATCTGGTTCCAAGTCAGTGATAAATAACAGGATGATTATGATGACAGTTTAGTTGTGTGTGTGCATAACAATTTGTTTGAAGATCTCTCTTGAAAAATAGATTTTTATCTCAATGGGAAAACCTGTATAAACAAATATGGCAAGGTGCATCTGGTGTTTGATGATTGTTGGCCTCGGAGTTGAATGTCAGAACATTAGCATGGAGTTTGACTGGGGTCACCGACTCTGTCTGTAGGACTAAAATAACAAGACAGACAGCCAGCAGGAAGCTACATCAGTAGCATCAATCAGTGTAATGGAACAAACTGCTCCCTGTCATTATGCACCCAGGAAGTGGGAAATGTAATTAGACCAATGAAATTAGGCCATGGGCACTACTACACCTGCTCGTCAACAGGGCAATATATTTTTTTTTTGACACCTATATCCATAATTTACAGTAGTGTCATGACTGTCCTGTGAGGATCAGAATGGGCAGATCAAACTGATGGGGGGGAGGGGGATGACAGTAACCAGGCCTCTCTCTCTCCCACAGAGAGGACAGGGGGAGCTGCTGGATGGTCACTCTTCACACCCTGCTGTAAGGGGGAAACTTTCTCTCTCTCTTCAGTATTGGGATCAGAATGTCTTTGTCTAGAGAAATACTTTTTCCAGCCAAAAACTCTAACGTCCAAAAGGGGAACTTTAGTACAAATACATCCAAATGTGGGAAATGGTCAATAAGTAGACGAATGTCTATTGTCATACATTATTTTATAAAAATGGTATAACAAAAATACTGTAATTTGGAAAGTGTACACACTGTTTATGTCAAGTTTCCATCCAATACGTGGTGTAGACAATATGACACATTATGAAAGTATTTTTGTTGAGATAGGAATATGATTTTAGTTTTCTAATAAGATAATTGTTTTAAGAATACTTTGCACATTAAGTAGCCACGCCCCGAGTGAGGTCAGAGAGCTTGTCAGCATGATGGAACCGCCCTTCTCGACCAGAGTGCTTAAAATGACTGGGTTAGAATTAACATATCAGACCAGGAAACGTGGAGCATTAGCTACATGTGGGAAATGGTTGAAACAACACGAGGTGAAGAAGATAAACTCACCAGACTATACCCGAACATGAACAGGCTGCAGCTGTCCGTGTAAAGGGGTTCAAACTCTGACTATCCACACGAGCTAAGAACAAGTTCAGAACAAAAACAGCCCATTGGAGACCGGACAACTAAGAAGAAGGACATCTGGTGAACAATCAGAGCATGTGCTTTGTTGAAAACAAACAAGAAGGTTTGGTTTCAACAGAGATAGATGACGAATGACTGCATTCAAACACGTAAATACATTTATTGCTTCCTATTACAAAACTGGTGAAGGTTAGTGTGCAAGGTATATGATTAATGTGAAGACAGTCCTAGAATGTATTCACGATAAATGCCCCTTTTTCTCTATCTCTCTATTTTCCCCACACTTTCTCCATCTCTGTGTAATAAGCCATTATATCTTGTCAGTCCACTGGGGATTTTTGTCTCATGTAAGTGTGTATGTGTATTCTGTGTTATTATTTAGTTAGTTAGTAAATAAATAATTAAACCAATTTGTGTGGTACTGAATGATGAGCAAAGGTTGGGGTTCTTGCAGATCCAAGAGAGTTACAACTGTTCAGAATGAGACTGATATGAGGTAATGATTAATAAGTGACTGTTATCGATATATAACTTATATACAGTGGGGCAAAAAAGTATTTAGTCAGCCACCAATTGTGCAAGTTCTCCAACTTAAAAAGATGAGAGAGGCCTGTAATTTTCATCATAGGTACACTTCAACTATGACAGACGAAATGAGAAAAAGAAATCCAGAAAATCACATTGTAGGATTTTTAATTTATTTATTTGCAAATTATGGTGGAAAATAAGTATTTGGTCAATAACAAAAGTTTATCTCAATACTTTGTTATATACCCTTTGTTGGCAATGACAGAGGTCAAACGTTTTCTGTAAGTCTTCACAAGGTTTTCACACACTGTTGCTGGTATTTTGGCCCATTCCTCCATGCAGATCTCCTCTAGAGCAGTGATGTTTTGGGGCTGTCGCTGGGCAACATGGACTTTCAACTCCCTCCAAAGATTTTCTATGGGGTTGAGATCTGGAGACTGGCTAGGCCACTCCAGGACCTTGAAATGCTTCTTACGAAGCCACTCCTTCATTGCCCGGGCGGTGTGTTTGGGATCATTGTCATGCTGAAAGACCCAGCCACGTTTCATCTTCAATGCCCTTGCTGATGGAAGGAGGTTTTCACTCAAAATCTCACGATACATGGCCCCATCTGACCATATGACATTCTCCCAATACTCATCTGGATCATCCAAATGCTCTCTAGCAAACTTCAGACGGGCCTGAACATGTACTGGCTTAAGCAGGGGGACACGTCTGGCACTGCAGGATTTGAGTCCCTGGCGGCGTAGTGTGTTACTGATGGTAGGCTTTGTTACTTTGGTCCCAGCTCTCTGCAGGTCATTCACTAGGTCCCCCCATGTGGTTCTGGGATTTTTGCTCACCGTTCTTGTGATCATTTTGACCCCATGGGGTGAGATCTTGCGTGGAGCCCCAGATCGAGGAAGATTATCAGTGGTCTTGTATGTCTTCCATTTCCTAATAATTGCTCCCACAGTTGATTTCTTCAAACCAAGCTGCTTACCTATTGCAGATTCAGTCTTCCCAACCTGGTGCAGGTCTACAATTTTGTTTCTGGTGTCCTTTGACAGCTCTTTGGTCTTGGCCATAGTGGAGTTTGGAGTGTGACTGTTTGAGGTTGTGGACAGGTGTATTTTATACTGATAACAAGTTCAAACAGGTGCCATTAATACAGGTAACGAGTGGAGGACAGAGGAGCCTCTTAAAGAAGAAGTTACAGGTCTGTGAGAGCCAGAAATCTTGCTTGTTTGTATGTGACCAAATACTTATTTTCCACCATAATTTGCAAATAAATTCATTAAAAATCCTGTGAATGTGATTTTCTGGATTTTTTTTCCTCATTTTGTGTGTCATAGTTGAAGTGTACCTATGATGAAAATTACAGGCCTCTCTCATCTTTTTAAGTGAGAGAACTTGCACAATTGGTGGCTGACTAAATACTTTTTTGCCCCACTACATTGTTCATTTTATAGGATAACAATTAAACATAGTTAGTGGATTAAATAAATAACAGTCATCAGATTAATGTAATTCAAGTTTTCTCTCTGATATATAGGGGTTGGAATAAAATGTTTTCCTTTTGTTTTATGCATAATTTCATAAATGAGCACTCCACTTAATTTGGTCACTGGGAATCCCCGTAAGGTCTTGCTGTTCCATGAAAAGCAAATGATGATGTTAAACCTATTTTTCAACAAACATATTGGACTTGAAGTGCTTTATCTATACCTAGTGCTAATTTAAATTTGGAGAGTGTCAATCTATATTGCTCATGGGTACGCTCTTCCCTAGCATTATCCTGCCATGACTCAAGCCCACGGTCACTTTACTTTACTCTATCTCTCTTTTCTCTCTCTTTTTTATGTTCTTCTTCACAGTTGTACACCTCCCTGGACTTTGGGAGAAAATAGCAGCTGGTTCATGAGCATGTGAAGAGGTTCTACTGGTGAGTCATACGCTTGTCTTCTTTCTTCCTTCTCATCATCCTTTGCTCCTTCGCTCCTTTGTTTACTCAGACTCTCATCAGAAACAGTTTTGGAGCATCACTAGCAGTCTGTGGAACAATGTGTTGTTTGTTTTCTGCAGTGCAAGAGTCTGTGAAGTACATTGATAATACGTCTGTGAAGTACATTGATAATACATCTGAATGACTAGTGTTGCTGGTGGGAAACCATTCTGCTTATTTCCACTGATGATATGATTGGATTGAGATTAATCTACATCCACAGTGTCATCATTTTGCATTCTGCCTCTCAGATATCACATTCTGGTTCATTTCTCATATATCATGGCAATTGCATCTATCTAAACAATCATTTATTTTTCATTGGGGGTTATCCACACGTACTGTATATACATTAAAAAGGATACAGTATAACAAGTCGTGCCCGGTGGCATGAGTAATAAGATCACCCAGGAAGTCCCTGTTGCCTCTCATCTAATCACGTCCGCTCTCATCCCCCCATCAGCCAACCGCAGTGGCCCTCCCCATTCTGAGAAAGTGCACACTCATCACAAATGTAGCTCTGAATCTGTTCTGCCTAACTGTTTTCCTTCCTAGCGATAGAGGGGATGCTGTGTGTGTGTGTGTGTGTGTGTGTGTGTGTGTGTGTGTGTGTGTGTGTGTGTGTGTGTGTGTGTGTGTGTGTGTGTCCCGAGCTGCTGCCAGCTATGTCCACCTCAACTTGCATAAATCAGGTGTCTACTTTTCATCACATATTCTAAAAAATTTGCTTTATCAATCCTCGATCCAACCCCTTCAAGGACTTTAAAGTCTGGCCCTCAGTATTAATGCCCCGGGCCCCTCAAGCCATGCTTACAGACAATTAGGTTTTCCGTCTCGCAGCACCAGGAATGACATACATCACACCGTAGGAACGCCTTATCTGTCCAATGTATTCCACTATACCCAATAAAATGATATTGTCACACCCTGATCTGTTTCACCTGTCTTTGTGATTGTCTCCACCCCCTCCAAGTGTCGCCCATCTTCCCCATTTTCCCCCGTGTATTTATACCTGTTTTCTCTGTTTGTTTCTGTTGCCAGTTTGTTTTGTCAAGCCTACCAGCGTTTTTCCCTCTGTTCCTGTCTCTTGATTGTTGCTGTTTTCTAGTTTTCCCTTTTTTGACCTTTTCTGCCTGCCCTTGACCTGTCTTTTGCCTGCCCCTGTTGGAATAATAAACAGTTGTTAATTTGACGTTGTCTGCATCTGTGTCTTACCTTGAAACGTGATAGATATAATACAGTGATATACAGTACAGTGACTCTTAACTTGAATCATGTGGCACAGCCTTGCCATTTTACAGTGCCTGACTTAAGAATTTCCATATTTTGGTTGCTGCGTATTTATGATTTTGTGACAGATATCACTTTTTGGTAGAATAACAAACCCAGGGTGTCTGGCTGTTGCTGTGGGGGTAATTTGACATTTTATGACACAGCTATGGGGAGAACGTCCTCACATGGAAAGCCATTGCTATTTTATTGCCATCATTGTTGAGACAACGCTGAAATGAGACGTCTATATCTGGAGTGGAATACCCCTGCTGAGACTCATCTCCCTTTGTTTATTGTCTTCTACCCTCCTCCTCTCCTCCTCTCCTCTTCTTCCCTCCTCCTCTCCTCCTCTTCCCTCCTCCTCTCCTCTTCTTCCCTCCTTCTCTTCTCTCCGCCTCTCCTCTTTTTTCCTCCTTCACTTCACCCAATCTTCTCCCATCCTGTTCTTCCCTCCTCTTCTCCTCTTCTTCCCTCCTCCGTTCCTCTTCTCCTCTTCTCTCCTCTTCTTTTCTCCTCCTCTTTCTCTCTGTCTCCACTCCTCCTCTTCCCTTCTTTTCATTACTTTACCCCTCCTTCCCCCTTCCCCCCTCTTCCTCTTTATCCTTACTTCTCTCCTCGACTTCTTTAATCCAGGTCTGTAACGTGTCTAGACAAGGAGTCAGATCTGGTTCACATGGATGCACACAACCCTAATGGACGTGAATAGCACTACACACACACACAGCAGAGAAAGGCCCCCACATTTGCAGTCCAATTATCAGCCTTCAAACAATAGAAGAGAGCGAGAGTCTGTCAAGGAATAAATTCCCACCTGGGTTTAGAGCGTTGTGTCCCAGGAGAGTGACAGGGGATTACCCCACTGATAAATGCAGTGCATGATACTTGATTAATATCACCACGGCAACGCCACCCAAGGTCCTCCATAGGTGAAATTGTGAGATTGTTTATTCTAGCTATCTGCTGCTGCTGTTGTTAGAGCCCCGGAATCAGAGACAGTTTAGTTTTCTGTACACAGAGAATGATCATAGTTCATCATGTTGAATAGTGACAAACCTACAACTTTACATACTGTATTTAATGTATGAAACAAACACCATTACAGAATGGAAACAACAACATACTGGTCAAATTACAGTGTTATATATATACAGTAAGTATACTGTCACAAGTTTAACACCATCTCCTCTATTGCATGTCAATCGCAAAACATACAAAAGTGCCCTCAATTCATACAGACATATAGCCTCGGTTTCCAGGCATCCTCACGTTCCCAGGAATAAGAGGCATGGTCCGCAGCTGAATGAATCCAGATATCCAGTAATCTCTATCTCCTTGCCTTGCAGGTAAACAGTATGTAACGTGCTCAGAGCCCCAAACAAACTACCCCTTCCCTGGATACATTGACATCAGCTCACTGGTGGTCCAAGATGACTATATGTTTATTCAGGTAAGGCTCTGTCTGAGGAGATTGTACCATATTGTACAGTGCCTTGCGAAAGTATTCGCCCCCCTTGGCATTTTTCCTATTTTGTTGCCTTACAACCTGGAATTAAAATAGATTTTTTGGGGGTTTGTATCATTTGATTTACACAACATGCCTACCACTTTGAAGATGAAAAATATGTTTTATTGCGAAACAAACAAGAAATAAGGCAAACAAACTGAAAACTTGAGCGTGCATAACTATTCACCCCCCCAAAGTCCATACTTTGTCAAGCCACCTTTTGCAGCAATTACAGCTGCAAGTCTCTTGGGGTATGTCTCTATAAGCTTGGCATATCTAGCCACTGGGATTTTTGCCCATTCGTCAAGGCAAAACTGCTCCAGCTCCTTCAAGTTGGAGTCATACCAAACATTCTTAATAAGATTGAGGTCTGGGCTTTGACTAGGCCTTAACTACTTAGAGAGCAGTGGGGCGCTGTTCCTCCCGACACAACCCGGTGAAATGTGAGGTGGCAAATTCAAAATCCAAAAGTTGAATTATTAAACATTCATAAATATACAATTGTTGCATAGTCATCAAAAGCTCTGATTCTTGGCAATATCACAGCGTTGTCAGATTTCAAAAAGGCTTTACGGCGAAAGCACAACATTTGACTGTTTGAGGGTAGCTGATATGGAAATTTTGTGCCCAATGTTCACAAACTGAACTTCAATTAAACAACTTAAGACGTCCATCAAGTCCATACTTCTTTCTCCATTTTGGACCAAAATAAATGTTTATTTTATCTTTTAACCCCATATAGTGCTCATCTCCCGTAAGTTCAGGAACCTCTTTTGAAGATTTACTACCCATTGTTAATAACCCTAAAAAAACTCTCTATGTCTCTTCCTTGAGGTTTTTTTCACAACTCCCTATGTGTGTGCTTACCCTATATGCTCACAATCTATGTGTATCTCTTTAACCTATGTGTAACTTTTTTAGGTTTCCATGATTTAAGTGTGTGGTTCCTAACGTTATTAAATTATTCTAATTATGTTTCTAAGTGTATTCCCACATTCTATGTGATATGTTCTTACATGTGGGTTTCTCCTTTCTGGAAACTTTATCTATAGAGGCGACTTTCATTCGGACATTAGGTCTCACCCGTTTACAACTATAAGCTATTTTCCAGGGGTCATAAAGCCCTAGTTAACCGCCTATTTTTCTGTTGTTTCTTGGGACTCAGTTGACGTTAATATCTTTTATCTCCCACCGCTATATTAGGCTTTCCCTCTCCTCCTGTTTTGGACTTTATTTCAGTGACCGGTCTGTAGCATTGATGGGGTTATCGTGTTTGCATAGAATTACCGTCTATCTCACCAAACCTAGTTTATATCCTCACATAAGGACTTTATTTAGGTATGTTTTTTGAATTTACCATTTAGGTTATCCTATTCACAAAACCACCATCTGTACACAGAGCACCTATTTAATATCCCGGCTTAATAATCCGTGTGTGCAAAGTCCGGATCTATTAAGAAAGTTTCATTTATGGCAGCGCCTTACCTCAGGTCATTTCGGACCTGTCGCATCGCTCGTTTAAAGTTAACTTTCGGCTACTTTCAAAGTAGAAACTAGTACATTTGTGAATAATTATTAAGCTCTTATTTTTTCTAATTTCCAAACACGTTAGAACCAAAATAAACTCTTATTTTTGCGAAATTCTAAACACTTTAGAACCAAAATAAAAATATCTCAAATGATTCCCCCCAAATCCGTGAATAAAGACTTTACTGACCTGTCTTGTAGACTGGGAAAAGCAATGTAGGTTGGATCTCGTCACTGTCTCTGTCGTGTTCCAGTCTCCCACCGGCCTGAAAAAAACCTCAATTCAGAGGTCAGGTCTTTATCTCACGGATCTCTGATCTGCTCGTGCACGGTTTTCGGTGTCCACTGGAACTAGACAGAAACAGGTATTGAGATCCGGCTCGAAGGACCAAATTGTTATGGACATTTTGTGCCCAATGTTCACAAACTGAACTTCAATTAAACAACTCTGTCTGTTACCCAGTATTTGTAAGATACTGGTTGAAATGAGACAAACAGAGGCCCAATCTACAATGGTCAAATGTAAAAGTGTTTATTCACGCGAGCTCTGCTGAGATACAATGCACATTCATTTATATAGTCACACATAGCGCCATAAATGTCCATACAAATAGCGTCACATATGTCCCTCCTTGTCCACTTCAAAACATACATTTACTAATCTTGTCCTGCAACATGTTACACAATCATATTACAAGCCCAAAGGTATTTTCCCCTCCCTGGCTGGAGAGGCATTCTTCCTCTTGCTGTCTGTCATTGGTTCCTCCTTTTCACACACATCCAAGCCATTTATAAAAATACTGTACATCTCATTATTTTAGGATTATAATTCATTTAGTCATCATTAAAGATTTTAAATCATATAAAATCATCTATAACAGTAGCACCTCTAATATTTATGCATTAGCATAAATCCATAACCCAACACGGGTCTCACAAAACACATAAAATCGCTAATATAAAATCGCTTACCTTTGATGAACTTCTGCTGAGGGCTTCCCAAGTGTCCAACGAAGACAATCCATGCTTCTTTGGTTAGAAAAAGTCATTTATTATATCCATAAATCTCAGTTTGTTTGGCGCGATATGATCATCAAATCCACCATTGAGTCGCCCATTGAACCGTGAAGAGAACATGTTCAAATTATACCTATACACTTTCTACAAACAAATCAAACATCATTTTTAATGTATCCTTAGGTATCCTTTTGGGTATATTTGCTGTAATATTTCAACAGGACGATAACGTGAACGATAGGAAAGGAAAATAAAGTGGTGCGTGTTAACAATCTCGCGCACGTCAAACCTTGTTTACAAAGTGGTCGCCTAACAATTTCCTCTCCCTATCTGTTCTGGTCACTGCTAGAATTCCCAGTCTTTGACTGTTGACTGTTGACATCTAGTGGAAGCCATATGTACTGCAGTCTCAGTCCTACATAAAGTTGTATGCAATAGGCACAATGGAGAAGATGCTCATTTACAAAAGAAACTGCATATCCGGATGGATTTTCCTCTGGTTTTCGCCTGCTATATCACTTCTGTTATACTCACATACATTATTTTAACACTTTTAGAAACTTCAGAGTGTTTCCTATCCAATAGTACCAATTATGTGGATATCCTATTTTCTGGGCCTGAGTGGCATGCATTTTACTTTGGACAAAAACCGTCACCAAAAACCGTCACCAAAAACCGTCACCAAAACCGTCACCTCGGGAGCCGCTCCCTAAGAAGTTAAACCACTCAAGTGTTGCTTTAGCAGTATGCTTAGGGTCATTGTCCTGCTGGAAGGTGAACCTCCGTCCCAGTCTCCGTGGGATGTTAAAAGTTTCAGATATTTTTTTTGTAACCCAACCCTGATCTGTACTTCTCCACAACTTTGTCCCTGACCTGTTTGGAGAGCTCCCTGGTCTTCATGGTGCCGCTTGCTTGGTGGTGCCCCTTGCTTAGTGGTTTTGTAGACTCTGGGGCCTTTCAGAACATGTGTCTATATACTGAGATCATGTGACAGATCATGCGGCACAGATTGCACACAGGACTTTATTTAATTATTTATGTGACGTCTGAAGGTAATTGGTTGTACCAGCACGCACTTTTTAAACAAGTAATGTTTTTCATCAATTTGGACTATTTTGTTTATGTCCATTACATGAAATCCAAATAAAAATCTATTTAAATTACAGGTTGTAATGCAACTAAATAGGAAAAACACCCAGGGGGGTGAATACTTTTGCAAGGCACTATATGTAGACCATGATGCATTGCATGGGATGCGCATCGTTAGCCTTGAATTATATGGACATGTGTTCTGTATTACGCACAACTTGGTTTGACTGGGATTGGGAGAGGATTTTCATATTTTACAGCACCACATGTAACAACTAGTTGATCCTCAGGTGTGAGGAAATGGTATGATAGAGCGATTCAACTGTAATTCATAAAAAATATGAATATTTATGATTCATTCTGTTTTGACACATTGTATTAACGGCAGCATGTTCTTGATTAGAATAGTTATGGGGTCCATTGATTGACACAAACTTTATTTATGTAATAGTAATTCTCACCTCTGAACCTTGAACCTTTGCTATGCTGCATGGGTATTTTATTTCTACTATTTCCATCATTTACATTGTCAAAAAAACAGTAGAGACACATTCTCTATAAAGAAATTGCACCTCACATGACATATGTAAAATATGCAAACCATTTATTTGAACTTTTATTTGAGAGTCTGCATTTGCACTCTACTGTGGTTCAGATGTGAAACCTAGGGAGTTTTATATTTTTCCACACCAGTCTCCTAGTATGTCATATTAATCATAATTGCAAGAGAGAGGAATCTGAAATGGTAATGTAATGCTGGTAATGTAATGCTGGTGCAATTTTGGGGTTATGTTTTAATTTCCCTCCAGCCATCTGCATAGTATTTACTTTGACATTGTGCAAATGAGGATGCACAAATTTCAAAGAAAACAGGAACATTTCAATAAATCTCCCACCAATCCAGTCCAGAATAAATAGCTTTTCCATCCAAATGTAACTCCAAAGGCCTACCTTGTTGTTTGAAGTATTTGAAGGGGAGAGATATAGATGTATTTCTATTAGAACATGAATTAGGGACACATGTTTTTCCAAGTCAGGTCTCATGGTCAAGTAAAGCTCCTTGTCCTAACTATTTAAATTAGAGCCAGGAGTTCTCTCTTGAACAAGTGGCTTGACCAGGAAAATTATAGGTTCTAGTAGCTTATGTCAGGGGTTCAGGAAGAACTCCTAGCCCTACACATGATGCCTTGAAAAAACTCTGGCATGTAGTTATAGCCTACTCAGGGCCAAGACTTCTTCATAGTCAGGTCACATGTTCAGGTAAACTTCTGGCCCTACACATGATTGGCTTCATTCTGCCAGAATAATGGTCTGATGTATAGATCTGTGGTCTACCAGATCCCTCAACCATGTTTGATCACACTCATACGTCTCCCTAACTAAACCCACAACCACTCAACCTAAACCTCCAACCGCATCTTCAATTCAGGAAACCTACAATGTTTTCTCGTGTCGTGTCACAGCCGGACAGATTCTGTGAAAGGGGTTAATGACACATTTTTCAGTTCAAAACCGCTCGTGGTTACTCTCTGTCGATTTTGAACTTCTTAACACTGTTGCATGTGGGACCTTTTCTGCCGAGTGCTCTCTGTGCCCACTGCTCTTTCCTTTCCTCTCTCTTTCCTCCTCTCCTCTCCTCTCCTCCTCCCCTCCCTCCCCTCCCTCCCCTCCCCTCCCCTCCCCTCCCCTCCCCTCCATCCAATTGAAGTGCACTTAGAAGCACACAAAGAAGCCTAATTGGTTCTATCATATAATAATGAGCCTATTTCGCCTGCCCCATTTCCTACCCAGAAATAATAATGGTACCAAATATGTGCATATCCTAGTTTCTGGGCCTGAGTGGCAGGCCTTTTACTTTGGGCACGCCAGACTCTCCAAAACCGACACCTCAGCTGCCGCTCCCTAAGAAGTTAACAGCTTCTACCCCCAAGCCATAAGACTCCTGAACAGCTAATCAAATGGCTACCCAGACTATTTAAATTGCCCCCCCTGCTACTCTCTGTTTATTATCTATGCATAATCACTTTACCTCTACCAACATGTACATATTACCTCAATTACCTGGATTAACCTGTGCCCCCGCACATTGACTTTGTACCGGTACCCCCTGTATATAGCCTCGCCACTGTTTTTTCATTGTTGCTCTTGTTATTTTTCTCTTTTCTTCTTTTATTTTTGAAATTGTTTTAAAAAAAACACTTTGTTAACACTTATTGTTTTGGTTGAGGGCTTGTAAGTAAGCATTTCACTGTAAGGTCTACACTTGTTTGTAACGTCTGCTTCCAACTCACACCCTGAACACAGCTCACTTTCCAGCCCACTTTCCAGCTCACACTCTCAAACACCTAGATCCCCTGAACGCAGCTCACTCTCCAGATCCCAATCACCTGAATTCTAATAACCTGTTCACACACATGTATGTCATTATCACACTATTTAGTTCAGCTTTTTGCATCCCATCACTGTGAGGTATTGTTTGTTTTGTGACACGTCTTTCAGAGCTCTGGGTTTCCCTTGATTTACTCCTCCTGTGTAAGATAATTTTTGCCTGTCTCACTAACGACTATTTTTGCCTGTTCCCTGCCTGTACTTTAGCCTATCGGATTTCCTGTTATCTACCTGTTGCCTGATCTCCCGGACTACGTTACTAGCCTTTTCCCTGCCTGTACTGTTGCCTTTGGACCCCCTGTATATGACTTTCTGCCTGCCCCTGGACCCAGCTACCTGCCGCCTCCTGTGGTCCTTTCCTCGTGTTCATTACACTGTTGTATTCGGCGCATGTGACAAATAACATTTGTTTTGATTTGCCCACGTCTACCTTCAAAACCACAAAGGGCATCGACAACAGGAGAGGACGTGAGAGAAGCAGTTTCTGCTGTATGCTAGCCAGGAGATTTGATTGTTATTTTCTCAATAGAAACATCTGGAAATAGCCATTTAAATTCCTTATGCATCAATGTTCCTCTCTGATGAAGTATACACAGAGTATACAAATAATTAAGAGCGCCTGCTCTTTCCATGACATTGACAAAACATTTACTGTAAGTGCCTTTGAACAGGGTATGGTAGTAGATGCCAGACACATCGGTTTGAGTGTGTCAAGAACTGCAACGCTGCTGGATTTTTCACGTTCAGTTTCCTGTTTGTATCAAGAATGGTTAACCACCCTAAGGACATCCAGCCAATTCGACACAACTGTGGGAAGCATTGGAGTCAGCATGGGCCAGCATCCGTGTGGAACGCTTTCAACACATTGTTCTATTCTGAGTGCAAAGTGGGGTGCAACTCAATATAAGGAAGGTATTTCAAATTTTTTGTGCGCTCGGTGTATATCTTTTCATCATAAATAATGTCATGCATGTTCACTTGTTTGAAGGATGCAAGATGAGTAATGATTGATACATTTCTGAAGGTTTTAGATTAATCCAAGGAGTTACTTCATGTTGACAATAATAAGTCACAGATGTGCAACATGGACAAATGATACAAGTGAATACAAAGGGAATACTCAGTGTCTTGGTTAAATTTGTTCCAGGTTACTACAGCAGGACAGGCCAGCTACTATGTGTCCTACCAGAGGGATCCATTCCTCAAAATCAAATGGACAAAATATTCTCTACTCTACATACATTTTACAGTGATAAACACATGCCTCCGGATATGCAATGCAGTAGATAGATTATTCAGATTGAGTACTTTTTAGTATTTAGCAAATTTGTTACACTTTTTAACTCGGCATTGTTGGGAAAGAGCTCGTAAGTAAGCATTTCACAGTAAAGTCTACACCTGTTGTACACGGCGCATGTGACAAATAAAATGTGATTTGATTTGAAGTAATTAGTAGCATTACTACACAATGATATGTAGTCTCATAGTGTGTAGTCTCAAACTTCTATTGCAGCTGTTAAAAGACACTATATGTTGTGTTGAGAACATTGGCAGGTAAATTGTTAAACAATCAAAATGCACACCAGACCTGATCTTGTGACACCTAACACGTACTCTGCAGCTTATTACAACCCCAACCCATAAGATTCATCATCGCGGCGGTGCGGTGCAGAAGTGGAAGCAGAATGGCCCTGGCCATGGAGAACGTCAAGACCACCCAGATGCTGGACCTGTATGAGGTAAGTGTTCACAGTGTGTTTGTGTATGTGTTTGTGCACATGGGATGACACCTACCACCGACACCACCAGCCTTGTTATTCCCTATGTCATCACATTAACAATCATTGCAGATCGTCCCCTCTCCTTTTTTCCCTTCTTTCTCATGATAAATCCCCAGTATCACCCAGACACTGGCAGGTGTGATGGAGGGAGGTAGAGGAGTGAGATATGGGTCTGATGTTCAAAGTCAGAAGTCATTACCAATGTTATTACTACTGCTGCTGCTCCTTCTAACATGTTTGTTAATGGTTTACAAAATGGGCTTAGTATTGAAATTGATGGTGACACCCAGTCGGTAAAACTGTTTGAAATGACGCCAATCCAGTTTTCCGTTCAGTATGGCGTTGTTTTAACTAGTTTAACCCTCTGAGTATGCATGCATATGCTAATCACAAACTATTGTAAATTGAACTTATGCTGTATGTATCACTGAAAGATCACTCTGGACAATCTTTCCTTCAATCTAAACTCCCAGTCGAGTTAATCTTAGCCATTTAGTGTTTTTGATTCAATCCATCTCCCAGAGGTATGAACTTCAACACTGATAATTACAGAATGTCCTAACTTGCCTAACACAGTTAATACTCAGAGTGGTAGGCCAACAAATCAATGAGCCCAATGATGAACTACCTGATTCCCTAGTTACTCAGAGCTATAAATAGCTTTTGAGTGAGTGAGTGGAGGGAGGAAGAGACAGAGGGATGGAGGGAGGGAGGGTTAGCTAGATGATTTAGGTAATGTAATGGTCATGATGATGATGTTGCTCATTTCTGTTAGCCTAGCGGTGTGTGAGGGTGTGTGTGTATTACCTGTCTGCCAACACTCTTAACCCCTCCCCCTATTTCCCCCCCTATTCGGAGCCTCTGATTCTCTGATTCAGCAGTGGATCCATATTAATAATAGATTGCAGAAAGCTTCATTAATGCATATTGAAAGATTGTAAAAGGCTCTCTTCGGGGAGACCAAGTGCATGTACCGAGGGAAGTCTGGTTTCTCAGTGGTCATTTATCATACTAGTGCTACTGTGCTGGAAGTTGTTGTGTTGTTTGTTTTGTCTATGTAGATGGATCCACACGCACGCATACAGGTAACTGCCAAAATATAGGAAACACCAACATAATGTGTCTTAATAGGGCGTTGCGTCACCACAAGCCTGAACAGCTTCAATGCACCTTGGCATAGATCCTTCAAGTGTCTGGAACTCTATTGGAGGGATGCAACACCATTATTCCACAAGAAATTCTATTTTTGGGTGTTTTGTTGAGGGTGGTGGTAAACGCTGTCTCAGGCACCGCTCCAGAATGTCCCAAAAGAGTTCAATTGGTTTGAGATCTGGTGACTGAGATGGCCATGGCATATGGTTTACATCATGTTCATGCTCATCAAATCATTCAGTCACCACTCATGTCCTGTAGATGGGGGCGTTGATATCCTGGAAGAGACCACTGCCATCAGGATAGATCTGCTTCACCATAGGTTGAAGTTTATCCCAGAATGTCTGTGTATTAATTGCATTTACCTTGCCCTCTAAGGGGTTGAGTGGACCTAAACCATGCCAGGAAAAAGCACCCAACACCATAACAGAGCCCTCATGTACTCAAGTGTTTCCTTTATTTTGGCAGTTACATGTAGGTCCATATGTAATATTACTAGATGACAGCCACACACACAGTACCAGTCAAAAGTTTGGACACACCTACTCATTAAAGGGTTTTCCAAGTTATATACATACATGATAAGGCGCATTACATCACACACACAAGGAAGTTTGCTTACTCATCTTAACGGAAAGGGAATTACTTTACGTAATCACATTTAAACTATGATATGAAGACAAATTGTGTACACACTCCTTGCTATTTACAGTTATTATTAATTTAGGTGCCCTATCTTTCTATTTGTCCCATGTGAGGCGACTGTAAAGGATGACTATAAACTTTGAGAAATTAGCAGTAAGAGTTCATACTGCTTAAAAGCCTAGGGAGGCAATTGTGTGGGCTGCACGCTGTATGCTGAGTGGGCTACAGGTTGAATACAATTGTGTATTCATGTGACATTCTAATTACAGATTATTTTTGATTACCCTGTCAAATCCCATTGCCCTTGGTGTCCTTACAGCAATGTCATGCTATCAATTGGAAAAGATTAAAGCTGACATTTTTTGGGGGCTCTGTGTACAGATATGATTGTCTTCTGTTGTCGGCTCGCCGCTGAGACTTGACTTGATGATTTCATTTAAAAGTCCTCCCCCAGACTCTCTATTAATAACTGATAACCACAATTAAGACAAACTATGGAGGCACAGCATGGTTTTTCGGAGGGAGCCTGCGGGAATTGGCTTAGTTGTGTTTAGTTTTATTCATGTTTTGTTAACCAAATATAGTTTGTTGTATAGTTAACTGCCTATGTTAGCATTGTTGTTAGCATTTGGTGTAAATGTAACTCACTGGAAGACTTCTGAATCAAAAGGGTTCTATTAGTCATTATCTTCAGGCTGTCTGAGATGAAGACAGCATAGCAGCTTTTCTTTTCCTTATCTAATGGACCTTCTCTTGAAATACAAAGCATATGCTTTGTGCACCTTTGATCAACCCTATTGTATTGTATGTAACATTGGGGAATTGATTGACCAGTGTATAATGGCTTCGTCAAGTATAATGGACTGTCTGTCATTTCTCACCACTCAGCCCTTCTGTTCGCTCCGTCTCCAACTGCAGACGTCTGAAAACCCCTATGTATCAGGCAGCATATCAACCAAGACCTCAGCACTGGGAATCATAGTGGCCACAGGTGAGAGAATACAGAATTAACATTTGATAGATTAGATTAGATTGCCTTATTGTCCACTTATGTGGAAATTCACTTGGCTGAATAGAAAGACCTTTCTATTCAATTTAGGTAATGGTACAAAAGGAGAATAGCTCTCTATCATTTCTAGTCAGTGTTGAAATTCCATTTGATTGTGAATATTATGATGATTATCCAATCCCTAACATTACTGGTAGGGATCTGCAAGTCCTGCTATAAACAACTCATCTTCAACTGTGTGGGACAATATTGTATTTTAGCAACAACAACAAAAAATGACCTACATTCATGAATCTGCTTTCTTGATCTCTGTCCTCAAACAATATTTACTCTGTCACCAAAACAATAGTTTGTCCCCTCCTCCGATCCACTAATCTCTTACTGGATCTGTGAGATCCCTAAGCCACAGTGAGCCTATATAAATCTACTGAATCTGTCCAGAGACACACTATAACACTTCTGATGTTGTCCTGACTCACAGACGTTTTGGTGATGCAAAGATGAATTCCTGACATTTAATCCTAGTAAACATTCCGTCTTAGGTCAGTTAGGATCACCTCTTCATTTTAAGAATGTGAAATGTCATAATAATAGGGGAGAATGATTTATTTCAGCTTTTATTTCTTTCATCACATTCCCAGTGGGTCAGAAGTTTACAGACTCAATCAGTATTTGGTAGCATTGCCTTTAAATTGTTCTTAGGGATCCGATCCCGTTAGCGGCCTCGTTTTCAGAGCAAACAATTCGCAGCAAATTCAAAATAAAAATTTGTAATATTTAACATTCATCAATATACAAGTGTTGCATAGTCATCAAAAGCTCTGCTTCTTGGCAATATCACAGCGTTGTCAATTTCAAAAATACTTTTTATGGCAAAGCACAACATTTGATTGTTTGAGGATAGCACCTCACATATTTTCCACATTAGCATAAATTCATATCCAGCGCGGGTCTCACAAAACCCATAAAAGAGCTAAAAAATATCACTTACCTTTCGAAGAACTTCTGCTGAGGGATTCCCAAGTGTCCAAACAAGAGAATCCATGGTTCTTTTGTTAGAAAAAGTCATTTATTACATCCATAAATCTCCGTTTGGTTGGCACGTTTTGTTCAGTTAGTCCACCAAGCATTTCCATTCTACTCGCCTGTTGTACAGTGAAGAGAATGCGTTCAAATTATACCTCTCAACTTTTCCAAAACAAACATCATTTATAATTTATCCTTAGGCATCCATTATCCATCTATATTGGCTATTATATTTAACTCGGATAATA
The DNA here is from genome assembly GCA_030435695.1 of Brachymystax lenok tsinlingensis. Classification (NCBI taxonomy): domain Eukaryota; kingdom Metazoa; phylum Chordata; class Actinopteri; order Salmoniformes; family Salmonidae; genus Brachymystax; species Brachymystax lenok. The sequence continues at coordinate 17,910,657 of CM059812.1, forward strand.
ACCTACACGATACAGAAGGTAAACACCGTGGTGCACGCTCCCGTGTATCTCATGCACTAGACGGAAAGGATATCCTGGTATGTCATACAAAATCGACAACCTTTTGACTCTCTTCCACTATAAACGCTCCATTACACTGTCCAAAGACTGTTGACATCTAGTGGAATCCATAGGTACTGCAACCTCAGTCCTATTTCCCAGAAAATTCAATAAACAGCCATTCAAAGTCAGGAACTGTAAAAAGAAAAATGATTTCCGGACAGAAATGTCTCGGGTTTTTGCCTGCTATATCAGTTCTGTTATACTCACAGATATTATGTTAACTGTTTTAGAAACTTCAGAGTGTTTCCTATCCAATAGTTCTAATTATGTGCATATCCTAGTTTCTGGGCTTGAGTTGCAGGCATTTTACTTTGGGCGGGTCAGACAGGCAAAAATTTGGAAAATGGGACCCTAGCCCTAAGGAGTTAACTTGGGTCAAATGTTTTTGAGTAGCCTTCCACAACCTCCCCACAATAAGTTGGGTGAATTTTGGCCCATTCCTCCTGACAGAGCTGGTGTAACTGAGTCAGGTTTGTAGGTCTCCTTGCTCGCACACACCTTTTCAGTTCTGCCCAAGAAGATGTTCTATGGGATTGAGGTCAGGGCTTTGTGATGGCCATTCCAAGACTTTGTTGTCCTTAAGCCATTTTGCCACAACTTTGGAAGTATGCTTGGGGTCATTGTCCATGTGGAAGACCCATTTGCGACCAGATTTAACTTCCTGACTGATGTCTTGAGATGTTGCTTCACTATATCCACATAATTTTCCTGCCTCATGATGCCATCTATTTTTAGAAGTGCACCAGTCCCTCCTTCAGCAAAACACCGCCACAACATGATGCTGCCACCCCTGTGCTTCACGGTTGGGATGGTGTTCTTCAGCTTGCAAGCCTCCCCCTTTTTCCTCCAAACATAATCATTATGGCCAAACAGTTCTATTTTTGTTTCATCAGACCAGAGGGAATTTCTCCAAAAGTACGATCTTTGTCCCCATGTGCAGTTGCAAACCGTAGTGTGGCTTTTTTATGGCGGTTTTGACCCAGTGGCCTTTCATGTTATGTCGACAAAGGACTCGTTTTACTGTGGATATAGATACCTTTGTACCTGTTTCCTCCAGCATCTTCACAAGGTCCTTTGCTTTTGTTCTGGGATTGATTTGCACTTTTTTCACCAAAGTACGTTCATCTCTAAGAGACAGAATGAGTCTCCTTCCTGAGCGGTATGACGGCTGCATGGTCCCATGGTGTTTATACTTGCGAACTATTGTTTGTACAGATGAACGTGGTACCTACAGGCGTTTGGAAATTGCTCCCATGGATGAACCAGACTTGTGGAGGTCTAAAAAAATAAATATTTAGATTTCCCATGATGCCAAGCAAAGAGGCACTGAGTTTGAAGGTAGGCCTTGAAATACATCCACAGGTACACCTCCAATTGACTCAAATGATGTCAATTAGCTTATCAGAAGCTTCAAAAGCCATGACATAATTTCTGGATTTTTCCAAGCTGTTTAAAGGCACAGTCATCTTAGTGTATGTAACCTTCTGACCTACTGGAATTGTGATACAGTGAGTTATAAGTGAAATAATCTGTCTGTAACCAATTGTTGGAAAAATTACTTGTGTCATGCACAAAGTAGATGTCCTAACCGACTTGCCAAAACTATAGTTTGTTAACAAGAAATTTGTGCAGTGGTTGAAAAAATTTGTTTTAAAGACTCCAACCTAAGTGTATGTAAACTTCAACTGTATGTGTACAGTAGGTATATAGTTCAAACTGTATGTAAATATTCTATTATATTGAATTGTCTGTGTGCCCTCTTTCAGATATTCGAGGAGGAGCACAACGTCTGGTTTCTTAATAAAGGAGGGGCCCTAGTCGCTGTTAAACAAACAACCGTCCCCACCAGACATTTACACTAGGTTTAAACTTAAATCAGTGTTTGTATCTCTGTATATTGGTTGCTGTAATATGTTAGTACTTCTATTGATGTCAAGATAACTTTTTTTAGTTTCACTTTATCTGTTAAAGGCAGCTTCCAAGGTTGGAACAACTTGCAAAGCACAAATATATGTAATAAATATACTAAAAGTGCGACAAAAATCTATTCTGGGGAAAGTGTTCTTCACCAAGTCCACCTTTTAGTACTTTAACATACTGCCAATCCTCTTCTAAATTGGTGCAACCACGCTTTGCCTAAGTAAAGACCATCTCAACTGAAACCACATATTTCTTCTTTTTATATCACTTTAGGAAAACATTTTAAATTACAGTTGGCACCTGTCAAGTGTGGAGGATTCCTTCCTTCCTGGTTGTGTCTCCTAGACGATTTAAGTGCACTAGTGGAGGAAAGGAACACAGTCAAAGCCGAAGGAGATGGCTGCCGTTTTACGATCCCGTAATCAATTGTACTATTGTGTATGTTTTTTCGCGTTATTTTAAACTTATTTCGTACATGTTTCTGACAGTGTCTTATGACCGAAAAGAGCTTCTTGATATCAGGGCAGCGATTACTCACCCCCGTACTGGAGGAATTGTTCTTCTTCAATGAGTCGGACAGGAAGGTTTTACTTCGGACGCCCGACAAGGCCCTCATCCCCCGCCATTCGCAGAAGGAGACGGAGTGCCTTGTAAAGATCCGTCGCAGTAATCTATCTTTACCATCGGTCCTATTAGCAAACGTACAATCAATCGATAATAAAATAGACTAACTACGAGCACGTATATCCTACCAATGGGACATTAAAACTGTAATATCTTATGTTTCACCGAACGACGTGGCTGAACGACGACATTATTAACATACAGCTGGCGGGTTTTAAGCTTTTTCGGCCGGATTGAACAGTGACCTCGGCTTGTGTATATTTGTAAACAGCAGCTGGTGCACGAAATCTAAGGAAGGTTCAAGGTTTTGCTCACCTGAGGTAGAGTACCTCATGATAAGCTGTAGACCACACTATTTACCAAGAGAGTTTATATTTTTCGTAGTTGTCTATATACCACCGTAGACCGATGCTGGCACTAAGACAGCACTCAATGAGCTGTATACGGCCATAAGGAAACAGTAAAACGCTCATCCAGAGGTGGTCGGGGACTTTAACGCAGGGAATCTCAAGGGAGGGATGATGTAATTTGTCTCTCCTTCTTGTTCACTTGGGGACCCTGTTTCTCTTGGAGAGAAGAAATAGGTGATGGGGAGGAAAGAATATAGGGGGTGAGAGGGAGGAATTTAAATTCAACGAATGCTTATGTCTCATCTTTATTAACAGGGGTCTAAAAGGGAGATTCATAAGGGTTGTCAGTCTGTTAACCTAGGACTGACATTTTTAACAAGGAAGGTTCCATTACTCATTGACTTGAGGTAACTGGTGAAAACTTGAAGCGCTGACAACCCTTGTTGAGTTATATTAACTTGTGTATCCATCCAGTTGCCATGTAGAAAAGTATTTTTGGTTTTTTGTTATGAAGGAACAGTGAGGTTATCTTACTTTGGTTTCTCAAGGTTTTTCAGACACTTCAGCCACAGGTCCAAGTGGCAGCTTATCAAGATAGACTACAAGTCCATCTTCAACAGGAAATGTACAGAAGGAGACTCAGACATGGCACCTTCACAACAAGTTAAGACCTCTTCAAAAGGAAGTCAGTCCAATTTATCAATAGGTGTCCCGATTACCTAATGCCAATGCATTTACATGGTAGTTAGGGACTGTACTTTATTCATAATGAGCGATACCTGGAGAAAATCAGACCTCTCTGAAATGAAAATGTATGGCCCTCCCTTCAGAAAAAAATATTTTTACTGTGCCTCCCTGAATGCTAGAAAAAAAGTCACCCTTCCCTATACACAAAATAATAATTCAAACATGAAGTCGATAGCAGAGAACATACCTAACATTTAACCTCACTTCTCGGACAGAACAGAGCAGTTTTAGAAACTGTTCTTCGTTTTGTAAGCATTACATGACAAAGTAGCCAGAAGGTTGTGGATTCACAGACCATCGTGGACAAGGGTAGTGGTGAAATGGTATCCTTTATAACAAAAACACTGCATGAATCTAACAAGGCTATTGTTAAAAAACAGGATAATCTAAGTTTGGAACAGTGCTAAAGTTGCCTATCAACTGTAAAAAATTAGTGCAACAGAACCAGTTACAACTGAAATATCTGATCATCAATTCATTTGCCATTTGTTAATTAACACAGCAGCCCCATATCATCACGTAGGCACACAGTATATGCACTATTTTTCATTTGGGATTTATTTTTATTTTATTTTATTCCATGATATCGTTGTTACAAAATAGATTTATGTTGACTGGTTTTAGGCCATGGGAATGTAAGACTAAATTAACAAACTAGGCTTGCATACCTCACAGCATGATCCTCAAACCAAAGACTGCCAAACTTGTGTTTCTATTTAATTCTAACTACAACAAAATGTAATAATAATTTTATACAGCCTAAATCCGAAATGTATAGGCATGTTGTTCAAATGCAGAGCGCTCCTGCCAGCCTGTAGCATGTCACAAATGTTTCACAGTTGATTTCTTAAATGGCAGGCTATATCCTGGAAATAATAAAAATATAATCATACATTTTCGTTCCTTCTTAGGCTACCTGTTTTTCCTCCTGACTGATTTAGAGTTATTATGTTGTTTAATAACCTGTTGAAATGTTGAATGTCAATTGATAGTGACAGAATCGAACATTACTTCCCAAACAAAGTAAATGTGTTGTCTCCTCAGCTAAAAGAAGGCTGTAGCACAGCCTCTGAATGTCATTCAGACAAACCAAAGATATCCTATATGCATTGGAGTCTTCAACTGACATTTCACAGCTTGTTTCTAGCATAAAGCATTGTGGACTAACTCGTCATAGATCACTTTATAAAATCAGGTTCATAAATGTTTTTCCCAAAATAACAAGCTAACAAGGGGTAGGCCTTTTTTTAACAAAGCCATAATACCCTCTTATACCCCCTCAATTCGAGTCCTGGTTTTCACTTAATACACCACCCAGCTAGCACAGTGGATCTGGGCCGATTCCGGCTGAGAGTCGGGGCACTTGGCTGAGAGTCAGACTTGGCCGACATCATGTGGCCCGAGTCTAGGCCGCCTTCGGCAGTATTACTTATGACTAGGATGCGGGGATGGAGCTCGGGCCGATTCCGGTGTGAGTTATCTGACCCAAATGCATTACTTGGGGCTTGGGCCGATTTTGGCTACTCTGGCAGATGATTACACAGGCTGCTTCATATAATTGACATTTAATTATTTATTTATTTTTCCATATTTTCTCATTGTTTCTATGATCAAAAAATATATTTATATTTAAATTCAATTCTTTAAGAGTCCTGTTTAAGTAGTATTTTAGTATTTTGATACTTTGTGCAAGGCAATTGTTGAGCATTAAATACTTTGTGGATGGAGCCTCCCCAGTGGCGCAGCGGTTTAAGACACTGCATCGCAGTGCAAACTTCATTGCTACAGATGCTAGTTCAATAACCGTGACCGGGAGACCCATGAGGCGACGCACAATTGGTCCGGCATCATCCGAGTTAGGGGAGGGTTTGTCTGGCCGGGATGTCCATGTCCCATCGCGCTGTAGCGACTCCTGTGGCGGGCCAGGCGCATGCATGCTGACCCGGTCACCAGGTGTACATTGTTTCCTCCAACATAATTTTTTCTGGGGTGGATGGGTATAATTTGTATGCATAAAATGTATAATAGTAATATTTAAAATGACTAAATTTGGAAATGTTGTATACATGAATGAATACCGGTAGATGGAAACAGCCCAATGTACTTGGGCCGATTCTGGGCAGTCATTGATTTTGATTCCGGGCCGAGTCCGACACCTGATTCCGGGCCGATTCAATCAGTTCCGGCCCCCCGGAAGAGGGCCGCTTCTGGGCCGATTCCTCATTGATAACTGGGTTGGATATGACGAAAATAGGGTACATGTTTTTTATAATTAGTAAGTAAATGAGTCAAAAAATTGTGGATGGGTATAATTTGTAAATATAAAATGTATAATAGTAATACTTAAATTCAATCACTTCCGACCCCCCGGAAGAGGGCTGCTTCTGGGCCGATTCCTCATTACTAGCTGGGCAAGCTCTTCACTGACACTGAGATATTTAAAGAGTGTATGGTGTCTGAACGAATTGGCTGACAAAGTCTATGGATAGTAGACTATAATTGAATCTGTCAAACAGGTAGGCCTACCTCTTATTTCTAAACTAGGAAGAAATAGGCTCCATCACAAAGCCCTCTTGTTGTTGGTAGCCTAAAGTCAAATTAATCTGCTGCTGCTTCATAGTAATGTAAGTTATGTAATTTACTTGAATATGGCTTATTGTGAGGTCAATAAATCTGATAAACAGCTTCAATTATATCAGTAGCAAGCTCACCTCCGGTCTTCCTTTTCATCTTTGTTCTCTCCCTCTCAAACTGAACAGGACATCAGTAGGCCTACTAGTACTCGCAATTAGATATATACTTTTTTGGACAAATAAAAAATCTGGAAGAAGCCTTTGACTCGCCACCTAAAGTGCCATAGTACACTGCACATTAATTTGTTAGGCAGCACAAAAGGGTTTACATCAGCAAGAGCAGGGCAGGCCTGCACTCGTGATTCGGAATGCCTATCCATTGCTGTGTGTAATGTAGTGTAACTTAGTTTTATATACACCATCCCAGCAATGCAAAAACTTCCAAGGAAGTACATTTTCCTCTAAATATAACTTTACCCTGTGCTTCTCCTTGCATGCTATTTGTATAGCCTAGGACAATAGCATATTTGTTGCCTTGGGAAAGTGTTCAGACCCCTTGACTTTTTCCACATTTTGTTAAGTTAAAGCCTTATTCTAAAATGTATAAAATATTTTTTATCATCAATCTACACACAATACCCCATAATGACAAACCAAAAGAAATTGCTAATTTCTTAAAAATTACATTTACATAAGTATTCAGACCATTTACATTGTTGAAGCATTTTTGGCAGAGATTACAGCATCGAGTCTTCTTGGGTATGAAGCTACAAGCTTGGCATACCTGTATTTGGGGAGTTTCTCTCATTCTTCTCTGCAGATCCTATCAAGCTTTGTCAGGTTGGATGCGGAGCGTTGCTGCACAGCTATTTTCAGGTCTCTCCAGAGATGTTCGATCGGATTCAGGCTTTGGTAGAGCCATTCAAGGACATTCAGAGACTTGTCCCGAAGCCACTCTTGCGTTGCACGGTGAAACCAGTCTGAGGTGAAACCAGTCAAACCAGTCTGAGGTCCTGGGCGCTCTGGTGCAGGTTTTCATCAAGGATCTCTCTGTACTTTGCCTAGATCCTGACTAGTCTCCCAGTCCCTGCAGCTTAAAAACATCCAACCAGCACACTGAGGCCAGACCAGGCCATAGGGAGTCCTAGAGGGACCACAGGCTTTGTTGCTTCCTGTTAGTTCTGGCTAGGTAATTAATTGATAAATCATTGACAGCGTCATTATTATAATAGGGTCTTGCCTAACCTGCTTTGCCCAGATGTAAATCACTTTGTGATTGGGAGGTAGCTAAAGTCAGCAGGTGGAAGTCAGCCAACTCTGACCTGGCTGCCTGTGTTGACATGGAGTCCCCCAGGGCTCAGTCTTCCTACCTCTGCTGATCTGGAGCATTTGTCAACTGCAGCCCAATCAATATATAATAAATTAATATATAATAATGATGCGTTGCAATGCAAAACACAAAACGTATTGTGCTGAGGGGATGGGAAAGAGAAGCTGTAACATATAACACAGTAATACTGTATGTCCTTTGGCTCAGCCACCACAATGCTTCACTGTAGGCATGGTGCCAGCTTTCCTCCAGACATGATGCTTGGCATTAGTTTCATCAGACCAGAGAATCTTGTTTCTCATGGTCTGAGAGTCTTTAGATGCCTTTTGGAAAACTCCAAGTGGGCTGTCATGTGCCTTTTACTGACGAATGGCTTCTGTCTGGCTACTCTACCATAAAGGCCTGACCAAGGCCCTTCTCCCCAGGCAGCCAGCACTAGGAAGAGTCTTCTTGGTTCCAAACTTCTTCCAATTAAGAATGATGGAGGCCACTGTGTTTTAGGCGATCTTCAAGGCTGCAGATCATTTTTTCTACCCTTCTCCAGATATGTGCCTCAACAAAATCCTGTCTCGGAGCTCTACGGACAATTCCTTTGACCTCAAGGCTTGGTTTTTGCTCTGACCTGCTCTGTCAACTGTGAGACCTTATATAGACAGGTGTGAGCCTTTCCAAATCATGTCCAATCAATTGAATTTATCACAGATAGACTCCAGTCAAGTTGGTGAAGCATCTCAAGGATGATCAATGGAAACAGGATGCACCTGAGCTCGAAGGGTCTGAATACTGAATACTTTGTTTTTGAGGTTTCATAAATGTACAGAAATTTCCCAAATACTGTTTTCACTTTGTCATTATGGGGTATTCTGTGTACATTGCTGAGGATTAAAAAAAAAATCTAATCCATTTCAGAATAAGGCTGTAACGTAACAAAATGTAGAAAAAGTCCAGGGGTCTGAACATTTTCTGAAGGCACTGTAGTTTAGGCTACGGATAATTTTATTGAGAACACACTAGGTGCACTTGATATTGCGCGCCCAGCAGAGAATCAGGGATGAGGGGCATCACCGGGCACACATTGAGATAATATAATAAGCAACTAATTCTCAAACCCTGTGCAATTTGGCATTTATTTGATTACAAAATTCCTGACCCTCCGCTGGACTAATTAAAAGAATACTGACTGAAATGTTTTTACATGGTAGATAGTGTACTTACAGTGTTTGGGTTGTTCCAATATGCTAAATAGGTTACTATATGGATTAATAGCCTGTATGTGTTTCACAGGGCGAGCCATGTGTGATAGGCCAGAAACAAATCTATATGAAACGCAGACCAGGAAACTATTGCATGCTGGGAAAAGACTACGCCAAAGTCCTCTCTGCTGAGTCGTGTATCTGTCGGGCCCACGACTTTGAGTGGTAATTATAGTGTACTAGTATAATAACTCACAGTTGCAGTAAAATAGAACACATGAAAACATGTATTTTTATCACTAGTCTAAACATGAGTAGATCAACAGAAGTGTCATTGTCCATAAAAGAGAGAGACATTTTGTGTGATGCTTTGTGTATGTTGTCCCATTTAAGCAATCTCTTTGAGAAACGTCAATGTTCAGAGTGAATAACAATAAAACTTTTAATTGACTTTGAAGTGTTCACAAAAGTCAAGGTCTGAAATGTTTACTGATTGTGTAAGATGGTGATAATGCACCGGCCTGTTGTTCTGTGAACAAAAGGTCCAGGGGTTGATTCCAAAGTGGGACAGTGACTAGACTTTAATCAGAGGTTATATACTGAACAAAAATATAAACTCAACATGTAAAAATGTCTAATATTTTACTGAGATACAGTTCATATGAGGAAATCAGTCCATTGAAATAAATTCATTAGGCCATAATCTATGGATTTCACATGACTGGGAGTACAGATATGCATCTGTTGGTCACAGATACCTTAAAAAATAGGGGCCTCACAATGGGCCTCAGGATCTCATCACGGTATTTATTTTATTGTTCACATCACAAGGTGCACCTTTGTAATTATCATGCTGTTTACTCAGCTTCTTAATATGCAACACCTGTCAGATGTATGTATTATCTTGGCAAAGGAGAAATGCTCACTAACAGGGATGTAAACAACTTTGTGCACAACATTTGAGGTAAATAATATTTTTTTGTGACATTTTCTGGGGATCTTTTATTTCAGCTCATGAACTTTACATGTTGTGTTTATGTTTTTGTTCAGTGTATATACATAGATATAACAATTGACATATTATATGAATAATAAGTGAGGAGAGATTAGTATTAATATTTAACCTAAACAACCTAGGAGTCTGCACAACTATAATATGCTAAACTGGACACTATACTTTTGTTTGACTCAATGGAAAATAAATTGAATAAATACATTACCAAAGCTGTGATTCAGTGATGCTGTAATGCCCGTAACTGGACACCTTAACCTCATTGGACTCACTCGGTCCCTTATAACTATTATCCCGACCAACCATAACAGCATAACTTAATTTGACAGCCTGCCAATAAATTGGGGGAGGTTCCTAATCACACTGAGGCCAGACCAGGCCATAGGGAGTCCTAGAGGGACCACAGGCTTTGTTGCTTCCTGTTAGTTCTGGCTAGGTAATTAATTGATAAATCATTGACAGCGTCATTATTATAATAGGGTCTTGCCTAACCTGCTTTGCCCAGATGTAAATCACTTTGTGATTGGGAGGTAGCTAAAGTCAGCAGGTGGAAGTCAGCCAACTCTGACCTGGCTGCCTGTGTTGACATGGAGTCCCCCCAGGGCTCAGTCTTCTACCTCTGCTATCTGGAGCATTTGTCAACTGCAGCCCAATCAATATATAATAAATTAATATATAATAATGATGCGTTGCAATGCAAAACATATCTATTATATGTATTGTGCTGAGGGGATGGGAAAGAGAAGCTGTAACATATAACACAGTAATACTGTATGTCCTTTGGCTCAAAATCATATCAAATTGTATTTATCACATGCTTTGTAAACACCAGGTGTAGACTAACAGTGAAATGCTTACTTATGGGCCCTTCCCAACAATGCAGAGAGAAATATAGAAAAGTAATAATAAATACACAAAGAGTAACGATAACTTGGCTATATACACGGGGTACAAGTACCAACTTGAAGTGCAGATGTATGAGGTAATTGAGGTAGACATGTACATATACAGTAGGTAGAGGTAAAGTGTTGATATTGATCACATTCTGTATGTGATTTCTTATAGTGATTATGTCTATGAATGGCGTAGAGAAGGGAACTGTCTACCAGCGTTCTGGTTCAACCCAGCTGATGTACCAAGGAGCTGCAGCCAAGGACAGACGTACCTCAACAGTACAGGGTGAGTTCACATAGGGACACTATTTTGTAGCGTTTCTATGGTGTCTATTCTAAGTGAAGGCAACCCTTTTGTATATTTCTGCTCAATGAAAGTTAAAATATTTTTCAGTTTCTTTTTGTAAAGCATTATGTTGGTCATAATATGGTTCATGTTAAAAAGCCTAAGTAGGTATCACACATTTCAAGAGAAGTACAAAAAAACATTAAAGCTTACAGTGGCTACTGTATCTCTCTGTATAGGTTGGCCAATGCTTCGTCATCTTCCCACTGTAATGAAACACTGTCAAGGTGTCACACCTTCTGGCACGGCTCCTAGTGTGAATAGTGATATTGGCTATTTAGACCTGAGTCATTCACCAGGCAGTAGATCTATACTGAGTGATAGTGTACTACTGAGAGCTACAAAGCACAGTCAGGAGTCCTAGGACACAGATTAGGGCGCCTCAGGATGGTTGAGGTTTGAGAATGCTACATCCTTCATTTATGCATTCGCTTCCCCAAGGTTAAAAGTCAAGTTTTGTCTAGGAGTTAGTAAGCACTTTGGAGTTTTGTTTACCGACTACTGTACGTCTTGTGTCAGACATGAACATTCAGGGTTAAACATAATGTTTTGTTAAGTACTTACTAAGCATTTTTAAGTTTAGTCAAAGAATAGCAAGTCTTGTTCACTAGCTCTGTCACTTCCACAATCACTTTGAGGTTAAAAATAACATTTATGAACGTGACCAATACCTTAGCCGTGTTATCTAGTAGTGTCATGAAGCCATAACCTCCGTAAACCATACTAAACATGTACTAAGTCATTCATATGGTATCTTCTTAAGGTACCGAAAAGTGGTGTCCAACAACTGCATCAAGGGAGTCAGGGACATGTACACACCCAGGAAGCAGGGCTCCAAAAGGTCTTTCCCTCTCCACCAGAGAGGGCAAGCTTACCGCCGACCTGCACACCAACGTCACCTTCCTGGTGCATCTGGATGAGGTAGGGCTGGGCCAAAAGCCAAAATGGTCTCCTTTTTGTATATCATTCTCATGGGCCTGTAGGAGCCCAAATGGACGCCTTTCTATACATCACTGTTATGAGTTGCATTGATTTTTATCTTAAGCCATGAAATGTAAAACAATGTGTTTTGTATTGTTATGCAAGGTTGTAAAAGTAGTACTAGCATGTGTCTCATGCATTCGGAAAATCCTTCACTCCAGTTGAATTCAGACTTTAATATAGATTCATGAAGCCCGAGATGGCAGTATTTCTTGGGGAGAGCAAATGGGCCTAAATAAACGAAAAATAAGGACAGAGAGAGGTGGAAGAAATTTTGATGTTTTGAGAGAGGGATGGGATCTGTAGTGTCATATGTCACAAACTTACCTTATAGCATGTCATGTGTACACCAACCAGATTTACTGTAATTTAGCTACCTTATAGCATGTCATGTGTACACCAACCAGATTTACTGTACATTAGCTACCTTATAGCATGTCATGTATACACCAACCAGATTTACTGTACATTAGCTACCTTATAGCATGTCATGTGTACACCAACCAGATTCACTGTACATTAGATACCTTATAGCATGTCATGTATACACCAACCAGATTTACTGTACATTAGCTACCTTATAGCATGTCATGTGTACACCAACCAGATTTACTGTACATTAGCTACCTTATAGCATGTCATGTGTACACCAACCAGATGTACTGTACATTAGCTACCTTATAGCATGTCATGTGTACACCAACCAGATTTACTGTACATTAGCTGCATTATAGCATGTCATGTGTACACCAACCAGATTTACTGTACATTAGCTACCGTATAGCCTGTCATGTGTACACCAACCAGAACCAATGGAATGCAAATCCGTCCATCTAGCTCTCCAAGCAGGCTCAATCAAACGCTCAAAGCATTTGAAAGAAAGCTAAAACTATTTGAACCCAGGTATGACACACCATCAGCACAACAGCACTGACATCACACCGTTTATACCATCCTTTGTGTGTTGACATTCACCTGAACAGGAGTCCTTTACACAGTCCTACTGTGTCTGGATCTGAGCTAACAAAACCCCTTATTGTCAACCAGCACTGCTGTCCAGACCATGACGCTTACGCTATTATGCATTTTGGATTTGGAGGCCCTCTGAGTCGCACACGGAGCCACGGACACAAAGCTTGACATTTAGCCATTAGTCCAGCATCAGTCTCATGCAGATTAGCTAGCGATCCCAGGGCACCTCAATAAAGAACTAGAAGTGTCCAGAGAGTGTGAACAACGGATACCAACAAAAGCCTGAGTGACATCGACGCCACCGAAGACCTAAGTGCTATTCCGGGTGCCATTTTGGCAAAGGATTGTGGGCCATTTCAGTTCCATACAGTAGCTATCACTGTAATCCCTTGTTTTCATTTTATTCTGGTTTTCTTTATTCGATTTATTCATAGTTTTACATTTTCTGGGTATAATGGGGTGAAATATACCCCCAGAAGCCTTCCCCCATACACAGCCAACCCTCCTGTGTTTTCACACTCTGCTGCGCTTGAAAATAAGCAAAACAGATAGTGAATAAGGAGCAAGGGAGCGAGAGAGAAATCATTTTTACTTTTTGTTATTGTTGTGTTTGTTGCTGGACCGGAGCCCCCTTGTGCTAATGCATTGTTACAAATAAAGATCCCAATTGCATTGCATTACAATGTGCTGCAGGGAGGCTGGGAGTTAGTTGTGCTTGCTCGCAGGGTACGGGCGGGATAAGTGGGAGGATTTGGTCGCAGTGGCAGCTGGAGCCTCTGACAACTACTGCAGATACTGTAGAAGCAGAGCAGGGAGGGTCTAACACACACATTAGCTTTCTCTCACACAGAGAGAGAGAGAGAGACACACACCTCATTAGCACCTCAATGTTGGGCTGGTGCTGACTGCTTGTGTCTGTGTGTGAATGTTGCCCAGCAGTCTGTTGACTAGTGTAACTGCCACGCTACTGTCTCTTGATTACTACACTGCCTTGACCTCCCTGTGGTTCTCTCTCTCTCCATCACACACACATATACACACACACAAACACACACACTCACACCACAGGAGCCAGACACTCCCAGTGGTGTTATGTAACATGTCAGACTCAGGATGCACGCTAATGTAGAGGTGTCACAACAGCAGCTGTTGTAATTTTGACAAAAACAAAGAATGATGCCCTGCCTGTGCCCATGCATGCTGAGTGCTGATTACTGAGTGGTACTGTGGTTTTGGGGCATTGTATTAAACCCCATTTCAACAATGATATGTATTTAAGTCTAGAATAAACACAAGTACAAGCATCTAGCTGGGCTCTCAAATGCAATGGAATTGTTATATATTTATTTTTGTACAATGATGTTTGGGACTTTTTCTGTCTTTCTTTCTTAATTTCTTTCTTCCTCTTTTTCTTTTCTATATTGTGTTAATTTTTTAAATGAAGATTAACTTTTTCTTTCTTTCTTTCTGTTTCTCTTAATTTCTTTCTTCATCTGTAGTACTTGCTTGAGACTTTACTCGCTTTCCAGGGTGACTCAATGAGAACCAACATCCAACTGGATTTCGCAGATGGCATTGCGGTCTCCTACTCCAACCTGAGCTGGATCGAAGAGGGGATCAGACACATTTACAAGACGGCTGGGATATTCTGTTTCTCAGCCTTGGCAGAAAACACCCCACCTCTATACATTCTTCTATTTTGTCAGGGATATTCAATTCCCGCCTTCGAGGAATGAAGTACTTCTGGTTGTAGTTTCTATTGTACCTGGTAGATAATTGGTCAGTTCATGTTATGTTGGCCATTGATTGGCCAGAGTGGTCGCTAACCTGGTGACCCAGGTCTGAATCAGTCTGTGATTGGAGTGAAAGGATGGAAAACAACAGTGCTGTTGTTCCCATGGATCATAATTGAATATCTCTGCCTCATATCTCTCTGTAAATAACCAACTTACTAAGTATACAACAGTGTACAGTGGAGCCAGTTACAGGCAAAGTATGAGTATTCCTTGCACATAGTACAGAACATTGATGCTCTCTTGCTCTTTTCATCTTGTAATCAAATCAAATTTTATTTGTCACATACACGTGTTAGCCGATGTCATTGCGGGTGTAACGAAATGCTTGTGTTTCTAGCTCGAACAGTGCAGTTATATCTAACAATTTCACAACAAAACACACAATACATGCGCATCTAAAGTAAAGGAATGGAATTAAGAATATATAAATATTTGGGCGAGCAATGTCTGAGTGGCATAGAATAAGATACAGTAGAATAGGATAGAACACAGTATATACACTACCGTTCAAAAGTTTGGGGTCACTTAGAAATGTCCTTGTTTTTGAAAGAATATATTTTTTTTTGTCCAATAAAATAACATAAAGTTGATCAGAAATACAGTGTAGACATTGTTAATGTTGTATATGACTATTGTAGCTGGAAACTGCTGATTTTTTATGGAATATCTACAATGGCGTACAAAGTCCCATGATCAGCATCCATCACTCCTGTGTTCCAATGGCACGTTGTGTTAGCTATTCCAAGTATTTCATTTTAAAAGGCTAATTGATCATTAAAAAAAACTTTTGCAATTATGTTACCACAGCTGAAAACTGTTGTGCTGATTTAAAGAAGCAATACAACTGGCCTTCTTTAGACTAGTTGAGTATCTGGAGCATCAGCATTTGTGGGTTCGGCAAAAGAACACTGACACTGGACAGAGGAACTCTGCCTAGAAGGCCAGCATCCCGGAGTCGCCTCTTCACTGTTGATGTCGAGTGTTACGAGGAGCGAAGCGGGGGAACCCAAGAGCGGACTCAGAAGAGGAAGCCGGGATGAATGCACCAAAATGTTTATTGTACACAGGGAAATATGGATTGCAAAACCGGGGGTAGCTCAGATGAGTTGCAGAAAAGTGTAGAGTGTGGTTACCAGAAAAACACCCCCAAAGCATAATGTTTCCACCTCCATGTTTGACGGTGGGGATGGTGTTCTTGGGGTCATAGGCAGCATTCCTCCTCCTCCAAACACGGCGAGTTGAGTTGATGCCAAAGAGCTCCATTTTGGTCTCATCTGACCACAACACTTTCACCCAGTTGTCCTCTGAATCATTCAGATTCATTGGCAAACTTCAGACGGGCATGTATATGTGCTTTCTTGAGCAGGGGGACCTTGCAGGCGCTGCAGGATTTTAGTCCTTCACGGCGTAGTGTGTTACCAATTGTTTTCTTGGTGACTATGGTCCCAGCTACCTTGAGATCATTGACAAGATCCTCCCGTGTAGTTCTGGGCTGATTCCTCACGGTTCTCATGATCATTGCAACTCCACGAGGTGAGATTTTGCATGGAGCCCCAGGCCGAGGGAGATTGACAGTTATTTTGTGTTTCTTCCATTTGCGACTAATCGTACCAACTGTTGTAACCTTCTCACCAAGCTGCTTGGCGATGGTCTTGTAGCCCGTTCCAGCCTTGTGTAGGTCTACAATCTTGTCCCTGACATCCTTGGAGAGCTATTTGGTCTTGGCCATGGTGGAGAGTTTGGAATCTGATTGATTGATTGCTTCTGTGGACAGGTGTCTTTTATACAGGTAACAAGCTGAGATTAGGAGCACTCCCTTAAAGAGTGTGCTCCCAATCTCAGCTTGTTACCTGTATAAAAGACACCTGGGAGCCAGAAATCTTTCTGATTGAGAGGGGGTCAAATACTTATTTCCCTCCTTAAAATGCAAATCAATTTATAACATTTTCACATGCGTTTTTCTGGATTTTTTTGTTGTTATTCTGTCTCTCACTGTTCAAATAAACCTACCATTAAAATTATAGACTGATCATTTCTTTGTCAGTGGGCAAACGTACAAAATCAGCAGGGGATCAAATACTTTTTTCCCTCACTGTATATACTGCCGGAAAGGACAGCGACCTTTTGACAAAAGAGATTACAATCAGTAATTAGTATCAGTGTCAGAAAATAAAATGAAATCAGACTTTTATTTGTCACATGCGCCAAATACAACAAGTGTAGACTTTACCGTGAAATGCTAACTTACAAGCCCTTAACCAACAGTGCAGTTCAAGAAGAAGCAAATATTTACCAAGTAGACTAAAATAAAAAGTAATAATAAAAAGTAACACAATAAGAATAATAAGAACAAGGCTATATATAGGGGGCACCGGTACGAGTCAGTGTGGCGGGGGTACAGGCTACTTAAGGTTATCTGTACATGTAGGTGGGGGCGAAGTGACTATGCATAGGTAACAAACAAACAGCGAGTAGCAGTGTACAAAAGGGAGGGGGGGTCAATGTAAATTGTCCGGTGGCAATTTTATGAATTGTTCAGCAGTCTTATGGCTCTGGGGTAGAAGCTGTTGAGGAGCCTTTTGGTCCTAGACCTGGTGCTCCCGGTACTGCTTGCCGTGCAGTAGCCGAGAAAACAGTCTATAACTTGGGTGACTGGAGTCTCTGACAATTTGATGAGCTTTTCCCTGACACCGCCTATTATATAGGTCCTGGATGGCAGGAAGCTTGGCCACAGTGATGTACTGGGCCGTTTGCACTATCCTCTGTAGCACCTTACGGTCAGATGCTGAGCAGTTTCCATACCAGATGCAACCGGTCAGGATGCTCTCGATGTTGCAGCTGTAGAACCTTTTGAGGATCTGGGGACCCATGCCAAATATTTTCAGTCTCCTGTAGGAGAAAAGGTTTTCTCGTGCCGTCTTCACAACCGTCTTGGTATGTTTGGACCATGATAGTTCATTGGTGATGTGGAGACCAAGGAACTTGAAATTCTCGACCCGCTCCACTACAGCCCCATCGATGTTAATGGGGGCCTGTTCGGCCCGCCTTTTCCTGTAGTCCACAAACAGCTCCTTAGTCTTGCTCACATTAAGGGAGAGGTTGTTGTCCTGGCACCACACAGCCAGTTCTCTGACCTCCTCCCTATAGGCCATCTCATCGTTGTCGGTGATCAGGCCTACCACTGTTGTGTCGTCAGCAAACTTAATGATGGTGTTGGAGTCGTGCTTGGCCCCAGTGTTAAGGATCAGCGTGGCAGACGTGTTGTTGCCTACTCTTACCACCTGGGGGCGGCCTGTCAGGAAGTCCAGTATCCAGTTGCAGAGGGAGGTGTTAGCTTAGAGATGAGCTTCGTGGGCACTATGGTGTTGAACGCTGAGCTGTAGTCAATGAACAACATTCTCACATAGGTTTTCCTTTTGTCCAGGTGAAAAAGAGCAGTGTGGAGTGTGATTGAGATTGCGTCATCTGTGGATCTTTTGGGGCGGTATGCGAATTGGAGTGGGTCTAGGGTGTCCGGGAGGATGTTGTTGATGTGAGCCATGACCAGCCTTTCAAAGCACTTCATGGCTACTGACATGAGTGCCACAGGGCTTTAATCATTTAGGCAAGTTACCTTCGCTTCCTTGGGCACAGAGACTATTGTGGTCTGCTTGAAACATGTAGGTATTACAGACTCGGTAAGGGAGAGGTTGAAAATATCAGTCAAAACACTTTGAGTACACATCCTGGTAATCCGTCTGGCCCAGCGGCTTCGTGAATGTTGACCTGTTTAACCTCTACAGGCACTGGGGCAGTATTCGGAAGTTTGGAGAGTCTGGCGTGCCCAAAGTAAAATGCCTTTGACTCAGGCCCAGAAACTAGGATATGCACATAATTAGTACTAATGGATAGAAAACCCAAACAGTTTTTAAAACTGTTAAAATAATGTCTGTGAGTATAACAGAACTGATATGGCAGGTGAAAACCTGAGGAATTTCTGTCCGGAAAAATGTATTTTTGTGACAATGGCTGTCTATGGGATTTGCTGTAACTTAGGACCCTGGTTGCAGTACCTATGGCTTCCACTAGATGTCAACAGTCTTTAGACAAGGTTTCATGCATTTACCATGGAAAACAACCTTACAGAAGAAGAATATGTAAGTGGATGGAGGAAGTGGCTTTTGTGTTTTGAGCGCGGGACATTGAGCTCGCTCCTCAGGATTTTACTTTTCATCATCCAGGTTATTATCCGTGTGAAATATTATAGTTAACCTAAGTGTACCTAAGGATACATTATAAATGATGTTTGATTTGTTTGGGCAAAGTTGATAGGTATAATTTGAACGCTTTCTTTTCCCTGTACAATGGGCGAGTAGACAGTGGATTTTCTGAACATTACGCGCCAACCAAACTGAGATTTATGGATATAAACAATTACTTTTTCTAACAAAAGGAACATGGATTGTCTTGCTTGGACACTTCGGTTTGCCGTCAGCAGAAGATCATCAAAGGTAAGTGATTTATTTTAGCTCTTTTATGTGTTTTGTGAGACCCGTGCTGGTTATGAAATTATGCTAATGCAGAAAATATGTGAGGTGCTGTCCTCAGACAATCAAATGTTGTGCTTTCGCCGTAAAGCCTTTTTGAAATCTGACAATGCTGTGAGATTGCCAAGAGTCTAAGCTTTTGAAGAGTATGCAACATTTGTATATTGATGAATGTTTTATAATTCTACTTTTGGATTTTGAATTTGAGCCTTACATTTCTCCGGATAGTGTCGGGATTGGGGCGCTAGGTTTTGTTCACATCAGCTACAGAGAGCGTTATCACACAGTCATCTAGAACAGCTTGGTTCTCTCTTGCATGCTTCAGTGTTGCTTGCCTCGAAGCGAGCATAGAAGGCATTTAGCTCATCTGGTAGGCTCGCGTCACTGGGCAGCTCGCGTTTGGGTTTCCCTTTGTAGTCCGTAATAGTTTTCAAGCCCTGCCACATTAGACGAGCATCAGAGCTGGTGTAGTAGGATTCAATCTTAATCCTATATTGACGCTTTGCGTGTTTGATGGTTCATCTGAGGGCATAGCTGTGTGTTGAGTAATGGTGGTGTAGGATTTTTCCCCCCTGGTTGCACATGTGACATGCTGGTAAAAATTTGGTAAAACTGATTTAAGTTTGCCTGCATTAAAGTCCCCGGGCCACTAGGAGCGCCGCTTCTGGGTGAGCATGTTCTTCTTTGCTTATGGCCTTATAGAGTTGGTTGAGAGCGGTCTTAGTGCCAATTTCTCTTTGTAGTGGTAAATAGACGGCTACGAATATTACAGATGAGAACTCTCTTGGTAGATAGTGTGGTCTACAGCTTATCATAAGGTACTCTACCTTAGGAGAGCAATACCTCGAGACTTATTTAATATTAGACCAGCTGTTATTGACAAAAATACACACACCCCCACCCATCGTCTACCAGAGGTAGCGTCTCTGTTCTGCTGGTGCATGGAAAATCCCGCTAACTCTATATTGTCCGTATCTTCGTTCAGCCACGTCTCGGTGAAACATAAGATGTTGGTTTTTAATGTCCCGTTTTTAATGTCCCGTCATCAATTTTATTTTCCAATGATTGCACGTTAGCAAGAAGAATGGAAGGCAATGGGAGTTTACTCGCTCGCCTCCGGATTCTCAGAAGGGTGCCCGATCCGCGGCCTCTTTTCCGTCGTCTTTTCTTCACACAAAAGACGCGGATCTGGGCCTGTTCTAGTGAAAGCAGGATATCCTTCTCGTCAGACTCGTTAAAGGAAAAATGTTTCTTCCAGTCCACAGTGAGTAATCAATTACATTATGTACACAATAAGTTAAAAAATAAGTTACACAAAATGCAAAAAAACTAACAAAATAGCACAATTGGTTGGGTAGAATGTAAAACAATCACATAAATCAATGATATTACCGCAATATTTAATAAAATGAACATTGAAAATCACTTACATTACAGATATGAAAATAAAAATGTACTTCTGAATGGAATCAGTTGCTCATCCATTGTTTCTTCTGGCCCAGGGTTGTAGAGGTATGGCAGACGCTCCACCCACTTCTTCCAGATCTCTTTTATGGCCGCTAGTTTGTCTCTCACACGTCTTGCAGGTCTTGACTCACGGTTGTCAAATCGTAGCATTCTTGAGAAAGTGTGAAAGACTTTCAGTGGCATCGTGGCACGGAAAATCGCCCTTCATCACTCTGCATCCCAGAGACTACATGTAGCCTCACCTCGGGACCTATACACACACTCTAAGATTAGCAGTCCTATGAGGGCACGCAGGTAAATCTCATCCATTCTTTTCCAGTTTACGGAAACCCTCCAAATTTGTCCTGTCCAGATTTTTCAGATGGCTGGTGTGATGAACATGTAGAATGTTGAGACGATGTCCTGGCCATGGGCAACTGCATGTCTTGCGGGCCCTGGGGTCATCCTTATGAAATGTTGTGCTTGCATCCTGCCCTGGTTGTTATATAGTGACAAGGACCATTTTATTTTGCTGTTCTTTGACAGAAATGTCTCTCTTTCAGCTTGGGGGATTTCTTCATCTGAAGATGATGCATCGTGCTCTGGGTTGTATTCTTCTTCAGATACCTCCTCCTCTTCTAAATCATTGTTCTCTTGTTCCTCCTGGACATCTGAAAAAATCTGATCTACGACCTGTTGGGCACTGAAATGTGCACTCATGGCTTCAGCAAAGAGAGAACTGGGGGGACTGTCATCTTCAGCACCTTTATAGCCTCTTTATAGCCTCTGCATTCCCCATGAGTAAACAATGCTTTCAGGAAATGTTTATTTTGTCTGAAATGTTGTTTATTTTGTCTGAAATGTTGTTTATTTTGTCTGAAATGTTGTTTATTTTGTCTGTGAACTTGAGTCATGTGTGTGGTCGTGGAGGGGAGATGCTGCACATGCACAAGAAAGTTTTTGCTTTGTCTGAGTTCAATCAGTAGCACACAATCTCAATGTATCTTTGTGTGTGTGTGTGTGTCTTTGGGATTTTTGTGGTGTTTGACAACATCCTGTGAGCACCAAATTCAAATTACAAAAATACTAATTTTAAACATTCATGAAAATACAAGTGTTGCACAGCATTCAACAGCTTAGAATCTTGTTAATCTAACAGCGTTGTCAGATTTCAAAAAGGCTTTACGGCGAAAGCAGAACATTTGATTGTCTGTGGACAGTGCCACGCACAAATATTCAATTAGCATAATAGCATAACCAGGTGTCACAAAACTCAAAAATAGTGATAAAATAAATCGCTTACCTTTGAAGATCTTCATATGATGGCATACCCAAGCGTCCCAGCTACACAATAAAATGTCATTTTGTTTGATAAAGTTCCTCTTTATATCCATAAAGCTCCGTTTGGTTGTCACGTTTTGTTCAGTAATCCACATGCCCAAAGGCGTTCATCCATGCAGACAAACAATATCCCAAAAGTACCGGTAAAGTTTGTCGAAACCAGTCAAACAGAATTTCTAATCAATACTTAGAAACACTAAAATGAATATAAACGATAATATTTCAGACGGTATATAGCCTATTGAATAGAAGAGAAAAAGAGCTAAGAGCGCGCTCACTATTACGTGCTCAATCCATAACAGGACACTTGAAGACAGCTCGGGAAGAACATCTCTTACTCCATGGTTATTCAAGATAAAAGCTTGAAACCTTTTCTAAAGACTGTTGACGTCTAGTGGAAGCCATAGGAACTGCAATCTGGGAGCTAAAATGCCCAGCTTTGAATAGGATGCCAACTGAAAACAGTGTGACATGACAGATTAATATTTTCCGGATGGATTTTCCTCGGGTTTTCACCTGCCATATCAGTTTGGTTATACTTACAGACATTATTTTAACAGTTTTAGAAACTTCAAACTGTTTTCCATCAAATACAACTAATTATATGCATATCCTAGCGTCTGGGCCTGAGTAACAGGCATTTTACTTTGGGCACGCCAGACTCTCCAAACTTACGAACACTGCCCCCTAGCCCTAAGAAGTGTTAACATTCTGATGGCCTTGAGATAGAAGCGTTGTTTTTCAGTCTCTCGGTTACAGCTTTGATGCACCTCTTCTGGATGATTGCGGGGTGAACAGGCAGTGGCTCGGGTGGTTGTTGTTCTTGATGATCTTTTTGGCCTTCCTGTGACATCGGGTTCTGTAGGTGTCCTGGAGGGCAGGTAGTTTGCCCCCTCATTGGACAGACCGCACCACCCTCTGGAGAGCCCTGTGGTAGCGGGCAGTGCAGTTGCCATACCAGGCGGTGAACAGCTCGACAAGATGCTCTCAATTGTGCATCTGTAAAAGTTTTAGGGTTTTAGGTGACAAGCCAAATTTCTTAAGCCTCGTGAGGTTGAAGGGGCGCTGTTGCATCTTCTTCACCACACTGTCTGTGTGGGTGGACCATTTCAGATTGTCAGTGATGTGTACGCCAAGGAACTTGAAGCTTTCCACCTTCTCCATTGCAGTCCCATCAATGTGGATGGGGGGGGTGCTTCCTCTGCTGTTTCCTGAAGTTCACGATCAGCTCCTTTGTTTTGTTGACGTTGGGTGAGAGGTTATTTTCCTGGCACCACACTCCCAGGGCCCTCACCTCCTCCCTGTAGGCTGTCTCGTCATTGTTGGTAATCAGGCCTACTACTGTTGTGTGAACAAGCCAGCCAAATGTCAAGTAAATAACAGATACAAATATAACACTCTTATGTCTAAAAGGATTATCCAGCTCCTTGCGGTGCAGTGCTTGAATTGGCACCTTGTCTCTGGATTTGAACAGGGAGGCTTTCTTCAATTAGTGAAAGTGCCATTTAAATGTTGTCTCTGGTCACCATGACACTTTCAATCAGTGTTCTTTGATATTTTTGATGGCATATATTCTGCTGGTGTTTTTTTCTCCATGGTTTGGTACATTTTGAGGTAATTTACAGGGGAGAGAGAGAGCAGGTGATGCTTTTAGCACGATGCCGCCACAGATTTTCAATGGGAATATTTTTTGCAACAGACACAGTTTAGGGAGCCTGTCCAAATGACTCACATCACACACACACACACAACACACATGCACATCCGCATAGACACAGACTTAAAAGGGACACACATATACATACACTTTCTCTCTCTGTCACACATATCACAAACATCAAACACAGGCACACACATACACACACATACATACACTGCATGCGTTTGAAAGCTAGGATAAGGATAAAGATTAGTCTCAGTTAATAACTTCTTACGGATCATTGGGGCACTAAATTCTAAATCCAAAAGTTGAATTATAAAACATTCATCAATATACAAGTGTTGCATAGTCTTCAAAAGCTTAGGCTCTTGGCAATATCACAGCATTGTAAGATTTCAAAAAAGCTTTACGGCGAAAGCACAATATTTGATTGTTTGAGAATAGCACCTCACATATTTTCTGCATTAGCATAAATTCATAACCAGCTCGGGTCTCACAAAACACATAAAAGAGCTCAAATAAATTGCTTACCTTTTGATGATCTTCTGCTGAGGGCAATCCGAAGTGTCCAAGCAAGACAATTCATGTTTCTTTTGTTAGAAAAAGTCATTGTTTATAACCATAAATCTCAGTTTGGTTGGCGCGTTATGTTCAGAAGATCCACTGTCCACTCGCCCGTTGTACAGGGAAGAGAAAGCGTTCAAATTATACCTATCAACTTTGCCCAAACAAATCAAACATAATTTATAATGTATCCTTAGGTACACTTTTATGTATATTAATGATTATATTTCACACGGATAATATCCTAAACGATATAAAAGGAAAATACAGAGGAACGCACACATGGTCTCGCGCACAAAAAACTAAAGTGACTTCCTCAATCCACTTACAAATTCTTCTTCTGTTCGGTTGTCTTCCATGATAAAGGCATGAAACCTTGTCTAAAGACTGTTGACATCTAGTGGAAGCCATAGGTACTGCAATCTGGGTCCTATTTTACTGAGAATCCCTTAGACAGCCATTGAAAGTGAGGGCATGTCACAAAAGAAAAGATGTGCATATCCTAGTTTCTGGGCCTGAGTGGCACGCATTTTACTTTGGGCACGCCAGACTCTCCAAACTTCCAAATACTTCCCCGGTGACTGTAGAGGTTAAAGAGGAGTTAACAGAAGCCCAGGCGGAGATGTACACGCCAGAACGTCGAGTCACACCACTGTCAGCCGGAGTTTTACTGCTAAAATACTGTGTTATATCTCTCCACTATAGGAAACTTCACCGCTTAGATCACGGTAATGCCATGTGCACCCAAGTCAGCTCCCATTACAGTCTCAGCATGGCAGACCACAAGGCATCATGTCAAAAACATGTTTTAAGTCTAGAATAAATCTTGTTCTTCAACTAAATTCCATCAAAACTATAAAACATTATGACAGTTATAACTGTTGAGTAAGATTTCATTCACCTTCCCTTTTCAGCTAAAGTCGTCTTAGAAGAAGATCCCACACACTACCCCAGTGATAATGATAAGTGATACTGGCAAGCGCAGTGTGAGAGATCTTCTTTTCTCTCATTCTTCATTTAAGAAGGTTTCTATTTCTTTTCTCCCACACAATTATAAAAATAATCTTCGGCTGTGCCAATGCTTTTCATATTTAAACAATAATAATCTAAAAATAATATTTTGATGTGCGAGTGCTTTTCATATTGTGAAGTAGGTTGTCTGAAACAATATCCATGTAATTATAATCATATACTGAGTGAATAATCCACTACTGAGTCTGAATCATCGACTACGGAGTCTGAATCATCCAAAACTGAGTCTGAATCATCCTCTGTGTTTGTATCAGGTCATGTAGAACATTTGTGGCCATCAAGAACAAGGAAGTAAACCTAACAGCAGTGGTCTGCCCATCCACTCTAGGACCCTCACCTACTTCTGGTGACTGGGGAACAACAGTGAAGTGAACTGGATTTAAAACACTTGGTGTACAGAGAAGATGGTCTAAAACCAAGCCCTGTGGGACTCCAGTAGTGCGACCACATGGTGCAGACACAGATCGTCTTTTGATGTTGTGTATAGTATACAGTATACTGTATGTGGGGTACCAACTGTACAACATTAGTAGAGGTAAATTGGCACTATTCGAAAGGGGTCTTACCCTATAATGCCATATACTGTACATGTACTGCAGTTCTGGCTGGTGTCACTGTAACTAAATCGGAGGGCAGGCTTATTGTAATGGCTAGCACGGAATCAATGGAACAGCATCGAACACATCAAAGACCTGGTTTCCATTCCAGTTCCATTTCAGCCATTATTATCAGCTGTCCTCCCTTCAGTAGCCTCCACTGATGTATATATGGGTTATACATGATGTCTATGGTATTATGTACATTAACCTCTTCTTTGATCGAAGGCGGCTATGATAGATGCGGAGCAGTCTCTGATTTTGTATTTTGTTCAGACACATTAGTTTGTCCTAAGTTATTACCTTAGCTGCATTGGTTCTAGGTCTTATGGGAAGGATGTTTTTTGTAGGGTTTTACTCAAGTCAGAATTTCGACAACTAACTACTGAAGTCAGAAGTTATAACTACTCTACTCTGAGAAGTCCAAGGAGAAGTTGTTACTATCGGAAATTCTTTCATGTTCCGGGGTTTTAGCTAAAGGTTTTAGGTGAAGGGATTATGACCGGATAAAAGTGTGATCATCAATTTTGTCCATGTTCCCTCTTCCTCCAGCCGGTGATCAGCTTAGACGGGAGCATCTCGTGCACCTTCACCAGCGAGGGAATGAACACTGTTACGGTCCATGTGTCTTCAGCCAACACCATACTGCAAGACACCAAAACGACAGCAGTCCCAGGTAAGGATCAGTACTCTCTCTCTCTCGCTCTCTCTCGCTCTCCCTAATCAAAGTATTCTACTTGATGTAATTAACACATATAGCAGCCATCTCACTTGGTATGCAAAGTTTGAGGGTACTTTACATTTGAATATGTCAGGATATATGAGAAGAGGACATTTCCCCAATTATCTAAGAAAGCACTTGTGTGAGCAATCATCTCCCCTTGTCAAACCATGAGCACGCGTGTACGCACACACTCAAACACACCAACATATCTGTCAGCTTTCCCACCCATCAGAAGGCAGTTAGAGAAAGGAAACAACCAGAACGAATGACAGTGGGGAATGAGGAGGGTACCTTGAGAATATTCCACCTAGATCAGGAGCTGAATTAACGGTCTGTTTCTGTTTCTCCCCTGGGTCTCTCTTTCTCTCTCTCTGACAGAGTTCTTCAAATCTCTGCTTTTATCTTTCTCCCCTAATCTGGACGAGTACAACCCTGATGTCCCCGAGTGGAGACAGGATGTAGGGAGAGTCATTACGAAGGCTCTGCTCCAAGTAAGTGTGAATTCCTTCCTTCTCTATTTTTCTCCCTCTCTCTTGTCTTTTTCTAACCGGTCAGACACTTATGCGTTCGCCCTCGGGCTGTCCTGTGATTCGTTATCACACAGGTTCGAGAGGCTCGGCTTCTTCTTCCCCCCGCAAGGCAGCTTGATGAGCACTAACAACTTATTTTCAGAAGTCTGACCGATTAATTGGTCTGGAATGAAGGAGGTCTTAATAAACATTACCGGGGAATTGGATGTGCGTAGTATCTGCGGAGGAGAGCCAGCACTGATATGCCATAGTTAAGTGTGTTATTCTTCCACTTCGTGTGGAGGTTTAAGCCTATAGTGTGCGACTTGTGGTCTCTCTGTGTCTTCAACTCCAACGCGGATTTGACATGAGAGGCGACTCAGGCGAGCTAGGCTGAGAGCCAGTGGAGGGAGCTCAGGGTGAGGTCAGGGTGAGGCTTTGTGAGGGATAAAGTGCATTTTGTCACCTGGGAGCCACATATTATGTTCATGGGCAGTTTAGTATAGCACCAGCCAATTGAATTGTGTTGAACTGAGGGGCTCACTCAGTTAAACAAAGCTCTAGCTTGAGCTATTAATTGCTAGCCTCAATAGAGTGTTACAGCACCTCTTTTCATACATAATGTTTTGTTATACAACCTTTTAGGACCTACAGTAGATACATTATACAGTATATGGGTCTCATATGACACATGAACACTAGTTCATGTGTCATATGCTCCTCCATATACAGTTTAATCCTATCAAATCATCTCTTTCACCCTTTCCCTAAAAGGAAATCATATTAAGGCCTATTCATCCATGTACTGCTAGAGTTGACATAGGGTTCATAGCCTAGATATTGTGCAACAATCGCCATACGAAGTGTTATTAGAATTTCTTTCTTCATTTATTTGTATTTTTCTGCGGTTCGCATTCAGTTCACCTTCAAGTTAAAACATATTCCATGTCAAGGTAAACAACTCCCCAAAATAAAGCCAAGGAGGAGAAGGGGCATCGCAATTAAAGTCAGGGTCCATTAAACTGCAGTGTTGCTGTACTACAGTACAGCTCTATGGCTGACTATAGTGAGAACCAGGCAGGGCTTTTGCTCCTCAGTTGATTCCAACCCACTGCCTAATAGAGGTTTGAATGGAGAGTTCTGTAATAGAGGCTATTTTAAGTTATTTTCAAAGTCATTTCTTCTCCAGTTTTTCCAGCTTCTTCTTTTCTCCCCCTGCGGAACATGGACGATGGATGAAGGCTCACTCTCAGGTTCCAGACAGTGACTGTTGGAAAATTCATATAATTGAGTATGTTTTCGCAGAAGCCCCCCCTGGTTTCATCACCTCCACCTGTTAATTCACCTCTCAGTGTGGTGAAAGAGGTTAACATGTCCTCTTTCTTCCCCAAGATAGTGCACTGCTTCTGGGCATCCATTTCCCGCCCCCCATTCCTTTCCTGGGTAACGACTGTACTTTACTTCAGAAAATGAAATTATAGTTATAAGCGAATCATCATAACCTATTTATAACAACTTTGTTGGAAATAATGCACTATGGAAGCAGTTATGAAGATAGAATAACCCAGTATCGTCAAGTTCACGACGAATGAAAAACAGAATCCACTTCATGGTGTGTCTACAATACTTTGTAATTGACAACTGTTTCATCATATTTATTTAGCTTTGCATACAGTAAGATTGTGAGGAAGCCGCTCCAAAAATGTTTGCTGTTAACTTCTTAGGGAGCAGTGGGGCGCTAGTCATCAAAAGCTCTGATTCTTGGCAATATCACAGCGTTGTCAGATTTCAAAAAGGCTTTACGGCGAAAGCACAACATTTGATTGTTTGAGGGTAGCACCTCTAATATTTATGCATTAGCATAAATCCATAACCAAACACGGGTCTCACAAAACGCATAAAATCGCTAATATAAAATCGCTTACCTTTGATTAACTTCTGCTGAGGGCTTCCCAAGTGTCCAACGAAGACATTCCATGCTTCTTTGGTTAGAAAAAGTCATTTATTATATCCATAAATCTCTGTTTGGTTGGCGTGTTATGATCATAAAATCCACCGTTGAGTCGCCCATTGAACCGTGAAGAGAACACGTTCAAATTATACCTATATACTTTCTACAAACAAATCAAACATCATTTTTAATGTATCCTTAGGTATCCTTTTGGGTATATTTGCTGTAATATTTCAACCAGACGATAACGTGAACGATAGGAAAGGAAAATAAAGTCGTGCGCGTTGACAATCTCGCGAGCATCAAACCTTGTTTACAAAAGTGGTCGCCTGACAATTTCCTCTCCCTATCCGTTCAGGTCACTGCTAGAATTCCCAGTCTTTGACTGTTGACTGTTGACATCTAGTGGAAGCCATAGGTACTGCAGTCTCAGTCCTACATAAAGTTGTATGCAATAGGCACAATGGAGAAGATGCTCATTTACAAAAAAAACTGCAAATCCGGATGGATTTTCCTCTGGTTTTTGCCTGCTATATCAGTTCTGTGATACTCACATACATTATTTTAACACTCTTAGAAACGGCAGAGTGTTAACTATCCAATAGTACTAATTATGTGCATATCCTATTTTCTGGGCCTGAGTGGCATGCATTTTACTTTGGGCATGCCAGACTCTCCAAACCGTCACCTCGGGAGCCGCTCGCTAAGAAGTAAAAATATTAAAACGACAAGATACAGCCCTGCAGAGGTGTTTTTTTAGCCAAATTAGAGCGTGAACAAAGTTCCCTCCAAAACACTCACTCATCTGACTCTCCTCCCTTAATAACCCAGATCAGATCACTTCAGCCAATGAGTTTGGGGAGCATAAAATTCCAGTGTTACCCAAGCACTCAGAGCCAGAAGTCTTTTTGGACTAATGAGTAATCACAAAGTGAACAAACATGTTTTGATTTTTACAGGGGCTATTGCATCCTCTCCGCTTCCCTCTACCATTCCTTCTATACCTCTTTCCCCTCATTGCAAGTCATTCCTTTGCTTTCAATTTGTCCACTACTTTTCTACTCAAATAGTGATTTTAAGGCTTGATAATTGATGTGCTTCAAGTGTATGTGACTTGCCAACTACACCACTCCATTGTCCGCTGATAGCCCCAAAGGGAACCCATATAAACATTAGTGGCTTTTAAAATAGATGGTTGGAACTCGTGCCTCACTGGTAATCTAAAGTGGATGAAATCCATTATAAAGAAAAACATTTAGTAGTAGCTATTATGAAAGCATGGAAAAAAAGTTGTTTGTCAAAACATACTTTTCCCAACAAGACATAAATACACTTTCACAAAAACATGGAGGTTGAGATTGGATTGAAAAAAGGGTAACATTTTATTGGACACCTAGGGCCATAACACATTATAACACGGTCATAACCATGTCATAGTAGGTCATAACAGCTGAAACAACTATAAACTGTCATTATATGGTCAGAACATTGTCATGGCACATATATTTAGACCTGTTGTGACATATTGCATTATTTTATGGCTGGTTATTAAGACATCTACATAAGAGTGTCAAATCCCACAAAACCTACCACACAAAATCATTCCATTACACTGTAGCCTACTTGTAAACAGTATGTTTATGTTATATTACATCTTCTACTTTCATGAAGTATATTTTCTTAGTCCAAGTAAAGAGACACAGGATGGTCATAATGCTTCATGACAGTGTGGTTTTTCCATACGTTATTCAAAATATGATGAAAAATAGTAAGTACAACGACATCAAAGGATTTTACTCTGAATTGTATTATTTATTTAAATGTGTTTTTTCTTTGCCAAGAAGCTTCCTTTCCATTGGATGCAGCAGATGAACAGAATGGAGTATGCTACAATGCAGTGAAACCGCTAAAGAAAGCTAAAAACTTAAAATTCATACCAAATATACTGTATTACAGCAACAGCAAACACTTTCACACATTCTCAAATACATTACAATCTCGTTTTCTCAACAACAAAAAAATCGAAACCTAGCTCTCAACTATTCATGTAGCTAGCTACTTACATTTGAAGTCGGAAGTTTGCATACACCTTAGCCAAATATATCTAATCTCAGTTTTTCCCAATTCCTGACATTTAATCCTAGTAAAAATTCCCTGTCTTAGGTCAGTTAGAATCACCACTTTATTTTAAGAATGTGAAATGTCAGAATAATAGTAGAGAGAATGATTTATTTCAGCTTGTATTTCTTTCATCACATTCCCAGTGGGTCAGAAGTTTACATTGCAACCAAGCTTTAACTTCCTGACTGATGTCTTGAGATGTTGCTTCAATGTATCCACATAATTTTCCTTCCTCATGAAGTGGGCGACCTTGGAAGTGCTCTCCAGGTTCTTGTGAGCGGCCTTGGAAGTGCACCAGTCCCTCCTGCAGCAAAGCAACCCCACAACATGATGCTGTCATCCCCGTGCTTCACGGTTGGGATGGTGTTCTTCGGCTTGCAAGCCTCCCCTTTTTCCTCCAAACATAACGATGGTCATTATGGCCAAACAGTTCTATTTTTGCTTCATCAGACCAGGGGACATTTCTCCAAAAAGTACGATCTTTGTCCCTATTTGCAGTTGCAAACCATAGTCTGGCTTTTCTATGGCGGTTTTGGAGCAGTGGCTTCTTCATTGCTGCGCGGCCTTTCAAGTTATGTCGATATTGGACTCGTTTTACTGTGGATATAGATACTTTTGTACCTGTTTCCTCCAGCATCTTCACAAGGTCCTTTGCTGTTGTTCCGGGATTGATTTGCACTTTTCGCACCAAAGTACGTTCATCTCTAGGAGACAGAACGCATCTCCTTCCTGAGCGGTATGACGTCTGCGTGGTCCAATGGTGTTTATACTTGCGTACTATTGTTTGTACAGATTAACGTGCTCCCATGGATGAACCAGACTTGTGGAGGTCTGCAATTTGTTTTCTGAGGTCTTGGCTGATTTCTTTTGATTTTCCCATGATGTCAAGCAAAGATGCACTGAGTTTGAAAGTAGACCTTGAAATACATCCACAGGTACACCTCTAATTGACTCAAATTATGTCAATTAGCCTATCAGAAGCTTCTAAAGCCATGACATCATTTTCTGGAATTTTCCAAGCTGTTTAAAGGCACAGTCAACTAAGTGTATGTTAACTTCTGACCCACTAGAATTGTGATACAGTGAATTATAAGTCTGTAAACAATTGTTGGAAAAATGTCTTATGTCATGCAAAAAGTAGATGTCCTAACCAACTCGCCAAAACTATAGTTTGTTAATTAACAAGAAATTTGTGGAGTGGTTGAAAGACGAGTTTTAATGACTCCAGTCGAAGTGTATGTAAACTTCCGACTTCAACTTTAAATGTTAGCAACCATATAGTTACAGTAGCGTTTGTTTAGCTAAGGTTAGCTTCCAGAACTGGGATGAGAAATGAGGCCCCCGGTCAGAGACCATGTCCACGGGCAGTCCATGGATCCGGAAGACGTGCTGCACCATGAGCTGGGCCGTCTCCTTGAACGAGGGTAGTTTGGGGAGAGGAATGAAGTGAGCGGCCTTGGAAAAAACGATATGTGGGACTGGTGAGGGACAGGCAGTGGTTGCGGAAGACCAGCCGGAGCTTTCAGAGGAGTCTTATTCTGAGCACAGACCGTGTAGGCATAGACAAACGCGACGACTTCCGGAACCATCGTAGACCACCAAAAGTGTTGTCACACAAAGGCCAGGGTAAGGCACCAATGCTGGAGGAATGGGCCCACTCCAGGACCACAGCGTGGACAGCATCAGGCACAAAACATCCCCTTCCCCCGTCACCAGGCACGAGGTGGGAAGGATGGCTCCGGGCTCAGGGTTGGTACCCGTGGGGCAATAGCGGCAGGACAGTAGATGACATTCTTGGATCCCGGCCGGTACAAGAGGGAGAAGTTGAATCGTGTGAACAGCAGGGTCTATCTGGCTTGCCTGGAGTTGAGGCGCTTGGCAGTGCGAAGATCCCACAGTCAATTCCACAATCATAAGGTCGGTGCGGCGGGAGCGAAGTGGCCCGGGCCTTGCTGAACACCTCCCGGAGGTCCTGGTACTCTGCGGGAATGGCGGAAAAGTCCGGGGCACCTTCCAAGCCCCCGGGAAGACGTCCCAGGGCAGGTTGTGCTGACTTCAGGCAATGGGCGTGGCAGAATGGACTCCAGTCCATGATGGCACCAGTAGACCAGTTAATGAGGGGATTGTGTCACTGTAACCAGGAGAATCCCAATACCACGGGACAGGTGAAACAGATCAGGGTGTTACAGTATCAAGATAATTACATACATTAACTATTGATTCCAAGATGACGTAGCAGTGCAGACGTGTTTTTGTTTGTCCCCTCGTGTAGTTTGTATTTTTCGTCTTTTTTGTATATATTTCAATTTTATTTTCAATCTCTTTTCCATTTTTATATTAAATATACCTTCCGGTAAGCTGCCTCGCCCATTGTGTTACCTAACCGCTATTTTTTTTTTAACCTTTTTTGACTGAATTCCATTGGGAGCGAGCGAGCTAACCAGCTACTAGCTATTCAGTCACTGTTAGCCACCGCTAGCGGCCTTTAACCTACTGCACAGACACCAGCCTTTTTTTAGCCCGGATAATACTTGCCAGCCTACCACCATCGGACTGTTCCTCCACTACAACGCCGGATCCCTGCCGTAAACCCTGGACCACTACACCTGATCTCCACAGCTAGCTAGCTGCCACTGAGTGACCGAGTGGCTAACCCCCAGCTAGCTAGCTCCAGTTAGCCACGACCCAGGTGCATCTCCCGGCTAGCAGTTTACAGTTTACAGTGGAGCCCCTAGGCCCACTATACATGCCTCAGATTCCTCCTTTGTCCCACCTCCCACACATGCGGTGACCTCACCCAGCATTACCAGCACCTCCAGAGATGCAACCACTCTTATCATCACTCGGTGGCCTAAGCCTACCTCCACTGTACTCTCACCCACCATACCCCCGTCTGCACATTACACCCTGAATCTATTCTACCACGCCCAGAAATCTGCTCCTTTTATTCTCTGTTCCCAACGCACTAGACGTCCTGTTCTGATAGCCTTTAGCCGTACCCTCATCCTGCTCCTCCTCTGTTCCTCGGGTTATGTGGAGGTAAACCCAGGCCCTGTAGCCCCCAGCACCACACCTATTCCCAGGCCCCAGGCACTCTCTTTTGTTGACTTCTGTAACCGTAATAGTCTCGGTTTCATGCATGTTAACGTCAGAAGCCTCCTCCCTATGTTTGTTTTACTCACTGCTTTAGCACACTCCGCCAACCCTGATGTCCTGGCCGTGTCTGAATCTTGGCTTAGGAAGGCCACCAAAAATTCTGAGATTTCCATACCCAACTACAACATTTTCCGGCAAGATAGAACTGCCAAAGGTGGAGGAGTTGCAATCTATTGCAGAAATAGCCTGCATAGTTCTGTCATACTTACCAGATCTATGCCCAAACAGTTCGAACTTCTAATTCTAAAAATGTATCTCTCCAGAAATAAGTCTCTCACTGTTGCCGCCTGTTATAGACCCCCGCTCAGCTCCCAGCTGTGCCCTGGACTCCATATGTGAATTTATTGCCCCCCATCTATCTTCAGAGTTCGTTCTGTTAGGTGACCTAACCTGGGATATGCTTAACACCCCGGCAGTCCTACAATCTACGCTAGATGCCCTCAATCTCACACAAATCATCAAGGAACCCACCAGGTACAATCCTAAATCTGTAAACATGGGCACCCTCATAGACATTATCCTTACCAACTTGCCCTCCAAATACACCTCTGCTGTTTTCAATCAGGATCTCAGCGACCACTGCCTCATTGCCTGCATCCGCTATGGGCCCGCGGTCAAACGACCACCCCTTATCACTGTCAAACGCTCCCTAAAACACTTCTGCAAGCAAGCCTTTCTAATCGACCTGGCCCGGGTATCCTGGCAAGATATTGACCTCATTCCGTCAGTCGAGGATGCCTGGTCGTTCTTTAAAAGCAACTTCCTCACCATCTTAAATAAGAATGCCCCTTTCAAAAGATGTAGGACTAAGAACAGATACAGCCCTTGGTTCACTCCAGACCTGACTGCCCCTGACCAGCACAAGGACATCCTGTGGCGGACTGCTATTGCATCGAATAGTCCCTGCGATATGCAACTGTTCAGGGAAGTCAGGAACCAATACACGCAATCAGTCAGGAAAGCAAAGGCTAGCTTTTTCAAACAGAAATTTGCATCCTGTAGCTCTAACTCCAAAAGGTTCTGGGACACTGTCAAGTCCATGGAGAACAATAGCACCTCCTCCCAGCTGCCCACTACACTGAGGCTAGGTAACACGGTCACCACCGACAAATCCATGATAATCGAAAATTTCAACAAGCATTTCTCTACTGCTAACCATGCTTTCCTACGGCTAACCATGGCTACCCCAACCCCGGCCAATAGCTACTCCCCCCCTGCATCTACTTGTCCAAGCCTTCCCAGCTTCTCCTTCACCAAAATCCAGATAGCAGATGTTCTGAAAGAGCTGCAAAATCTGGACCCGTACAAATCAGCTGGACTAGATAATCTGGACCCTCTCTTTTTAAAACTATCTGCTGTCATTGTTGCAACTCCTATTACCAGTCTGCTCAACCTCTCTTTAGTGTCGTCCGAGATTCCCAAAAGATTGGAAAGCTGCTGCGGTCATCCCCCTCTTCAAAGGGGGTGACACCCTAGACCCAAATTGCTATAGACCTATATCAATCCTGCCTCTCTAAAGTCTTTGAAAGCCTAGTTAATAAACAGATCATTGACCACTTCGAATCCCACCGTACCTTCTCCGCTGTGCAATCCGGTTTCCGAGCTGGTCACGGGTGCACCTCAGCCACGCTCAAGGTACTAAACGATATCTAACCGCCATCGATAAGAGACATTACTTTGCAGCCGTATTCAATGACCTGGCCAAAGCTTTCGACTCTGTCAATCACCACATCCTTATCGGCAGACTCAACAGCCTTGGTTTCTCTAATGATTGCCTCGCCTGGTTCACCAACTACTTTGCCGACAGAGTTCAGTGTGTTAAATCGGAGGGCCTGTTGTCCGGGCCTCTGGCAGTCTCTATGGGGGTGCCACAGGGTTCAATTCTTGGGCCGACTCTCTTCTCTGTATACATCAATGATGTCGCTCTTGCTGCTGGTGAGTCTCTGATCCACCTCTACGCAGACGACACCATTCTGTATACTTCTGGCCCGTCTTTGGACACTGTGTTAACTAACCTCCAAACGAGCTTCAATGCCATTCAGCACTCCTTCCGTGGCCTCCAACTGCTCTTAAACGCTAGTAAAACCAAATGCATGCTTTTCAACCGTTCGCTGCCTGCACCCGCCCGCCCGACTAGCATCACTACTCTGGACGGCTCTGACCTAGAATACGTGGACAACTACAAATACCTAGGTGTCTGGCTAGACTGTAAACTCTTTTTCCAGACTCACATTAAACATCTCCAATCCAAAATTAGATCTAGAATCAGCTTTCTATTTCGCAACAAAGCCTCCTTCACTCATGCTGCCAAACTTGCACTAGTAAAACTGACTATCCTGCCGATCCTCGACTTCGGCGATGTCATCTACAAAATTGCCTCCCACACTCTACTCAGCAAACTGGATGCAGTCTATCACAGTGCCATCCGCTTTGTCACCAAAGCCCCATATACTACCCACCACTGCGACCTGTATGCTCTAGTCGGCTGGCCCTCGCTACATACTCGTCCCCAGACCCACTGGCTCCAGGTCATCTACAAGTCCCTGCTAGGTAAAGCCCCGCCTTATCTCAGCTCGCTGGTAACAATAGCAGCACCCACCTGTAGCACGCGCTCCAGCAGGTATATCTCACTGGTCACCCCCAAAGCCAATTCCTCATTTGGCCGCCTTTCCTTACAGTTCTCTGCTGCCAATGACTAGAAGGAACTACAAAAATCGTTGAAACTGGAGACACTTATCTCCCTCATTAGTTTCAAGCACCAGCTGTCAGAGCAGCTCACAGATCTCTGCACCTGTACATAGCCCAACCAACTACCTCATCCCCTACCATAGTCATTTGTTTATCTTGCTCCTTTGCACCCCAGTGTTTTTGCTTTGCACATTCATCTACTGCACATTTACCATTCCAGTGTTAAATTGCTATACTGTAGTTACTTTGCCACCATGGCCTATTTATTGCCTTATGTTCCTTGTCCTGCCTCATTTGCACACATTGTATATAGATTTGTTTTTTTTCCTACTGTATTATTGACTGTATATTTGTTTTACTCCATGTGTAACTCTGTGTTGTTGTATGTGTTGAGCTGCTTTGCTTTATCTTGGCCAGGTCACAGTTGTAAATGAGAACTTGTTCTCAACTTGCCTACCTGGTTAAATAAAGGTGAAATAAAAAAATAAAAATGTACTTGCATGTGAAATCATTATTTTCTCTAGATATTCTCCTCTTTTTTAGCTGTGTTTGTTTATTTTTGTAATGTCAGAAATGCAATGTCATTTACTGGAGATAATGTCTTCATAAGCCATTTTTGGATATGTTAAGCCAAGTGCATGTTTTGTTCTGGTTTTAAAATGCATTATATGTTTGTCGTCATCCTCAGTGTATGAAGATTGGAGGAGGACAATGGAGGAAAGGAAGGATGGATATTACTTTAAGTGGAGCTCCTTGAGACAAGGCATATTTTATATCTCCCGTCAAGATGCCCAACATCTGTTCATTGTCTTTAACAACCATCCAACCACAAAATGAGTGTTGCACTGAGTATAATTCTGTTGATTATTTAGTCCTTGAGAAAATGACAAAAAAAAGAAGTTTGGTTATAAATGCATGCAGAATTCAGAATGGCTCAAAATAATCAACAACATTACACCTGGTTGAGTATTGGCTCAAAATGAGACAATCAAATAACTACTCTTGGCTGCAATTGAAATGATTTGCCAGCCTCCACCCAAAAACAACACAAAATATCCTTTACAATGGAAAAGATTCTCAGTTGTGAGTATTGAATGGATTCAGAGCAGTAGTCCAGCCTCCTTCTATATACTCATACAACACCATACTTACTACACCAGCTGGGTCCATATTGAGGAGTTAAGGGGTTAATGTTGGGGCGCGAGTGGGGGTAGGTGTGTGTGCGTGTGTCTCACCTTAGAAAAAGTGGAAAGAGCCTTCAAGCTGCTTCAGAAAGGCCATTGACATCACAGGCCGCCTCTCAGAGCTGGGGCTGGGAAAAATACAAAGTAGAAAATATACTGTGTGCTAGCTTTGATAATAGATATGAATATGCATTACAAAGTCAATGTATTACCCCAGAGAGAGGGTGAGATAGATGTGTTGAATAGTATAATCAGCATCACAATATTCCAGTTTATTCCACAGTAACTTTTGCACTTTATTTGTGTGAGTTGTCATTGTAAAAGGCTTGTTTTTAATTTATCATTTACCTTGGAATTTGAATGTCGCAAAGCTTGTTTTAAACAGATGGCTTTTAGTTAGAGAAAAGGCAACCATTTAGAAAAAGCAATTTTACGCTATCACAGTCTTTTAAATGTGGGATATTAAAAATGCACTTTCATTGCCGTGGATCTACCAATAATCCATAGCCTGATTTATTTACTGTTGAATAAATTTACTGGCGGAAGCATCCCTTGTCCCAGCTCTGCTGTTTTGGGCCTAGACTAGATCATCACACAAATCAGACAAAATAAATGCAATTAGTTGCTGTACATGGGCCACTGGAAGGGAATAGTTTTTGACAATGTTGTGGCGCCACAACTCTTTATTGTACACTGTGGTCCTGTATAACACCATTTTGTTTTCAAAAATGTATTGAAGTAAAGCATATGCATTGACTGTATGTAGCCCTAATGTAGCAGACTGTTGTGATGCAAAAGATATACCTCAACTGTGATCCATGGTTTTTATTAGTGACACAATATTATACAGTATAGGATCAATATTGGCAATGACGCAAGAAAATCTCCAAGTTATTCCCAGATTAGCCTTTATTGTGTTGCTATGTTCTTGTTATGTTTAATGTTTGTCTTCCTCTACCCTCTGTTACAGCACCCTTGGTGGATTCCAGGCCGAGACACAGCAGTTAATCCATGCTGATGATCCTGTCAGTAATATTCCTGGGTTTAACAGTGTTTCTTATCTACAAATTCAAGAGCGTATGTACAGTACTGTATGATTATTTCTTTGAATACAGTATTGCAGCACTGCTCTAATCACCCGCCATCATCTTTAATAATGTATATTTTAATAATATGCTAGATTGGTAGGGCCTGCATCAATCAACAATGAACTAATGATGTTTCTTGCCATTTCAAATACATTGAAGTACGAGTGGATTAACACATATTTCTAATCATAAATATGTGAGGAAAGATTATGCAAAATGTATATGCGTTAGGATTGCAGCCTTATGTCACTACTAGACATTGATGTCATATGTGGATTTAATGATGGATAGATGAAGATTATCTTAGATAGATATCTAGAGGCTTCATGATAATTACACATCCAGGGGTTAATTTAGTCTTGCCAAAATATAAACTCTGAACAAAAAGTGTAATATACATCTTCGAGAAATGCTGCCAAAGGGACGGACCATAATTGAATAGTCATTCCCTACAGTAACATGGCTGTTGTCTGTCTACATTTACCAATCTGCAGAAAAATCGCCTGGATTAACATATACGCGGAGGTGAACCAAGTGAAAGAGCAGGAGATTATTGGTTTGATCAGCCAGAGCGGTAGCACGCATAAGAT
The DNA here is from genome assembly GCA_030435695.1 of Brachymystax lenok tsinlingensis. Taxonomy (NCBI): domain Eukaryota; kingdom Metazoa; phylum Chordata; class Actinopteri; order Salmoniformes; family Salmonidae; genus Brachymystax; species Brachymystax lenok. The sequence goes on from CM059812.1 coordinate 17,950,672, forward strand.
CACCGTCAGTGAGTTCTCTACGGCCAAAGAAGTCATGAAAAAAGAGATGGAAGTCGGAAGTTTACATACACCTTAGCCAAATACATTTAAACTCAGTTTTTCACAATTCCTGACATTTAATCAAAGTAAAAATTCCCTGTCTTAGGTCAGTTAGGATCACCACTTTATTTTAACTTCTTAGGGAGCGGCTCCCGAGGTGAAGGTTTTGGAGAGTCTGGCGTGCCCAAAGTAAAATGCATCCCACTCAGGCCCAGAAAATAGGATATGCACATAATTAGTACTATTAGAAAGGAAACACTCTGAAGTTTATAAAAGTGTTAAAATAATGTATGTGAGTAGAACAGAACTGATATAGCAGGCGAAATCCGGATGGATTTTCCTCGGGTTTGGATAGGAAACTATTGGATAGGAAACATTGAAGTTTCTAAAAGTGTTAACATAATGTCTGTGAGTGTAACAGAACAGATATAGCAGGCGAAAACCAGAGAAAAATCCATCCGGAATATTTTTTTTTACATTTTTTCTCCCGATTTATTTCAAAGGCAAGCAGCTCCGAGATTTCAGTACCTATGGCTTGCACTAGATGTCAACAGTCTCTATACAAAACCAGGAAACGTTAGCCCTGACCAGAATGGATAGGGAGAGAATATGGTCCATGGTCCAGGGAGCTCAGATGTCAACAAGCTTTTGCAGGCGCGCAACCGGGTGCGCGCTCCACTGTTTTTTCCTTTCTTATCGTTCAGGCTACAATCCGGTTGAAATATTATAGTAAATATACATAAAAGAATACCTAAGAAAACATTAAAAATGATGTTTGATTTGTTTGTAGAAATATGGTAGGTATAATTTCAACGCATTTTCTTCACGATTCAATGGGCGACTCAACGGTGGATTTTATGATCATAACGCACCAACTAAACTGAGATTTATGGATATAATGAATGACTTTTTCTAACCAAAGAAGCATGGATTGTCTTCGTTGGACACTTGGGAAGCCCTCAGCAGAAGTTCATCAAAGGTAAGCGATTTTATAATTGCGATTTTATGCGTTTTGTGAGACCCGTGTTGGGTTATGGATTTATGCTAATGAAAAAATATTAGAGGTGCACCCTCAAACAATCAAATGTTGTGCTTTCGCCGTAAAAGCCTTTTTGAATTCTGACAACGCTGTGATATTGCCAAGAATCAGAGCTTTTGATGACTATGCAACAATTGTATATTTATGAATGTTTAGTAATTCAACTTTTGGATTTTGAATTTGGCGCCTCACATGTCACCGGGTAGTGTCGGGAGTGGGGCACCCCACTGCTCCCTAAGTAGTTAACGAGAGAATCACTGACATGATGTCCTTTTGTGGCAGGGCTGAAATGCAGTGGAAATGTTTTTTGGGGATTCAGTTTATTTGCATGACAAAGGGGGACTTTGCTATTCATCTGATCACTCTTCATGACATTCTGGAGTATATGCAAATTGCCATCATACAAACTGAGGCAGCAGACTTTGTGAAAATTCATATTTGTGTCATTCTCAAAACTTTTGGCCACGACTGTATTTGGTAGCATTGCCTTTAAATTGTTTAACTTGTATCAAACGTTTTGGGTAGCCTTCCACAAGCTTCCCACAATAAGTTGGGTGAATTTTGGCCCATTCCTCCTGACAGAGCTAGTGTAACTGAGTCAGGTTAGTAGGCCTTGCTTGCACATGCTTTTTCAATTCTGCCCACAACTTTTTTATTTTATTGAGGTCAGGGCTTTGTGATGGCCAATCCAATACCTTGACTTTGCTGTCCTTAACTTCTTAGGGAGTGGTGGGGCGCATTCATCAATATACAAGTGTTGCATAGTCATCAAAAGCTCTGATTCTTGGCAATATCACAGCGTTGTCAGATTTTAAAATAACTTTACGGCGAAAGCACAACATTTGATTGTTTGAGGATAGCACCTCTCCTATTTTCAACATTAGCATAAATTCATATCCAGCGCGGGTCACACAAAACCCATATAAGAGCTAAAATAAATCACTTACCTTTCGAAGAACTTCTGCTGATCGCTTCCACAAGTGCCCAACGAAGACATCCAATGGTTCTTTTGTTAGAAAAAGTCATTTATTATATCCATAAATCTCAGTTTGGTTGGCGCGTTACGTTCAGAAAATCCACCGTCGAGTCGCCCATTGACCCGTGAAGAGAACGCGTTCAAATTATACCTATCACCTTTCTCCAAACAAATCAAACATAATTTTTTATGTATCCTTAAGTATCCTTTTATGTATATTTACTATAATATTTCAACCGGGTTGGAGCCTGAACGATAGGAAAGGAAAAAAATACAGAGCGCACGAGACCGTGAACGCGCATGTCATTCTACTGAGTTCCGGTGTCCACGTCTAAATTCTTCTTCTATTCGCTTTTATATCATCCTAATGTCATCAAACCCTGTTTAACTGTTGACATCCAGTGGAAGCCATAGGTACTGCAGTCTCAGTCCTACATAACATTGAATCCAATAGTCAAACAGGAGAAAAAGGTAAACTAAAAAAATAAAATGAAAATCCGGATGGATTTTCCTCGGGTTTTCGCCTGCTATATCAGTTCTGTTATACTCACAGACATTTTTTTTACGGTTTTAGAAACTTCAGAGTGTTTTCTATCCAATAGTACTAATACTAATGTGCATATCCTAGTTTCTGGGCCTGAGTGGCAGGCATTTTACTTTGGGCACGCCAGACTCTCCAAAACCAACACCTCTGCTGCTGATCTCTAAGTAGTTTTAAGGAGCCAGCTAACCACATCACTGTGCACTGTCTGACAAACCGTGATACATTACACCTGCTTCAATCAGCTACAGAAGCTACAGCCAGGAGCTAAAGTGTACACAATGCTCTCCCAAGCACCAACACTGCAGATCAGAATCAGCCATCACTTACTTACACTGCAGCAGGCATTTAGACAATATACTGCTGTATTCCTGTCTGTCACGATGTTACTGTGTGGAGAATACATTATCTACAGCTATTAGGGAGATATGTGTGTGTGTGTGTCTCTATTGACGGGCATGTCATTAGCAAATAGCAGCTACAACAGTTGTTGTAAAATACTTCCAAAGGCTGCAAGACAAAGGTCGAGCATGAATATTGTTAATGTGATAGTTTGTGAAAGCTGTCACCAAAACTTGTTCAGAAATGATAAAAGCGGTTTTGTGTATTACAAGTTAAGCTTCCGATATTGCAGGCATGTTATACAGTAAATTCCTGTTAAAGCTACTGCATCTTGTTACTGTAGATACTATACTGTATCTCATCATTGTAGATACCATACTGTATCTTGTGATTGTAGATACTATACTGTATCTTGTTATTGTAGATGCTATACTGTATCTTGTTATTATAGATAGTAAACTGTATCCTGTTATTGTAGATACTATAGTGTATCTTGTTGTTGTAGATACTATACTGTATCTGGTTATTTTAGAGAAGTCATATTTCTTTAGAATATCTTCTCAATTTCCTTTATGGTAGCGAGGTCACTGCGTGTCTCCTTCCTGAACCAAAACAGGTGATGAGGTATTGCTATGAGGCACTGGTTTAATTATCACCACGGCGACAGGATGACTTCACGGTATTATGGAATGCCACTTCCCCTTCTGATCTGTTCTACTGCCATTCTTTTGACACTGACAGGTAAATCGTCCTTAGTTTGACAGCCGTGCCATGTAACACCTGCTACCACTCGAACATCAACAATGAGCGTTGTCTAAGTGGCTACTTTTTTTTCATTATCCTCTAGCCGCCTGTAGACGGTAAGAGCGGACAAAGCGGTGAAGAATTGATTGGAGGCAGAATATTTGCACTTGATAAAATACCCTTTGTCAAGAAACATGGCAGCATTGTCATCTGCGAAGCCACCGTCCCCTCAAGGGATTGGGCCTTCACAAGACTATACAAGTACTCTGTAACTTATTGGCGAATAAAGACTCTCTTTCGATTACAGTTTATTTAACTTTCACAGTTTTCTGGCGTAGTTGGCAGATGGGCCGACTTGGAAATGAAATGGATACCGCAGGACAACAAAGCCTGTCATAAACAAGGGCCATTTGTCTTGACTCACGAGAGGAAAGCCTTCAGAGCAGCCTCATTATACATAGGGTTAGATTAATATTGGGGCCTTTCTCCCTCTTTCACCTTGGGACCCATCACAATGTTATACAGGGTTCTGAGTTTGCGTTTACACAGGCAGCCCAATTCTGATATTTTTCCCACTAACTGGTCTTTTGACCGATCCGATCAGCTCTAAAAAGATCTGAGGTGAAAAGATCTGAATTGGGCTGCCTGTGTAAACACAACCTTAGAACCCCAAACACATACTCTAACGATTGGCGAGGGTTGCTGGTAGACCTGTGGGTTGGGTAATAGAAGCTAGGAAACGTGTATTTACACATTGTTTTAATGTGAGCTGGGCTCCCACGCATATGCAGAGCTCCCACATGTAGGATAACACTGATATTGGTTAGGATGGCACTACTGTGAAGACGTGGTTTGATCATAAGGATGCACGTTTTGTGAAGACCGCCCAGGGCCCAATACTGTGTGTTATGATGCTTAGGATAGTTGATTGTGAGTAAACAAAACAAAAATAAAAATGTCAACAGCTAGTGTTTTCTGTAATAAATGATTTTATGATTACTCCATACCTCCCACATGTTGTTTATCAAATCAACATGTGAACTAAAAATAACTTATAATCACTCAAACATTGACTTAATCAAAATAAGTTAATATATCCCCACTGTGGTATTGCAAAAACAGTGATGTCATGTGATGTGCAATGGTGTGGTCTTGCTTGAAACCTGCACTTCATCATCTTGTGTCTCCAATTGAGCATAACATAGAGGAAAACAACCTCCATAAGCATTTTTTGGCTCTGATTTGGGGATATTTTTCTCTGCTAACAGCAGGCAGGCTAGAGGACAGCTTTCCATTGTCTTTCATCCCACAGGGACCGGAAGAGGACACGAAGCCATTACCGGGGTGGCTTATGCATATTGTAATAATAATAATCCATTTATTAAATATACCACAAAATCACATTCACAAAGAAGCCTATTACATAAACAGAGGCACTTAGCTAGATGAAAAGCCCTTCTAGTCATTCAAAAGTTCGGCAAACACTTATCCTGAAGAGAGGGGACAGACATCAACATCTGTCGACTATCATAAGAGAATCGGTTTGATATTAAATCCCCTAAAATGAGCTCTGAAACGTTTTGACTCTTCAAGTGGGAGTAAGCTCATACATTAGAGATTATCTTAATGAAAAATGTGAAATGAGTGCTAGTCTATAACAACAACATATTTAGTATTCCTTCTAGGGTCCTACTACAGACTGAAGAATCTGAGGAGACGTACTGCTGTCCACAATATTGGAACAATATCTCTCAGAGTTTAGCATAAATAAATTCACAAAATCATGTAAGATGAGTAATGAAACATTAATATGTATATACTATTTTAAAAACAAGGGAATAACTCATTTATTTATTGATGATTTCACACGCTCAGCAGATTATATTCTTCAAAATGGAGCTGTCAGACATGCAGGCATTTTCTATCAGTTAGCACGACAACACCGCAGGCTATTTGTTGTAATTCAAAGGCTGAATATGTATCATTGTACCCATATCTAGGTAAACTTTGTATGGAAAATGAGCTGCACTAACACGTTTGGACATGAGCTCCATCTAAAGCAAAAAGGAAATACACTAGTTCTAGTTTAACTTGAATTTATGTAGGTAATATAATTGGCTAAGCCTGATAGCAACTCTATGACCTCATGATAACAGGGTCATGGAGGAGCATGGGTGAGCAGAAGGTCCAGCTTCACTGCAGAGATTTTGAAAATAGATATATAAGGGAGATATGGAGGATCCGTTAGGTAGATAATGAGCTTATTTTCAATGTCATTATATTGATCATAATGTAGATATTTGGATTAGAAATATTCATTAAAAGATAAGCGTATGTACGTAAGTATATCAAGGCATATGCATAAACTTGTTGAGTTTCTAATATTCTGTCATTTATGTCTTTGAGAGTGAGTGAGAGAGAGAGAGACACAACCAATTCACTCGGGGGCCCTCCGTTGTCACGTGTTGCGGACAAAACTCTGAGGGTGACTTCTAGAGAGTGGGGATGGGATCAATAAACCCATCAACTTTGGGACACTCTCCTGACTTGAATGATGCAATTCATGTTGCACTTTAAAATAATAAAACTAGCATAAAATTCTAATGAACAAATCCCCCTGTCATTTAATATTTAATTTGGGAACTATATCATCTGTTACAGTGGTTCCTCCTTTAAAAGTTGTGTCATACTGTGGCACATCCTGCGTACTGCTTCAGCATTCTGTGGCACGTCATTTAATTCTCAGCCATTTCTTCTGTTACTGCAAGTTATGTCTAGTTTGACCACCAGAGGGCATCTTCGTAATAACATAGTATATGGGATTGATTTTAAGAAATTTGGCTTAATTCATTTGATTAATACTATGGTGTTTCCATTCAGAGAAAAATTGTCAGTTTGGAAATTCAGACCGTTTCGCTCTCGGAACGCACACTGGACGTTCGGACCGAGGAGTAGGGTTGATTTTAGCGTTATGGTCTTACCACGGCAGTCAAGCACCCAAGCTAACGTTGGCTAGCTACTTCCAGACACAAATGAGACCACTGACCATTTTACTCGCCCTAGCAGAGCTGGTAAAGCAGTTTTCGTCTTATCCAGAGCGTTGGTGACTGTAAATGTGCTGCTGGAAACAATTAAATTAAATGTTTTTTCGACTTTGACTGACACCGGCCATATTCAATGGGTGTTGAGCGCTCATAAAGTAATTATTCTGCGCTCTGGTACACTCAAACGAGAGTGCTCTGAAATCCCTGTAGACATTTTAACAACGTTCTTTTCTGATAAAAACTAGTTCATTGCATCCGCCGTGGAGCCCAGTTTCATAATATGACCATATTTCCCAGCTTCTTGCCGTTGTTTTGAAGTAATAGCGAAAAAAAGGCATTATTTTAGTACATTTTTCACCCTTCCAGCAATTAGTTCTATTGAGCACCGTGGCACCAACTCGCCTTCCGGAAATTCTATTCCCAGCTTATTGTTCAACGTCACAATGCCTGCTTTGCTATTGTTAGCAATGAGACCTGCTCATGTTGTTTTATTAGTTAAAATGTAAACCACAAAATGTAAAAAACAAAAATAATATTGGAACACTGCGGTCTTCCCATTGTTTCCTGTGGGGGAAATGTAGGCATGTATGTCTATTTTGCCAAATATCTCGCAATGTGATTATTTCGATTTTTTCAAGACGGGTGTAACCGGTGTGAAACGGCTAGCTAGTTAGCGGGGGAATTCTAAGCATCACTCCAGTCAAAACAGGCTCTGCAAGCGTTCCATTAATTTGATATGGGCTCGCTCTAGTGTTACAGTTTAGCCAACGTTCTTAACTTCTTAGGGAGCGGCAGCTGAGGTGTCGGTTTTGGAGAGTCTGGCGTGCCCAAAGTAAAAGGCCTGCCACTCAGGCCCAGCCTAGGATATGCCCATAATTAGTACTATTGGATAGGAAACACTCTGAAGTTTATAAGAGTGTTAAAATATTGTCTGTGAGTATAACAGAACTGATATAACAGGCGAAAACCCGAGGAATTTCTGTCCTGGAAAAAGTGTTTTTGACACATTGCCTCATTTTGAACCCCTCCCTATTGAAAACAGACATATATGGGAGTAAGATTGCAGTACCTATTGCTTCCACTGAATGTCAACAGTCTCTAGACAGTGTTTGATGATGTTTAGTTGCTCTGGATGGTAATAGAAGAAGAATTTCGAACTGGTCATCGGATGTAAACAGAAGAGGAAGCGCGTTCACGGGCTTGCACGCGCTGTGTTTTTTTTTTTTTTTTCGTCCAGTTTATAATCCGGTTGAAATATTATAGTAAATATACATAAAAGTGTTCCTAAGGATATATTATCAATGATGTTTGATTGTTCTTGGACAAGTGTATAGATATAGCTTGAACGCGTTCTCTTCACGGTTCAATGGGCGAGTGGACACTGTATTTTATGAACATAAAGTGCCAACCAAACTGAGATTTATGGATATAATAAATGACTTTTTCTAACAAAAGAACCATTGGATGTCTTCGTTGTACACTTGGGAAGCCCTCAGCAGAAGTTCATCAAATGGTAAGGGATTTGTTTTCGCTGTGAAATGTGTTTTGTGTGAACCGCGATGGTTTATGAATTTATTCTAATGGTAAAATATTGGAGGTGCTACCCTCAAACAATCAAATGTTGTGCTTTTGCCGTAAAGCGTTTTTTCAAATCTGACAATGCTGTGATATTGCCAAGAAGCACAGCTTTTGATGACTATGCAACACTTGTATATTGATGAATGTTTAATAATTCAACTTTTGGATTTTGAATTTGGCGCCTTGCATTTCACTAGGTAGCGCCCCACCACTCCGTAAGTAGTTAAGGTCCTGCAGTGGCCTAGCCAGTCTCCAGACCTTAATCCCATAGAAAATCTGTGGAGGGAGCTGAAGGTTTGAGTTGCCAAATGTCAGCCTCGAAACCTTAATGACTTGGAGAAGATCTGCAAAGAGGAGTGGGACAAAATCCCTCCTGAGATGTGTGCAAACCTGGTGGCCAACTACAAGAAACGTCTGACCTCTGTGATTGCCAACAAGGGTTTTGCCACCAAGTACTAAGTCATGTTTTGCAGAGGGGTCAAATACTTATTTCCCTCATTAAAATGCAAATCAATTTATAACATTTTTCACGTGTTTTTCTGGATTTTTTTGTTGTTATTCTGTCTCTCACTGTTCAAATAAACCTACCATTAAAATGATAGACTGATCATTTCTTTGTCAGTGGGCAAACGTACAAAATCAGCAGGGGATCAAATACTTTTTTCCCTCACTGTACATGCAGACACAGCGTCATTCAAATAATGGAGCTTGATATGACTGAAAAATAATGTCTCAGAGATTCATACCTGAACCGCACCTTTATTTGCCAAGGAACAGTACATGATCAGTGAATATATTCACTGTACAGGCTACAATGTGGGAATCTCATATGTGGTAATAACTACAGTACACGTGTATATTGGCACAATACAGTTAATATATTCTACTCTATGCGTAGGCTTCATTAATGCCATTCAGACTTGATTCAACAACTATGAAAGCTGAGGTTCATAGATTGGTATGAATATTAGTTCAGAACCTAACGTTTTAGGGTCCATACACAGATCGGCTACATACTGTAGCTAGCTACACATCCATAGGCATACAGTTAATTTTATCCTCCACTACACAATAAGCAAGTAAATAGTTAGCTAGCTATGTTACTTCAGACAAGCTTACACAATTGTACATTCAATTTGCAATAAATGCTTTAGCTAGCTAGATTCTTTACATCCACTGCTTCACAAGACGACAGCCTAGCTTACTGGTTTTCTCAGGAGTCCCTAAAACATTAAACAACACAAATGGCCAATGTTTGCTAGTCAGATAACTTCCTAAATAGCGATTTTCATAAATTAACTTGATGACAAAAAGATACGCACAAACGTTTGTCTCTAAATTAACTAACATATTCCTCTCAATTGTAAATGTTTTGCTTGACTCGTTATGACGTTATAACAACTTACATCTTGTTCCACCGTAGTGTTTTGTCAGCCATCTTTGTTTAGGAACGTCACAAGGCAAGGGTGGCTTGCGTCAAAATTCGTCATTGAAACCAATCGATATAATTGGTCATATAAAAACATTGGGACCAAAATGCATTATGAGTGCTCTAACTCCCCCTTGTGGTGGTCTGGAGCTATGAAGCCGTGACGCTGGGTACCTCTAAGTCCTGCAGTGCAAGCTCAAAACTTTTAAAGGAGGAACCACTGTACATGTCAAATCTCGAAATCAATATTTTGTATGAAACTGTGCAAACTTCAAACATATGGCATTGAGTGCTGGGATAGCACTTCGCACTGAGGCCGGCAGGCTTGCTGGTTCGTTCAGTCGAAGTCGCTATATAAGGGTCTAGCCCCTACACCCTCTATAATTTTCACTCCCTCAGCTTTGGAACACATGAATGCGCAAATGGCGGTGGTGCACATGAATATGCAAATAGATGGCCGAGTGGCAAGGGGAAGGGGGTGATTTGGGATTCAGCCAGAGAGAACATGGTGCTTTAACAGTATATGGAATAGCTGCTTTTCATTATTGGGCCGACTAGATAGTTGGTTCATCGCTAGTTCAAGGACAAATCACTGTACATTTGTGTGAAAGAATCAGCACACACACGCTGCACCATACACTGTCTAACATTGGACTGTGGAGACAAGATAACATAACCTGTTTTCTATTGCTTTCCCTCAATGATATGATTCGACTCACCTTAGAGAGAAAACATAACCGATAGCTTATGTAAGTGGGGTTGTCAGCTCTCGCCTGCACTTAGCAACACATACTCAATGGTTTTGGTATTTCGTGACACTTTTAAAACTCTTTGATAAAGTGTGATCCCCAAACATACTAAGACAGCATCTGTGCTTTCATTTTCAATTTCGCCGCCACCAAAAGACCATACTGAATGTGTCTAAAGCTATGGTGTCTAAAGCTATTGTGTATTCAGATCATCCAGCTCCTTACACAATGCAGCAAGGTTTCACCTCTGAGTTTTAGCTTGGCACCTTCTCAGTGTGCCAGACACAACCCAATTCAGCAAAGCTCATAAATACAAATGAATATCACTTGAGCTTTTGTTTTTGCTTTGTATCTGTCAGTCTGAAGAGTGGAGGCAATTTTAGTGGAGGAAAATACAGGTAACTGACAAAATAAAGGAAACACCAACATAAAGTGTCTTAATAGGGCACTGGGTCACCACGAGCCAGAACAGCTTCAATGCACCTTGGTATAGATCCTTCAAGTGTCTGGAACTCTATTGGAGGGATGCAACACCATTATTCCACAATAAATTCCATAATTTGGTATTTTGTTTGTGGTAGAAAACGCTATCTCAGACGCCGCTCCAGAATCTACAATGGGGGTTCAATTAGGCTGAGATCTGGTGACTAAGATGGCCATGGCATATGGTTTACATTGTTTTTGTGCTCCTCAAACAATTCAGTGACCACTTGTGTACTGTGGATGGGGGCAATGTCATCCTTTGGGGGCATAGCCATGGTAGCCAGAATAATGACATGCCCAGCATTTTTATACATGACTCAATTCATGTACATTGCTTCATTAAGTCAGGAACCAGACATGTGTGGAAGCACCTGCTTTCAATATACTGTACTGTATCCCTTATTTACTCACGTGGTTCCATTATTTTGGCAGTTACCTGTATGTGAAATATATTTTAAACCCGTCCACCTGTGTCGCTGAAGATATACTCTCAAAGGGCTCTATTCGATCCGTAGTGCTGAAGATACTCTTTAAAGCACGATTGACAATTAAATGCGATATTCCCACGTTTGTGGAGACTGCATTCATAGGCTTAAACGCAGCATTTGTCATTAACATTTTTACGCAGATTGTCCGCGATACTTCAGCGATGCGAATTGAATCCAGCCCAAAGACTCACCTTAAAGTATTTTTTACCAACAAAGTCGAAGCTCACTTGAGCTTTTGCTACAACCAAATGAAAAGCTATACCTCCTGTTCTTATAGAAATATAGAAAAGATTTGAGATTCAGGTTTAAAATGTAAAATGACATTGCAGAGGTGACTCTAGGATTATCCACTGTCTATAACAGTGGATGGTTCTATAACAGTGGATGGGTCTATAACAATTAATCAATCAATAACGTTTATTTATAAAGCCCTTCTTACATCAGCTGATGTCACAAAGTGCTGTACAGAAGCCCAGCCTAAAACCCCAAACAGCGAGCAATGTAGGTGTAGAAGCACGGTGGCTAGGAAAACCTCCCTATAAAGGCCGGAACCTAGGAAGAAACCTAGAGAGGAACCAGGCTATGAGGGGTGGCCAGTCCTCTTCTGGCTGTGCCGTGTGGAGATTATAACAGAATATGGCCAAGATGTTCAAATGTTCATAGATGACCAGCAGGGTCAAATAATAATAATCACAGTGGTTGTAGAGGGTGCAACAGGTCAGCACCTCAGGAGTAAATGTCAGTTGGATTTTCATAGCCGATCATTCCGAGTATCTCTACCGTAAATATAAATTTTCTATCGTAAATGATAGCAACACCTCCGCCTTTACGGGATGTGTGGGGGATAAGGCCACTAGTGTAACCAGGAGGAGAGGCCTCATTTAACACAGTAAATTCATCAGGCTTAAGCCATGTTTCAGTCTGGCCAATCACATCAAGATTATGATCAGTGATTAGTTCATTGACTGTAACTGCCTTGGAAGTGAGGGATCTAACATTAAGTAGCCCTATTTTGAGATGTGAGATATCACAATCTCTTTCAATAATGACAGGAATGGAGGAGGTCTTTATTCCAGTGAGATTGCTAAGGCGAACACCGCCATGTTTAGTTTTGCCCAACCTAGATCGAGGCACAGACACGGTCTCAATGTGGATAGCTGAGATGACTACACTGACTGTGCTAGTGGCAGACTCCTCTAAGCTGGCTAACAGCCTGCTGCCTTGCCTGCATTGTGGAGCTAGGGGTGTTAGAGCCCTGTATATATTCGTAGATAAGATGAGAGCACCCTTCCAGCTAGGATGGAGTCCATCACTCCTCTACATGCCAGGCTTGATCCTATTTATGGGTGAGTCCCAGAAAGAGGGCCAATTATCTACAAATTCTATCTTTTAGGTGGGGCACAAAACAGTTTTCAACCAGCGATTGAGTTGTGAGACTCTGCTGTAGAGCTCATCACTCCCCCTAATTGGGAGGGGGCCGAGACAATTACTTGATGCCGACACATCTTTCTAGCTCATTTATACGCTGAAGCTATGTTGCGCTTGGTGACCTCTGACTGTTTCATCCAAACATCGTTGGTGCCGACGTGGATAACAATATCCCTATACTCTCTACACTCACCAGTTTTAGCCTTAGCCAGCACCATCTTCAGATTAGCCTTAATGTCGGTAGCCCTGCCCCCTGGTAAACAGTGTATGATCGCTTGATGATTCGTTTTAAGACTAATACTGCGGGTAATAGAGTCGCCAATGACAAGGGTTTTCAATTTGTCAGAGCTAATAGTGGGAGGCTTCGGCGTCTCAGACCCCGTAATGGGAGGAGGAGAGACCAGAGAAGGCTCGGCCTCTGACCCGTTGCTTAATGGGGAGAACCGGTTGAAAGTTTCTGTCGGCTGAATGAGCGACACCGACTGAGCATTCATACAGCATTTCCTTCCTGAAGCCATGAGAAAAGTGTCCGGCTGCGGGGACTGTACGATGGGATTTATATTTCTATCTGTACTTATTGGTGGCACAGATGCTGTTTTATCCTTTCCTACACTTAAATTACCCTGGCCGATTGCGTCTGAAGCTGGGCTTGCAGCACGGCTATCCTCGCCATAAGGCAATCGTTCTCCTGTATATTATGATTACAGCGACTGCAATTAGAAGGCATAATAGTCACATGTGATGACGCTAGAGAGACAAAGCCGGTACGGGGAGTAAAACATTTAATAAGTACCGGACATGGCACGAGACAGGAACAGCGTCAGCAAACTAATATACAAACAAAAGACAATTAATGCAGCAGCGGGGAACAGAGCTGGGGAACAGACAAATATAGGGGAGGTAATAAACAGGTGATGAGTAAGTCCAGGTGAGTTCAATATCGCTGATGCGCGTGACGAGGGAAGGCAGGTGTGCGTGATGGATGGAAGGAGTGCGTGATGCAGGGTAACCTGGCGCCCTCAAGCACCAGGGGGAGGAAAGAGCGGGAGCAGACGTGACAATAATGTTAATGTTACTACTTAGCTTCGGCTGGTGGAGGTCCTGACGAACCATGTCCAGATAAAGCGTCCGGGGTGAAAAAGTTGAATAAAAAAAAATAAAAAAGTTGATTAATGTGCTTCTTCTTGAGCCACTCCTTTGTTGCCTTGGCCGTGTGTTTTGGGTCATTGTCATGCTGGAATACCCATCCACAACCCATTTTCAATGCCCTGGCTGAGGGAAGGAGGCTCTCACCCAAGATTTGACGGTACATGGCCCCGTCCATCGTCCCTTTGACGCGGTGAAGTTGTCCTGTCCCGTTAGCAGAAAAACACTCCCAAAGCATAATGTTTCCACCTCCATGTTTGACGGTGGGAATGGTGTTCTTGGGGTCATAGGCAGCATTCCTCCTCCTCCAAACACGGCGAGTTGAGTTGATGCCAAAGAGCTCTATTTTGGTCTCATCTGACCACAACACTTTCACCCAGTTGTCCTCTGAATCATTCAGATGTTCATTGGCAAACTTCAGACGGGCATGTATATGTGCTTTCTTGAGCAGGCGGACCTTGCGGGCGCTGCAGGATTTCAGTCCTTCATGGCGTAGTGTGTTACCAATTGTTTTCTTGGTGACTATGGACCCAGCTGCCTTGAGATCATTGACAGATCCTCCCATGTAGTTCTGGGCTGATTCCTCACCGTTCTCATGATCATTGCAACTCCACGAGGTGAGATCTTGCATGGAGCCCCAGGCCTAGGGAGATTGACAGTTCTTTTGTGTGTCTTCCATTTGCGAATAATCACACCAACTGTTGTCACCTTCTCACCAAGATGCTTGGCGATGGTCTTGTAGCCCATTTCAGCCTTGTGTAGGTCTACAATCTTGTCCCTGACATCCTTGGAGAGCTCTTTGGTCTTGGCCATGGTGGAGAGTTTGGAATCTGATTGATTGATTGCTTCTGTGGACAGGTGTCTTTTATACAGGTAATAAACTGAGATTAGGAGCACATCCTTTAAGAGTTTGCTCTCAGCTCGTTACCTGTATAAAAGACACCTGGGAGCCAGAAATCTTTCTGATTGAGAGGGGGTCAAATACTTATTTCCCTCATTAAAATGCTAATCAATTTATAACATTTTTCACATGCGTTTTTCTGGATGTTTTTGTTGTTATTCTGTCTCTTACTGTTCAAATAATCCTACCATTAAAATTATAGACTGATCATTTCCTTGTCAGTGGGCAAACATACAAAATCAGCAGGGGATCAAATACTTTTCCCTTCACTGTACATACTCGTATTCATTCATTCCTTTACTCTTGTGTGTATAAGGTAGTTGTTGTGAATTTGTTAGATTACTTGTTAGATACTATTGCATGGCCGGAACTAGAAGCACAAGCATTTCGCTACACTCGCATTAACATCTGCTAACCATGTGTATGTGACAAATAAAATAAAATTTGATTTGATTTGAACTCCAGATGATTGGGCCAATGTTACATCAACATTATACAGTAACTTTCACCTCATGATTTCAGCAATTGCTGGAAGGTTCTGAAATATTCTAGTACTTTTTCAAATGCCTGTTTTAATCGATTTCCATAAAAAAACTAACAGTACAACCTGAGTGGAGTGCAGATGCCGAGCGCTACAGAATAACATGAAAGTATAATGATGAAAGACATCAAGTCCTAATGAAGCATCTGGAATCATCAAATAAGAAGACAACCTGGTGTATTCCTTCCCTCCCTCCCTCCCTCCCTGGTGGAATGGATGCTTGTCCTTGATGCTTAGCGCCTTGTAATCAAGGTGGATGCTGTGGGAGAGTTGACAATAGTTAATGTGTCGGGGTGCTAGGGTCAGTCTGTTATGTCCAGTCCACCTGGTTGTGCTGCTCCTCCAGTTTCAACTGTTCTGCCTGCGGCTATGGAACCCTGACCTGTTCACTGGACGTGGTACCTTGTCCCGGACCTGCTGTTGTCGACTCTCTCTATACCGCACCTGCGGGCCATGTACTGTTATTATCTCAACCCGGCACAGCCAGAAGAGGACTGGCCACACCTCATCTCTAGGTTTCTTCCAAGGTGCCTGCCTTTCTAAGGAGTTTTTCCTAGCCACTGTGCCTCTACATCTGCATTGCTTGCTGTTTGGGGTTTCAGCCTGGGTTTCTGTATAGCACTTTGTGACATCAGCTGATGTAAGAAGGGCTTTATAAATACATTTGATTGATTGATTGGGTAAGGGGGTTGGAAAACTCATAATTTTCTTTCAGTTTGTCTGAACCGTTTCTTAAATGTTTGATGTAGGCGATGAGATTGATTACAATCGAAGCTTGCCGGGCTAAGTTGAACTAGACCCTGCACATTTGAAACTGAGTGTTTAAGACGTACTTTGTATTTCACAGAATTGTGTTACGAGTGGGCAGATGTGGTTGCATTTGCTTCATCACAGCAAGGATAGACACCAGCACACAGGGGGATCTTTAATGCAGGTATAGCTGTGTGTAACGGTGTGTGCGCACGTACATGAATGTGTGTGTTGAGAGGGTGGACAGTATTTTCAACCTTCTTCCCTTGACTTTATGCTGGTAATTAAATTGACACAAAACAACAGGACAAGGCTAGGACAGCTTAACAGATTACCCCACAAGGTTCAAATATCAGTTTAAAGGTCAATTAACTTTGATATCCTCTCTGACTCTCTGGCACAAAACAATGTATCGCAGGCAGTGGTGGAAAAAGCACCCAAACGTCATAATGACTCTTGTAAAAGCGAAAGTCATCCAGTAGAATAGTACTTGAGTAAAAGTCTAAAAGTATTTGGTTTGAATGTACTCAAGTATCAAAAGTAATGTAATCTCTAAAATATACTTAAGAATCAAAGTAAAAGCATAAATCAAATTCCTTATATTAAGCAAACCAGACAGCACGATATTCTTGCTTTTTTAATTTACAGATAGCCAGGGGCACACTTCAACACTCAGACATAATTTACAAATGAAGCATTTGTTTTTAGCAGTGGTGTAAAGTACTTACGTAAAAATACTTCATGGTACTACTTATTAAAATGTTTTTGGGGGTATCTGTACTTTACTTACTATTTATATTTTTGACTACTTTTACTTTTACTTTTACTTCACTACATTCCTAAAGAAAATGATGTACTTTTTACTCCATAAATTCTACCTGACACCCAAAAGTACACGTTACATTTTGAATGCTTAGCAGAACAGGAAATTGGTCCAATTCATTCACTTATCAAGAGAAAATCCCTGGTCATCCCTACTGCCTCTGATCTGGCAGACTCACTAAACACACATGCTTCATTTACAAATTATGTCTGAGTGTTGGAGTATGCCCCTGGCTAAAAAACAAGAAAATAGTGAAGTCTGGTTTGCTTTATGTAAGGAATTTGAAATTATTTATACTTTAACTTTTTACTTTTGAAACTTAAGTATATTATAGAAATTACATTTACTATTGATACTGTGGTGGTTATTTCTTCATTATCAAATGAGGAGAGACACACTTATCACACAAGTCTTAGTAATACTAAATATTTATTCACTTTTTAATACGGAAAGCAGGTCACACCACACCCACAAGTGAATGATGTGAATGCTCTGCAATAACGAGGCTGGTCAACCCAACGCTCTTGACTGTTGGTTGAGAGCCCTGACACAAAGAATACAAAGATACACCCTTTTAGTCTACATGACAAACAACAGGTGTATGAAATGGGTTACAAGGTTAGGAACTGTATGAAAGAAAATAATAGACTGTTCTCATTGTAAGGAAACCAGGGTTTGGCCCCCAAAACTAGGTTCTTCTCAACCCGAGCCATCTCTCCCTGGTACCTTCCATTACACAAACACCAATTCAGTCTATGTCCTGCAGGCTCAGTCGTCAGTCGTCGGAGCCGTCTCCCTCACATGAATGGAATGTGGCTTGTTAGGTTCATCACCTAAGGCATTGCAAATCTACTGTCAGCGTTAACGCAGACACAGATAAGCGAGTACTAATAGAACCCTATTCTATTGAATAAAACAACCATTTGATGCAATAACAGTATATTTGAAACCAAATACTTTTTTACTTTTACTCAAGTAGTATTTTACTGGGTGACTTTTACATTCACTTCAGTCATATTCTATTATGGTATCTTTACTTTTACTCAAATATGACAATTGAGTACTTTTTACACCACTGTTTTTTTTAGTGAGTCTGCCAGATCAGAGGCAGTAGGACTGACCAGGGATGTTCTCTTGATTAGTGTGTGAATTAGACAATTTTCTGTCATGCTAAGCATTCAAAATCAGGGAAAATGTATGGAGTAAAAAGTACATTATTTTCTTTAAGAATGTAGTCAAGTAAAAGTAAAAGTTGTCAAAAATATAAATAGCAAAGTATAGATATCCCCCAAAAATACTTAAACTATTTATACTTAAGTACTTTACACTACTGCTCGCGGGAGCTTACTGACACGGTTTAATTAATGACAAAAAAGAGTTCACAGATGGAACTGTTTCTGTGATTGATTGACCAGAAACGGATTATAAAACTCTGGCCACTTAGGGGCACTGCAGTTCATTGGGTAAAATATTACTGTGTTGGGCAAGAAAAAATATTTGGACAAACAATTAATGTGAGTCAGTGATGAGTATTCTCTTTCAGAAGCCTGGAGGATGGTTTTGTTCGTTTAATATTTCACCTCAGAATGCTGATAACTGGAATGAAAGTAAATGCAGAGGTATTCATGAGTAATGTAAATGGTACATTTCTTCAATGGCTGAAGTGGCTGAGTTGATGCCTAATTGAGCTGTGGTTTGGGATATAAACAGTTCTATTGAGTATGACAGTGTTTCCCAACTCTGGTCCTCAAGTACCCCAACAGTACACAGTTTTGTTGTAGCTCTTGACAAACACACCTCATTCAACTCATTGAGTGCTTGATGATTAGTTGACAAGTTGAATCAGGTGTGCTTGTCCAGGGTTACAATAAAAATGTGTACTGTTGGGGGGGGTACTTGAGAACCAGGGTTGGGAAACACTGGAGTATGGCCTTGCTGAGCTGACAGGTCTCTAATACCCCACAAATTCTGGTCAACTATGTGAAAGGGATCTTTCCGTTACTTTGCTGCTTAAAGTTATTCCTGTTATCTAGTCATCCCTGTTATCTAGTCATCCCTGTTATCTAAACTCAGCCCTGTTACCTAAAGCCATCCCTGTTAAAAAAGTTTTGGTGTCACAGTTACATTTCAATGTTAAAAAAATAACAGTCTAAGGGCACTTTGTGTATAGCTGTGAGTGGACATTTTAAGCACTTTTTGACAGGACCAAGGAGCATCTTGGGTTCTGGTATAAAAGGCCGAAGTGGGCCACCACGTTCAACAGATTCAAACTGGCAGTGCATAATGTCAGACATCATGGAATGCATTACATATTTTAAGGAAGGATAGGAAAGGAGTTTAAAACTTCCTTGGCCGCAGTCTCACAATTCCATTTTCAGAGTTTCTGTGGAAGTTTCTGAACAAGTTTAGTCTGAATTATCGACCGCCTGGCTAAGAACTACATTAATGAAATAGGATGAAAAGAAAGTGTGTTATATTCCATATTGTTTGTTTGGCAGCTACAGTATTGTAGGGCACTTCATTGTTTACAATCATATGAATAGCTAAAAGAAAAAAAAATCTATCTTCACTCAAACATTGTCAGGCTCATTCAGAATCTCTGGAATGGATATGCCACAAACCATTTCATTTTCAATTTCTCTATCAAGTATCTCTTAGCTAGACGAGTGGAGCTATTTCCAGGACGGGAATCCAAGAAAAATGTATGAGTTCCTCTCATCGCCACTTCACCATCTCCTAACTCGACACACAATCCTCCAATGAGAAGTATTTAATAGTTTAGCATAAGCTTCTTTAGTCTAAAGTTCACTAATACTACCTCTTGTATCCTCCAAGTCCAGAGTTCTCCATGCAACAGCAGGGACAGCTGCCCTCATTCACATCTCATTTGTTTCTGCTTGTCATCTGTGTATGAACAATAACTCAGCCGAGACCTACTGTTTTTTTCCTTCTACATTTATGTGCCATCATTATCCCCTGTCAGGTATTTCTGTCAATATCCTCGTGAAAGGAACACAGTAACTTGCAGAGTCATACAGTTGGGCATATTTGTGGACATTTGAGAGTTTCTTGACCACTAGCAATTTAGTGAAGTCACTATTGATTTCATTGAACCACTATCAAACAAATGTTTGCCCTATTGAGTTATTAACACATGTTGTTGTGTTACAGCCTTTAAAGAGTTTAAAATTCATATTATTGAGATTTTGTGGTAACTGGCCTACACAAAATAAAACAAGAATTATGAATTAATTACAAATGAAAAGCTGTAATGTCTTGAGTCAATAAGTATTCAACCCATTTGTTATGGCAAGTTCAAGAGTCCCTCAGTCGAGCAGTGAATTTCAAAAACAGATTCAACCACAAAGACTGGGGAGGTTTTCAAAAGCCTTGTGAAGAAGGGCACCCATTGGTAGATGGGTAAAAATAAAAAATCTGACATAGAATATCCCGTTGAGCATGGTGAAGTTATTAATTACACTTTGGATGGTCTATCAATAGACCCAGTCACTACAAAGATATGTGTGGCAAAGCAATTAACTTTTTGTCCTGAATACAAAGTGTTATGTTTCGGGCAAATCCAATACAACACACATTACTGAGTACCACTCTCCATTTTTTCAAGCATAGTGGTGGCTGCATCATGTTATGGGTATGCTTTTAATCATTAAGGACTGGGGAGTTTCAGGATAAAAAAAAAACGTAATGGAGCTAAGCACAGGCAAAATCTTAGAAGAAAACCTGATTCAGTCTGCTTTCTACTAGACACTGAGAGATTCATTCACATTTGAGCAAATCTACACTGGAGTTATTTACCAAGAAGACAGTGAATGTTCCTGAGTGGCAGAGTTACAGATCTGACTTAATCTGCATGAAAATCTACGGCAAGACCTGAAAATGTTTGTCAAGTGTCACGATCTTCGGAAAGGACAGACCAAGGCGCAGCGAGGCATCCAGTATACATCTTTTAATGAATGAACGTAACTGGGCAAAACAACAAAATGAACAAAGATCGCAACATAGACTGACACACACAAAGAAGCTATGCATAAACAATAACCCACAAACCCCAAGTGAAAACTACAAACATATATATGGTTCCCAATTAGAGGTAACGACACTCAGCTGCCTCTAATTGGGAACCATTACCCCAACATAGAAACAAATAACCTAGAACAGAAAAAACCCTACACCAAAAACGAAACCTAAACACGCCAGCCTAAAACTCTGGCCTGGACGTGACAGTACCCCCCCCCAAAGGCGCGGACTCCGACCGCGCAACAAAATCCATGGGGGGGGGGGGTCTTCGGGTGGGTCTTTTGGTCCCAGGTGGCGGCACGGTGCCGGCTGTGCTGGCTTGATGTCCCGCACCGGAGGCCCTGGGCTATTAGCCGGAACTCTGGTGCGAGGAGCAGGAACCGGCCGTGATGGGCTCATGACGAGCACTGAAACTCTGGTGTGGGGAGCAGGAACCGGCCTTACTGGGCTCATGACGCGCACTGGGAGTCCAGGCTGCACACTCAACCCTCCCCTGACTGATGAGTGGCGCTGGAATCTCTCTCACCAGGCTGTGAATGCGCACTGGAGACACCGTGCGCAAAACTGCATAGCACGGCGTCTTACCAGTGCGACGCTCCCTCCGACGCTCCCTCCAGAGAGCACGAGGAGTTGGCTCAGGTGTCCATCCTGAACCGGCCAAACTCCTCGTGGGCCCCCCCCAAAAAAAGTTTTTGGGGGCTGCCTTTCGGGCTTCCTAGCCAGGCGAGTCCCAACAAATTTCTCTCTCTCTGGATTCCATGCTCCGTAATATTCCTCACACCTGCTCCGCTCAGTCCCCGCTACATTTTTCTCCCTGGGGTGACGATGCTCCGCCGTCTTCTCCCAAGGTCCCTTACTAGGCAAAATCTCCTCCCAAGTCCAGAATTCCCGGGTCTCTCGCTGCTTGGTCTTTTTATGGTGGGTTATTCTGTCAAGATCTCCTTGAAAGGACAGACCAAGGCGCAGCGAGGCATCCAGTATACATCTTTTAATGAATGAACGTAACTGGGCAAAACAACAAAATGAACAAAGATCGCAACATAAACATAGACTGACACACACAAAGAAGCTATGCATAAACAATAACCCACAAACCCCAAGTGAAAACTACAAACATATATATGGTTCCCAATTAGAGGTAAAGACACTCAGCTGCCTCTAATTGGGAACCATTACCCCAACATAGAAACAGATAACCTAGAACAGAAAAAACCCTACACCAAAAACGAAACCTAAACACGCCAGCCTAAAACTCTGGCCTGGACGTGACATCAAGCAATGATCAACAACCAATTTGACAGAGCTTGAAGGATTTTGAAAAGAATAATGGGCAAATGTAGCACAATCCAGGTGTGGAAAGCTCTTTGAGACTTACCCAGGAAGACTCACAATTGTAATCACTGCCAAAGGTGATTCTAGCATGTCTTGACTCAGGGGGTTGATCTAATCAAGACATATTCATGTTTTATTTGTATATATATTTTTACAAATGTTAGCATTTGTAGATCATTGACAAAAAAATGAAAGTTAATTCAATTTTATTCCCACTTTGTAACACAACAAAATGTGGAAAAAGGCACTGAAAAGGGCACTGTGTCAATACTTTTTATCTGTATTATAAAATATCCCATTGCTGCGTGATGTCTTGATAAATATATTCATCCTATAAATACATTAATCTTTTGAATGTATTTCATAATTTAGATGCATAGTGTTATAACAGTCTATTAAAAGTTATAAAGCATTTCACCATCTATTTCGCAGCACATTGTTGTGACGATTAAGTTATTTTCCATCCACAACCACATCTCCAAAACTCTTCACTGGTGAGAAAGAAGTAAAAAAAAAACTGTCATCAGTGATAATTCTGAGTGATTAAGAGTCAAAATAAAAAGTCCTTTAATAAAATTTAATGAGCCCTTTGAGTTATTTTCGAGGCAAGACTGATAAGTCATACATGGGGGCTTAAATTGGTAATTCATCTCGGAGATTGCTGTTTGCTGGGTCAGCATTCCCATTTCCATTTATTCAATAGTGTGCCTCCCAAATTTTACAAGATGATTCATTCATTAAGTTGGAGAAAGAGCGTCCGGGCTTTCTAAAGGTACGTGTCAACGTTTGGCCGGGTGGTTTCTGGGTTTTGACCACTAGAGGCTCCCATTGTGTCCTTTTTGTCTGATCCTTTCTTTTCTTTTCCCCTTGTTTCTAGTTATTAATTGCACCTGTGCCTCGTTTCTCCTGTATGTATTTAAACCCTTAGTTTCCCTTAGTTCTTTGCTCTGTGTTTGTATGTCAGCACCCTGCCTCAGTGAAGCTGTGTATGTTCTTTGCTCCAGTTGGACTCCCTTGTGGAACTTTGTTTTTGGGTATCGTTTTTCCTTGGATTATTCTTTTGAGACTACCTTTTTGTGAACATTGTTTTGGGTATTGTTATTTTTTGGATCTCTCCTTTGAGACTTTTCCTGGATGTTCCTCCTTTCTATGTGGATTTACCTTTTGTCTTGGTGGACTATTTTTGGCCTGAAGTTCTTTCAGTTTTTTGTCTATTAAAATACACCATCTCTGTTACGGCTGTGTCTGCCTCATCTTCTGGGTTCTGCCAACTACCTGTGGCTCAGTTCGATAGGTGACTGGTTCTCACACCGGAGACCTGAGTTCACGACCTGGTCCTGACAGAAACACAGAGTCTTCTGTCAGGACCAGGTCGTGAACTCAGGTCTCCGGTGAGAGAGAGATGATGGCAGGAACTGAGTTCACGACCTGGTCCTGACAGAAACACAGAGTCACAGGGGTGGTCTAACCTCCTCCTGGATAACTGGGGATGCAGGGTTTTGCACCTCACCCTTAACATTCCTTGTTACAAGTATTTGTCAGACATATTGTCAGTGACTTTGTCTACATTGTGCAACATCAAACCCACATTATTTCCATATTTTTTCAACATTCACGAATCTCGATACTCTCGTCTTGTCCTCCTCTGCTGACTGACTAATGGATTATTGAGTAATTAATAAACTTCTCGCGAGTCGGCCGCATAATTCCAAATGGGGGCTGAAATTAGTTTGAACGGCGCACTTAAACATGCACTGTGACTTGATGTTCGGGACTCTGCAATTAAAAATGCAATATCTAGTCCTCTCCTCCAATGATTATCTTGGTGGAGGTGGATGACTCTGTGTTATGTCCTTGTGAAGAGGAAAAACTGATAGTGTCAAAAGTGAGCGTTTGCACGCCTTAGTTTCGAGTTTTAATGTCATGTGCTCAAGTACTCAAATGCCTTTCTTGCAAGCTCCAAAACCCAACAATGCAGTAATCAATATCAATGTAGTACTAAAAATAACATAAAGTAGAACAAAAACACGAGTAATAAAAAAAGATAAGTAAGCTATACACAGGGTCAGTTCCAGTATCATACTTACAATGTGCAGGGATTCTGGAGTGAAAGAGGTAGATATGTATGTAGATATTTGTAGGCCGTCATTGTAAATAAGAATTTGTTCTTAACTGGCTTGCCTAGTTAAATACAGGTAAAAAAGAAAATTAAGTGATTGTGTGTGTGTGTGTGTGTGTGTGTGTGTGTGTGTGTGTGTGTGTGTGTGTGTGTGTGTGTGTGTGTGTGTGTGTGTGTGTGTGTGTGTGTGTGTGTTGAAGTGTCAGTGTGCGTGAGTGTATAGGGTCCTGTGAGTGTGCATAGAGAATATATTTTATAAAATACAAGGGTCAACTCACATACTTCGCCAGTTTGTTGACTATTTAGCAGTATGCTTTGGTATTGGGTTTCTAATGGGTGAGAACTAGCACTATTTCTTGGCTAATGTTTCTGACAGTCTTAAATGTCACAGTGATTTCATGTAACCCTGGTGGTGTAGATCTGCTGGTAGAATACAACTACATGATGACTCCTTGGTGTTTGGGGAATATAAAGCAATTAATGGTAACTGCAGGTCAAAATTCCTCGTCTTACTGCTTATTTACAACAAAATCATGAATTCCACTATGATGACAGCAAATCTTTTTCCTTTGGGTAATTTTCTATCAAACGTATATCTAAAGACACCCATTAGAACTACAGATGTAATATCTTAATTTGCTACAGCAGGAAAATAATCTTGCAGTAACAATAGACATTACGTAGGGGTTGATACATTTTTCGTTAGGCCAAATCAAGTCTGAAATGTCAAAGTGGAAATTGCAAACTTTAGAAGCCTTTTTAAACCTCAACTTAGCATTTCATTTAGTGTAGGAAAATTCTCATCAAATTTAGATCCTACATCGATAGTACACAAAAAAATACATTGAATTCAAAAATCTCTCGGTCCAGTTGTACTACAGTAGGTTCTGTACTAGCCATGTGTAATTAGAGATCAAGTCACTAAATCAATACTTTTTCTCCAAAGGTCTTGCATTACCAAAACGTCCTGTAGCATATGTCCTGCATCAGTTGGAGAGATAAACATAATTAGCTGAGAGGAAAGGGCACAGAAGACCTGCTGAGAGATGCTGTGTTTGTTGAGTTTCAACCACTGGTGGTCCACATCTGAACAAAGAAATAGAATTACTGGCATGGGTACACTCAATATGGATGCTGGCCTATCCATCACAGAACATTGAATTGTAGTTCTAGTAATCATATTTCTATATATATGATTTCACAAGCTGGGCCAGACATGGCTGCCCCCTGTGAGTCCTCGACACTACAGCTGTGGAGAGTGACAGTTGGCAGTGTCAGTGGAACACCAGATTCCTGCTTGGAAGCTGTTTGATAAGATAAACAACTGATGCTCTCGTTCCAGCGGGGGCCTTTGTTGGTACAAAATTGTTATAGGGTTTTCACTTCTACCATTTACGACATTCGACTCCAGCTTTGTTTTGTTTATTTCAGAGAGTGTGTTAATGGGCATCATGAATGACTGTATTTAGCAGGTTGTTGACAAGGGATGTTCTGACTCTGATACTGTTAGGGAGCGGCATCAGTGTTCGGAGTTTTGGAGAATCTGGCATACCCAAAGTAAAATGCCTGGTACTCAGGCCCAGAAACTAGGATAGAAAACACTCTGAAGTTTCTAAAACTGTTAAAATAATGTCTGTGAGTATAACAGAACTGATATGGCAGGCGGAAACCAGAGGAAGAAAATGTCATTTTGTGAACTTGCTCATATTCCAATGGGTTGCTATAAGATCTGCTTAAATCCAGCTCCCAGGTTGCAGTACCCATTGCTTCCACTAGATGTCACCCGTATTTAGACAAGGTTTGATGCGTTTATCTTGAAAACTAGAGGAATAGGGGAAGTTTATGTAAGTGGAGTGAGGAAGTGCCTTTTGGGTTTGGCACGCGGGACCGCGAGAATGCGCCTCGGTTTTTTCCTTTTCTATCACTCAAGATATTATCCGTGTGAAATATAATCGTTAACAAACATAATAGTGTACTTAAGGATCGATTAGAAACGTGGTTTGAAATGTTTGGACAAAGTTTATAGGTATATTTTTGCCGGTCTCTGTGTCTTCTATATTGGGCGAGTGAACGGTGGATTTTCTGAACAGAACGCTCCAACCAAACGGAGCTCTATGGATATAAAGATTTACTTTTCCGAACAAAAGTAACATTGAATGTCTTGCTTGGACACTTCGGATTACCATCAGCAGAAGATCTTCAGAGGTAAGCGATCTACTTTAGCTCTTTTTATGTGTTTTGTGATACCCTCGCTGGTTTTATTATTATGCTAATGGTGGAAGTACACGGGGCGCTGTCCTCAGACAATCAAATGTTATGCTTTCGCTGTAAAGCCTTTTTGAAATCTGACAACGCTGTGAGATTGCCAAGACTCTAAGCTTTTGAACAGTGTGCAACACTTGTATTTTCATGAATGTTTTATAATACTACATTTGCATTTTAAATTTGCCGTTCTACATTTTTCCGGATGTTGTCAAGGATGGGGCGCTAGCGCCCCACTGCTCCCTATGAAGTTTTATAAGAGCTGGAGCACAGTGTGTGTTCACAGATGAGACATTGGCATCCCATACGTATGGTACTCAGGCTGAACTACCTGGTGACAAAGTACCATAAAGGTATTAAACACTTACTTTATCAGGTAAGTTGATATACAAGAGGTACAAGTCAGAATCTGAATTCTAAGATTTTGTTTATTTAAGTCATCTTCCCATCCATAAAGATAGACAAGGGAGTCAGGACTCATTCCTGTTAGGATGTACTTTTATTGATGCCAGCATTTGCGTGAAACTAAAAGCACGTACCACCGCATTTAATCATGACAAGGTGACTGGAAACATGACCCGAATACAAACAGTGTAGTTATTCCCTCCGTAAGGCAATCAAACAAGGCAAGCGTCATTATAGAGACAATGTGGAGTCGTAATTCAATGTCTCAAACACGAGACGTATGTGGCAGGGTCTACAGACAATCACGGATTACAAAAAGAAAAACAGCCCCGTCGTGGACATCGACGTCTTGCTCCCAGACAAATTAAAACTTCTTTGCATGCTTTGAGGACAATACAGTGCAACCAACACGGCCCGCTACCAAAGACTGTGGGCCCTCCTTCTCCGTGGCTGACGTGAATAAAACATTTAAACATGTTAACCCTCGCAAGGCTGCCGGACCAGACGGCATCCCTAGCCGCATCCTCAGAGCATGAGCAGACAAGCTGGCTGGTGTGTTTACGGACATAATCAATCAATCCCTATCCCAGTCTGCAGTCCCCACATGCTTCAAGGTGTACCCAAGATGTTCCTGTACCCAAGAAAGTAACTGAACTAAATGACTATCTCCCCAAAGCACACTTCTGTCATCATGAAGTGCTTTGAGAGACTAGTCAAGGATCATATCACCTCCACCCTACCTGTTGCCCTAGACCCACTCAAATTTGATTACCGCCCCAATAGGTCCACAGACGATGTAATCACCATCGCATTGCACACTGCCCTATCCCATCTGGACAAAAGGAATATGTAAGGATGCTGTTCATTGACTACAACTATGCATTCAACACCAAAGTACCCTCCAAACTCATCATTAAGCTTGAGACCCTGGGTCTCGACCCCGCCCTGTGCAACTGGGTCCTGGACTTCCTGTCAGGCCACCCCCAGGAGAAAACACCATCTCCACTCCGCTGATCCTCAACACTGGGGCCCCACAAGGGTGCGTTCTCAGCCCTCTCCTGTACTACATATTCACCCACGACTGCGTGGCCATGCATGCCTCCAACTCAATCATCAAGTTTGCAGACTACAATACAGCAGTAGGCTTGATTACCAACAATGATGAGACAGCCTACAGGGAGGAGGTGAGTGCCCTCGGAGTGTGGTGTCAGGAAAATAACCTCTCACTCAATGTCTGCAAAACAAAAGAGATTGTCGTGGACTTCAGGAAACAGCAAAGGGAGCACCCCCCTATTCACATCGACGGGACAGCAGTGGAGAAGGTGGAACGTCTTAAGTTCCTTGTGTACATATCACCGACAAACTGAAATGGTCCACGCACACAGACAGTTTGGTGAAAAAGGCGCAACAGTGCCCCTTAAACCTCAGGAGGCTGAAAAAATGTGGCTTGTCACCAAAAACCCTCACTAACTTTTGCAGGTGCACAATTGAGAGCATCCTGTCGGGCTGTATCACCGTCTGGTACGGCAACTGCACCACCCACAACCGCAGGGCTCTCCAGAGGGTAGTGCGGTCTGCACAATACATCACCAGGGGCAAACTACCTGCCCTCCAGGACACCTCCAACCCCCAATGTCACAGGAAGGCAAAAAAATCATCAAGGACAGTAACCACTCGAGCCATGACCTGTTCACCCCGCTTCCATCCAGAAGGCGAGGTCAGTACAGGTGCATTAGAGCTGGGACAGAGAGATTGAAAAATAGCTTCAACCTAAAGGCCATCATATTGTTAACCTGTTACGGATCCAATCCTGTGAACGGGATCAATTTTGACAACATCCGGTGAAATGCAGAGCGCCAAATTCAAATTACAAAAATACTAATTTCCAACATTCATGAAAATACAAATGATGCACACCCTTCAAAAGCTTAGACTCTTGTTAATCTAACAGCATTGTCAGATTTCAAAAAGGCTTTACGGCGAAAGCAGAACATTTGATTGTCTGAGGACAGCACCCCCACTCAAAAACTCAATTAGCATTATAACATAACCAGCAGAGGTGTCACAAAACTCAAAAATAGCATAAAATAAATCACTTACCTTTGATGATCTTCCTCTGATGGCATATCAAAGCATCCAGGTTACACAATAAAAGGTCCTTTTGTTCGATAAAGTTCCTCTTTATATCCATATAGCTCTGTTTGGTTGGCACGTTTTGTTCAGTAATCCACCTGCCCAAAGTCTTTCATCCATGCAGACAGACGATATCCCAAAAGTACCCATAAAGTTTGCAGAAAAAAAAGTCAAACAGCATTTGTAATCATTACTCAGATACCCTAAAATGAATATACACTATAATATTTCAGACGGAATTAAACTTGCTGAATAGAAGAGAAAAATAACTGAGCGCGCATTCCCTATTACGCGCAGATTCCAAAACAGTAAACTTGACGTGAACCCAGGAACTAGTGGTCTTACTCCCTTGATTTTCATGATTGAATGTTCCAACCTTTTTCTAAAGACTGTTGACATCTAGTGGAAGCCATAGGAACTGCAATCTGGGGGTTAACCTCTTACGGATCCGATCCGGTGAGCGGGTACTTTTTCAGAGCAAACAAAGCGCGGCAAATTCAAAATAAATATTCGTAATATTTAACATTCATCAATATACAAGTGTTGCATAGTCATCAAAAGCTCTGATTCTTGGCAATATCACAACGTTGTCAGAATTTTTTTAACTTCTTTCGGAGCAGTGCATGAGGTGACCGTTTTGGAGAGCCTGGCGTGCCCAAAGTAAAATGCCTCCATTTCAGGCCCAGAAAATAGGATTGGATAGGATACATTGGATAGGAAACACTCTGAATTTTCCAAAACTGTTAACCATTTGTCTGTGAGTGAAACAGAACGCATATGGCAGGCAAAACCCCGAGGAATTTCTGTCCTGGAAAAAGTGATTTTGACACATTGCTCATTTGGGAACCCCTCCCTATTGAAAATTACCATATAAGGGCATATGAATGCAGTACACGTCGCTTCCTTATTATGTCAACAGCCTCGAGATGGTGTATTTCTTCCATTTTGGATGAATTAGACCAGAGAAAACGACCAAACAAGTGAGTCCCCTCTTGATGACAACAGTACCCAGCCTTGGCGCACGAGGAAGTCACGCAGTTTCTTTTTACCGTCGTTATCGATCAGTTTATATTCCGGCTGATTTATAATAGTAAATATACGTAAAAGTGTTCCTAAGGATACATTTAAAACTGTGTTTGATTGTTCTTGCACAAGTTTATAGGTATAAGATGAACGAGTTCGCGCGCGTTTCAATGGACTAGTGGAGGCTGTCGTTTCTGATTATAACGCAGAACCAAATGGAGGATTTATGGATAAAATACGTTACTTTTTCTAACAAAAGAACCATGGATTGTCTTCGTTGGACACTTAGGATGACCTCAGCAGAAGTTCTTCAACAGGTAATTGATTTGTTTTCGCTGTGAAATGTGTTATGTGTGTGCCATGATGGCTAATCGATACATGGCTATGGGAAAAATATGTGAGGTTTTCGCCTCAAACAATGAAATGTGCTGCTTTCGCCGTAAAGCCTTTTTGAAATCTGACAACGCTGTGATATTGCCAAGAAACAGAGCTTTTGATGAGTATGGAACACTTGTATATTGGTGGATGTTTAATAATTCAACTTTGGGATTTTGAATTTGGCGCTTTTACATTTTCCCTGGTAGTGTCGGGACGAGCCCGCTAGCGCCCCACTGGGCCCCAAGAAGTTTTAATACTCTACGGCGAAAGCACAACAATTGATTTTTTGAGGGTAGCACCTCTAATATTTATGCATTAGCAATAATTCATATCCAGCGCGGGTCACACAAAACCCATATAAAGCTCAAATAAATCACTTACCTTTCGAAGAACTTCTGCTGGGGGCATCCCAAGTGTCCAAGGAAGACATCCAATGGTTCTTTTGTTACAAAAAAGTCATTTATTATATCCATAAATCTCAGTTTGGTTGGCGCGTTATGTTCAGAAAATCCACCATCGAGTCACCCGTTGTACAGTGAAGAGAAAGCGTTCAAATATACCTATCAACTTTGCACAAACAAATCAAACGTCATTTATAATTCATCCTTAGGTATCATTTTATGAATATTAGCGATAATATTTCACTCCTAAACGATAAAAATAAAGTGCGGCGCGCTCACAATCTCGTGCCCGGGAAACGTTGCTGACATTTGTGGTCCCTTGACTATTTCCTCTTCCTTTCAGTTCTGCTCAGTGCTAAAGCCTCCAAACACTGTATATAGACTGTTGACATCTAGTGGAAGCCATAGGTACTGCAACCTAGGAGCTATTATACATGGATTTCACTAGCAAGTCAATGGAAAAGAGGACATTTCACAAAAAAAAATTCTGGACAGAAATTCCTCGGGTTTTTGCCTGCTATATCAGTTCTGTTATACTCCCAGACATTATTTTAATGGTTTTAGAAACTTCAGAGTGTTTCCTATCCAATAGTACTAATTATTTGCATATCCTAGTTTCTGGGCCTGAGTGGCAAGTATTTTACTTTGGGCATGCCAGACTCTCCAAAACCGACACCTCGGCTGCCGCTCCCTAAATAGTTAAACTATTAGGCTTTGAATAGCATGCCAATTGAAAACAGTGTGACATGACTGATTCAGACATCCCGGATGGATTTTGCTTGGGTTTCTGCCTGCCATATCAGTTCTGTTATACTCACAGACATTATTTTGTTTTCTATCCAAAGCTACTAATTATATGCATATCCTAGCTTCTGGGCCTGAGTAACAGGCAGTTTACATTGGGCACGTTTTTCATCTGAACTTCAAAATACTGCCCCCTAGCCCTAAGAAGTTAAACAGCCACCACTAGCACAGAGAGGCGGCTGCCTACCTACAGACTTGATATCATTGGCCACTTTAATGAACGTAACACTAGTCACTTTAATAATGCTACTTTAAGATTGTTTACATATCTTGCATTACTTGTCTCATATGTATATACTGTGTCCTTCACTATCTATACTTTACTATCTATTGCATCTTAGCCACTCTGTCACTGCTCATCCATATATTTTATACTCACACTACCGTTCAAAAGTTTGGGGTAACTTAGTAATTTCCTTGTTTTTGAATATCCATTAAAATAACATCAACTTGATCAGAAATATTGTGTAGACATTGTTAATGTTGTAAATAACTATTGTAGCTGGAAACGGCTGATTTTTTATGGAATATCTACAAAGGCATACAGGGGCCTATTATCAGCAACCATCACTCCTGTGTTCCAATGGCACGTTGTGTTAGTTAATCCAGGTTTTTCACTTTAAAAGGCTAATTGATCATTAGAAAACCCTTTTGCAATTATGTTAGCACAGATGAAAACAGTTTTTCTGATTAAAGAAGCAATAAAACTGGCCTTCTTTAGACTAGCTGAGTATCTGGAGCATCAGCATTTGTGGGTTTGATTATAGACTCAAAATGGCCTGAAACAAAGAACTTTCTTCTGAAACTTGTCAGTCTATTCTTGTTCTGAGAAGTGAATGCTATTCCATGCGAGAAATTGCCAAGAAACTGAAGATCTCGTACAACGCTGTGTGCAACTCCCTTCACGGAACTGCGCAAACAGGCTCTAACCAGAATAGAAAGAGGAGTGGGAGGCCCCGGTGCACAACTGAGCAAGAGGACAAGTACATTAGAGTGTCTAGTTTGAGAAAAAGACGCCTCACAAGTCCTCAACTGGCAGTTTCATTAAATAGTACTCGCAAAACACCAGTCTCAACGTCAACAGTGAAGAGGCCATAACTCAGACTGGTCAATAAAAAGCAAAGATTAAGATAGGCAAAAGAACACAGACACTGGACAGAGATATGGCTTTTTCTTTGTTACTCTGCCTAGAAGACTGTGGGTTCCATCAAGGTCTTTTAGTTATTTCTATTGAGTTGAATTTCACTATGGATGTTGATGCTGAGAACAAACATTACATACTGTCAATGGCAGTTCTAGCTTGTATGGCTCATTGGGCGAACACCCCCTTCAGCGTCCCCAACCCCCCTGCCAAAAAAAAGAAAGAAAAACATTCTGCACTACCTGTAATTTTTATTCAGACATTTGGAACAACCCAAATAAATAATCACAACATTTAAAACTATATAAATATGAACATATATACAAAAATAATATCAAATAGAAGTAACCAAGACAAATATAAACACATTTGTGTTGATTTGGCACTCGAGCATCAATACATTACCCATCCCCCAACACTGTCAACCAAGAGTCAAGACTAAACCAATTCACCTTGGTGGTGTGCAGACTGGTTTTATATTATTCTTAACGATTTCACACAAACGAAAGAAAATGCATTAATGGGTCTGTGAAACTATATATTATGAATTATGAATGAATATTAGTATTATGAATGTATTATGAATAGTATTATGAATAGTTATGAATAGTTATGAGTTGTGAATTGTGAATAGTACTATATAATAGTATTAATATTATTATTATTATAATAGTATAATGAATGAATTGGTGTTTATTTTGTAGCATTTCGTAGTGGGACTGATTTTACTAATTGCATTAGTACTGTACAAAGTTAGAGGTGCACTATTTGATAGATTCCCCCGCTCCCCCTACCCCGGGCTTCCAGTGGGGAGACCTGAGGTCAACCTACCCCGGCCCCCCTCCCCTCCTCGTGCAGATGTCACCATTCGAAAATGTTTGTTTGGGCGCCCCATGCCACGCCAAAGGCAAGATGCTGCCCTGGGCGTCTGCCCATGTTGCCTATACCTAAATCCGCCACTGCATACTGTAATCATACATGATTTCCCCGTGATTCCTACAGCTAACATTATCCAATGGCCTATGATCTGAGAACATGGCCAGGTTATTACATCTCATTAATAATGTTAATACTACAGACAATTTAACATCTTGGCCATGTTCTGTTATAATCTCCACCCGGCACAGCCAGAAGAGGACTGGCCACCCCTCATAGCCTGGTTCCTCTCTAGGTTTCTTCCTAGGTTATGGTCTTTCTAGGGAGTTTTTCTTAGCCATCGTGCTTCTACACCTGCATTGCTTGCTGTTTGGGATTTTAGGCTGGGTTTCTGTACAGCACTCTGTGACATCAGCTGATGTAAGAAGGGCTTTATAAATACATTTGATTGATTGACTAGTATTACTTCTCTTTATAAAGCCTGTACATTATAAATTACTCTCCACATTTACAGTACAGCTAATGTAACTGGTTACTGAGACCATGCGTCTTCTCACAACCACTGTACCTACAGTATTTCAGTAATTCATGCAATCAGGGTAGCTATACCGAGGCCATTTTTAGCTGGTGAGTGTGGAGTATCAAGGCTTATACTTCCATCCACCTTATAGATATACACAATCACACATTAAAACATTCACACTGAGTATCCATTCAAGAGCTTCTAACCTCAAGCATCATTGTAGATAAAAAATGCTACAATATTAGAATGAATTGGTTTATTTCCATTGACACGTAATAGTCTAATTCAGACCCATTTCCACAATGCTTATATGATACGACTGTATGCAGTCTTTAAAATAGACAACTGGGATGCAATGTAAATTACTATGAGAAGACACAGCTTGCCCCCCACCCCTCCCCCCCTCGCTTCAGCTGTTATAGTCTACAAACACTTCCACATTTCAAGTTTCAATGTAAATAACATCTCATGCGGATTTGTGGATTTCATTGTATATTCAACCAGTAGACTGAAATAAACATTTTAAAAAATCCCCATCAAAATCATTCTGTTTAAAGAGTTTTTAACGTGAACAATATCTTGTGTGGATTTGTGGATTTCTTACTCTTGTGGACTTTCCATTCATCAACATCATGTGTCTGAATTCAGTACATGCCAATATAAAGGGCAGCAACCTCAACGACAACATGATTAAGAGGAGTAGGAGGGTTTGTGTCTACAATGATTAAATCAGAGTAATTATTTTGGCTTTAAAATTCAAATATTGGAACAGTTTCTTTTTTTTAACTGAGACACTAAATCCATGATTTCCCCTGGGTTGGGCCATGGACTCTGATCCCAGAGCTCAAAGTGAAGGAAAAAAGAAGAAAAACAAAAGGCCTAAGTAAAATCCCCTTACAGCTTGATAATATTCTTTGCTGTACACATCCGTTAAATCTAACAAATGACGATTGGTAATTATGGGGTAATATAACATAAAAGGGAGTCTGGGGTGTGCTGTTGTTGTGAGAATGAGTTTACCTTGAGATGACCTTGCTGAGTTCTCTTATTGGTTCTCAACCCCTTGCTGCATATTGGAGAGTATGGATATTAGCTACACAGTAAATATCTGAAGTAATTGCATTATTCATAAGGAAATATTGGGTCTCACAATGCAAATGAAACAGTGATGTAACCTTGTTCCAAAGTAAAAAAACAGTCACCACAAGTAGTCATACAGGTCACACAACAACCGTCTTTTTTATATAAGTGCCATTGTAAACAACATACACAACTTTCACACAAAGACAATCCTGGCAGTTACACATATAAAACATTTTGTTTTGTACGGTATCAATCAAAACAAAAAGTTGTGAGTGCCAAGGAAAGTAGCCTGGAGGTGGAGTAGAACTCTTCCCCCTCCCTTTGGAAGGCCCGGAGCATTTCAAAGGAGATGAATAACAAGGACGGTTATAAAATGTCTTGAGGAGGAACCATAAGGCCGTTTCAGCAACAATCTATTTGCTCAGTGTCTGTTGGAAATATTAAATTGAGGAGATAAATCTCTCAGCTGTCAGTCCCTACTGATGATCCAGTTATGTTTAAGACAACAATCGTGTACCGTAGTTACTTCAACACTTAAGAGTTTTAGAACTGTAAAAGTGCTGAAGCTTTTGGTATGCAGATTAATCCTTTCAGAATTATTGAGTGACCAGAAATGGTGTTGTGTTTGACCTTAGTCACCCTAAGCTATCTCAATGCATTTTACAGCATATTAGAGAAGTAGCACTGAATGCCACACTAATACTTCTTCTTACAGATACAGTAGTGCACTTACATGTCTCTTTTGAAAAAACTTCACTTGTACACTTTGATTGAGGGGATTGTCCGAATGTACTCTCTCAACTGTCGTGGTTGCCGGGTCCAAGACTAACGATCCAGATTCAGTCAGTTCTGGGTACTCTGGCCAATCGGAAATAAATAACATTTTTAGAGCGAAACGTACATTTCATTGTATGGACCTAATGATTGTGCTAATCAGATACTCCAGTAATGTCATTGGAAAGTCTGTAATATTTCAGAGGCACCTCTTAAACTGGTTATGGACATTAACTGAATAATTAAGAAATAGGAAATAGAACTAAAATTTCAGATTGCAAGAGCTTGCTATAAACAATAGCATGAGAAGTAGAAGCATGATAAGCTGAGAACCCTGTCACTGTCAGTGTCTATTGTACAATCCTCACATCTGTCTTACTCCACTAATGTGGGTAGTAAAGTTCAACTTGCATATTCTTAATTGCAAGAGATATATTTGTACTCACAACCTTAAGTAAAAATAGCACGTGAAGAAGGTAATTGTGAATGACGTATCATCTTAATATTAGAAAACCCTTTCTTTGGAACACTCATCCATCTATCTTGCCATCCCATCACATTTAAATATCAATGAGATGGGTAGCAACTCTGTGGCAGTAAATACAGCTCAGTAATTGGTTCCCTGTTTTGTCACCTCATGCATAAAACATGAGTCTTTGCTCTTGTGCTGCATCTTTAAGTTCCTCATCTGGTACCTCGTCATAAACGGTCCAAGGAGAGATTCATCATTTTGCCTCCTGTCAGATGAGGAATATATTATAAGTGGAGCCTCCATGGAGGATCAGTTTCACAATAAATTCCATATTTATAATGCCTGGGGAAAGATGATGGCGGCTGATAATTTGCTCTCAATGTCTGACCCAATGCTGACTCCTGGTTGGGGCAAGTGATGGATGTTTTCTAAATCCTTCAGGGGGAATGTAGTGATTATTGATGAGTAATGTGCGGAATACTATGGAGACGAGTGGATCTTTTGTTTAGGTGCTGTTGTCTACTCCCGACAGATGGCTTACATTGACTAAGGAATATGGGCCAGAAAATCGCAGAGTCATCGAGGGTTACTTCAGTCCATGGTTCTGGGGACCCAGGGATACACATTTTTGTTCTTGCCCAGCACGAAAATACCTAGATCAACTCATAGGATTTTCATCAAGCCCTCATTGTAAACCCTAACAGTGCCCCAAGGGGTCAAATATGTCATAATTTCGAGGACTTTGTTAAGCAGCTAGTTACAACAAAAAACACACAAACTACCATGATTTCTGTGTTAATATGGAGGAATGAATACTAGTGTATACTAGTGGTGCATGGCTGAAAATGTTGACTCAATAGTACACTTTGTTATAAAAGCACCACATTTCACAAAGATGTATTTACCCTGAACATATATAGAAACGGACTTACAGCAGATTTGGCCCCTGGTGTAATGACGCTCCATGAGAGTGAGGATCCATTTGCAGTTTTATTACAATCTTGGTCGTACAAACAGGGTCAATCGCCAGCAAACACAACAGTAGGGATAAGGCAAATCGTAATCCAGGTACAGGCATTAGGTCAGGGCAGGCAGCAAGCTTACGAAAATCAGTCCAGTAAAGAGTGCAGTCCAGGGCAGGCAGCAAAGAATCAAAAAGGGAAAAACAGTCCAGAGTATAACCACGAATAGACAGACACGGGAGTAAACGCTCAGAAATGATCACCAGGGATAACAAGACTTCGCAAAGAGAGAAAGAGAGAGAGCACCTAAATAGTCTGCTAATGGGAGTCAGGTGCAACGGTAATCAGAACCAGGTATGTGGGAATTGTAGTTCAGGGCTTAATATTCAGGAGAGGGTTCCCTCTGGTGGTGAGCAGGAGGAACCGCGGGAGTCTCGTTTGTGACAGAGCCCCCCCCCTGCGAGCGGCTCCTGACGCGAAGAGGCGAACGACGCCGGGGTCTTCCTCGAGGTCGGGGGGCCGGTTTCTCCGGGTGCGTCCTATGGAACTCAGTCATGAGTGCGGGGTCGAGTATGTCCTCTCCATTAACCCAGGATCGCTCCTCCGGTCCGTACCCCTCCCAATCCACCAGATATTGGAGGAGCCTGCCCCGGCGTCTGGAATCGAGTAGATCTCGAAGCTGATATACCTCCTCGCCGTCCACCAAGATGGGTGGGGGGCCCTGCTCACTGGTCTGCTCCTCCTCCTCCGCTCTCGGACCACCAGCGGGTTTGAGAAGAGATACATGAAAAGTAGGAGAGATACGATAATTAGAGGGTAATGCCAAACGGAAGGAAACTGGTGTGATCTGTTTAACTATTTGGAAGGGACCCACATACCTGGGACTGAGTTTCTTGCAGGGAGTTTGAGGCGTGAGGTCTCGAGTGGATAGCCAGACCCATTGACCTGGAGTATATTCGGGATTGGGGCGGCGGTGGCGATTGGCCTGCAACCTCTGTCTCCTGACCGCATGTAGCAAGTGGGTATGGGCCTGACTCCAGATGTCCTCGCTTCTCTGGAGCCAGTCGTTGACAGAGGGTACCTCGGTGGGTTCCCTGACCATGGAAACAGGGGTTGGAAGCCCATTACACACTGGAATGGGGTTAGACCGGTGGAGGGTTTCTGGAGTGAGTTCTGTGCATACTCCGCCCACATGAGGAATCGACTCCAGTCTGCTTGGTTCTGATGACAGTAGGATCTGAGAAACCGGGTGATCTCTTGATTGAGGCGTTCTGTTTGACCATTAGATTGTGGGTGATACCCTGAAGTGAGGCTAACGTTGATGTTGAGTTGTTGGAAGAATGCTGACCATACTCTGGATGTGAATTGGGGCCCTCGGTCCGACCACGATGTCCTCTGGCAGGCCATAGAAGCGAAACACCAGGTTGCACATGAGTTCGGCAGTTTCCAATGCTGTAGGCAGTTTGGGGAGTGGAATCAACCGGCAAGCCTTGGAGAAACGATCTATGACAGTGAGTATTGTGGTATTCCCATTGGACTTGGGGAGATCGGTAATGAAGTCTATGGCGAGATGGGACCATGGTCGGTGGGGAACTGGCAGTGGTTGCAGTAGGCCCGATGGTAATTGTCTGAGATGTTTGTTTGTGTTACAGGTGGTGCAGTCGTTAATGAATTTTATTGTGTCTGCCCGCAAGGTTGGCCACCAGAAGCTGTTCTGAAGCAGGTGAACAGTGGCAGCGATTCCAGGATGACCGGAGCTGAGTACGGAGTGAACTTGCTTTAGCACTTTCTGACAGAGATCCTGAGGTACAAACGTTTTGTTAAGGGCATTCGGGCGGAGGGTCTTTTGTGAATTGGCTTGGGTGAGCTCTGTCATGATGTCCCACTGAATAGGGGCCACGATTAATGACTCTGGAAGCAGGGTTTCCTTGGATTCAGTGGGAGCTACACCGTCGTGTTGGCGTGATAATGCGTCTGCTTTGGTGTTCTTTGAGCCGGGACGATAGGTAACGGTGAAGTTAAATCGTGTGAAGAAGAGAGCCCACCTCGCTTGTCTGGGATTCAGTCTCTTGGCAGACCGCAAGTATTCCAGATTCTTGTGGTCTGTTAGAATCAGGAACGGATGTTTAGCTCCCTCCAGCCAATGACGCCACTCCTCCATAGCTGCTTTCATGGCCAACAGTTCCCGGTTTC
Organism: Brachymystax lenok tsinlingensis; assembly: GCA_030435695.1. Classification (NCBI taxonomy): domain Eukaryota; kingdom Metazoa; phylum Chordata; class Actinopteri; order Salmoniformes; family Salmonidae; genus Brachymystax; species Brachymystax lenok. The sequence goes on from CM059812.1 coordinate 17,990,632, forward strand.
CAACGTCGTAGTTCTGTTCGGCTGGACTAAGTTTGCGGGAATAATAGGCGCACGGATAGAGCTTGAGTGGGGATCCGTGCCGCTGTGAAAGGATGGCTCCAATGCCCGTATTAGAAGCGTCCACCTCAACTGTAAACGGGAGTTCAGGATTAGGGTGGTGGAGGATGGGGGCCGATGTGAAACGTGCCTTGAGTTCTGCGAAGGCCTCCTGTGCTGTAGTGGACCAGGTGAGGTGTGATGAGTTTCTCTTAGTCATAGAGGTTAAGGGAGCGGCTACCGAGCTGAAATTCCTGATGAAGCGTCGGTAGAAGTTAGCAAATCCCAAGAAGCGTTGTAACTCCTTTAAGGTTACTGGCAGTGGCCAGTCTAGAACGGCCTTGACCTTCTTTTCGTCCATGGCGACTCCCTCCTGGTTGATGATGTAGCCCAAAAAGGACGTGGAAGTCTGGTGAAATTCGCACTTCTCTGCTTTGGCGTATAACTGGTGATCAATGAGTCGTTGTAATACTGTTCTCACGTGTTGCACGTGTTCCTCATAGGTGTTGGAATAGATGAGAATGTCATCGATGTACACAATTACCCAACGATTAAGCATGTCCCGAAAGACGTCATTGATAAATGATTGAAATACGGAAGGACTATTAGACAGCCCGAAAGGCATAACCAAATACTCATAGTGCCCGGTGCTGGTAGAAAAGGCTGTCATCCATTCATCACCGTCCCGGATGCGAATGAGGTTGTAGGCGCTGCGGAGGTCCAGTTTGGAAAAATACTTGGCTTGGCGGAGTTGTTCTAGGGCAGCTGGAACCAGCGGTAAAGGATATCGGAACTTGACAGTGATGTCGTTGAGGCCCCGGTAGTCGATACAAGGGCGTAGACCACCGTCTTTCTTTTTAACAAAGAAGAAGCCAGCGGCTGCAGGTGACGCCGATGCTCTAATGAACCCCTTCGAAAGTTCTTCCTCGATGTAGTTGTTCATGGCTTCTGATTCGGGTTGACATAGGGGGAAGATTCGGCCCTTAGGTGGTGTTGTACCTGGTAGTAGCTCGATGGCACAGTCGCTTGATCGGTGGGGGGGGTAGTTCCATCGCCTTGGTCTTGCTGAAAGCTTCGATGAGGTCAGCGTATTCAATGGGTAGAGTGGGGAAAAGGGCCGGCTCGTCCTTTAGCGTAACGGTTTGAATGGAGAGTGAAGGGCTGCCAGTTAAGCAGCTGGAGTGGCATGACGGGTCCCATTTGATGATACGGCCCTCTCTCCATGAGATGAGAGGGTTATGTTGACGAAGCCAGGGGAGTCCAAGGATAACCGGGTTATGGGGTGATGTGATGACGTAGAAACGAATTACCTCAGTGTGGAGGGTCCGGGTCTGTAGTCGAAGGTCCACGGTGGTGTGCAGGACCCTCCCATCGCCGAGAGGCCGTCCATCGAGCGCCTCCACTGCCAATTGAGAGTCACAGGTGATTAATGGAACTTGTTGTTGTTGGGCAAACTCATGAGACATAAAGTTCCCGGCTGCTCCGGAGTCTAATAGCGCTGATGTGGTTATATGATTGCCCTCTAGAGATAATACTATCGGTACTTTGATGCAAGAACTGGAGTGATGTGCTTGAACACAAGGACTCACCGAAGAGGGATTACGAGGAGGTGGTCTTGTGGGCAAAACGCCCTCAGATGGCCCGGTTGACCACAATAGAGGCAGAGATGTTGACGTATGCGGCGTTCTCGTTCCTCCGAGTCAGGTGAGTATATCCGAGCTGCATGGGTTCGGTTTGAGGCAGAGTGACTGGGCATTGTGTGCTGGTGGGACCCGTTCTGAGTGGGCGACGTGATCGAATCAGATTGTCAATCTGTATGGTTAGTTCGATGAATTGATTCAGCGATCTCCCTTCATCTCGGCAGGCCAGTTCGGATTGCAACTCCAAGCTGAGTCCCTTGCGAAAGAGCAGTTTAAGTGTGCTCTCCACCCAGTCGGTTTGAGCTGCTAGAGTGCGAAATGTCAAGGCATATTCTGCTGCGGTATTCCTGCCCTGGCTCAACGCAAGTAGTCGGTCATCAGCTCTCATTCCTCCCTCCGGGTGTTCAAATATTTCCCGGAAGCGTTGAAGAAAGGTACCAAACGATGGCCATCCTCTCTCCACACCGCCGTCACCCACTCTAACGCCTTGCCAGTGAGGAGTGAGCATACCAAGGAAATCTTGCTGGCATCGGTGACATACATGGCTGGTTGTTGATCAATGAATAATGAACATTGCAGTAGAAATCCCTTACTTTTAGTGGGGTTACCGTCGAACTTATCAGGGAGAGCCAGACGTGGGTTAACTGTGGGTGAAAGCGGTGGAGAAGCGCCCGCACTCGCGTTCGGTTGAGGAGGGGCTGGGTTCGTGAGCGACATCTGCAACCTCTGTAGCGTCCTGATGAGTTCCTCTGTTACTGTCGTTAAATGGGTTAGCTGCTGTTGATGAATGGCGAGTTGGTTAGCTTGAGTGGAGATCTCCGTGGACATTTGAACCAGAGCTGCTGGATCGTGTGTTGGCGAAGTCTTCTGTAATGACGCTCCATGAGAGTGAGGATCCATTTGCAGTTTTATTACAATCTTGGTCGTACAAACAGGGTCAATCGCCAGCAAACACAACAGTAGGGATAAGGCAAATCGTAATCCAGGTACAGGCATTAGGTCAGGGCAGGCAGCAAGCTTATGAAAATCAGTCCAGTAAAGAGTGCAGTCCAGGGCAGGCAGCAAAGAATCAAAAAGGGAAAAACAGTCCAGAGTATAACCACGAATAGACAGACACGGGAGTAAACGCTCAGAAATGATCACCAGGGATAACAAGACTTCGCAAAGAGAGAAAGAGAGAGAGCACCTAAATAGTCTGCTAATGGGAGTCAGGTGCAACGGTAATCAGAACCAGGTATGTGGGAATTGTAGTTCAGGGCTTAATATTCAGGAGAGGGTTCCCTCTGGTGGTGAGCAGGAGGAACCGCGGGAGTCTCGTTTGTGACACCTGGAGTGCATGGCAGCCACTATAACAAAACAAAAAAATACTGAAACATTTAAATACATGTTTAGCACCGGCACTCATATCGCCGATATTGGTGACTATTTTATGTACTACCGGATATGTCAGATTAGCTAAATTGTAAATTTCTTATCCTCTCCGTATCACAGAAACACAACACTTTGAATGAGTAGCAGACAAATGTTCATAAAGAGTGCCTATGGATTATGTTGATCAAAATAAATGTTAAAGACATAAAAAACCTCTATTTGAAAAATCTAATTTGATTATATGGGGAATTTAAGTTTTTTTATTAAGTGGTACTGCTTGATAGACCGTCTCTAGCGCCCCACTCCCGACACTACCCGGTGAAATGTGAGGCGCCAAATTCAAAATCCAAAAGTTGAATTATTAATCATTCATCAATATACAAGTGTTGCATAGTCATCAAAAGCTCTGATTCTTGGCAATATCACAGTGTTGTCAGATTTCAAAAAGGCTTTACGGCAAAAGCACAACATTTGATTGTTTGAGGATAGCCACTCTCATATTTTATGCATTAGCATAAATCCATAACCAACGCGGGTCTCAAAAAACGCATATAATCGCTAATATAAAATCCCTTACCTTTCGAATAACTTCTGCTGAGGGCTTCCCAAGTGTCCAACTAAGACATCCAATGGTTCTTTTGTTAGAAAAAGTCATTTATTATATCCATAAATCTCCGTTTGGTTGGCGCGTTATGATCATAAAATCCACCGTTGAGTCGCCCATTGAACCGTGAAGAGAACACGTTCAAATGATACCTATACACTTTCTACAAACAAATCAAACATAATTTCTAATTTATCCTTCGGTATCCTTTTGTGTATTGTTGGTGTAATATTTCAACCGGACGATAACGTGAACGATAGGAAAGAAAAATAAAGTGGTGCGCGTTCACAATCTCGCGCACATCAAACCTTGTTTACAAAAGTGGTCCCCTGACTTCTTGCTGTTCCTATCCGTTCTGGTTACTCCTAGAATTCCCAGTCTTTGTCTAAAGACTGTTGATATCTAGTGGAAGCCATAGGTACTGCAGTCTCAGTCCTACATAACGTTGTATGCAATAGGCAAAATGGAGAAGATGGTCATTTACCAAAAAAACTGCAAATCCGGATGTCACTCTTAGAAACTTCAGAGTGTTTCCTATCCAATAGTACTAATTATGTGCATATCCTATTTTCTGGGCCTGAGTGGCAGGCCTTTTACTTTGGGCACGCCAGACTCTCCAAAACCGTCACCTATGCAGCCGCTCCCTAAGAAGTTAAGCAAAATATGTTGTCGCTTTTAGGGTTAACTTTAACTTTAATCAATTAAATATCACTAGCATTTCTTCTGAAGAAGCTGCCACCATTTTGTTATTGATGCTAGACTGAGCGGAAACACCTCAGCGATTTTTAACCTTTACTATGTGCTAGATAAATCTCTTTTATTAGACTTTCTGTCACAACACTGGCAGTACACATCATTGACCCCTGTGTTCTTGGCAGAAGGTCAATTGCCGTTTAAAAGGGCCTTTAAATCGGACTTCATGTGCGGATCTTAAAGAGACCAATCTGTTAGAGCAGTGGTTCCCAAACGTGTTATAGTCCTGTACCCCTTCAAACATTCAACATCCAGCTAGCACCAGGGTCAGCGTACTCTCAAATGTTGTTCTTTGCCATCATTGTAAGCCTGCCACACACCCAGAAGTTAACCATTAACCATCCAAAACGTATTTCAAGCTGTCAGGCATTCCCTTGGCAGCAAGAGCCTCTCAGTGGATGCTACAGTGTACCCAAGTGGCGTCGGGAGCAACTGCTTGCACTCCACTATGTTTCCCTGTCATGGCTTTTGCGCCATCAGTACAGATACCAACATGAGCAGCAGCTACGTTTGGCTACATACGGACCGTTAGTGGAATTCCCACGAGAGAGTAACGGTTAATGTGATTGGATGTTAATTATTTGACTAGACTACCTGTATTTGACATTGATGTTATTTCGCTGAACACTAGATTGTTTAATTTTATTTTTGGCAGTGAAATGAAGCTATTCAGGCGAGAGAAGAACTTCACCCAAATGTATAGCCCCGTTGGAAAAAATATAAATTGACTTTTTAGAAATGTGAAGAAAAAAAAAACAGTTTGGGAATACCTGTGTTAGAGGATACATTTTCCCATTGTTGTTCATCATATCAAAATGGTGGACTGTTTTGTTGCCCCCTTCAAACTATATATATTTTATTACTTGACACCAAATTATATTTTGGCATTCAGAACTTTCTGTACACATTTATCATTTAAAGTAAACGGAAAGCCTTTTATCAGGCATAATGGTTCAATGCAGAGGATGCAAACATGGTTCATCCAAGGCTGTGGCATAAAACTTTGAATTACAGTTCCTTTAAACCTGTGGACTGAATAACCCCACAAAATAAATACTAAACAGCCTATTAGTAGTCTCATGGACTCTGTGTTTATAGTTAACTTACTATATGCCATTCATTTTCTAATGGTGTGGCATTCTCTTTGACCGGACATAGGTCTATCCCAGTAGCGGCCTTATGAATGTGGAATCACATTGCGGTGACAATAACGGCACACTTAATTATTTCCAGGCTTCTTCTTGGGGATTATTTACAATAGCATAATAAATTTCCAGTGGCATGAATCACATCGTAGCATAATGAACACTGTGAGTCACATCCCAAGCCTGATAATGCTGAGGTTTAAGGCTTGGGCTATTACAGTACAAGCTGGATTGTCTTAACCCTTAGCTCAATTCCAATAATACAAGGGTGTGTGTGTGTGTGTGTGTGTGTGTGTGTGTGTGTGTGTGTGTGTGTGTGTGTGTGTGTGTGTGTGTGTGTGTGTGTGTGTGTGTGTGTGTGTGTGTGTGTGTGTGTGTGTGTGTGTGTGGTAGGAGGGCTGTTGGGTGTGTGAGTGTCTGTGTGTGTGTGTGTGTGTGTGTGTGCTTATGTGTGTCCACGCATGTATTTGTGTCTGTGTGTGTGTGCTTGTGTGCGTATCCTTTAGACCTGCATTTGTTTCTAATAACTGCATTTAATCCTCTGGGGTGCTGCTGTGATAAGGTTTGGTTTGGAATAGCTTTCCTTTTTTCAGCTGATGTTGAACATGTCTTTGCTGGCTTACCTCCTACAACATTAATTAATAGTCTAGTCTATGATTGATGACCTCAGCTTTAGCTGCCTCGCTCCCATTCATCACCAGAAGTGTAGGATGATGGGACCCAAAATCTTTTATAGATTTTTTCCAGTCCCTTCATTTTTCCTCTGTGACATGAACAGAGCCGGAGTGGCGTTATGTGACAAAGTAGTCACAAAAACGCTTGTTGATTTGATCGAGTTGGGCTTGTTGGTAAACATGCTTTTGTTGTCCTACAGAGGCAGTGTATATATCGCCGCCAATGAATCATGTGCTGTCATATTGTTTCTGGTATGAATGAAGTAGAATTAATGTATCTACTGTAGTACTATAGTTTGGGCTGACAGAGGATTGCAGGGATACATTTATCACATTATACACACATTGTATTAGGTATAATAAGGGGGTTGACTGATGATTTATAATAGCTACAGAATAAAATCAAACAAACTAGTGATATTACTGTAATTATTCAATTGTGGGTATTGGCAGTTCAGTATATACCAACCTGGACTCAGGTATAGACTGTAGTAAACGTAAATCTGTCTCCCTCCATTTTGTTTGATATGGTATGTATTCATTTGTGGATGTCCATCATACATTTTGTTTTATATGTTACAATTACAATTCGTATGATATATTATGAATTCCAATTTACTATTGCTAATGTTAGCTAGGTGGCTAGGTGCCTATCGTTAAGCTAGGCTAGGGGTTAGGGGAAAAGGTTAGGCTTAAGGTTAGGGTTAGGAGTTAGGTTAAAGGGTTAAAGTTAGGGTTAGGAGAAGGGTTAGCAAAAATGCTAAGTAGTTGAAAAGTAGCTAAAACATAGTAAGTACCTATAAAGTTGCCAATGGAAGACAATAAGATAAAATGTCTGTTATGAGATTCAAACACGCAACCTTTGGGTTGCTACACATTTGCATTATATATCTACCCGTCCACCCTGACCCACCACCCTCCTTCTGTTTTACCAAACCATACCAAACTACTTAGGGAGCAGTGGGGCACCCCACTCCCGACATTACCCGAAGAAATGCAAGGCGCCAAATTCAAAATCCAAAAGTTGAATTATTAAACATTCATCAATATACAAGTGTTGCATAGTCATCAAAAGCTCTGCTTCTTGGCAATATCACAGCATTGTCAGATTTCAAAAAGGCTTTACGGCGAAAGCACAACATTTGATTGTTTGAGGGTATCATAAATTCATAAACCATCGCGGGTCTCACAAAACGCATAAAATCGCTAATATAAAATCGCTTACCTTTGATGAACTTCTGCTGAGTGCTTCCCAAGTGTCCAACGAAGACAATCCATGCTTCTTTTGTTAGAAAAAGTCATTTATTATATCCATAAATCTCTGTTTGGTTGGCGCGTTATGATCATAAAATCCACCGTTGAGTCACCCATTGAACCGTGAAGAGAACACATTCAAATTATACCTATACACTTTCTACAAACAAATCAAACATCATTTTTAATGTATCCTTAGGTATCCTTTTGGGTATATATGCTGTAATATTTCAACCGGACGATAACGTGAACGATAGGAAAGAAAAATAAAGTGGTGCGCGTTCACAATCTCACGCGCGTCAAACCTTGTTTACAAAAGTGGTCGCCTGACAATGTCCTGTTCCTATCTGTTCTGGTCACTCCTAGAATTCCCAGACTTTGTATATAGACTGTTGACATCTAGTGGAAACCATAGGTACTGCAGTCTCAGTCCTACATACAGTTGTATGCAATAAGCACAATGGAGATGCTCATTTACAAAAAAAACTGCAAATTTTCCTCTGGTTTTTGCCTGCTATATCAATTCTGTTATACTCACATACATTATTTTAACACTCTTAGAAACTTCAGAGTGTTTCCTATCCAATAGTACTAATTATGTGCATATTCTATTTTCTGGGCCTGAGTGGCATGCATTTTACTTTGGGCACGCCAGACTCTCCAAAACTGTCACCTATGCAGCCGCTCCCTAAGAAGTTAAGAGTGACTGTCCAATGGGGTTCAAGGTGAATTTGTAACATTCTTTACTCCCTGATTCCAGTCTCTCAGATCTGTCCACTTAGGAAAAGCTAAAAAAGGAAATGCAAAGAGATGCAGCTATATAAGAGTATTGGGGCGTAGCTGCTCTAGTTCAATGACAGCTAGTGTGATCTCTACAGCTAAATTCAGTTAGGCCTTTTAATTACGGAGTTTGGATGACACGGCTAATGATTATCTGTTAGCGCTTACCCCCAGAGACACAGGGCGATAATGCATTTGTCTGATGCCTGTGTAGATGTGGAGAGGGCTAGCGGCCACCTCGGTAGCAACGGAGGGAACTGAAAAACCCATACAACTGATACGATTAAGATGCGAAGATGTGCCACTGCAGACAATCTTGTCTTGGCTTCTGTGGATGTCAGTTGTTGATATGAATCAGATGTGTGATATAACTAAAGGAAATGGAATGATATGAAGATGTTGGTAGGATTAGAATTTGACCCCCAAAATCTTGAAAGATAAGATGGAGGGGGGGGCAGAGAGAAAGAAAGAGGAGATGGTGGGTGCAGAAAGAGAGAAAGTGGAGAGGGAGGGGGCAGAAAGAGGAGAGGTAGTGGGCAGAAAGAGAGAAAGAGGAGGGGGCAGAAAGAGAGAAAGAGAAGAAGGAGAGGGGGCAGAGAGAGAGAGAAAGAATAGAGGGAGGGGCAGAGAGAGTGAAAGAGAGAAGAAGGAGGGGGCAGAGAGAGAGAAAGAAGAGAGGGAGGGGTGCAGAGAGAGAGAAAGAGGAGAGGGAGGGGGCCGAGAGAGAGAAAGAGGAGAGGCAGGGGGCAGAGAGAGAGTAAGAGGAGATGGCGGGTGCAGAACGAGAGAAAGTGGAGATGGAGGGGGCAGAAAGAGGTATGGGGCAGAAAGAAAGAAAGAAAGAGGAGGGGGCAGAAAGAGAGAAAGAGAAGAAGGAGGGGGCAGAGAGAGAGAAAGAGGAGACGGGGCAGAGAGAAGCGAAAGAGAAGAAGGTGGGGGGCATAGAGAGAGAAAGAGGAGGAGGGGGCAGAGAGAGTGAAAGAGAAGAAGGCTGGGGGCAGAGAGAGAGAAAGAGGAGATGGTGGGTGCAGAAAGAGAGAAAGTGGAGAGGGAGGGGCAGAAAGAGGAGAGGTAGTGGGCAGAAAGAGAGAAAGAGGAGGGGCAGAAAGAGAGAAAGAGAAGAAGGAGGGGCAGCAGAGAGAGAGAGAGAAAGAAGAGAGGGAGGGGGCAGAGAGAGTGAAAGAGAAGAAGGAGGGGGGCAGAGAGAGAGAAAGAAGAGAGGGAGGGGCAGAGAGAGAGAAAGAGGAGAGGGAGGGGCAGAGAGAGAGTAAGAGGAGATGGCGGGTGCAGAACGAGAGAAAGTGGAGAGGGAGGGGGCAGAAAGAGGTATGGGGCAGAAAGAGAGAAAGAGGATGGGGCAGAAAGAGAGAAAGAGAAAGAAGGAGGGGGCAGAGAGAAAGAGAAAGAGGAGAAGGGGGGGCAGAGAGAGAGAAAGAGGAGAGGGTGGGTGCAGAAAGAGAGAAAGTAGAGGGGGCAGAGAGAGACAAAGAGAAGAAGGAGGGGCAGAGAGAGAAAGAAGAGAGGGAGTGGGGCAGAGAGAGAGAAAGAGGAGGGGGGCAGAAAGAGGAGGCGGTGAGTGGGCAGAGATGAAGAGGAGGGGAGCAGAAAGAGAGAGAAAGAAGAGAGGGAGGGGTGCAGAGAGAGAGAAAGAGGAGAGGGGGCAGAGAGAGAGAAAGAGTTGAGGGAGGAGGGGCAGAGACAGAGAAAGAGGAGGGGAGAGAGAGAAAGAAAGAGGAGAGGGAGGGAGGGGGGGCAGAAAGAGAGAAAGAGAAGAAGCAGGGGAGCAGAGAGAAAGAGGAGAGGGGGGGCAGAGAGCGAGAAATAATTAAAACTATTGGTATACACTACAATGTAAAACACCCTTAATACATGTTGAAAATGTATACATAAACTGTTCATTGTTGGCATTAACCCAATGAGTCCCACCCTAACTCTGGCGCTCTTTGGACTTCTAACCCCTTTAAATATTGTGTGTTTGAGCTACAGACTTATGGGATGGACCATTGGATTAATCTATTTCTTGATTAACGAGGGCTGAGCTAGAACAGTGTTTGTGAGACAACGGCGGAACCCAAAGGGGCCCGGGGCCGGGTCTTTTTACAAAAACATCTGTAGAGTCTGAATGGTTTAAGCTAAAAACTATTACAGTAAAAGCTATCTATTAAAAACTGACTCTCACGAACATGCACATGTAACATGTTTTGCTCACAATAGTTGTTAGAAGTGTGTCTTCCACATAGAAGATCATAGGAAATCACATGATGTAGTGTCTATAATACTGTAATAAGCTCATATAGTTTCTGTCACAATCTCCAAAATCCACACAGTTGTCCCTGACTAATTGGATATAAATGTCCCACTGAGTAAACAATTTCTGTACTTACAGGATTCATACAAATTCATTTTTTGCTTTGGCTGATCTTGTTTTTTTTATTGACATTTGTCAATAATACTCATGAATGCAACTGTTTATGTAAAAAATAATTGTGTTGTACTTGTAGCCCGGGTTGTCCTGAAAGTAAAATGGTAAAATACTTAATTGTGAGGCTAAATATAAGGCCTGGATATGCAGATAAATGAAAGTCAGATAAATGAGAAGCCGATATATGCTGGGGTCTTTTCATCCCTTAATGGGCCTCGTTTTTATTAATGAATAGTAATTACAAGTGCTGCCTGCCTGTGGGTGCCTGTATTTACACTTCCGAAAACAACACTATATGTTTCCTGGCTACGTTGTGTGTGTCCTCATGTGTGGATGTAAACATAAAAAATGCTATCTAATTGGGGCGGGGAAACCAAAAAGCTGTAGCTATTGCTGAGTCAAAATTTAGTTTTGTGTCTATGTCTGAAATGCATTTCATAATGTTCTCTGAACTTTTTATGAGAGTAATACTTTAATTGATTGCACCAGTTTGGTTAGCATATGATTTTCTACCTTGCTGTCCATTGCAGGCTACTGTTTATGGGTAAGACCCATATTAAAGTACCGATCTAGGATCTTCATTTGAGCCAGTTTTCTACAGCAGAAACATAATCGTATTATGCAGATAATAATTAATGGGCATTTTTGTAGGGGTTGAGGCATTTTTTCAAAATGTCTATCTTAAATTTCCTGCATTAGAGGAAAGTTATCCTGCAACAGGGTGATTAAATTAAGATCCTACATCTGTATTAGCCTTATATGTCAGAAAACATATTGCATCTATTCTGAGAGACTCTAGTGAAATTTCCGGTCACAACTTGTAGACTTGTTTACGTGCTGCTGTGTTTGTTGCTAACGTTACTTTGCTACCTGCCAACTTTGCGGTTTTTACTTTCTAATTATCGTTTTATATTGTTATTTTTTCACTTGCTCAACTTTTTTCATTAAACTTTTCCACCCCGGACGCTTCATCTGGATGTGGTTCGTCAGGACCTCCACCAGCCGAAGCTAAGAAGTAACTTCTAATTGCAGTCGCTGTACTCATAATATACAGGAGAACGATCGCCTTATGGCGAGGATAGCTGTGCTGCAAGCCCAGCTTCAGACGCAATCGTTAGGTAAGGGTAATTTAAGTGTAGGAAAGGATGAAACATGAAAAATATATACAACTATCGGCCTATATTGAATCTCCCATTCCTCTCAAAAAAAAGACAAAAGCTGTTGCGCAGCAACTCACTGCCTTCCTGAAGACAAACAATGTAAATGAAACACTTCAGTCTGGTTTTAGACCCCATCATAGCACTGAGACTGCACTTGGTAAATTACCTTTTAATGGTGTCAGACCGAGGCTCTGCATCTGTCCTTGTGCTCCTAGACCATGTTTCAACATAGGGATGGTGCCAGGTTTCCTACAGACGTGACGCTTGGTTTCATCAAACCAGAGAATCTTGTTTCTCATGGCCTGAGAGTCCTTTAGGTGTCTTTTGGCAAACTCCAAGTGGGCTGTCATGTGCCTTTTACTGAGGAGTGGCTTCCATCTGGCCACTCTACCATAAAGGCCTGATTGGTGGTGCTGCAGAGATGGTTGTTCTTCTGGAAGGTTCTCCCATCTACACAGAGGAACTCTGGAGCTCTGTCAGAGTGACCATCAGGTTTTTTGTGATCTCCCTGACCTAGGCCCTTCTCCCACGATTACTCAGTTTGGCCGGGTGGCCAGCTCTAGGAAGTGCTTGGTGGTTCCGATTATTTATTTTAACTTCACCTTTATTTAACCAGGTAGGCCAGTTGCGAACAAGTTCTCATTTACAACTGCGACCTGGCCAAGATAAAGCAAAGCAATGCGACAAAAACAACAACACAGAGTTACACATGGGATAAACAAACGTACTGTCAATAACACAATAGAAACATCTGTATAAAGTGTGTGCAAATGAAGTAAGGACGTAAGGCAATGAATAGGCCATAGTGGCGAAGTAATTACAATTGAGCAATTAACACTGGAGTGACAGATGTGGAGATGAGGATGTGCAAGTAGAAATACTGGTGTGCAAAAGAGCAGAAAACAAAAACTAATATGAGGAGGAGGTAGGTAGTTGGTTGGATGGGCTATTTACAGATGGGCTGTGTACAGCTGCAGCAGTCTGTAAGCTGCTCTGACAGCTGATGCTTAAAGTTAGCGAGGGAGAAGTCTCCAACTTCAGTGACTTTTGCAATTTGTTCCAGTAATTGGCAGCAGAGAACTGGAAGGATCAATCTTCTTCCATTTAAGAATTAGGGAGGCCACTGTGTTCTTGGGGACCTTCAATGATGCAGACATATTTTTTTACCTTTACCCAGATCTGTGCCCCGACACAATCCTGTCTCAGAGCTCTACGGACAATTCCTTTGACCTAGTGGCTTGGTTTTTGCTCTGACATGAACTGTCAACTATATAGACAGGTGTGCGCCTTTCCAAATCATGTCCAATCAATTAAATTGACCACAGGTGGACTCCAGTCAAGTTGTATAAACTCAACGATGATCAATGGAAACAGGATGCACCTGAGCTCAATTTCGAGTCTCATAGCTAAGGGTCTGAATACTTATGTGAATAAGGTATTTATTTATTTGTTTTTTATATATTTGCAAAAAATTCAATCTACACAAAATATGGGGTATTGTGTGTAGATTGATGATGAACATTTTAGATTTCATCAATTTTAGAATAAGGCTGTAACATAACACATTGTAGAAAAAGTCCTTTCCGAATGCAAAGTATAGGCCTAATGAGACAAATGTATTTTCCTTTCTTTGCACTGGAAAAATGCGACCTTTTAGAAACAAATTTCATGCAATTCTACTACACTTTATACTGCTGGAGATGTAAGCAATATTTTTTTTTAAGGCACAAATTAGTAGCCTACTATGCTGATGCTGACAAACAGATCAGTAAAAACGACCATGTCTTGAATTCAACCATTTAATCTAGGCCTCGAAAAGGGGAGACACAAATTGTACAATATGATCACCATCTAGACAGGAAAAGGAAATGATTGTCTTCAAGAAAATAAAATAGGCTACTGTTGGCTCAATTCAGAGACAAACTAGAGAGTATTTTTTTGTATTTTCTTTGTATTTTCACCAATAACCATTTGCTTTCTAAACTATGTTTTTCTTACGATTTAAATTTTGAAATATTGTGATAGGCCTAGCGCTATTTAACTGCTTTTCACTGAGAGCTGTAACTCAACTATCAGCTATTTGGTATAGTAGGCTATTAGTCAGGCATGCTGCTCAAATTGCACGTTTAAAACACACTCATAGCTATGTAGTATTTAGAAATATTTTATTTATTTCTGTAAAGACACCAGTGATTAAATATATATTTTTTTTTTATTAAATTAAATTCAGGGGAAGCTTGTCTTCCCCTAGTTTAGCTTCCCCTAGTTTATTTGACACACCGCCTATGCCGACTTCAACAACACAACATGACATTAATGTGAAAGTAACGGATGAATAAAACAGCTGTCTCAAATGCCGACATCAAATTCAAAACAATAGGCGCCTTGCCTAAACGACTGACTGGTTAAGCAAACTGTCTGGCACTGTCCCTGCTCTCTGAAAGAAAGTCGCACAGGGTGGTAACTTCACTCAGAGTGATGATCTACATGGTCATAAAGCCAACCAACCGATACGCTAAACAGCGGTGGCATTTTGATAGAGATTGAAATTAAAGTAAATTATTACTTTTTTGTAGCCTACTTTTACGTTTGTGGTCTTGATCTGAGTTTGGCATGACCAACTGATGCCCCTGCTTGTGTACCTGTGTACCTGGCTTCTGATCTCCGCTCATACCCAGCTAAATTCCAAGGCGGAGAGGATTTGCGCAATGTGACCGTCACCTGTCCAGTTACACCTGGAGGAACTACAACTGGATACCTGGACGCGTGTAGCTGGGTTCAAGACAGTCGACAACAGCTCTGGAACAGGTCCGGATGGAGTACTAACCAATTACTTGAGTACTAAGCGACACCCAACATGCAGGTGTTTACGAGGATGACACGAGGTTCACTGACGATGGAGTAACAGTAAAAGTCGCGAGAGAGCGAAGCGGTCCCGAACCCCCAGAGTTTAGCGTGTCTGGCGACTGATGGCCCCGGTTTGGAAGGAGAGACCTCTGAAGAGCGAAGGAGTCCTGGTCCGTTACTGGACGGAAAGATTGGGCCGATTCAAGTGGAACACGACGAGAGGAGAGGGACTTCCAAAGGGGAAGCCTCAGCCAGCAGAGGAGATGATCCCTAACTAACCAGCACTACTTTCGCCTTGACGGGGGACACAACCATGCAGTGGTTTGCTGTTTGGGACAAAACCGCAGCGTAAGTGGTGATTATTCACCAAATGCATGTTGTTTTATATTATGACTGAAGGGAATTATGACTATTCTGTCTGAAGCCCTGTAAGGGCTTTTCATATCCTGCTGTCCACTGTAACATGTGCATTGGTTCAGTTGGGCACAGCAGGGCACATAGCCCAAATACTGGGTTTCACCACATCCAGAATTAAGCATTCGGGACCACGTTGGACTGGCATTGGTATTGCGCACCAAAAGATTATTGCTTGCTGCAGACTCCGTGCCCGTGCCATACCGATAGCAACATTGCTTCACATAGCGGTTGAAAAACATTCACTCTACAGTAGGTTGCGGGTAGGCTAGGCTACACTGACAGGTGAATTCCAATATTCGTTTTAGTGTATTTATATGTAATGAAAACGACTGCAAAAATAATGATAATCCTTAACTTGTCTTGTGTTTTGCAATAGATGTGTTTGGTAATAGGCTACATAAGTTATACCTCGCTTCGGAACCAATTTAATTGATTGTGCAGAGTTGTAAATATCTTGACGGGGCAAAAAAATCTTCGAACTCTTTACTTGTAATCAAATTTCCATGAGAAGGAAAGCCTATATTGTCATCTGAATTACTGACTATTTCTTGCCACTTCTACCTTCACAATTCCTTTGAATTGTTCGATTCTTTGCGGATTAATTATGTGGACGTTGTATGAGACTATCATTAAGCTTCCTAAAAGCAGTATTTGCAGTGGTGTATTATTGTAGGGATACAGAGCCCGAGACAATGGTCTCTAATGGAATCAGAGGCAATGACATCATCTGGTGAAGGATCTAGTCTTAACTTTCTTAGCAAAACATCCTTGGCACTTATAACACTGTTGTAAATATGCCTTCTTAGGCCTGCAATTACATTGATTGGCAGGCTATATGTATGTAAAAGTATGGTTACATATTTAAACAGAAGCATAGTTATGTAATATTTGATTTTATTATCTGATCATATTTGATCAGTCTATGTAAGGGTATTAATTAGTGATGCACTACAACCTGTCTCCTCCTCTGTGAGTGAAGACAGCTTGTACTTTAACTGAGGTTTACGTTAATGATAGGACCTGTCCTTGTTCTGGCTAATACTTCAAGTTACTAATACGTGAATGGCTGTTATGACACAGATGAATCATCTTCCAGTAGCAGCCAGATCATTCCATCCCATTTATTTTGAAACTGAAATTATAGTGAAATGATTTCATCCCCCCGAAATGGGATAGAGGCCTTCATTTGAAACAGGATAGTGAAGCAAAACGAATACAAGTAATTTCCACAACCATGTAGACTCAAAGTAGAGATAACCACTGGGCCCTTTTATAATTCTTACATGTTTAATTTGTTGTTGTGGCTGCCTCTTTTTGCTTGATTTCATTCGGATGAAGGAGGAAAACAACTAATCCCTCAGTTTCAGTCCTCTTGTCTGGAATTATTATGACATGCTGCATGAACTTGTTTTCTAACCTGTTTGGGGGAAGTGTGTGTGTCTGTCTCTGTGTATGTGTATGCACTAGCGTGCCTGTAAAACAGGGTTGCTGGGTGTACTTCTGCAATGTGAAACTGTGCAGATGTGCGTTCTTTGACAGCTAAGCTAGATATAACGTTGGTGACGAAGATGGCTGAATTCAGTTAACCACCACCAGCACCATTCCTCGCCGTGCCTGGCAAACCTCCAGTCCCGTGGAATAACTGGCTTGAATGTTTTAACACTTATCTCGAAGCTATGGACTTTTATACAATCTCCGACAAGCGGAGAACAGCACTGCTCTGTCACCGCCTTGGTACAGAGGGACAGAGGATTTTCAGAGAGTGCTTAGATCGGCTCCTACATTCACAGCTGCAGTCAGCCTCCTATGGAACCACTTTGCCGGGAAAGAGCAAGTGCTCCTCCAACGCTACTGGTTACGGAAAAGACACCAGCGTCGAGGTGAGTCCATTCAAAGCTACGTGACTAATCTGAGGGATTTGGCTAGCTCTTGTAACTACGGGACACTTCAGGACGAGATCATCAGGGATCAGCTGATAGAGGGGACGTTACGTGAAAAGACAAGGGAGAAACTTATTTTGGAATCGGATAATTTACAACTTGATGGAGCTATTCAAATAGCACTCCAGGTTGAAGCGGCTTTGGAATGCTCTACTATGCTAACAGATAGCTCTGCAGCATACACTCGTCCCCCCGCCATTCTCACACAGCAGCTTCAGCCGGAGCAGGCGCACTACATCAATCACGCACTGCGCACGCCCTCCCACGTCGATAGCTGCATGGACACAGACACCGGCATGCCCATGCAGCAGGCACACAGGAAAAAAAACAGAAGTAGCTGTGGCAACTGTGGGACTAGCTCTCACAATTCAAGGGCTTCAAAATGCCCAACCCGTGGGAAAATATGTAAGAACGGTTCAAAATAAAATCACTTAGCCAAAGTGTGTCGTTCTGCCCCAGCTACTAGCTCCACCCAGAACAGGCCTTATTTTCATCTCGCTCTCAACATGAACACACTGACATCCGAATCGTCTCCACTAACCATGTGTCATTCAAGACATGCACCATGCAGCTGGGCGAGGTGGGTTTGCCTTTGCTACTGGATACTGGCGCTGCGGTGTCGTTGCTCAACCTTGCAACTTACTACAAGTTTTTCAGTCACCTACCACTCCAACAGCCCTCCACTGCCCTGTGTGGGTATGGTAGATCCAATATAGACATTGCAGGCACCCTCCAGGTCCCAGTGCACTACGGTGCCAAGCACCTGCCATCATTCACATTTCACGATGCAAAGCGGGGTGCCAACCTCCTGAGCCTCGACCTCTTCACAGGCTGGGGTTCACACTGAGAGTTGACAGTGGATCAGCTATCCACCAAGTTACTGGCACATGGCAACAGAACTGGCCAACTCTGTTTGATGGACTGGGCTGCCTTACAGCTTTTACTCACAGGCCCCTAGTGAACCCGGACGTGAACACAGTCATGCAGCCCCAGCTGCGCATTCACTTTGCACTTTGCACTGATGTCAAAAAAGATCTCCAGTCACAGTTGGAGGCAGGCATCATTGAGCCAGTCAACGCTATCCCCTGGATTTCAAACTTGGTCATCGCAACCAAAAAGTCAGGTGGAATCTGGACCTGTGTGGATCTCCGTGCTGTGAACAAGGCTGTTGTCCCGGATAAGTCTCCCTTGCCTACAGCTGAGGAGCTGACCGCACAATTTCATGGCTCCACGGTCTTCACGAAGCTCGACCTGCGTCAGGGTTATCTTCAGGTGCCCCTCCACCCAGCCAGCAGAGACCTCACAGCCTTTGTCACACATGCTGGTGTGTTCAGATATACACGCATGCCTTTTGGACTTAGCTCCGCCCCCAGCTGCTTCCAGAAGGTGATGAGCACCATCCGGGGTGGAGCTAAGGACAACATTGTGGTCCACGGCCCTGACCTCCACATCCATGACCATTGACTTCACAGAGTTTTCAGTGCTCTACTGTGGAACTACCTGACCCTGAACGGTGGAAAGTGCACCTTTACAGCTCCAGCCGTCGAGTTTGTCGGTTTCCACCTGTCGTCCAAAGGCATTGCCCCACTCATGTCAAACATTGAAGCCGTCCTCTGCATCCTGGAACCGACCTTAGCCTCTCAGGTGGCCTCATTCTTGGGAATGACAGCCCACTACCACCTCCTTCTGCCCCACTACTCTCAGACCACAGCACCCCTGTGCCAGCTCCTCAAGAAGGACTAGCCATGGGCCTGGACGGCAGCCTGCTCAGATGCAGTCCGCTCACTGAAGAGCCAGCTCACCACAGCCCCAGTTTTGCCTCACTTTGGCCCCGTCTGCCCCACCATTGTCACCTGTGACGCCTCAGCTGGGGCACTAGGAGCTGTCCTCTCACAGCTGCAGAATGGCATTGAGAGGCCCGTCGCCTTCACCTCAAGGGCCCTGAGCCCCACTGAACAACAGTACTCTGTGGGCAAACGAGAAGCACTGGCCTGTGTTTGGGCGTGCGAAAGGTGGCACCTCTACCTGTACGGCTGGCTGTTCACGCTCCAACCGATTACCAGTCTCTCAGAACGCTACTGTCAGCATCAGGAACTGGCCACAAGCCACTTCTGCTGCACAGATGGGCCGACCGCCTCAGACAGTATGACTATCAGCTGAAGTTCACTCCGGGGAGGGATAACGTGGTGGCAGACCTCCTCTCACGCTCCTTTGATGCTCCTTCTCCGGGACGTCTGAAGCAAGCATCGGAACAGGATCCCACACTGTCTACCCTGCGCACCTACATACGCACTGGATGGCCAGCGCATGTGCCGGTAGAGCTGGCGACTTTCGCCAGGGTGAAGCACAAACCTTCTTGCTGGGAAGAAGTCTGTGTCTCTCGAGGGTTTTGCACTATGGTCCCGAGTGGCCTGCGTGCGCGTGTTCTATCAATGGCGCAAGAGGGTCACTTGGGCATAGTGAAGGTCAAGCAGTGATGTCGAGACCTTGTGTGGTGGCCAGGCATCGACCATGACATTGAAAACCTGGTCAGGGATTGTGCTGCATGCCTCCTCAGTGGGAAAACAGGAACGCCCCAGTGTCGCCCCGCGGCCGCTCGCATGGCCGTCGCACTGTTCACAAGTTGGTGCCTACCCCTCACCCTCACCACAGACAATGGGCCCCTGCTAACCTCTGTTGAGTTTTTCTTCTATCTCAGCAACAAGGGAATCAAACACATCTGCACTGCCGACTACAACCCACAAGCTAACGGAGGGGTGGAACGCTTCAACCAAACGCTGAAGAACGGCATCAGAGCGCACCTGGTCCAGGGGTGCACGTTACAAACTGCTTTGAACCAAATGCTAATGCACTACAGATCATGCAAACACACAACAACACAGGTCTCCCCGGCATCTCTCATGCTAGGTCGTGAGATGGAACTGCCACTGGACAGACTAAGAACACAGAGAGTAGCAGAACCAGCGACCAGGCGCACCCAAGAAGGGCAGGCAGTGACCAGGCACCAAAGAGCAATCAAACAGAGTTTCAACAAGGCACACAGGGTGAAGAAGCCAATCATCCAAGTGTCAGAGCCCGACGATCTCAGCGGTGCAAGGAAATGGCCTCATTCTGGTCGGACCCCTTGCAAGTCAATCGACAACTGGGCCCGCCACCTTCATGCTGAGCAATGGATCACACTGGCACGCCAGCCGCCTCAGAAAAGTCCCTGCCCCTCAAGGAACAAAAATTCCCACAAAACTGCCTTACAGGCCAGAGACGCTACCTGATGGACCTCCTCCAATACTACCACCCGAGCCCCAGCCTCTGTGGGCTCCCCAAGGGCCAGAGCCACAAGCGGGGGCAGCTGATCTTGATTTTTGGGGGGTTTGTATCATTCGATTTACACAACATGCCTACCACTTTGAAGATGCACATTTTTTTGGGGGGGAAACAAACAAGAAATAAGACAAAAAAACTGAAAACTTGAGTGTGCATAACTATTCAGTCCCCCAAAGTCAATACTTTGTAAATCCACCATTTACAGCTGCAAGTATCTTGGGGTATGTCTCTATAAGCTTGGCACATCTCGCCACTGGGATTTTTGCCATTCTTCAAGGAAAAACTGCTCCAGCTCCTTCAAGTTGGATGGGTTCTGCTGGTATACAGCAATCTTTAAGTCATACCACAGATTCTCAATTGGATTGAGGTCTGGGCTTTGACTAGGCCATTCCAAGACATTTAAATGTTTCCCCTTAAACCATTAGAGTGTTGCTTTAGCAGTATACTTAGGGTCATTGTCCTGCTGGAAGGTGAACCTCTGTCCCAGTCTCAAATCTCTGGAAGACTGAAACAGGTTACCCTCAAGAATTTCCCTGTATTTAGCACAATCCATCATTCCTTCAATTCTGACCAGTTTCCCAGTCCCTGCCGATGAAAAACATCCCCACCGCATGATGCTGCCACCACCACGCTTCACTGTGGGGATGCTGTTCTCGGGGTGATTAGAGGTGTTGGGTTTGCGCCAGACATAGCGTTTTCCTTGATGGCCAAAAAGCGACATTTTTGTCTCATCTGACCAGAATACCTTCTTCCATATGTTTGGGGAGTCTCCCACATGCCTTTTGGCAAACACCAAACGTGTTTGCTTATTTTTTTCTTTAAGCAATGGCTTTTTCTGGCCATTCTTCCGTAAAGCCCAGCTCTGTGGAGTGAACGGCTTAAAGTGGTCCTATGGAAAGATACTCCAATCTCCGCTGTGGAGCTTCGCAGCTCCTTCAGGGTTATCTTTGGTCTCTTTGTTGCCTCTCTGATTAATGCCCTCCTTGCCTGGTCTGTGAGTTTTGGTGGGCGGCCCTCTCTTGGCAGGTTTGTTGTGGTGCCATATTCTTTCAATTTTTTTATAATGGATTTAATGGTGCTCTGTGGGATGTTCAAAGTTTCAGATATGTTTTTATAACCCAACCCTGATCTGTACTTCTCCACAACTTTGTCCCTGACCTGTTTGGAGAGCTCCTTGGTCTTCATGGTGCTGCTTGCTTGCTTGGTGGTGTCCCTTGCTTAGTGGTGTTGCAGACTCTGGGGCCTTTCAGAACAGGTGTATATACTGAGATCATGTGACACATCATGTGACACTTAGATTGCACACAGGTGGACTTTATTTAACTAATTAAGTGACTTCTGAAGGTAATTGGTTGCACCAGATCTTATTTAGGGGCTTCTTAGCAAAGTGGGTGAATACATGTGGACGCACCACTATTCCGTTGTTTAAAAAAAAAATGAAACAAGTAATTTTTTTCATTTCACTTCACCAATTTGGACTATTTTGTGTATGTCCATTACATGAAATCCAAATAAAAATCAATTTAAATTACAGGTTGTAATGCAACAAAATAGGAAAAACGCCAAGGGGGGATGAATACTTTTGCAAGGCACTGTATAACAGTACTGTCTACCTCAGCCTTCCTTCCTGCCTCCGTTTCCCCTTTAATAATTATCTTGAAGATGGAAACTGGCATTGGTTTTGAAATATTTTCTTATGGCCAGGTGAGGGGGCCTGACTTCCTACTCAAGCATGTTTTCTCCAGCTCTCAGACACTAGTACTGGGCTACTTTATCTTCATTGGGTTTTAGACCATGATTGAATGGGTGATGAATTAAGCCCTCAAGGACGGCCTGATGGAGCTTGAAGTCATCTAACTCTAACTTAGTTGGGGTTGGTGTGTGTGGCGGGAGTGGGTGGCTGAACGGGTGACTGAGTCTACTCTGGCCTCACCCATGCATTCACTCACTTGTCATTGTGCCACCATTGCTTTTCCCTCCTTTTCTCTTTCATTCTCTACCTCTCCCAGAATGCCCTGCTCTGCTTGTGCTGCCTGAGCTGTGCTGTGGTGTGCTTTGCCACTATTCCCTCTAGGATGACCTAGGTAGTAGTGGTGATATGTTCCCCAAGACAGGTTGTGTCCTCTGAGGCGTGTAGACAAGGCTAATGTGGTCTCTTCTTTGTCTATCTATCTGTCTGTTTGTCTGTCTGTCTGTGTGTCTGTGTGTGTGCCTGATCCCTGGGTGGATACTAGCCTAGCCTAGACTCCTTATGGGGAGAGAGATGGGCTGAGTGTCAAGTCTCTCAGTCTCAGTGGTGTTTATGAATATAATGGCAGGATTTCTTCTTCCTGCCAGTGTGGATTCAAAATGGCCGCCATTATTGTGCCTCATGCTGATCGTTATTATCATAAAAGCCACTTTCCTAAGGGATTTTCAACCTTGATCATTTATTTCATCCATCAACTTGTTTTTTAAGTTGATCCTTCCAGTAATGCACTCCGCTGGTAGTAAATATCTACATATTTGTCAGTATTGAACGAAAATCTGCCAGCCTTGGCGTGAGCAATGTCAATTACTTTCTCTTCATGTTATTATTTCATCATGCAACACACGGTCCAGTGGGGAAAATCTAAATATGGATTTGCATATTCTGTGAGTGGTCTTTAATGTAAGGGACCTCATGGAGAGAGTTCATTATATATTTGGCAGGTTATCAATGAAGTGAGCTGGTCTTCTGAAATGTTCATAAGCAAACACATGAACACACACAGACACACACACACACACAAAGTAGTTTAAGAGGCCCATTTTGTAAGGCTACAGTAATGTACTGTACACGTGGAAGTCTTTTATACACATTCAGTAATTAACTGTCGCCTGCAATATTTAAGCCGTAAGTCCTAATTGCCATACCGTAGGCATACTGTATAGATGGATAATAGTTGGATAATTTGTTTCAATAATTGCAGTACACTAAGTAAACTCAATCACATGGCTCCTCAACCGGAACAAAGAAATATCCTGGTACAAATATTCTTCCGCCTAAAATAAACTGAAATGAACTGAACTTAACTGAAAAGATCTTAAAGTAACCTGAACTGAACTAAACTGAAATGTATTGAACTGAACTGAAATAGACTCAGCTAAACTAAAATGAAATTAAATTAATTTAACTAAACTGAATTGAACTGAAATAAACTTCCTTAGTCAAAAACATCCACTCGTCTGGAAGAATATCGTTGTTCGCCAACCCCCTTACTGCACCCACCAACAGCGAGGAGAGGGTGGCGTAGTTGGTCGGCATAGCTAAACACAGCTTTGGCATCCATGCAGAGGCCTGGGACATGATTTAGGATGTACACAGGGGCTTGTTCCTAGCCTTGTCTGTGTCTCGTCTCAACCCTTGGATGGCTTCCCTTCCATTTAGTGATGCTAAACTCCTTGTCATAATTGATCTCTAAGACCTACCAAATCAAATTAAGCTTTATTTGCCACATGCACCGAAGTGTAGACTTTACCGTGAAATGCTTACTTGCAAATATTTACCAAGTAGGCTAAAATAAAAAGTAATAAAAAAAAAGTAACACAATAAGAATAACTATAACGAGGCTATATACAGGGGGAACCGGTACCGAGTCAGTGTGCAGGGGTACAGGCTAGTTGAGGTAATCTGTACATGTAGGTGTGGGCAAAGTGACTATGCATAGGTAACAAAAAAACAGTGAGTAGCAGCAGTGTACAAGAGGGGGGGTCAATGTAAATTGTCCGGTGGCGATTTTTATGAATTGTTCAGCAGTCTAATGGCTTGGGGGTAGAAGCTGTTGAGGAGCATTTTGGTCCTAGACTTGGCCCTCCGGTACCGCTTGCCGTGCGGTAGCAGAGAGAAAACAGTCTATAACTTGGGTACTGGAGTCTCTGGCAATTTTATGGGCGTTCATCTGACACCGCCTATTATATAGGTCCTGGATGGCAGGAAGCTTGGCCCTAGTGATGTACTGGGCCGTTTGCACTACCCTCTGTAGCGCCTTACGGTCAGATGCCGAGCAGTTGCCATACCATTAGGTGATGCAACCGGTCAGGATGCTCTCAATGGTGCAGCTGTAGAACCTTTTAAAGATCTTGGGGCCCATGCCAAATATTTCAGTCTCCTGAGGGCGAAAAGGTTTTGTTGTGCCTTCTTCACGACTGTCTTGGTGTGTTTGGACCATGATAGTTCGTTAGTGATGTGGACACCAAGGAACTTGAAACTCGCGACCCGCTTCACTACAGCCCCATCGATGTTAATGGGGGCCTGTTCGGCCCATCTATTCCTGAAGTCCACGATCAGCTCCTTTGTCTTGCTCACATTGAGGGAGAGGTTTTTGTCCTGGCACCACACTGCAAGTTCTCTGACCTCCTCCCTATAGGCCGTCTCATCGTTGTCGGTGATCAGGCCTACCACTGTTGTGTCATCAGAAAACTTAATGATGGTGTTGGGTGAACAGGGAGTACAGAAGGGGACTAAGTACACACCCCTGAGGGGCCCCAGTGTTAAGGATCAGCGTGGCAGACGTGTTGTTGCCTACTCTTACCACCTTGGGGCGGCCCGTCAGGAAGTCCAGAATCCAGTTGCAGAGAGAAGGGTTTAGTCCCAGAGTCCTTAGCTTAGTGATGAGCTTTGTGGGCACTATGGTGTTGAACGCTGAGCTGTAGCTGATGAACAGCATTCTCACATAGGTGTTCCTTTTGTCCAGGTGAGAAAGGGCGGTGTTGAGTGAGATTGAGATTGCGTCATCTGTGGATATGTTGGGGCGGTATGCGAATTTGGAGTGGGTCTAGGGTGTCCGGGAGGATACTGTTGATGTGAGCCTTGACCAGCCTTTCAAAGCACTTCATGAATACCGACGTGAGTGCCATGGGGCGGTAATCATTTAGGCAGGTTACCTTCACTTCCTAGGATACAGGGACTAAGGTGGTCTGCTTGAAACATGTACAGTTGAAGTCAGAAGTTTACATACACTTAGGTTGGAGTCATTAAAACTAGTTTGTCAACCACTCCACAAATTTATTGTTAAGGATAACAAAGTCAAGGTATTGGAGTGGCCATCACAAAGCCCTGCCCTCAATCCTATAGAACATTTTTGGGCTGACCTGAAAAAGTGTGTGTGAGCAAGGAGGCCTACAAACCTGACTCAGTTACGCCAGCTCTGTCAGGAGGAATGTGACAAAATTTACCCAACCTATTGTGGGAAGCTTGTGGAAGGCTACCCCGAAACATTTGACCCAAGTTAAACAATTTAAAGGCAATGCTACCAAATACTAATGGAGTGTATGTAAACTTCTGACCCACTGGGAATGTGATGAAAGAAATAAAAGCTGAAATTAATAATTCTCTCTACTATTATTCTGACATTTCACATTCTTAAAATAAAGTGGTGATCTAACTGACCTAATACAGGGAATTTTTACTAGGATTAAATGTCAGGAATTGTGAAAAACTGAGTTTAAATGTATTTGGCTAAGGTGTATGTTAACTTCAGACTTCAACTGTAAGCAGCTAGCTACATGAATAGTTGAGAGCTAGCTTTAGAATGTGTTACAGACTCGGTCAGGGAGAGGTTGAAAATGTCAGTGAAGACACTTTGGTCCATGCGTGCTTTGATTACACGTCCTGGTAATTTGTGAATGTTGACCTTTTTAAAGGTTTTGTTCACATCGGTGACCAAGAGCGTTATCACACAGTCATCTGGAACAGTTGGTGTTCTCGTGCATGCTTCAGTGTTGCTTTCCTCGAAGTGAGCATAAAAGTCATTTAGCTCGTCTGTTAGGCTCGCGTCACTGGGCAGCTCGCGTCTGGGTTTCCCTTTGTTGTCCGTAATAGTTTTCAAGCCCTGCCACATTCGACTAGCGTCAGAGCCGGTGTAGTAGGATTCAGTCTTAATCCTGTATTGACGCTTTGCTTGTTTGATGGTTCGTCTGAGGGCATAGCGAGATTTCTTTTAAGTGTCCTGATTAGTCTCCCTCTCCTTGAAAGCTAGTTAATTGTAACTACAGTTAGCTTATCAGCATTTGAGAGCCACCACAGGAGGTTGGTGCAACCTTAATTGGGGAGGATGGGCTCGTGGTAATGGCTGGAGCGGAATCAGTGGAATGGTATTAATTACAACTTGATGCTATTCCATTTGCTCTGGTCCAGCCATTATTGTGAGTTGTCTTCCCGTCAGCAGCCTCCAC
Organism: Brachymystax lenok tsinlingensis; assembly: GCA_030435695.1. Lineage (NCBI taxonomy): Eukaryota > Metazoa > Chordata > Actinopteri > Salmoniformes > Salmonidae > Brachymystax > Brachymystax lenok. Next base: position 18,017,191 of record CM059812.1, read on the forward strand.
TGATAGCCACACATTTACCAAGTATGCCTGCATTGATGCTGCATTGATGCCTGCATTACAACATATTCAGGGTCAATTGCAATCATATTACATAGTACCTGCTGCTGAAACAAATTATAATCTAAGACCACAGAAGTCCCTAAAAGCCTTGAGACTCATGTCTCCTGCATGGCTTAGAGCTACCCATTGGATGAAAGGCTTTGAAGGCAACCAATCATCAAGCTAATGGTCTCATTATGTTTCCAATTCCATCGCCACGGTAGTGGTACGAGTAGGCCTTGGTGGAAGGATACGTTAAGACTGTTTGACTTGAGTGTAATAATATGCTTGGCCACTGATCCCTTTCTGCTGTACAAGGGTGTCGACAGAGCACCGAGCCGCATGTCTTTGTGGCGTACGTGTGTGTGTTAGAGAGAGAGTGTCTGTGTGTGGGTGTTAATTACATTTATATAAAAGAGTGTCAAATGTGATTTAGTGTCATCTTCATTCTATTAAACCCCCTTTCCCACGGGGGTATCTCAGGATAAAGTAGCGGCTGACCGTGACATTGTCTCTGGCTCTCTAACAGCTGATCGTAGTGGTAGTGGTTGGACTGGGGTAGTCTGACTGTCTCTAGTTCTCTAACAGCTGATCTCAGACCAGTTTTGCATGGTAGTGGTTGGACTGCATGGTGCAGTGTAGTAGGTAGATCGAAGTAGGTGGTATACGCAACATGCTCCCCCTGGGCATAGAGTCTTGACCTTTACTGCCTGCTTTCAAGGGCAAAGTGGGATACCTTGTAACGTCGATCTCTCTTGGCATTTCCTGGACATTATCACACTAGGCAGAATGAGAAGAGTAAGTAATGATGTCAGAGAGGATGTTGAGGGAGGAGATCACCTACCCCTCTATCTCTCGTTCTCTTCTCACCCTCTCTCTCTCTTTCACTCGTTCATCTCTCTGTCTCTCTCACACACACAAACACTTTCCCTCCCCCTTCCACTTTCTGTCACTCTCTCCCTCTCTTTCTCACTCGGTCGGGTGAGTGGTGTCACACTCGTGAGGGGTTGCCGTTGAGGCAGACTAATAATGACACATTTTACCCCAGGACCCACACTCAATTAACACACTGCCTAATTAAAATTATCTAGCAGTTTATCTATGAAAAAGACAGCGAGTGGTTGTAAAACCGGGCCACACCACATTAACTTTACTATCCCCTTCTCCATCTCTTTTTATTCCCATTTAGATTTTAATGATAATAACCTGTTTAAACATTGGCCATTACCAAACATATTGCGTAAGCATCTTTCATTTAGTGGAGGGAAATAGATGCGGCTCGATGATGAGATTTGCTAACAGAGTTAGTCTGGGTAAGCAAGAAGTATGTGACTTTGAACTCCTGTCTCTCCAATGTATTTGCTAAAGGGAGACTCTATTTTTTGCTCTCTCTCTCTTTCTGATCTTGACTATACTCATGAAAGTAGCCTCTAAAATAAATGATAGTCAAACAACTGTGTTTTCTCCTTCTCCCGAGCCTGCTATTTACTCACGGAAATAGATCACTCCGTGTTTATATATTTTACTTTACACTAGTGTTATTTCTTTATTTTCTCCACCCCCTCTCTGCATTCACATATTTTAATTTGTACTAATGCTTTAACATTTTAATTTGTACTAACGCTTGGTTTGAAACCTAATAATACAACAGTGCTCAGTAAGACAGAGAGAGAGAGAGTGTTCATAGATATCAATGCATTATTATTCATTTGCCCTTTCTTTAGATGAGTTTTGATGAGTGGGAGGGGCATCAAAACATGAGTTGCTAGGTTGACCGCTTTGGAATCGTTTTTTACAAAATTTGGGATTGTTATGAATGAAAAGGGCCTTGAGTTATCCCTGACCGTATGACCAGACCAGGAAATAATCTGAGCCCTTGTGATAGCCAAAACTAAGTGCATAAGGTAATACTCTGGGCTTTGTTAATTAGGCCCCACAGTTTAATCAAGTCAGGAAACTCTCCGGGCCCTAGTCATGAAAACACTTTGCCACTAGAATGGCATTGTAAATGTGAATCTTAAGAAGGCCTTGTGTGAACAATGCCCTTAGGTAAGGTGTTAATTGCTTCTAAATCTCTTTGATATGTGGGCTAGCACCTGTCTGGTCCATTGGACAACAGACTATTTCTACCTCCAGACAGTCTACATATACGCAGAGGGGTTGTTACTGCTTTCCTTTTGTATTTTGCTATTTCCTGTCTAGGCATGCATCCCAATTGGCACCCTATTCCCTATGTAGGGCCCATTGAGCTCTGGTCAAAAGCAGGGCACTATATAGGGGATAGGGTGTCATTTGGGGCTCATTCTAGTAGGCTTCAATACATAGACAAGGAAATTGCCAGATATCCTGGTTTGTCTGGGTGTGTGCCTTGAAGTTTCCTCAGTCCCCAGATTGATTATAAATAGCTACTACCACTGTTGCTATTGAGATGTAAGGCCATAATGGACTCACACACAGAGATAAACAGAAAGACGTAAAGACATTCACACACAAAGACAAAGAGAGACATTATTAGCTGGAGTTCGCTCATGTTTAATATCGCTAGTCTCTACCACCACTGTCTCAGTCTCGGCCTCAGTCTCTATTTAAATAGCTTCCTTTTGCTCTCTCTCTCCTGTCTCAGGCTGTGGCCGAGGTTGTTCGTTACCATTCCCGTTCACAGATCACTTGCCACATATGAACATATTTATGTGGGCCTAATTGAATTTAGTGATACATGGCTTGACAGATAAGGAAGCATTTGTAGAGCAGGCCGGCTATGAAAGATGATGTCCTTCTGTGTATTTTTAATTCATATTGGGGTGCTCTCATATTATCTATGAACATAGACAGGGCTCTAACTCCTCTAGCTCCACAATGAGATAAGGTGCATGCCAGGCAGCAGGCTGTTAGCCAGCCTGTCGGCTTAGTGGAGTCTGCCACTAGCATAGTCAATGTAGTCAGCTCAGCTATGCCCACTGAGACCGTGTCTGTGGCTCAATCTAGGTTGGGCAAAACTCAACATGGAGGTGTTCGCCTTAGCAATCTCACTGGAATTAAGACATCCTCCATTGCTGTCATTATTGAAATAGATTGTGATATCTCACATCTCAAAATAGGGCTACTTAATGTTAGATCCCTCACTTCCAAGGCAGCTATAGTCAATGAACTAATCACTGATCATAATCTTGATGTGATTAGCCTGACTGAAACATGGCTTATTAACTAGCGCCCCACTCCCGATACTAACATCATTTTTAATGTTACCTTAGGTATCATTTTATGTATATTTACTATAATATTTCAACCGGATTGTAGCCTGACTGATAAGAAAGGAAAATAAAGTGAGGCGCGCTCTCGTTCTCGTGACCGAAAAAAGTATTTCTCATTTCCACTTCCTTCAGTAAATCTTCTTCCATACGGTTCCCTTTAGCCCTATTGTTTTGAAACTTGTCTAAAGACTGTTGACATCCTGTGGAAGCCATAGGTACTGCAGTCTCAGTACTACATAACAGAGAACTGAATAGGCACAATGGAGAAAAAGGTCATTTACAAAAAAAACAGCAAATCCGTATGGATTTTCCTCTGGTTTTTGCCTGCTATATCACTTCTGTTATACTCATATACATTATTTTAACACTTTTAGAAACTTCAGAGTGTTTCCTATCCAATAGTACTAATTATGTGCATATCCTATTTTCTGGGCCCGAGTGGCAGGCATTTTACTTTGGGCACGCCAGACTCTCCAAAACCGTCTCCTCTGCAGCCGCTCCCTAAGAAGTTAAGCCTGATGAATTTACTGTGTTAAATGAGGCCTCTCCTCCTGGTTACACTAGTGACCATATCCCCCGCACATCCCTCAAAGGCGGAGGTGTTGCTAACATTTACGATAGCAAATTTAAATTTACAAAAAAGAAAAATTACAGCGTTTTTGCTTTTTGAACTTCTAGTCATGAAATCTATGCAGCCTACTCAATCACTTTTTATAGCTACTGTTTACAGGCCTGCTGGGCCGTGTACAGCGTTCCTCACTGAGTTCCCTGAATTCCTATCGTACCTTGTAGTCATTGCAGATAATATTCACATTTTTGGTGACTTTAATATTCACATGTAAAAGTCCACAGACCCACTCCAAAAGGCTTTCGGAGCCATCATCGACTCAGTGGGTTTTGTCCAACATGTCTCCGGACCTACTCACTGCCACAGTCATACTCTGGACCTAGTTTTGTCCAGTGGAATAAATGTTTTGCTCAGACCCCAACCAAGGATCATCAAAAGCTGTGCTATAAATTCTCGGACAAACCCAAAGACTCCTAGATGCCCTTCCAGACTACCTCCACCTACCCAAGGACGTCAGACTACAACAATCGGTTAAAACTTGTTAGGCAGCGGCAGCTGAGGGGTCGGTTTTGGAGAGTCTGGCGTGCCCAAAGTAAAATGCTTGCCACCCAGGCTCAGAAACTAGGATATGGACATAATTAGTACTATTGGATAGGAAACACTCTGAGGTTTCCAAAAGTGTTATCATTTTGTCTGTGAGTGTAACAGAAGTCATTTGGCAGGCAAAAACCAGAGATTTTTCCATCCGGAAATCTCATTCTTGAGGCTTATAGCTCACTTTGAGACAGTGCCTATAAAAAAAGTATTTATACCAGGACACTCAATGTAGTACCTATTGCTTCCACTGGATGTCAGCAGTGTATAGGCAAAGTTTAATGGAAATCGGAACTAATGTGTTCTATTGGGAGAAGTTTTAGCCGGGGGACCTCGTTTTCAGTTGCACGTTTTTGGGCGCGCACATTTTGCTGAGTGGTCCACTTTATTTGACTTATATAACGTTTAGGTGACCATCCAAGTGAAAGATTATCACTTTAATTCATAAAAGATAAGCTAAGGAAGCATTTTAATTGGTTTTTGTTTTGTTGAGGGAAAGTTTATAGGTATAGTTGAACGCGTTCTCGTCACATTGGATTTTCTGAACACAAGGTGCCAACCAAACGGAGATTTAAGGATATAATAAATTACTTTTTCTAACCAAATACCCATGGATTGTCTTCGTTGGACACTTAGGAAGCCCTCTGCAGACGTTCTACAAAAGGTAAGGCACAGGTTTTCCCTGTGAAATGCATTTTCTATCGACCGTGCTGGCTAAAGATTTCATGGTTATGGAAAATATGTGAGGTGCTAGCCTCAAACAATCAAATGTAGTGCTTTCGCCGTAAAGCCTTTTTGAAATCCAACAACTCTGTGATATTGCCAAGAAGCAGAGCTTTTGATGAGTATGGAACACTTGTATATTGGTGCATTTTTAATAATTCAATTTTGGAATTTTGTCTTGCATTTCACCTGGTAGTGTCGGGAGCAGCCCGCTAGCGCCCCATTGATCCCCAAGAAGTTTTAACCACCTAACTGATTAACTTAATTGAACCTTGCGTAATATCCTAGATGCAGTCGCACACCTAAAAATAAAAAACATTTGCCATAAGAAACTAGTTCCCAGGTATACAGAAAATACCCGAGCCCTGAAGCAAGCTCTTAGAAAATTGGAGCGGAAATTGCCCTACACCAAACTGGGAGTCTTACGATTAGCTTGGAAAGACAGTACCGTGTAGTATCGAAGAGCCCTCACTGCTGCTCGATCATCCTATTTTCCTAACTTAATTGAGGAGAATAAGAACAAACCTACATTTTTTGATACTGTCGCAAAGCTAACTAAAAAGCAGCATTCCCCAAGAGAGGATGGCTTTCACTTCAGCAGTGATAAATTCATGAACTTCTTTGACGAAAAGATCATGATCATTAGAAAGCAAATTACAGACTCCTTTTTAAATCTGGGTATTTTTCCAATGCTCAGTTGTCCTGAGTCTGCATATCACTGCCAGGACCTAGGATCAAGGGAGACACTCACGTTTTTTCATATTATCCTCTTAGGTATAACTGGGGCGCTAGTGCCCCATTCCCGACACTACCCGGTGAAATGTAAGGCACCAAATTCAAAATCCAAAAGTTGAATTATTAAACATTCATCAATATACAAGTGTTGCATAGTCATCAAAAGCTCTGATTCTTGGCAATATCACAGCGGTGTCAGATTTCAAAAAGGCTTAACGGCGAAAGCACAACATTTGATTGTTTGAGGATAGCACCTCACATACTTTATGCATTAGCATAAATTCATAACCAGCTCGGGTCTCATAAAACCCATATAAGAGCTAAAATAAATCACTTACCTTTCGAAGAACTTCTGCTGAGGGTATCCCAAGTGTCCAAGGAAGACATCCAATGGTTCTTTTGTTAGAAAAAGTAATTTATTATATCCATAAATCTCAGGTTGGTTGGCGCGAGTCACCCGTTCTCTACAGTGAAGAGAAAGCGTTCAAATTATACCTATCAACTTTGCCCAAACAAATCAACAATTTATAATGCATCCTTAGGTATCCTTTTATGAATATTAACGATAATATTTCACTCGGATGATATCCTAAACGATATAAAAGGAAAATAAAGTGGAGCGCGCTCACGGTCTCGTGCCCCGAGAAACATTATTGACATCCTTGGTCCCTTCAGTATTTCTTCTTCTGTGTGGTTCTGTTCAGTGATAAAGCCTCCAAACACTGTCTAAAGACTGTTGACATCTAGTGGAAGCCATAGGTACTGCAATCTGGGAGCTATTATCCATGGATTTCAATAGGAAGTCTCTCAAACAGAGGAAATGTCACAAAAAAAAAAGTTCTGGACAGAAATTCCTCGGGTTTTCGCCTGCTATATCAGTTCTGTTATACTCACAGACATTATTTTAACACTTTTAGAAACTTCAGAGTGTTTCCTATCCAGTAGTACTAATTATGTGCATATAGTCGGTTCTGGGCCTGAGTGGCAGGCATTTTACTTTGGGCACGCCCGGACTCTCCAAAACCGTCACCTCTGCTGCCACTCCCTAACTAGATTTATATCTCTTGACACTGATGAAATAGTCATGGCCTCTAAACCTTCAAGCACCATACTGGACCCTATTCCACTACTGAAAGAGCTGCTTCCTGTGCTTGGCCCTCCTATGTTGAACATAATAAACGGCTCCCTATCCACCGGATGTGTACCAAACTCACTAAAAGTGTCATTAAGATAGCCTTTCTTGAAAAAGCCAAACCTTGACCCAGAAAAAAAACAACTATCGGCCTATATCAAATCTTCCATTCCTCTCAAAGCAAATTGAAAAAGCTGGTTCACAGCAACTCACTGCCTTTCTGAAAACTAGCAATATATACGAAATGCTTCAGTCTGGTTTTAGACCCCATCATAGCACTGAGACTGCACTCGTGAAGATGGTAAATTACCTTTTAATGACGTCAGACCAAGGCGCTGTATCTGTCTTCGTGCTCTTAGACCTTTGTGCTGCTTTTGATACCATCGATCACCAGATTCTTTTTGGAGAGATTGGAAACCCAAATTGGTCTACATGGACAAGTTCTGGCCTGGTTTAGATCTTATCTGTCGGGAAGATATCAGTTTGTCAAATCAACTATACATTTTGGTGTTCCTCAAGGTACCGTTTTAAGACCTATTGTTTTCACTCCTGTGTGTATGCTCCCTCTAATTCTCTCTCTGTTTCTCTCTCTTTCTCTTTCTCTCTCTCTTTCTCTTTCTCTTCTCTCTGAGGACCTGAGCCCTAGGACCATGCCTCAGGACTACCTGGGCTGATGACTCCTTACTGTCCCCAGTCCACCTGGTTGTGCTGCTGCTTCAGTTTCAACTGTTCTGCCTGCGGCTATGGAACCCTTACCTGTTCACCAGACGTGCTTCCTTGTCCCGGACCTGCTGTTTTCGACTCTCTCTCTACTGGACTTGCTGTCTTTAACTCTGAATGATCGGCTATGAAAAGCCAACTGACATTTACTCCTGAGGTGCTGACCTCGTGCACCCTCTACAACCACTGTGATTATTATTATTTGACCCTGCTGGTCTTCTATGAACATTTGAACATCTTGGCACAGCCAGAAGAGAACTGGCCACCCCTCATAGCCTGGTTCCTCTCTAGGTTTCTTCCTAGGTTCCAGCCTTTCTAGGGAGTTTTTCCTAGCCACCGTGCTTCTACATCTGCATTGCTTGCTGTTTGGGGTTTTAGGCTGGGTTTCTGTATAGCATTTTGTGACATCGGCTGATGTAAAAAGGGCTTTATTAATACTTTTGATTGATTGGTGATTGATATTGTAAGCAATGTTTCAGCAAGTGCAGGGTAAGTTTGAATGGAATTGGTTTGTTTGTGAATTTGTATTGGCTTTGTGTTTTTGCACAAACTGCAGACATTTGTAAGTATGACAGCATGGCTATAGTGTGTTTATGCTTGACTTAACCTGTATGTAATGTAAATGTAGTACATGTACTATACATACTGCAGAATAAAATGTTCACTTAATTTGAACTCTGCCAAACATTTGACATGCCTCGTGTAGAATAGAGATTAGTCAAGGCTGCTATGATTTGAACAAAAAAACGATCCTGGTACTGTAACGACTCAAGATGAACCTAGAAGAAGACATAGGCTAAAGCGGATGACAATAAATCATCATTTGTTTTCATATTTGCATATTTACCTTCTATCTACCTTTTCTTATTACTCCAGTACCAATACCTCAACGGGAAAGGGCATTCAAATATCTTCCTTCCTGGGTGTAAATAAATATAATATTTTATGTCATCGACATGCCAGCTGCAATATTCATGAGATGTATGAGCCGCTATCGCTGCAACTTGAGGGTGCTTGAAGTTGTCAATGAAAGATACAAAGGCCACGGCGACACGCCGTCACCCCCTTCCCCGAGCTCAGAGTGATGGGCCCCACTGCTCCCTAAGTAGTTCATTCCGGTGGACCTGTTGTCCGGAAATTCCACATCTGGTTATAGTGACTTATCTTTTTCCACTATCTCAAATTTTGGTGCTTTGGTACTTCTCTTAGCAGAGCTTCTTTAGAGTATTGCTCTATGCTTTGGTCATCATTGAACCTTTTGTTACCCTTGTTACCCTTGTTACCCTTGTCACTTTGTGTGTGTTGGGTGCAGGAAACTGGCGATCAGGTTGATTGTAGCGGTAGTCGTTTCGCTGGCGACGTACTTTATAGCTATTTTGACCATAGTGGTTATTGGTATCGTGGTTTCGTGGTAGATACCTTTGTTGTGCGTCATCACTCAATGCTCCTATCTCTGGTAACGCATCCTCTAACTGTAGTGAGTGCTCCTGTAAAATTCTCAAAACCGAGATGTCAGGGCTGTTAGCACAGCTCACTTTTTGATGCCTCAAATGCTGTGCTCGCAAGCTCTCTGAGTTCTGAGATTGGCAAACCAACGTGGTCTGTAGGGCCCAAGTAGTTAATGAAGCAGGGATACATGTTTGACAGAAACATTTGTTTGAATGGGAATAGCTCTTCCATTCCTGTTTCAGTGACTATGCCAAAGTAAGCTGAACGAAGCCTATGATAATATGGTTGTACATTCCGAGATAATTTGACAGTGTTAGTCAGAGAGCTGTCGTTTTTGAGTGGCCGGACCACTGAATTCTATTTTCAAAGCCGTGGCCAGTTTCTCACAGTCGTTTTGCATGTGTTGCTGTTGTAGATGGATGAACCTTGTCACATGTATATTCAGCATTCGCTTCAACAAGTAAAGCCTGTCAGTACCCGTAGCGTTCGGGTAGCCATCCAAGGTGTCTTATATGTCTGCTAAAAATGTCTCAGTGTTGTTTGGCTTTCCTGGAACGGGGTCAAAGGTGCAGAAGTTTTTGACGATTTTATCAAGGCGTTCCGTGCCAAGTGCGCGGAGAGGGTTGACTTCATCCTGTGGGGAAATTGTGTCCGAAAGGCCAAGAGGAGAAGCCAAGCTTTGGCTTTGTTGGCGAGGAGGCGCTAAATGACTCTGTGCCTAATGGCAAAGAGGAGAAGAGTGAGGTCCACCTGAGAAAGTCTGAAACCTTTTGTGGTCTTCACTCCTTTGTGCACCGAGCTCCAGTTGCGAGCTTGGTTGCTTGGTTTGGTAGTCACGCTGTAGTGAGAGTCCACTTCTGTGCTTAGAGCACTTATTTTAGACACGTGAGTGTCGCACTGGCTCCGTTCAGCCTCATACTTATCTGTCATGCTTTGCAGGTAGAGGTCTTGAGAGCGGAGCGAGAGATTCAGTGATTTCTTCGGCTTGCTCGGAGATACATTTTTCCATCTTTTTCACCTGGGGTTCTCTCATCAATCATTTGATCAGCGACTTCAATGAGTTCTGCTTTTTTTTTTCCACAAAATAATTACTGCCAATTCTTCAGCACAAGGGGTCACTTAACCCTGAAAGCTGAACTCACAAGGGATTCTCGCAAGGCGGGACTTCTGTCACACAAGGCACAGGGTAACGCCCTGAAAGCTGAAATCACACGGGATTCCGGCAAAGCGTGGGATTTCGCTGTGAACAAAGGGGAAATGGCTGCTCTCCCTTTGTTAGCTTAGCATCGAATTCAGAGCTAGCCATTGTTGTACAGGAAATGTTAACTTCCAAGCACACACACAGGTCCCTTTCAATTAAGGAACGGGTTTACTAATGATGTCTCACGTTCAACCCAATCAGTGTTTCTTGCTAGAGATGTTTACCGGAACACTCAGTATGATAAAGAAATGCTCGCCGTGGTCCACTCACACTACTGAAACGCGAGAGATAGAGAGATAATGCTTTGCTTCGACCAACAGATATATCTCTCAAATGTCTTAAATCGGCTGGCCCAATATGTCCTAGCTCTTAGAAATTCAGTAATTCACCCTATACTGATCCTTACTCAGTATTCCGGAGGCATTATTTCTAGTATCTTGTTCAAATGGAAACATACACACCCTTAACAACAAATCCTGCCTACGGCTCTAATGTTGTATAACGTAATCTGCTACACAATTTGCTACACAATATAGACTCAACAGCAAGGCAAAAGCTGAACAGCCCCCCGCCCCTCTTCTGTGGGTGAGAGAGGGCCTGGTTATTTGTCAACCATTGCCAAGCTGATCTGAGCCACTGGATCCTCACATGTAGTCTTGACAACAGTTTTGATGAAGATTAACAATAATGACTAAATAAAATATATTGTAAAAACATGTTTTTATCATAAAGGTAGGGGTAAAAATGCTTGAAACCCCTAAAGATTGTTATAAATAAAGTAGTCAAAAAATGTAATAAAGTAGTTTAGTATTTGGTCCGATATTCCTAGCACGCAATGACTACATCAAGCTTGTGACTCTACAAACTTGTTGGATGCATTTGCAGTTCATTTTGGTTGTGTTTCAGATTATTTAGTGCCCAATAGAAATTAATCTTAAATAATGTATTGTGTCTTTAGGAGTCACTTTTATTGTAAATAAGAATGTAATATGTTTCTAAACAATTCTACATTAATGTGGATGCTACCATGATTACGGATAATCCTGAATGAATCGTGAATAATGATGACTGAGAAAGTTACAGAGGGTCAAATATCATACGCCCAAGACATGTTAACCTCCCCCTGTTATTGTAATGGTGTGAGGTTAGCATATCTTGGTGGTATGATCTTTGACCCTCAGTAACTTTCATATTTATTAAAATAGTTAGGACAGTTATTTGATTTTCATGACAGTCTTCATCCATAATTTACGGTTACACGATTGTACAATTACCATGCCAGTCCTAGGTGTTATGGTGCTGTTGTAGGCCTGCTGTAGGACTTCATAGAGTTGTATTCTAGTTTTTAAGGAATAGATTGGTATTTCTACAAAGATGTAAAGCTGAACACAGTCGATACAGAAGGCTAACTAGCAAACATTTATAGTCAAGCCAGTTTAACCATAAAACCAATTAATATTTCAAACCTTCCAACAACAGCCCCCCTCATAGAGCTCGCAGAGAATGTGATGCTTACATTTGATTCAAAAAGCTTGAAAAATGCAGTCAAAGAGAGAACTCTCATGTTTTATCAAATGCTTATCCAAGAGGGTAGTCTTTGAATACAAAAAGCTACTAGTGTTTCTTAGGAGGGCTGTGTGGGGCTGCTGACTACACTCACAGACAGAGACACACACACAAACAGAGAGACACACACACATACAGACACACACACACAGACACACACACAGACACACACAACTACACACACACACACATTAATACATTTGAAAGATCTGAAAACATGGTGGCTCTGCAAAGTATAATTTCCTGCTTCGTTGCACTGTAACATCATGGGACGGCTAATTCAGTGGAGTGGAAAACAGACAAAGAGGAACACAAACGCTAGCATTGCATATCACACATACACAACACAGAAAATCAGAGAAACACACACACATGCACAAACTCAAGCACACACACACACACACACACACACACACACACAGAAACACAGACACACACACCCCTCACAATGCCTTAGCCATATTCTACAATTAGATAATAAGCTCAGGGAATCTGATTGGGAAATCGAGGGAACTAAGGAAGAACCTTGGGGGTTGAATCTAGAAGTGGAACCCATGTGTTGTCTATCCATCATACTTGTCTGTCAATACATGTGTAGCCTACAGAGTGTGGAGGAATTCAACTCACAACTCATATCTAGTGTAGTGCTTTGGTTCTAAAACCTATTGAGTCCCCATCTGTAATAGAGGATCCCACTGTATAATCCTACATACAGTATGGATTCACTACCTGTAAAAGAGGCTCCCACTGTACAATCCTACATACAGTATGAATTCACTATCTGTAAAAGGAACCCACATTCCTCTTCCATGTCTACTGTCTGTTTCCTTGTAGCACTGCCACTACACTCAGAGTCTGAAACTTCTGTCACATGGAGTTTAGTTTCACAGAGAGGATTATATTGCAGTTTCTGTAGACAGTACAGTAATCCACAAATTGTCCAGAATCTGTTATTACTGTGTTGGCAGAACGAGTGGTGGAGAGTATTAAAACATTACCTACAGCGAAGTAAGCAAATGACGACACCACCATAGCAGGGACGTTGGCAACCCCGACATGAACTGTTGTAATTGTGTTTATTCAAATGGGTGGAGGGGTGGTGTGTGTATGTCAAATCAAATCAAACTTTATTTGTCACATGCGCCGAATACAAGTTTAGACCTCACAGTGAAATGCTTACTTACAAGCCCTTAACCAACAATGCAGTTCAAGAAGAGTTAAGAAAATATTTACCAAATAGACTAAAGTAAAAAATAATACTAAAAAGTAACACAATAAGAATAACAATAACGAGGCTATATACAGGGGGTACCGGTACCGAGTCAGTGTCCCGGGGTACAGGTTAGTTGAAGTAATTTGTATATGTAGGTAGGAGTAAAGTGACTATGCATAGATAATAAACAACGAGTAGCAGCAGTGTACAAAAGGGGGGTCAATGTAAATAGTCAGGTGTCAATTTTATTAATTGTTCAGCAGTCTTATGGCTTGGGGGTAGAAGCTGTTGAGGAGCCTTTTGGTCCTAAAACAGTCTATAACTTGGGTGACTGGAGTCTCTAACAATTGTATGGGCTTTCCTCTTATATATGTCCTGGATGGCAGGAAGCTTGGTGATGTACTGGGCTGTACGCACTACCCTTTGTAATGCCTTATGGTCAGATGCCGAGCAGTTGCCATACCAGGCGGTGATGCAACCGGTCAGGATGCTCTCGATGGTGCAGCTGTAGAACCTTTTGAGGATCTGGGGACCCATGCCAAATCTATTCAGTCTCCTTAGGGGGAAAAGGTTTTGTCGTGCCCTCCTTACGACTGTCTTGGTATGTTTGGACCATGATAGTTTGTTGGTGATGTCGACACCTGAGGTTGTGTACTCCTCACTGTCATTTGATGAATCCAGGAACATATTCCAGTCTGTGCTAGCAAAACAGTCCTGTAGTGTATCATCCGCGTCATCTGACCACTTCCGTACTGAGCGAGTCACTGGTACTTCCTGCTTTAGTTTTTGCTTGTAAGCAGGAATCAGGAGGATGGAATTATGGTCAGATTTGCCAAATGGAGGGCAGGGGAGAGCTTTGTATGCATCTCTGTGTGTGGAGTAAAGGTGGTCTAGGATTTTCTTCCCTCTGGTTGCACATGTGACATGCTGGTAAAAACTTTGTGTAGGTGATGTTTTTTGTCTGCATTACAGTCCCTGGCCACTAGGAGCGCCGCTTCTGGGTGAACATTTTCTTATTCGCTTATGGCCTTATAGAGTTGGTTGAGAGCGTTCTTAGTGCCAGCTTCGTTCTGTGGTGGTAAATATACGGCTACGAATAATATAGATGAGAACTCTCTTGGTAGATAGAGTGGTATACAGCTCATCATAAGGTACTCTACCTCAGGCGATACCTCGAGACTTCTTTAATATTAGACATCCCACACTAGCTGTTATTGACAAATAGACACACACCCCCACCCCTCGTCTTACCAGACGTAGCTTCTCTGTTCTGCCGGTGCATTTCCTTCCACTGCTTCACATTTGCCTGTCAAGCTTGTCCTACCGTTTGGCTCGCTTTACCTCACAATCAATGATATCTGATATTATCAACAGCCTCGAAGCAATCGGAATATAGGTAATTAAACTTATGAATTTGGCCCATATTGTGAAATATGCAATATGTGGGGCCAGAGAGAGAGAGAGAGAGAGAGAGAGAGAGAGAGAGAGAGAGAGAGAGAGAGAGAGAGAGAGAGAGAGAATTGTTTCGGTTCATGTCTAACAACATCCATACATGCAGAACAAACATCACAAAGTCTGTGTTGGGAGCCTCCCCCAGTTCACAAGTAATGAATCTGGTCATTTATCTTCCGGCCTCTTGCAGCTATGTCATCATAAATCTGCTATGGGGATGAGGGATGAATGGTAATAAATTATAATACCGCATTAGGGAACCAAGATGGAGGAGGCTTTGCAGTCTTCCCCCACTATATGATACAAGCCAATGCATTGGCCATGGGTCCTAAAGCTTAAGTTCCAATTAAGTTTCTAGTTTGGAATACACATCTTCATGTCTAAAATGGAATAAACTGCTTTATTTATGTTCACCCTTCCCAGAGGAAAAGACTGGTTGAGATTAAGTCATTACATCACTATGTCATTTGTTCAACCAGTTTTCCCCAGTTTTGCCCGCTGGGATCCTTCTGAGAGTTTGGATCCTTTTTTTCTATTTTATCAGTTTCTATGTTGTAAACATAGATCTCTGGACTGTTTGAGAAAGAGAGAGAGAGAGGGGGACAGAGAAGGGGAGAGAGAGAAAGTCAGGTAACATTGGAAATGCTCCTCATTGGCTGCGTTCACACAGGTAGCCCAATTCTGATCTTTTTTTCCCACTAATTGGTAATTTGACCAATCACGTCAGATATTTTCACATTAGATATTTTTCAGAGCTAATCTGACAGGTCAAAAGACCAATTTGTGAAACAATTATCAGAATTGGGCTGCCCGTCTAAATACAGCCAATGGGGGATCAAATGTGCGCTGCCAACTCACAGTGAGTGAAGTGACAATGTAGAATGTGCTCTTTCTACTGTACGTTTATAGGTACCCTTTCCGTTTTTACAATCCATGATTTTGTCTGTCTCTTTGCTGATGCCGATGATGCGTTTGACTTTGAATGTGAGTTAGTATAACAGAGAAATTGCACAAAAAATCTAGAAAAAAAACATTATCAGTCCCATATGAAAATATATATTTTTGTGTGTGTCAATTCCGACCAGCCCACCCAACTAAAAAATGGTCCAGCACATCTGGCATTTGCCAGACTTGCCAGATGGCCAATCCACACCTGGCTGTAGTATGTCTATGTGGTGTCTTTGATGATATTGATGTTGTATTCGGTTATAGAGTACTGCATGACATCCACATATTTCATGCTTTTCTCCACTTCCTACAGCTCATGTTTCGGGCCATAGCTGACGGAATGATTCTACAGTTTCATGTTATCAATCCAACGTAGGAAAAAACTGGCATTGCGGTGATATAGACTCGATCCAGCGATGTTCCCTCTTTGATGCCATAGCAGTACATGACTGTTGGCACCCAGAACTTCTTAAACTGTATTTATGAAGGAGGGAGAGAGGGAGGGAGTAGGAGAGTCCTGTGGGAAGTATCAAGGGAGGTTGTAGCTGTTAGTTCCTCTACCCCCATAGACAAGCTAGCTAAAGGTCTTCCAGCGGTAAAAGAGAACGCTGACGCACAATCAGGCTCCTCTCATCTCTTTTCATGTACAGTACCTACTCCTGCTGCCTACAGTACAGTTACAGCTTTGGCAATGGGGCTTTTCACTTCTGTTGTAAACTATACCGGTCCACAAATAACACCTAGGATATAGGATGATATTACAGTAGATCTTACATTCTGTAAGGGTTTCACTCTGTCTGATCAGTGTTATGTAATCCTGGTCCTGGGGACCCACAGTATGTGTAGGGTTTTGTTCTAGCCTAGCACTAGCACACCTGATTGTACTAATGATCTAATCATCAAACCCTTGTAAAGTTGAAGCAGGTGATAGTCTGTGTCCCCATGGCCAGAATGGGGACACATAG